>HG992187.1:11820834-12445834 GCA_905220545.2 Melitaea athalia
TTGATTTATAATACTAAGGAAATAAATATTTTTCTTTGTTTGAATTTTAAAATAAAGTATTAATTTTTTTTTCTAATAATATCTAATTACTAAAGGAGACAATAGTTCTCTCTCTCTCTCTCTCTCTCTGTAAAAGGTACAAAAAATTGGTGATTAAAAGATTTGATGCCGTTTGCAAGATTTCGTGTAATAAGAAAAAACGTATACAAACAAAAAATATACTAAGGCAACTACCTACTAAAGTTAGTATAGTTTTGTATCAGCGCTCAGTTGTTACTTATTTGTAGTTTGTTGTTAGTTAGCTGTAAAAATCAAATATTCAGATTTAATCCGTCTGATGAGTGTGCGTTTAAAAACTTCTTTTTAATATTAAGATTGTTAAATAAATTAAAGGATTTTTTAATATGTACATGACCTATGTATTAAAAAATCACCGATCTACAACTAGCTATAGGTCCATAAAATACGAAACTTACCGGACTTACTGTTTTTATTTAAATATTTTAATTAATATTTCTAAGAATTGGCATCGAAACCCTTTCTATGTAAAAGATGCAATACGAAATTAAATTAAAATTTTAAATGAATATATCAGTACTGCCATTTACTGTACTTTATCAACGCTACCTAGAACCCCTCTCTGTTAAAGAGCCACGCTATTTTCATGTTTCGAGACTACAAATGGGAATCCATTTAAATACCGAGCAAACATTTTAATATGACATCGTGTTAACTGTGCAAAAATAAATCAATTCGTAGTACTTTTGGAAAACTAACAAATAATATATAATATCCAAACAAAAATTTCTTTGAATATAATTTGTGCCACTAATCATTATATTGCTGTAATTTTTAATTACTGCTAGATATTTCATAATTTTAAATGCATTAAATCCATTAACTAAAATGTAAACGAGACACGTAGAAACGTACTATAGGTACTGGACCTATAAGGTTTCACTTTGAATAAAATAAACTTGAGCTGTTTCCGAAAGTATTTTTGGTAACTATCGCATTCATAACAGAAAATTGGGAATGTTTTTAAATAAATTGAATAACATTTGAAATAAATTGCTTTCTATTTTTAGAAATATATTATATTGCCAACTTTATAAATCTTGATGTATGTGTACATTACCCATATATAATCACGTCAAAGGAATCTTTTTAGCTGTAGTTGCTTCTGTGTGAGGACTAGTCTCAATCCTGCGATGTTGAGGCTTCTTTGAGCGATTCAGTTGAGGGGCTTACATGAAATAGATTCGATTGTGCCGGCGATATACTTATTTGTTTGCTGTTGATCGACTCCGTAGTAGGGTGCAGTGCGCGGGTATCGAAATGTAATTTAGGGGGATGCGATACGAAGCATAATTTTGCGACAGTACCATCTCATTACTGTTGGAGAAAATCGATAGCTAGTTTATAAGTTTATCATTGCCTGTTATTGCAAACATTGTATTATAATACTATATAAATGTGTGCTTAGGAATCATATAGTTACTTAAAAAACTTTTGATTAAGACGTAATTATGTCAGATTAACATGGAGACGCGTATGCGTAGGTACATATTGTACCGTATGTATAAAGTAGTACTTTTATTTACTTGTATTGCTTTTATGTTTTCTTTTTGTATTATATGATATCAATCCAAAAAAAATGTTTGCTTTAAGAAACTCTAATATTTTAATAAACGTTATCTGATATTTTAATATTTTCATAATTAAAAAAGTTTTAATGTAGAGCAATGGTGCAAGATATACAAATCTACACCTAGGATATAAGGATGTTTGTAATATAAAACAATAAAATTTATAATTACTAAGTTTTAACTAAAGTTTTTGTAGTAATTATTTGCTTTTTACATAAATTTTGGTACCTACAACAAGCTATAGCCCCTTTTTCAAATGTGCATTTTTACCACTATTTTCGACCTGTATACGATTTGTATCAACACTCGCGATGCTCCAGTGACAACAAAGGGTTGTGCGATTGCTTAATGGACAGTGAAGGCTGATATAGGAGCGTGATAAATCACCACCGTGATTACCCAGCCATTATCTAAAATCCAATCTCAGGGGCGACAAGTCGCAGAAGCTTGACGACATAATTAAGTCAGGCAAAGTATGCCCCTTGCTTCTTATTTAAAAGCAACGACGTAGTGAATCAATATAGCAATAGGAGTAGTAGTACTACTAGAGCCGCATAAATATTTAGTTAAGCGCGGTAAAGAGAAAGCTTAAATCTCATCCCAATACCGATGGTGTAATATGATACGATCAGAAACTAACATAGCCGTAATAATAATAATTTAAATTTTAACCTTACATAATAAAACAGGGACCAATCATATACAAAATAATTATTGTGTCTAACAAAAAAAACACCTTCAATTTATTATATCAGCAAGTAATACAACGTAGACAGTCGAAAAAATAGTCAATTAAATACGCTTAATTAGGAATAGCTTAAAAATCAATCAAATAATCAAAATCGGTACACTCAGTAAAAACATACAGTGCAATTGAGAACCTCTTTTTTAACTTGGCGAAAAAAATAAAAGACGAATATAAGCTTCAATTAATATTACAGTAAAGAACATTTTTATGAAGTGGTGAACACTTATCCTTATATTTTAAAAATGTTTATTATGATAACACGTTTTCCTAAACAGAGCTTTCGATTTAAATATTTCAGTAATAAAGTTAGGAGCACAATTGACATGCATTAGCGGTATTTCCTGCGTTTGACTCGCAACGTCGTTATCGTCCGGAAATTCAATCGAGTTTCGCCTTTCTTCTCCCTACCGAATGGCGACACTTAACCTAAATATTATAATTTAATACTCTTACTGGAACTTGATAATTTTTATAAAATAGACAAATGATGTCCAGCATAACATATACATTATTTAGATATTTTTATTTTTTTCATACAAAACTTTTTATGGTTTAAAAATTTATTTTTGTCTGTCGTGCACATGTTTTTAATATAGTGTCTTAGACATAATGAATAATTAATCTACCTGTACATCGGAAAATAAATAAATAATCTTTAATGTTTTAATACTGCCCTTATACAATCTAGTTTTAGAAATCTTAACATATCAAAATACCATGACATTTACTTATTTATTTACAGACAAAAGGCAATTTATGCGATAAACAGTGCGGCAAAAATAATTAACAGTTTAACAGTGTACTCAACCAAAATATTAGAACTTAAATATAAAAGTGCAATAAAAGTTGGGTTGGCAGTAGAGCAAACAGTCTCCCCCACAGTGAGTGGTAAAAGACAAGAAAATTGCACACACAGAGTGCTTACAAGCACTCGAGACGTGACGGAAGTGCCGCAGAGTGCGAAGCGTCATGATCTCGCGTCTGATCAATAAGTCTCCCAGTCAAATATTTGCACACGGCGAACATTAGTGTCTATCAGAGGAACGACTCATTTCAGAGAGCGATAGCTGTGCGATAACACGGCAAAAATATAATATCGTTGCAATCCGAATCTAAATAAATAACTGGTTAATAATAATTTTATAGTATGTAACAGTTTGTAAGAAATAATTTTTGATAGTGTAAAAAATTGGGAATGGTAAAAATGTATGTACTAAATTTTTCCGCATTTCTCATTTCCTCTAGTAGTTTTACACCCACGGAAAATATGGACATTTTGGTTGTACGAAATTTATAAATTCGTAGGATTACATTATATTGATTTATCTGACGACCGCTCTGGTATAATGGTGCGTGTTCCGTGTCGGCGGCGCCTAAACATTGACGGTCGCGGGTTCTATTCCCGCTCGGAGTGGATATTTGTGTTTATGTAAATATTTATTTCCGGACTGGTTGTTAGTCCAGTAGAGAAAATGTCCGCCATGCCGCATTGGAGCAGCGTGGTGGATTGAGCTCTGATCTTTCTCCTACATAGGGAAAGAGGCCTATGCCCACCAGTAGGATATTATAGGCTGAATCATTGATTTACATATGTATCTCTAAATGTCATTACTTTTATTTTGCACAACATAAGTGTACTTACTCCCGCGTCTGCACAACAGCTACTACGAGTAAAATATAGTCACTGTCATCGAAACAACAACTAGTATATATAACGTATAATTATCCCAAAAACCACCATATCCCTGAGCAATGATGATATGCACAATCGTTAAGCATTCCAGAATATTTTATGACGACTCTTCTGCTTTAGTGTTAGCGAGTATAATTTTATAACTGACGGACACGGGTCACGTTTAGATTGAATATTAGTATATGAACGTTTTTTCCTTGATCTATTAGCTTATTTTTGTAAATCACGCCTCAAAAGTATCGAAAGATATCTATTCTGACTGTTTAATAAAACCCGATAACGATAGTTAATTATTATCAATAAGCTAATTAAATAAATAAATAAATATTAAATTATATTTAACACACACACACGTCTGTCCCTAAGATAAGCAACTTAATGCTTGTTATAGGTAACAGGCGACTGATATAGCTAAATATATATTTTTAATAAATATTACATATATAAATAATACACGCAGACTCGGGTGGGAATCGAACCCACAACTCCTGGAGCAGAAAGCAGGGCCACTACTGGACCAAAGGGCTACCTTGTTGGCGCAGTAATGGCCCTGCTGTTATAATTGATCGTCTATTTAGCACAATTTTCTTAGTTTGTGAAAAACAGATTGCAAAAGGTAATTTGTCCTTGCAATCCTACAAATCCAAACGAGAATATTATGTTATCTAAATTCTAAACAATTAAACTCGTTATCGTATCGTGTGATGTAAAACTCGTAAAAAAGTCAATACCTAATATTCTACAGAGTAGCCTTAAGGACAGAGTAAACTCCAAAATAAAAGTGGTATACATGTATGTCTACATAGCCTAGACTAGCTTCTGCACACGACTTCGTCCCCGTGGAATAGGACCAATTCTGTCATACATCATTTGTGCGAAACTTTAACCGTTTACGCAGCGGAAGCTCTCAAAAGGAAAAAAACCGATTTTGAAACATTCTTTCTTGGTGCAACGCTCCTATTGGTCTTTCCGTGATGATATATTATAGCCTATAGCCTTCCTCGATAAATGGGCTATCTAACACTGAAAGAATTTTTCAAATCGGACCAGTAGATCCTGAGATTAGCGCGTTTAAACAAACAAACAAACAATCAAACAAACTCTTCAGCTTTATTATATTAATAGTATAGATAACTACGCACTATATTAAATTAAATATTCATAACTACTGATAAAATTTTTAAAAATACAAACCAAGGAGAAAAAATATATATAAGTGAGGATCAGTAAAAAATTACTGATATTTTTACAATATTTTGGAGTAACAACTGCTTAATAGTTAAACTGCCTAATAATTAAAATAGACATTGTATTAATGAGAATAAAATGCCATAAAATGGCGGTCCTAAGGCGTTTATAAGCCAAGTAGGCAACTTGAATATAATAAAAAATTGCCTGCGTACAAAGTACACAGTCATGTCAGAAGTGAAACTTCTTTGGCAAACAAATACAAAAAAAAACTAATTAAAAAAAACGAATCTATACTAATATAATAAAGCTGAAGAGTTTGTTTGTTTGATTGTTTGTTTGTTTGTTTGTTTGAACGCGCTAATCTCAGGATCTACTGGTCCGATTTGAAAAATTCTTTCAGTGTTAGATAGCCCATTTATCGAGGAAGGCTATAGGCTATATATCATCACGCTAAGACCAATAGGAGCGGAGTTCACGCCGACGAAGTCGTGCGCAGAAGCTAGTAATGAAATAAAGACAACAACGAATTTAAAACACAAAAAAAAACTAATTTAAAAAAAACAAATGCCAACGTCACGCGGTGTTCCCAGGTGGTCACACATCCAAGTACTGACCGTCCCTGACGTTTCCGTGTTACCGGTCGCTCAAATTTTACCCCTCGTGGCGCCTAAAGAAGTTTCACTTCAATAAAAAATTATTTGATTTTTCAGTAATAATTTTGTCAACGTATAATTTAACAAAATAGAGATAAGCGGCGTAACGACCCGTATAATAATATTTATTTTACGTTTTCGGTATACGGTTTAATCTACTCTGTATTAATTCTAACTTTTTGGACGCTTAGACGGAACGAGTGGGCGCTATTGAGTTTCCTCCCCGCTTGGCGCCAGACAATCATGACCGTAGCTAAGAGACAAGACTTATTGATAGACTGATTTATTATTATTAATGTTTATTTGTATTTCATCTATTTTTGTTTATATTTGATACGATTCCTATGAAATTAATTACTCGTAAAAATACGTATTTATTCTTTTATATTATCATCTGTTTATCCTGAAACGAAATAAATGACAAAAACAACCACGAGATGAGACAAAACGCAATGTTTTAAATTATATTTTGTCCGTATTCAATTACACAGGGCTTATATCGACTAAAATCTATACTAATATAATAAAGCTGAAAAGTTTGTTTGTTTGTTTGTTTGAACGCGCTAATCTCAGGATCTACTGGTCCGATTTGAAAAATTCTTTCAGTGTTAGATAGCCCATTTATCGAGGAAGGCTATAGGCTATATATCATCACGCTAAGACCAATAGGATCGTAGCACCAATGAAGAATGTTTCAAAATCGGGGTTTTTTCCCTCTTGAGAGCTTCCGCTGCGTAAACGGTTAAAGTTTCGCACAAATTATGTACCTATGACAGAATTGGTCCTATTCCACGTGGACGATGTCGCGTGCAGAAGCTAGTATTAGGATATACGTTTTAAATTAAACGGCATCCATGTTATTGGTTATTAATATACGGCGGACCAGTAATACGACATTTTGTATTGAAGTTACTATCATCAGCAATACTAGGTACTTGATGAACTGGGTAACAGAAAAATGAACATGTAAAACTATGTAACTAATATTTATCAATTTTTCACCTTCCATCATTGCACACAAATTGAACATTATTAAAGTTAAATACGATTATTAAAGCAGCTAAGGTAAAAAAATCAGTATTCAAAATAAAAGTTGAGATTAAAAATTTCGTAAATAGATACGTATCAACGAGTGCAGTGTCCTTTGAAGTTGGATTAAAATCAGTGTGCACCGCCCTCTCTGTCCCATCGGCCACCGCAAATTAAATCCTGTCCTTTTAGAGGATTCTCATTATAACCAACAATTAGTACTACGCTTTGGCTACGACCATAAATAAAGAACTTGAAACTTAATCAACGTTTCTCATTTTAGGTCGAAATAATTAGATTTTTTTATTGTAAAAAATGTGATTGTGCTTAATTAAAAACGTTTGGTAATTAAAAATGCACTAATAAAATTATCAATATTAATCATCGAAGATATTACAAAATTATTTAAATAAATAAATATTTATAAAAGGTGCCTTCACTGTAAATTATTAAACGTCAAACAGTATGTACCTATGGCTTATAAAATTGTTAAAATATGAATTTATGTACAGAATTCTAAAAACCAGCTGTTATAATTATCTTGCTGATTTAATTACAATTCAATTCTTAAAACAATCTTCGAATACGAGGTTTTCGAATATAGGAAGCTACCCAAATTTTTGATTTTGAAATGAGATCATTCAAAAAAAATTAAAAGAATGACTCGACGACTCATAGTTTCTTCTACTAGGTATTCAGATTGAACAGAAAAATATTTTCAGCATTTCTTTTACAGTTTAACGCTATATAATAATACTTACACTATAATAAATAATTATTTGTAAATAATTACTATACCATAATAATATATGTAGAAAAAATATAAATATAAATTGTAATATTATCTAAATTAGACATTTCATACAAATGACAAAGAATTTAACTCGCTTCGTCATCCATAGAAAACAAGAATATTTTATCTGAATCGGTGTATTTATAAGATTTATTTCGCGACCCCCTGGCGCCCGGCGCCGCGCCGTCCCGACGGGCAGACACACCGGCTCCAAATCTATCGATCTCCCGAGATGCCATAAACACAATAGCCAATACCACACTAACACAATTTCAGTAGATTCCTTAATCTGAAGCACTCCTTTCTGAGTTGCTGATTTTACTTCTAAATCATCGTGGTTACGATATATACGTAGACGTTAATTATTTATTTAAAAAATTAGAACTATGGACTTATTGACGCGCGATACATAGATAATAATTCTTCTTAAAATAATATAAATTCTTAACCTAAAGAAGAACACATATTTCTAATTTCTTTAACGTAATAAGGTACATACTTTCAATTTACAATAAATATTGTTATTTTAATATATACTAC
The DNA here is from genome assembly GCA_905220545.2 of Melitaea athalia. NCBI lineage: Eukaryota > Metazoa > Arthropoda > Insecta > Lepidoptera > Nymphalidae > Melitaea > Melitaea athalia. Next base: position 11,829,131 of record HG992187.1, read on the forward strand.
CAATGATCCAATTTTATAAAAGAAATTCTAACCCATATAACAATATTCACTGTATGGACTATTTTCAACGTATTTACCATTCAATTTATGGTAAACATCCTTTCAATAGTTATTAACAAGTCAGTAATACTAATACCCCAGTCGTGGCTAATTGGGCGTCCCGCCGCAACGGGACCACAAAAGGACTGCTGCTTTCTCATTAAATTTAATTAACAGCCTCGAGCTGAATATTTTATCAAACGCTGATCAGAAATATAACACCGACTGTCAATCTGTCATAACATGAATGAAAACAACCACAATAAATAATACATATTACACATAACATTTTAGAGTAACAAAAAATGTCTAGAGTAATAAAATTTACATTGATCACGATCACGATTCACCCTGTAATATCCCACTGTTGGGTATAGGCCTCTTCCCCATGTAGGAGAAGGATCGGAGCTTAATCCACCACGCTGCTCCAATGCGGGTTGGCAGATATATTCCCTACTATGAGTAATGATCGCTATCAGGTGTACATGATAACAACCGGGACCGACGGCTTAACGTGCTCTTCGAGGCACGGTGGGGAGACCCACAAGGACTGCACAAACACCCAGACCACGGCAAACATCTGAATGGCCAATACAAATGTTGTCGTGTGCGGGGATCGAACCCGCAACCGCCCGCGGAACAGCCAATAGCAATCCAGTGCTGTGACCGCTGCGCCAACGCGGCGTCAAATTTACATTGACTTTTATCAAACATAATTATATTATTTATATATTTATATGTGTATTATTTATAAGTATGTTTATCGAAAAAAAAAATGTAGCTAGACCAGTCGGCGGTTACCTATAACACAAGCATTAAGTTGCTTACTTTAGGAACAGACGAACAGACGACCGTGTGTGTATTCTGTAGATATTTGTGTAGATATTGACTATCATTACGATAAATACGTAAATTCATAAATATTTTTTTTAAATATCCTGTTCAAAAAATGAAATGCTTCAGTTGTTTTATTATTCTATAGGGTAAACTGAATAGGTAAGCACAATACGGTTTTTACCAAAATTTTATATACTTTTATAAATCTACGTATTTTATTGTAAGATATACTATCATGACTTCATAAAAAATCTATGAACTATAAAACTAACTTCTTTGCTGCAATATTCTGAAAAGGCTACAAAAGCGAAAATTTAAATTAAGTAATTTAGTAAAAATCCCTCAAAATAATTATCCCGATCTACACCATTTTGACCGAAGCTAGGTGCTATTAATCGTTATTTTACTCATAATTAAGCAAATCGACCACGGCAAACATCTGTATGGCCAATACAAATGTTGTCCGTGTGCGGGGATCGAACCCGCAACCGCCCGCGCAACAGCCATCGCATTCCAATGCTGTGACCGCTGCGCCAGCGCGGCGACCTTGCGCTCAATAAAAATATTTTAAACAGCTTATATTTTTAGTACCCATGTAGTCTATAGTTTTTTTTTCGAATATGTAAACAATTGTATTGGAAAAAAAGAGAAGAGAATAAAAAATCACGAAAAAATTGTGTAACAGTATGATTCGTTTTGTTAGAATAAAATAAGTAATTGTTTTAAAAATATTAAATAGAAAATTATATTAACAGTAACAATGCTAAAGTATTAGTAAACATACATTTCGATTTGACATCATCTGTAAAAGATACTCATTAGCTAATATCCGGCACTTTGTATGCGACCTAATGAAGTGACAGGATGTAGAATATTCCGGCACCTCTCGAGCGTGAAACAGGAAATATACATTATACATATGTATATCAAACTTTTATACACGTACTAAAGCTAATATTTACGCTTGTCTTACATAAGTTACATATTTCATACGTGAGCAAAAACAAATAGTGTGTGAGTTTTAAATAACCATTCTCTTTGTGGTCATCACTACATAGTATAAAACAAAGTCGCTTTCTCTGTCCCTAACTCCCTATGTCCCTATGTCCCTATGTCCCTATGTCCCTGTGTATGCTTAGATCTTTAAAACTACGCAACGGATTTTAATGCGGTTTTTTTTAAAAGATAGAGTGATTCAAGAGGAAGGTTTATGTATATAATTTAGTATAGTTTTATGTAAATTAGCAGAAATACGGCGATAAATGTTGAAGAAGTCGCACAAAATCGGGCCAACTGGGAGCTTTCCACGCAAACGCCGCGTAAACTAGCAAAGATACAGTGGAGTAATGTACTAGCGAATTCTAAATCTATAAAAATTCTACAAAAAAGTCCGCGATAGCATATATCTATCTCTTACGGTTGACTTACAATAACCACTTTTATGTTCCAATTTTTAATTAAAAACATTACGTTATTTTCCAAGCTATTTTCTTTAGTTCAGTATTAATCCTTATCCAAACAAATATTTTAGTTAGCTTAGGAATTTAATGCAGATTAAAATTGCCCTTTACACTATATCAATCAGATGAATAGGTTTTGAGATATCGTCGTTAGAAGTAATTAACAGCGAAACATTTAACCCTTTAACCGCCATCGCCGTAATATTACGTGTTGTAAGAGTAGTACCTCAGCCGCCACGTCGGAATATTACGTAAAGATCCTGTCATTTAAAAATGTCATCACTGCACCCGTGCGAAGCCGGGGCGGGTCGCTAGTAATTTATATGTATAATATCTAGTAAATACGTAAATGACGTCGACAATACTCTTATTTCTATTTAACATCTTAGTAAACTGAATAGGTAGGGATCCCTAGTATAAATTTTTCATCTGATTAGAATCAAGCTAATTTTCCGGGAGTAGCTTCATTTTGATGAGACGAACAAAAAGTTCCTCTTCGAAAACTCTCGATTGTAGTAGATAATAGAGTTAGCAGGAGATAGAGCAGCAGTGAGCGTAGGACCGGGATAACGTACCACGCAATTTGCAGGACAATATTGCCATCCACCACTACCACTACAGCTTATCACAGTCCACTGTTGGACATAGGCCTCCACAAGTTCGCGCCCGACATTACGACGCGAACTCATGTGTTTTGCCCATAGTCACCACGCTGGGCAGGCGGGTTGGTGAACGCAGGGCTGGCTTGTCGCACCGAAGACGCTGCTGCCCATCTTTGGCGTGTGTATTTCAAAGCCAGCATGGATGGTTATCCCGCCATCCGTCGGCTTTTTAAGTTCCAAGGTGGTAGTGGAACTGTGTTATCCCTTAGTCGCCTCTTACAACACCCACGGGAAGAGAGGGGGTGGCTACATTCTTTAGTGCCGTAACCACACAGCACATATTGCCATCAAATTATATAAATATTAATTAACTAAAAGAAAAAAAAATCAGCTGGTTAGTAATAATTGATTTTTTTCTGATTTTTTTTTTCTTTTAGTTAGTCAATATTTATATAATTTGATGGTAATATTGTCGTACAAATTGCGTGGTACGTTATCCCGGTCCTACGCTCACTGCTGCTCTATCTCCTGCTAGCTCTATTATCTACCACAATCGAGAGTTTTCGAAGAGGAACTTTTTGTTCGTCTAATCAAAATGAAGCTACTCCCGGAAAATTAGCTTGATACTAATCAGATGAAAAATTTGTACTAGGGATCTCTACCTAGAATTTCTAATGTATTTAATTCTAATTTAGAATACTTTAAAATACTTTTTTGTTATTAATAATTAATTCAAGTCTAGTTAGAATATTTATTATTAACTAGCTGACCCGGCGAACTTCGTACCGCCTAACAGGCGATTCCTTGATTTTTTATTTTTTTAAATACTTATCCTTGCCGTAACCCTTCCACTAACACTTAAACTTTATGGTATGGTATTAAAGTTCAAATTGACTCCTAAGTATTTTTACGAATCTTTTGTATTCGAATATAAATTTTTTTTAAATACTTTTTCAGTTAATTTTTTAAATTTTTCTCTCCGTAATAACCATTCTTATACTTCAAGGAATATTATAAAAAAGAATTAGCGAAATCGGTTCAGCCGCTCTCGAGATTTGCGCTTAGCAACACATTCAGCGATTCATTTTTATATACATAGAGAAGAGATAACATTATTATATGCTTTTATAAATAGTCAAAACTAGAGTGAGGTAGGTAAGTATTTAAAAACCGTGTTATCTTACTCGAATTGCTTAGCTGTTGATTCGGTGTAATAAAATATATAAAATTAATCGATTATACGAGAAAGTTTTACAATTTTCAATATTCATCGAATGTCAATGGTTTGCGTTACGACGTTTTGTATAAGGCGAAATAAAACAAAGTGACGGAGAGCAATTAATTTAGGGCTCGCTGTGCAGCAGCCGCTTTGGGCTATGGACCAATCCAGTAATTGTCGTCGGCAATATTCAAATGGCGGAAACAATTAGCTTGAGTGCTGTACATATTATGGTGTGGACCCTAACATCCAGCGATGATGACAAAGTGAAAAAAAATTTGATTTTACGTGATTCATTAGTATAAGATGGTGTTTTTCATTAGTATTTATTTTTTGGTGGTAATTAAAATAAATTAATAATTACAAATATTATTCATGATTGAAATCCAAACGATAATAATAATCATACGCGAAACAAAGCATTAAAATTTATATAAAATAATTAATTGAACATTTAAATAATAATAAAACTATTGTTTTCTAATATTTTCGCGAATTTTACTCATTAAAATGAAACAACTTTGATTTTATCGCGGCTTATTAACAATTTAAAGAACTTAATAAACCGCGATAAAATCCGAAAAAGTTGTTTCATTTTAATAAAACTATAGCCATAAAAGTGCAAATTTAATAGGGATTAATTTTAATTAAGTCGTCCTGCATTTCCACGAAGGTATAATCCATGATAGGGTGTTATACATATTACATTTATACCTCGAGATATTAAGTCTAATAATTGACAGGAAGCTCCCCTGTCAGCTCGTCGAAATCTCTTTTGTGTATAGCGATAACGTTACAAAGTCTGCTAATGTCTTTTAAGGACTTAGTGATTTAAACGGACTAAATAATGAACCGACTACCCTTTCTCTCGCTACGCAATTTATGAGCTTAAAACGTTGGGATCCCTCACAAATGATGCTGTCTCCACTAGGGTAGATACTGAATTATCACATAAATATCTATAATAAAAACTGAAACTAAATATCATACGGGTTTTTACCTTTATTGTTTTTATTTATTTTATTAATTACGTACGTATTCCAATACATCTAAATTATTATTATTACTTTTAATTACTGAAAGGGTAACGCTAAATTAAAATATTATGCCATCGATCGACTTAAAAATAATATATATTCACACGTAGCCATGTTATACTTATTGACCGATAAGGCTGCTTGCTAATGCATTTTTTTCTCTCACAATATTGTATAACGTAAGTTTTTGTAGATTATTCGAAAAATCACAGAATATCAAAATTTTGGTGTACAATGTTTTGGTATGTTATAATTACGTAATGTTGAATCAGTTTTGTTATCATTCTATAAAATTTCCAGTATAATGTTTTCAGTATCAGTATTCTTTTTGGGTTGTACAATAAAATCAATTTTCATCTTTAATGTTTTGGCATGTCATATTCCGTAATCCATAAAGATTTTTTATAGATATATTATCAATCAATCATATTTCCAATATATATTTCGCGGTACAGAGCCTAGTCCACGAACACATCGAGCAGTTCGCATGACGTCACAAATCCGGATTTGTCTGTTTGTTATCAGCACAGAGCAGTCGTCTAGGGTTGGAACTCGAATAATCGTATTATATGTTCGTCCACTCCATTTGTTAAACCGCATCTTAAGACGATTACGATTTTTTATAGTCTAATATTTTTATGAAAATAAAATAAATATCAGTCTTACTTAAATCATTGTTAATGGTAGTACATTGTAATTACCGAATCTCATAAGTTTATTCAATATTATACGATTCCTTTACGATACTGAAACAAAATTATTTTCAATGCATTTGAGTATTTTAAATTGAAACTTCTTTATAATCGTTGTGATTTAAAACTCGAACTTTCGATGAAACGAAAATGCGTCACGATAAAGTAACAAACACAAAAATGTATAGGAGAGAATGAGACAAAATAATACACATTACACAGTATATTATATTCTCGGCGAAAGAAAATCTCTCCTATGCTACTTTTCAGAAGTTTCACTTCTGTTGTGTGTAAATTGCACATTAAAATTAAATATTTTTTTTAGAATTCATATTTTAAAAATACTACTTAAAGTAAAACTATAAATCATTTTGTATTTAAAAGGAATTGATAAAAATGAAGCAGTGCAAACCCTCGACAAACAGAAAAGAAACTGCAAAAGCTCTGACGGGCACAATTTGATGGACTCAAGATTTCGCCCTTATTGTATTCTGTTGAAACAATGTTTTGTTTGAATTGAAGCAATGGATAATCTGCTGTCAATAATATTGAAGAATGGTTTTGTTTTTACGGTAATATTGTTATTATTGTGAAAACACTTTTAGAAATTGTTCTTTTAGAAAGTTTCATAATCAAGATTATGATATTTAAATATAATTTTTTTTTCATTACCTATCTTACAGCCGTTTTTAACCGACGAAAAAAAACGGAGGAGGTTATCAAGTCGACGCCTATATTTTTTTTTATGATCACGCATAACTTTTGACAGAGTTGTCCAATTTTGATAAAAACATTTTTGTTGAAAAGAGTATACCCCGAAATTGGTTCCATATAAAATTGAAAATAAAAATCCAACCCTAAGGGTAGGAAAACAGGAGATAATTGATTGTTCACTCACTGATTGTAAGGTATGACCATGCATAACTTTTTACAGGGTAGTCCGATTTTTTTATTCTTCTATACTTACGTTGTATTAATACAGTTTATTGAAGTTAATGTGTATCTCTATCACCGAATGTATGTAATGTTTGCTGAGAAAAATCAGCAAAAAACTCAACAGTCACTCTTTAAAACCCGTCACTAATTAGTACCCAACAATTATAAACTCAGTCACATGTCCCGCATAAAACGCAACGGTACTAAACCAATATTTGCCATTTCTATAATCTGATTCTCGATTGGTAATTTTTAATTAGAAGAAAACAACTTAATTCAATTTTTTTCTATAACTATGTAATGTATCCAAACAGCCAAATGACTTAACATTTATCCTCATAACAACCGCTCTGGTTTAGCGGTACGCGTAGTCGCCTAAAATAACGACGGTTTGCGGGTTCGGTACCCGCTCGGGATGGATATTTGTACAAATATTTCTTTCCTGTTTGGATGTCTGTACTTGTGGGTCTCCCTACCGTGCCTCGCAGAGCACATTAAGCCGTTGGTCCCGGTTGTTATTATATATACCTGATAGCGATCGCTACTCATAGTAGGGAACATATCCGCCAACCCGCAGTGGAGCAGCGTAGTGAATTAAACTCCAATCCTTCTCCTACATGGATAAAGAGGCCCATGGCCAGCAGTGTACAGCCATGTTACAGGCTAATAGTAATCGTTATCGTCATACTCATAAGTTTAATGTAAATAAACCGTTTAAAGAACAAACTGTAATATATAATAAAATGATTTGGTGCACCAATTCTTTTACAACAGAGTAGTATCAAGGTCTTGAGCGTCGCAGACTCATATAGAGGTTGATCTGAGACGTCATAAGTGTACGAGTATACGGTCTTAACAGTGCCAATATTGTTACGAGTGCACACGCTCCAATTTCCGTTTTACTATATTTTGTACAGCTAAACAAACCTAAGAGTTGATCACGAGTCGTAGTAAAGTCGTAATTATTTTACAATGTAAGGTCGTAATGAGAACGAAGCAGAAAAAGAATGAATCATTAATTTTTGTTACCAATGATATTACAAAATGTTACAGATACAGAAATACCGAATCAGTTTTTAAAAATCTCTAAATAAATCCTGACGTACCTATTCGCATAAATCTGTCTTATCTCGTATTAGGACAACATACACTACTCGACTTGCTGTATTTTTTTTTAATTTGCCCTATAGTAAGCGGTTACTGTAGCCCATGGATGCCTCCAATATCAGAGGCATTAAAATCGCGTTGCCAACCCTATCGCCGATAGTACGGGATCCCTAGTACATATTTTTCATCTGATTAGTATCAAGCTAATATTCCCGGAGTAGCTTCATTCTGATGAGATGAACAAAAAGTTCCTCTTCGAAAACTCTCGATTGTGGTAGATAGTAGAGTTAGCAGGAGATAGAGCAGCAGTGAGCGTAGGACCGGGATAACATACTACGCAATTTGTAGGACAATATTACCATCAAATTATATAAATATTAAGTAACTAAAAGAAAAAAAAATCAGCTGGTTAGTAATAATTTTTGATGACCTTATGAGGTCATCAACTTGATGACCTCGTAAGATCATCAAAAATTGTTTTTTTTTCTGATTTTTTTTTTCTTCCCTTCGACGTCGATCGACCCTTCCTAGAAGCTCAAGCTATCTGGTAGATAATAGGTACACAACACTACTTGTGAGAAGTATTAATATGCTTTTGTCTTCTGTAAAGTTGAGATATTTCCCCATTTGTGCTGTTCCAGATTTTGAGCAAGATTCTTCCTTTTGTGCCCTAAATCCTGTAGCTAAGATAGGACTTACTTGAACAAAAGAGGTTTGTTGGCGAAGAGGCCTGATGCCTTCTCTTTCGCGGCTTGGAGCCCCTGCATTGTTGCGGCCCGATGTTCTTCATGTACACACAGTCACGTAGCTAACACCTAAAGAATTAAACACAATATTACACGTGGTTCGTTTAAAAAATCATTTCTTCCTTAGCGGTAAAGAGAAACATCGTGTAAAATCTAATTAGTCCGACTGGGAAGTACCTCGACCTTACAGAACATCTATAATTTCTCTCAATATTTTCAAGCAGTGTGGTGTTCCTGTGGTTAGTAAGGTGACCAGAGCTTCTGGGGGGATAGGAGGTAGGGTCAACAACAGGCGTCTATAAACTACGGTAAACGCTTACCATCAAGTGAGCCGTACGCTTGTTTGCCGACCTGTTTGTATAAAAAAGAAGACAAAGGTCGAAGCAGAATTCAACATTCACTGATACCCAGTTGCTGACTAAATTAAATGGCTTTTATCACGATGTATCTTTTCAGCACTAAGCATTATAGGAATATTTAATGACAAGCATTTGGAAATTCGTGATGGCGAATCGGAGCTGAAATCGTAATCGCCCGGTGCTCCTATTCACGGAACCATTTAGAATCATTTGCATCCATTTTTGTAATTATACATATAGGTAAGTACGTATTATGTCTTTAAAAGTTATTAATAATGTAAATAATCTTCATATAATAAATAAATTATTATACTATACGTGTGATGCCCCGTTGGCGCAGCGCTCACAGCACTGGTTTGTGGCTGTTGCGCTGGCGGTTGCGGGTTCGATCCACGACAACATATGGGAAAAGAGGCCTATGCCCAACAGTGGGATATTACAGGCTGAAGCGATATACTATACGCTAAACAAAGAAATAATTATGATAATCTTACAATCAGCGTCCGCGTCATTATGTTTATAAATACTTAATAAGTAATTTATTAAACTTATACGATTATGACGACCGTAACATTCAGTACAAAATTTTCTGTCCCAAACTTATAGTTTTAAACTTTTAATAACTTTGGGTGTAATTATTAACTCTTTTGGATAAACACCCCAAAAATGTTAGTCTAATAGACTCATCTTGCAAAACAGGTGACTTATCTTTTCATAAATTCATTAAAACCCATTACGAAAATTCATATTTATCTGGCATTAAGTCAGTGAATTATTAGTACATAATGGTCTTTCAATCTATATTGAAGACTAGCCGATCTGTGACCCCTTCGTTGGGCGATAATTATTTTTGTGATCTAAATATATTGTAAAGTTTTCATCTCGCTCACATTTCTCCGACTTGATTTACATATACTATTTTTCAGTGAACGTTTTGTTCAATAACAATAAAATATAGGCTATATCACTCCTGAATAGTGTAGCTTTCTGTTAGTAAAAGAATTTTCATGATCGGATCAGTATTTGCGAAAAATTACCCCCTAGAAACAAACAAAGTTAGAAATGTTACCTCTTTATAATATTAGTATATATTAAATTATAACATAACAGGAGAACAGATGCATTTGAGTTTATGGTACATATTTCAGGCGTAACCTTTTAAAGTTCAGGGGACAATGGGATCCAAAAACACAAACAACATACGTACAAACGCCTAGTCAACGAACATTTGTATGGCCAACAAATGTTTGTCGTGAGCGGGGTTCGAGCCCGCGAAAGCAGATATGGCAGCCAGTACTATGAACATCGCGCCAATATATCGACCAAATAGTTTCATAATAGGTTTATTTTAATAGTCTTTGCAGTAAACTAGCGATTTGTCTCTTATTCGTATTTTTTTTTAAAGAGATTATCAAGAAATGTTAGAATTATTAAGATAATATGTATTAAAATATCACACACATTATATAACACTTGATTTTGGTAAAGAACACATTCGACATTTGAATGAGAAATGTTTAAGAGTGCGCATAATGCAAAATTACCATCTTCTATTTGTTTTGACATGAAAAGTTCCAGACCAAATCTTAAAATAAAAATATATGACAAACTACATGATATTTGCAAGGGTTGACCTTTATCAAAAACATAAAATAAGGAAATTTCCTCGATAAAATATAATCACGAAGTAACCTCTAATTTTTATATTTTTTCTATTTATACTCGATATGGTTATGACCATTAAGACAAAAATTTGATAATTAATTACATTTAAATATGAGTAAAGGCTATGCTTAGGCATTTAATGTAATTACTTTTAGTTTCGGAATTATATACAAAATAACATATTTGTCGTTTTTTACATTCGTAATGCGCTCAAAACTATATCGTCTATCGCACTCTGACACGAGGCTTTGTGTATATTTTGTTTCATCGGGCGCGCGGGTGAAATCTGATTTTTTGCTCGCCTTATGCACGCTCTTAACTAATTACAACATCTAACCATACTATGAGAATTCACGCATACTACAAAAAATGATGAAAAATGATATTTTAAAAATTCATTGTAGAAGCAAAATGAATTCGTCATCCATTTAGTGTTTCCTGCAAAGTAATTTAAAACCTGCTATGAATTGATTTATGTGTTAAAAAGTTGCAGTTACATAATCATCATGGCGTGCTATACATTCGTATATATGTATGTATAACTAGGTACACCGCTATATGTACCTGACATCAGTATGCAAACGAATGACAACTGATACACTGGTTGCAGTTACATTGTGCTTGAAATACAGAAATTGATTAAAAATAATAATTTACTTACATTTTTTGTGTTCCTAGGCGTAGCAGGTCCGTCGTAGCGTCTGTCGATCGTGTAGCGCCCCGCACCGTTCTACGGCGTAGCTACGGCTGCGCGTAACCTCAGCCGTCATTGGTCTATACTTCCACAGATCTAGATGTACATCCACCAATAGTAGCCTCCACTGTAAAGAGGCGTGGTTTTGTAATATTTCTGAAAATTTTCAGGAGATCCAAATGTACATAGAGTTACTATCGACCCCCTTAGCGTTCACAGTTTGGTTTGTATGAAATGCAAATATTTTAAAACTATGCTGTGTCTAACTTAATTTACTATACTACTCTATTTTATGAATTGATAGTCATGTAATTTTATACTAAATAGTGATTTTGAGCTGAAAATCTTTTGACCAAAATAGACAAAGTTTGAATCAAACTCAACACGATTTCTTTTCTTCTACTAAAAAATTACTCAAAATCATCTAAATCTCTCATCTCAAAATATGAAGTTAATGCAGACAACCGTACTTTGTGTAAAATATTTTTATATATTATACTTTTAACATATATTAAAATTATAAACAATATTATATATCATTGATGCTAACGTATTTTTCTATGGTTGAAATTTTAAATTTACTTTTCTAGTCTATATAAAATAATATGTGAAAAGGCTTTATACAATCTAATAAAATGTGTCATAAATAAATGGCCTCATACTCAGGAAAAAACATTAACATGAAACAAGAATAAAATTGTGTCAACGTATTCAAATTATTCATACTCTATTAATCTACTATTTCAAGTAGGGCCTCAAACTAGTGCACTTTTTATAAAATCCTAGAAAGAAATTAAGCAAACGAAAAAAAAAAACAATTTTCAAATTGCTACGATGAAAATTGTGTTTTAATGATTCACGATTCAGCCTGTAATATCCTACTATTAAGCATAGGCCTCTTCCCCGTGTAGGACAAGGATTGGAGCTTAATCCACCACGCTGCTCCAATGCGGGTTGGCGGATATATTCCCTACTATGAGTAACGATCGCTATCAGGTGTACATGATAACAACCGGGGCCGACGGCTTAACGTGCTCTCCGAGGCACGGTGGGGAGACCCACAAGGACTGCACAAACACCCAGACCACAGCAAACATCTGTATGGCCAATACAAATGTTGTCGTGTGCGGGGATCGAATCCGCAACCGCCCGCGCAACAGTCAATCGCAATCCAGTGCTGTGACCGCTGCGCCAACGCGGCGTCATTTTAATGATTAAGTTATTGCAATATTTTTTGAAATAGGTAAGTCTAATATTCACTACAATTTACGGAGTCGTTACAACTCAATCATTATGACATAAAATAGTAATCAGAAAGAAATATGAATAGTTTGTCTTGCAAATAACAAAGAAACTAAATATATTTGTATGAATCACTAAATAAAAACCGATTCTATCTGCTTATAAAATTTTATATTATGTGCTGACAAAATCGAAATTACTAAAGTTGAAACTCGCATGCAAATGACACGTTAATAGCATGCATGCATAAATGCCACAAAAGTGCTCAAAACAAAAGTGTATGTCGCAAGTGTCTGTGGGACAACAGAAAAAAACCCAAAAGTGCACTTATATACCATATATTTTTCTAAATACAACTTGTTACATTTCTTGTTACATTTCTACTAAAGTACATATTTTGATTGCAATTGTATTTTTTGTCCCATATATAGCACAATCCTTCTCCTACATGGGGAAGAGGCCTATGCCCAACAGTGGGATATTACAGGCTGAATCGTGATCGTGATCGATATAGCACAAAGTCCCATGTGCCAGTTTTTATAAAACTTGAAGCACATTTTTAAATAGTATGGAAATTTAAAGTGATAATAACAGACTAATTTATTATTAAGTTTATAAGCCTGTGTGTGGCTGTCCTATAGCTAAACAATATTTAGGAAAATCCGTGATCATACAAGGAAGTTAATGGCCATAAAAATTAATATTTCCACGGTATACAAAATGTTTATATTAAAAAATATTTAATATTTAACTAACATTTATTTAGTTCTAGACTTTATTAATGATAAACATGGGTGGCTCACCAGTCACCACAGGAACACAACACTGCTTAAAAGCAGTACTACGAGTACATAGCTGTGATCTAGGCACAATCGAGGTACTTCCCCAGTCGGGCTGTTCCAAATTTTGAGCAGAATATTCCCTGCTGTGCCCTACATCAGTTAGTTCTCTTTTAATATATACTTTATTGCACTCAAAAAATACATGTAGAAACAACATAATAGTAAAGTTTATGGTAAAGGTGGACTTATCTCTGAAAGAGATTTCTTCCAGTCAACCCATGGTCATGAGTACGTGCGAATATAGCGAGGCAAACAGTACAAGAAGTATTTATTTAAGAACAAGAAAAAGAACACAAAAAAATAAATAAAAAATAAAACAGAAGATGATAAATATGATAAATTTATTTAATATAAATTTATTTTATTATTGAATTAAAATTAAAGAATTGAAACTAAATTAGTGATTGCGTTTTTAATAAAGCAAATACACTTAAACGCATTACTTAAACCTAGGAGAAACGTCAAAGCGAATTAACTGGACTATCAAAATGGAAAAATAAAGTCTTTCCAAACTTGATAATTGACAAAATGCAATGTCTGTTATTTTTACAAAATACTGAAAATTAGTACAGATAACAAAAAACTTAAATATTCATATTTATGTTAATTAATAGTACCTATAACATTTTTAACTTAAAATTTTGCAAAATTTATTGTTCTTTTTCTTTGTTATCACTTGATATCAACTTATACCTTTAAAATAAATAGCTATTCCAAAATTTACATAAATTAAACATTTTTTCAATAATTTTTATACAATATTAAACACTTAAAAAACTGTAAAAAAAACATGTATTAAAAATATGTACTAAAATTAATTAATTGAAAATATTTATTAATCGTGCCGAAACCTATGAGAGGTTACAGAGGAGCTTATAAGTGGTTCCAAAGGCTTTCACTGTAAAAGAATTAAAAATTACGACACCTATATACTGAATAGACTGCGTAACTAAATACCGTGTCCTATATATTCCCTATATAGCCCTAAATTATATTTTCTATTGAGAATAAAAAGAAAAGAAAACGAAAAAAAAACAACTTAATTGAACCTAGGCTCTACCTAACAAAATCTAAACATAATCTGCTTCTCATGAAATTACCTTTATTAAGATCTTTTAAAACGAATGAAATTCATGCTGAGCTAAGACCGTTTACCCCCGCCTCCGCCATTTGCTGACTACGCCATAATATCGGCGCAGTATCGGTCTGACTTCATTTCACGGCTAGAGGATTTCGCAAATGAAGTTTCCCCGGTCCACCGAACACAAATCTGTGTAATATATCATCTATAATCGTATTAAAATTATATTATGGACAGGGCAGTATGAAACGAATTTTTAAAAATCTTTATTTTTTGTTCAATAAATTTAAATCGATTAAATATCCATATGTAACACACATTTGCACTTTCAATTAGAGAAATAATTTTTTGGCCTTTAAATTGATTAAGTATCATAACTTTATATGTATCTCATTGTGATTTGTTTGTTACGCTTTCACGCGAAAACTATCATCATAAAACTCTGTACATAATTATATTCTTGGAGATATTAGAAGTAGCATAGAATTATTTTTATTAAAAAAAATCTATGCGAGTTAGCCGCGGGTAAAAGCTAGTAAATAACTAAAGAACCGCTTCATAAATATTACTTTAGATGAATTTCTTGCACATTGTGCATTAGTTGATGCTGCCAGTTTAGAAATTGGTTTATCTGTTTTTTGCTTTGGTCCCATTTCGTGTTCTGTTTGCACATTATTATTTTTTTCTCTTCTGAAATCATTATTCAATGTCTTTTTATATGTATATCATACCTATATCGATTTTAGTCGATTTATGTCAGTTCACATTCCGTACACTCTTTTAGTTTAAAATATCCTACAATCTTTTGAAATGGAGCGAGTATACAGCGAGCGAGTAGTACATACACAGGGGTTTCGAGGATTCTATGTGTATGTGTTGTTTATAATTGCATTATATTTTTACTTGCGTATATGAGTAAGTACAACTGAGAACAATTTTTTTTAAATTAAAAATTAACATCTACGGGCTCTAAAATGCCCATGCCTTGTGTTGAACATCAGGCATGATAATCATGCTTATCCTACAGGCGATTTATTATTCAAACTACAGTTCGACAGTCCTGTGCCTGCCTAGTAAAGCTAGGACGTGGTCCGATGCCAACGGAATTTTTCTTTTACAATATCTTTATCGCCTTAGCACTATGGGGGATTACTTTTTATAACTTTTTTTTACATACAGATACACACACACTCACGCATGCACACTCCACTGGTGTTACTTTATTTCATAGGCCTGGACCCCACGCCTGCCCTTAGCATCTTGAGCAAAGCCCTTGCCAGCGACATATCGCGCTTATAGATGCTTATTTTCAGTGGTTGTGCACCAAGATGGTTTTTGTCAAAGCACCCACCGCTCGGCTAACGAATCTGCCGATTGCATCGTCACCGTCGTCAGTGTTATTAGACAGGTGTTAGTGTGTCTTGTCACCGCTACTACCGCATGAGGCACACTGTTATGGATATGGAGCCTCTCGGTCTGATGACAACCTCCAAACAACCTACAGCAGGTTTGCCCTTGTGCTTCATGAATGGTAATCACGCGCGATCCTTCACTGGTGCCGTATACCTGGTCTATTAGGTACTATCTATTCATTCTGGGGGAGTGGATGGTGGGATTGGTCGAGTACATGTTTATGTAAACCTCGCATATGGCATATACAACTGCAATGGGACTCCGGTATATGCAGGACAACTTATGTGACATGTTGGTTGTCAGATAAGGATCAAAATAAAAGCATTGATTGTCAAGTAGTTTCATCTACAAAATTATGTAAAATAAAAATAAAATCACGCCTCTTTCCCGTAGGGGTAGGTCGAGACCACTTCTTTCCACTTGCTACGATCCTTACATACTTGTTTCGATTCGTCCACTTTCATTATTCCTTTCATACATGCTCTTCGGTTTAGGGTACTCTTGACCTGGCCTTTTTTCAAGACGTCACTGATTTGGTCTTGAAATGTCCGCCTAGGTCTACCCCTCCTCCAACACTCCCATTCACAGTCGCCTTATACACTTTTTTCGTCAATCGCTCTTCATTCATTCTCTCAACATGGCCAAACCATCTCAGCATACCCTTCTCAATTTTTGTCACTACATCTTCTTTCAGACCACAACGTTTCCGTATCTCACTATTTCTTATCCTGTCACTCAGTTTACCTCCTATCATACTTCCTAACGCTCGCATCTCAACTGCATTTATTCTGCTTTCATGTTTATTCTGCCATACCCAACTTTCACTTCCATACATGAGTGTCGGAACCAACACCCGCCTATGCACAGCCAAACGAGTCTTGTTAGACACCTTCCGGCTGCTTATAAAGGAGTGCAAAGCTCCATTCACCATGTTTCCTGCATTCACTCTTCTTTCAATATCACTCTCACACTTTCCATCTCTTGTAAACTTTGAACCCAGATACACAAACTCATTCACCTGTTCAATTTGTTCATCTCCAATCATGATATTGCAGTCTGTCACTGCCTCATCTCTTTCAAACACCATCACTTTCGTCTTCTTTACATTAATCTTCATTCCCTTTCTAACAAAAGTTATGTGCGGATGCATTTCATGTTATATTAAAATTTACAAGAAATATTGATACATAAGAACGTCGCTTTGGTATATTTTAGCTTTTCTTTAATTTATTCTTCTCTTATGTAAATAATTTACTCGTTTCAGTTTCGCTTTTAAATTTTAAATAAAATATTTTAACATTAATATGGTTCTAATAAAATCTTGACGAACATCGCCACAATGATGTCATACATAAATAACTTCACGCTAACTTTGCTTGACAAACTGCAGCAACCCTCTCCAACCTCTGATTAATGCATTCTTTTATAATTCGTAACGGCGACGGGGGGTAAAACGCAATCTAGTTAAATGCTGAGCTCGTGATTTTGTCTGCACTAATATTTTTAATCTACCGAGATAAAATATATTAATATTTTTGTCGCTAGAAGTGTGTAAAACAATTAACTATTAAGAAGAAGTCTTAATTTAAATTTCTCTAAGAATACAAGAAGATAAATAAATATTTAAAGTAGTTTAAAGCACAAAAATTATGTAGTATTATATAATTATATGTTTAATTTAGACACAATGTCAAGTACAGTTAAAAAGATTCTAAATTTGAATAACATTTAAATAATTCTAAAGACATTTTCAATAAGATTTGTTTTTAAAAAGAATGATTACAAAAAAAATACGTTTTGTCTAAAATTCAAACTGCCGTATTTTTATCAAGCAATAATTTTGATGTACATTTAGTACTAAATACTTATATTGCACGCTTAAGTATCCTTTAGCTACATCGAAAGAGGCAGCCAACGAGCACTTAGCAGCGATCGACTACTTGCAAAAAGCGCTCTCAGCGCTTATCGGCTTTTAACATTACCACTTTACAAGGCAAGGGGGATATGGCTTTCCTAAAACACAATTTGAGATGCATTGTTAAAAAAATTTCAATCTTTTTCTACCCGGTATATATATCGCAATTTATAGCGGCAGCTCATCAATTTTGTTAGTAATCTAAAACAACGAAAATATCATATTAGTAAAAAAAAATGTGATTTTTTGTACTTGGGCCTATGCGGGCCTAGCAGTGGAATGTTAAAGGCTGAAGCGCAGCGAATATAAGTAATTCCACGCTTAATGATTTTAAAACTTTAATAATACTGAAACAAAATTTTTATTTATTTAGAGTACCTATTTCCTAAAAATACGAATCGGTTTATTATTTTTACTCAACCCTTTAGGAACAAAACGTACAAAATTATTACCCAGGACAATTTTTCAGAACAGACTGAACAAAAAACTATTAGTCATCACACGTAGATCTAGTCAACGATGACTAAAAGTTTTGGAATGATGATTGGTGATAATACAAAGGAAAGCGCAAAATAATATAGAACCTTCAACTACTTATGATAAATGTAAAATTAGATATATATGAATATTACCTACAAACGATAAAGTAATTTCAAGAAATCTGAAAAAATCGGACAATTTTTTGTCGTAACGAATTACATCTATACTTAGTACTTACTAATATATAAATCTGAAGAGTTTGTTTGGTTGTTTGTTTGTTTGTTTGAACGCGGTAATCTCTGGAACTACTGGGCCGATTTGAAAAATTCTTTCAGTGTTAGATAGCCCATTTATCGAGAAAGGCTATAGGCTATGTGTCATCACGCTAAGACCAATAGGAGCGGAGTCCACGCCGACGAAGTCGCGCGCAGAAGCTAGTATTTAATAAAAATGGATATTATATTAAAATCCCTTCCATACTGATTTGCAAAAGAATATTATAATATAAAATGTTCCAGTAAGAAAAAGTTCATTAAATATCACATTACTCCGTCTAGTGACACCTCATGACTTTTGCAAAAGCGCCTCTTTCCACTCGATTGAACGTCGCTACCTCTACCTGGGGAAGAATCTATCCTCCTCTAACACACAAAATCACTATCTTGTGTCCCACTCTCCCTGCTATTTATGACTTATTAACTTCTCTAAGGTATCATAGCAACCCACCCACTCTCAAATGCTCTACGAATTTAATATAGAAAATTGTGAATTCAATCGAAAATCAAGAGCCGTTTATTGAATTTGATGTTACAACCTGCTTAATATTCATTATTAGATATAAGTTATTTATAGAAAACTTTATTAAGGATATTATTATTTGTTTATGAACCGACTTCAAAAAAGGAGGAGTTTTTCAATTCGACCGCAAATATTTTGTTTATGTATGTTCGCGGATAACTTCGTCGTTTATGAATAGATTTTGACAATTCTAATTTTTTTTTTTTTTTTTTTGGAAATAAGATATTCCAAGGGTGGTATCATTATAAGGAAACCAGGATCTGATGATGGCATCATAAAGAAATCGAGGGGAACATTCGAAAATTGTAGTGGTGATTAATGCTTTTGTTAATTTATTTCGTCTACTTACGTGGTTTTACTAGTCGATGTAATTGAAGTCGGTTTTTTTCGTTTGCCAACAAGCACAATTATTATGTTAAATATTCTTTACCGAACTGCTAATTTGTACATACATTACTTATTTGGAATGTAAATCTACCTACTACTACTATATATTATATAGCTAATGTTAATACTATTTAGCTATTAACAATTTATTCTTTTTAATATAAAGTTTAAATTTATTTTCAGTCAATTGCACAATCGTTGTTGGATTTAGTTATACTTATACATCAAAACCGGTCGGTTTTGTTCCACCTACGCAATAAACCGTCTTTTTAATTATTGACTACATATACCTAGAAAGAAGAAAGAAAGAAAGAAGGTTTCTTTTTTCAAGTTTTTTTTGTTCTAATTAAAATTTAAAATAGAAATATTTCTAACGATTCTGAATGATAAAAAAAAAATCATTTCGAAGGAATAAACTAAAGAACAAAAACAGAATCATATCAAAGCTTGCCTTAAATTGTTTTTAAGTTTTGTCTTTGTTCTTACATTGACATAATTATAAAGTAGGTGACTCCGCATCAAAATATAGTCGCGATTATTTAATTTATTATCAATACAAATAAATAAAATTGGAGTGTCTGTTTGTAATATTAAAATAACCGATTTTTCCTAAATGCATATGGATGTATACACGGTAAATAAACCAAAATAATTTTTTTTACAATTTTTGTCTGTCTGTCTGTCTTTCTGTTTGTTCCGACTAATATCTGCAACGGCTGGACCGATTTTGACAGAACTTTCACTAGTAGATAGCTGATGTAATAAGGAGTAAGTTAAGTTACTTTTATTTTAGAAATTTATTTATTTTATAACTCTGCGAATTGAACAATAACTTTTTTGTTCAATTCCACGCGAACGAAGTAGCGGGCACAGCTAGTATCAAATAAAAACGCCAATCGCCTCTGAATGAAAATTCAGTCAAGAATGACTCGGAGTTCTAAAACAGCTCATAAGTGACCTACTTGGAGACGTGGATTTTGATATTTTCATAGCTTAAGACCCAAGCATGTTTCCTCCTATTTTTTTTAAACGTATTAATTAAAGTAGGTAAAGTATCTAAATATGATTTACTGCACAAGAAAATAAGATAACAGATGCTTATATAAAACATTTGTAGATGACGGAATTATTCAAACATGTAAGCAAATCAGATTTTTTTTCTTTATTACTAATGTATGTGATAATAACTCTGACATGAAACTATTAATAAATAATTGTGGCGATTTATTTAAATGTTCATAACATATTTCTACAACCAGAAATAACTGTGGTTTATTTTGATAAACTCCAGTAGAAAATAAATCCGTGAACGCTACAATTTCGCGACGGATCATGGTGTTTGCCGACCGATCGCTCCTTGGGGACGCTACTCAAGCGGTTTCTTTTCGATGCAATAAAATCACGATCTTTAAATCTCCCAAGAAACATTCGACGGCTTTACAAATAGTATTTTGTTATTGTAGCTACTTCGTGAATTTAATGTAAATAACTGCACGAAATGTTTTTTATTTTCGATAGTATATACATTCATACTGCAATTGTTCATCCACTTTACCGATTAGATTTTGATTTTTTTTTAAGTAGATACAAGTAGTCGTATCTTAAGTTTTACTTCCTTATCAACATAAGAATAAGGAAAAATATTTAAAAAGAACTTCTGATATACACACAATGAACTTATATTGATTCAATTTCAATTGATGAATTCAAATTCTAAGAAGTTGATGCCGGCGGGTTAAAATATGGTTTAGTTTGAAATGACACATCTATTTGGTACAGAAACAGTAAACAACGATTTACTTTTTCCTTATTTATGATTGTTAATTAATATATAAAAGATTAATATTTTTTACTCGTTTATCGAAGAATGGTATTTATTATTTATCCATTGCACTCTTTTATTTTCACATTACTTAAAATGAAAAAGTATTATAATTATTTTGTCAAGAAACATTTGAGCTCAATCAGTTAAGAATAATCAATCAATTATCTATATATTATTCCATATTTTATTTTTTTATTTTATGTTACTAAGTCGACAAACAAGCGTACGGCTCACCTGATACAGTACCCGCAAAATAACTTGGCATGTCTGAACATAGGCTCTGCGAACTTTTGCGCATGTACACTCACGAAAAAAAACTGTCATTACCAATTTTTATTTTTATTATAAATCAATGTACGAATAAAATTTCCCTAATACATTGACCAATAAAATAAACATCATAGCACTTTAAGATGCTGCAAAAATAACTTTTATATTAAAAATTCAATTTCAGTACCTTACCTTTCGATAGTGGCAGCTAGATTTTTATCACAAACAACACAATAAATAATATTTACACTTAATACTTTTTATATACATTACCACTTATTATTATTTAACACATATTTACGCTTATTATTAATTATTATTTAATCACTGTCGCTGAGGGGGAAAATCCCAAAATCAAAACACACTTAATACTAACACTAAATAAAACAAAATTAATACTAACACTAGATAAAACAATTAAAGCTAAATAAAACAAACTGAATACTATAACACTAATTACTAATACGTAATACTAATAATAAAAATTAACAACATTAGAAACGAAAACTTTTGTAGCCGATAGTGCTCAAGACAGAGATAGTGGCACGAATACTAACGTGTGACTGAGACAGATTACCGTATCCGAGCATTTCCGAAAAAACACGAAGCTGTATGAAGTAAGCAAAAAGGGATGTGCAATAAGGTGTTGTTTAATCGATTTTTATTGAAATCGATTAAAATTAAGTCATAAAAATATATTTATTTTTAATTTTAAAAGGAGGTTTTAAATTTTCTCAAATAGTGTAGTCGTTAATAGATAACTGATATTCAAGTAAATCGTGTCTTTCAACTGAGAAAATTTGATTTTTGTAGTTTTTTTTTTTAAATTAATGTCGAAATCTCGTTTATTAACGACAAAATTAACTATATTCGTAAATCTAATACGTTTAATATCTTATATAAACAAAAATCAATAAATCCTAAATAAAACTAATCGATTGCGCAATTCGGTTGATTAAACGGTCGATTGTGTTTACATATGGTCAATCCCTAGCCTCCCCGCATGCGTCTCATGCCAAAATCGCCTTCCCCCCGGTCCCTTAAAAAATGTTACTGCGCAGCCTTCTGCGCGAACTTCAGTCTCGCCAAGTAATAGCGCGCGAGGTATAGTAAGTGACTACCGTAGCCTATAGACGCCTGCAACACCAGAAGCGTCGCAAGCGCGTTGCCGACCCTATCCCCAATCCTCCCCAGGAGCTCTGGTCACCTTACTCACCAACAGGAACACAATACTGCTTGAAAACAGTATTATTTAGCTGTGGTCTTCTGTAAGGTCGAGGTACTACCCCAGTCGGGCTACTCCATATTTTGAGCAGGAAATTTCCTGCTGTGCCCTACCCCAGTTAAACCATAGGCAAAAATATAATTTTTTGTGATCATAATCATAGACTACGATTGATATTTTTTATGAATGATTGCTCAAGACTGTACTGTCAACACAAAGGAATATTATATGTCTGTTTAACCATATAAGCCACACTACTGCATAATATGGTAAAGGTTTATTTATCATACTTATAATTAATTAAGATCGCCTAAGCCCTGTCGCCAAACGCCCGATTTTTTCTTTAATTTTTCAAATGCCGACAAACAAAATAATATTTATTCTATTATTAAAGAGAATATTTAAAAAACCTTTATTACTGACAGTTAACATAGTTTTTATGTACATTTTGATGTTAGATAACACTTAGAAGGACATTCATTTGAAAAATATTATCCCCAAAGAGATAAAACTGAGAGCTGAAACTTGAAATTTTCTTTAGAATGTCAACGGATTTAAAGACATATGAATCTGAACCATCGCAGTTCAATGAAATATCGACTTCACATGCAAAACACAAGCAAAGCAACGTGCAACAGCTTACAATTAGTACTACTCATAATATGCGAATTGAAGGAGCGATGCGAATTGCGAGTGTGCCGTAGCAGCGGACATAACGCGCCAAAAAAATTCTTTATGTTTTGTGATTTATAGATTAAAACTAAGAAAGTTTACAGTAATAGAGCACTATAGGGTAGACTAAAGTTAAACTTCACTACATAGTATAAAACAAAGTCGCTTCCCGCTGTCTGTCTGTCCCTATATATGCTTAGATCTTCAAAACTACGCAACGGATTTTGATGCGGTTTTCTTTAGTAAATAAAGTGATTCCAGAGGAAGGTTTATACGAATACATGCATAATATAGTAGAGGAACACTGATAGTTTTTGCAACCGTGCGAAGCCGGGGCAGGTCGCTAGTTAACGTATGTCTTTAACAAAGACACGGTTTATGTTCCGAAGATAAACAACTTTATGTCTGTGTTGTAGACCGGTAACAGACGACTGATAGAAACATAGGAACTAAAAATTTCGAATGTAATGATTATTATTATACCTTAAATAATATAGCACATTAACACCAATGTGGTTGACATACATTAATGTTTACTATAATTATAGTCTAGTACAGGGGCCATCTACTAGTTTCGCTCGGGGTCCGTTTGAAGAAATAAAATGACCGTCGCGGTCCACACATCATTTTATAGAAAAAAATATTTAATAAACAAACGAAATAACAAAGGTATTCTTTACACATTAAGGAGAAAAATGACATTTTTTTATTGCGGACTGTTGAGTTTGAACTTGGGTGGGATATATTTTTACTCTGTAGTGTATGTTTCTGTGTTCTCGCGGTCCGCACAAGATGGGTCGGCGGACCGGACACGGACCGCGGTCTGCCAGTTGACGACCCCTGGTCTAGTAGGTCTAGTTTGTCCGGCCATTTTACATACCTACATCTGGAAGTCATCAAATGGTCAATTTAGCCACGTTACGTAAATACTTATATTATTTTGAATATTTTAAATATTTCATATACTTAGTTAATACATAAAAGAATTTGTTTTTTCAAAGTCTCATTTGAATATGCTCAAAATTAATATTGTAATAGATTTTCATTTCTCATATTATGTATGAGAGTATACTCTCATACATAATAAATGATTTTTAAAATTTTGTTTGAATACTGGTCTCTGTAAAAAAAAATTTATAAGCATGAAACTATTTACGACTTTTCCTTTATAAACAAATTTAGATATAATGTAATTTGGCAGTAATTTTGTGCAACAATAGATAGATATGTAAAAATAGATAGATATGTAAAACAATATAATCTTACATACATACTGGTATGTATATTATACATATGTTACTGTAAATGCACGAATTATGGTAAATCCTAAGATTTAAGAGTAAAACCTAAGATTTACCAACTCTTAATGGTAAAAGCCCGAAAGATTTTGCGATTCGCACTTTTACCACTATTCACTTGGTAAGTCTTAGGATTTGCATTAAACGCACGGTAAATGTTGAAAAGGAAATTTTATAACGTGGCTAATCTAGATTAAGACCCGCGTCGGTCTAATTTTCAAGTTAGATAGGTTAGGGTTTTTTTTGTAACGATATTATGCCGATAAACGGTCTAATTTTGAAGTTAGATAGGTTAAGGTTATTTTTTTATTATTTTTTTTGTAACGAAATTATGCCGATAAAAGGTCTACGGGTCTTAATCTACTAAAGCAGGGTTTCTTAACCTTTTTCTAACGATGGACCACTTTAAAAATTACAAAGATTCCACGGACCCTTTCCAGAAAAAAAAATAAGCAAAAAAAACACAACGATGCTTTACTTCAATCACCTTTTATTGTTTGCGATCAAACTTTACATATAAATAACTAGTGTGACGGTTGCTGCTGCTTATGCTGGATTAGAATATCAAATTGAGGAGTTGTTTTTGATTACGCGCAAAGTGAAAATATTTACTCACAAAATAAGTAAGCTTGCCATGGACCCCCAGCTTCCATAACACGGACCCCTTAGGGGTCCATGGACCACAGGTTAAGAAACCCTGTACTAAAGACTTACCAATTTAAGTTTTTGACTGAAATAAATGAATAAGAATCAATCTTTGTTTTATTACCAAAACCAACTTTTACTAACTGTCAGTGGTAAAACCTAGCATGTACTGAATTCTAATAGTAAAATCCCGAAAAAAAAAATGTCCCATGTTCATCCAATCCTACATATTTACCAACTCGTGTCGGTAAATCCTAAGACTTACTCTTAAATCTTAGGATTTACCGTAGTTCGAGCTTTTACAGTAACATATACATTCCATGCCACATCGAAATAGAATCCTATTATTATCAACTGCTCTACATATTTGTATAAATTTAGCATTATATGTAAATGGGGGGTCTGAATATCTGTGTTAATACGTTTACAGGTAAGTGCAAACGGGCGGGCCGGTCGAAGCTCCGCCCCCGCTGCCATTGTCTCCCATCGCAATCGCCCGAAATTGAATAAATTAAAGCCAAATTTAATAACTCTATTAAGTTTCTGCCGACATAAACAACTCTTGACGTATGCTGGCCCAACGCTAACGGGGACGAGCGTTTTATTAAATTAGTTTCAGATGTTTAGATGAGGGTCGTTGAAAGCTTTTTATATTGATTAATATTTTCACTGTTTACTGGCTCTATACTTCATTTCGTATTTTTACTGTAATTATGTAACTTTTTGCATCTTAATACAAAATATTAAATGATATAGGTATTTTATTTCTTATTAATGTTAGTTTGATATTTGCAGGAAAATTTAAATACTCGCTAAATCACTCGTAAGTATTGTAATTTTGTATAATTACTATTCATGTGGCTTTACAATATGATCAAATGGTGTTTCAGTTACAAAATTATTTTTGACTACTTGTCCGTTATTAGAATTACTAAAGCAATTTTAAGTATTTTATAAACGAAACATTTATTATTCTAAGCCTTTACTAAAACATAATATATAGATTACTTTAGGGCGAAAAAAATATATTATTGTCGGTGAAAAAAATATAATACATTGACATTGTATTTTCGTTACACACCTTTGAAGTTATTTAGTGAAAATACAGATAAACATCGTTTAAAACATGTACTTGCATTAAGTAAATAAGATCCTTTGAGAAAATAAATTTATAAATTATAATGTTATTAATAATACCTAATTCAAATACGCTAGTTTAATTATATACACAAATATTATAAACTAGCTGACCCGACAGACGTTGTCCTGTCTTTTGTATGGGAATATGTTAGTGTTGTTTATAGACTTTTTTAGACAATTTTTTAATTTTTTCTGTCCGTAAGAACCATCCTCGTACTTCAAGGAACATTATAAAAAAGAATTTGCGAAATCGGTTCAGCCGGTTTCGAGATTTGCGCTTAGCAACACATTCAGCGATTTATTTGAAACTTACAAAAAGTATTTATTTGAAAGTGCAAATTGTACCTACCTTTTTTAATGTAAATAATAAAATATCTTTATTTATTTCTTTATGTTATTGTTATCATATTTTTATAGGGTTCACTTAATAAAAAACGGTAAACAACGACTCATGCAGCGGATGCAAAAGTGATAATGTTAACTTTCTTGCACGTCCATGCATTCATATCCGGGTGCAGTGCATGAAATATATTATTATCGAAAAACTTACCAACATTTTATGGATTTGTCACACGAAGGTAAAAGAATTTAAGTATATTATCCTACGCTATACATTATACCTTAAGTCCTAGATATGATAATTTTAACTTTGATATGTCTTATATTGATATTCTTTAGATAGGTTGTTGTATTTAATACAATATCTCTATGATCTTGTAGAGAATCGTAGAATTCAATATAAAGCTTCAATTAATATAATTTTTAAGTAGGTACCTATAAGTTAGTTATATCTTTCCGGAGGACATCACTCTTAAGGATTTTATACAACTGAACTGAACGAAATAGTTGCCTAAGTTTTTCACTTTTTCACTGTTATTGGCATATACTTCTTGGTCGTGTTTGTTTTTAGTTCTCGCAGCGATACCACCCTTAAGAGTGATGCGCCCCCGGCGAACGCGCCACGTGACTGCCGGCTCTGCACAACCTTTGTGTTTACATCCATCCCCATCCCCCGCCTCACACCCCTACTTTTCCATCCCCTCTTGTTGTATTACTGTTTTTTTTTGTCAAGAAATATGAAACATCATTACTAACTATAATAAAAACTAGTGCACACTTTTACAAACATGTAAATATACAAAGCAAAACGAAATTGAAAGAATAAAATAAAATTATATTTTTACAAATTACACAAATTATAAAAAGATTCCTTTGTTAAGCAAATTAAAAAAAGGATTTGAAATAGAAACCTCACTAAATACAAAATATATTTATTTTACTAATAACTACATTAGGAAACTCAATGTAATTTTCTCAATATGATTTCGAATAGAGTCGTTTTTGTACAACAAATTGTCGGAGTGGAAACTGTGATAAGAAGCTTTACGTCATAAAACGCTGCTATAGGGGGATGAATTCGCTACCCACGCGTATGTAAAGGCTACTCATTAATTGCATGGAAATATTATGGCTATTCTTTTTAAACGACCTTAGTGAATAAAAATATGTATAGCTTCTGCAGTGATCCTGCTTTATGCTCCATGGTCGTAGTTTCGATTTCCGGCCTGAGTCCGAGCCTCAGATTTGAGAAATTTAAAAGTTAAATAAATTAAAACAAATAAAAAAATACCAAAACAATTACAGCGGTATAGTGCTGTTCTTTCGCGAAGCTGTCTTTACGCAAGATATTATTTATGTATCAATTATTTATTTATTCGTTCATTTAGAAAATGTGTTCACAGATTTTTTTAACAAGGACTTAAGCTCATTAACATTAAAAGGAATTAGCGACGAACGAATTTACGAATTAGTTAGATTAACAGTAAAACGGAATTAGCCGGAAAGTGGTGTCCAACATTTAAATATCTTTACTTAAGCCATCCTTTTTGAGTATACACACATGTCCATAGTTATTAAAGTTCTCGATTGATTAGTTTTCTTCGAATTCGCGCCAGCAGGCTAGTTTATTTCTAAACATAAGTCTGGATTTAAATTCTAAGCAATATTAAACGTAACAAAGGTTTAATTTACAAAATGATCATTTTTTTTTTTAATTCAACTAACTAGTCCCAAGAAACGTCCTGTCTTTCGAACCGTCACAAAAGTAAAGTTTAAATAATCGTTACGTTCTTTTAAGTTTTCGTTATCGTAATCGTTAAGCTCTTTTAAGTTTCGGACCCCCGACACTGGAGATAATCCTACTGGGGGCCTTTGAGTGTGAATCGTTGATTTATTTATTATTTTTCTTTCTGCACAATTTTCTTAATTTTCTTTCCGTAAACTCCTTCTCCACACAACTAGTAAAAATTAAAATTTGCCGAATTGGTTCAATCGTTCTTGAGTTTTGCGCTTAACTACACATTTAACGATTCATTTTTTTCTGTAGGTGTATAAATTAAAATGTAACATTTTTCACTTCAGCCTATCGCAGTCCACTGCTAGACATAGGATTCCACAAGTTCGCGCCAAAAATAACGTGAACTCGTGAGTGTTGTAACATTTTTAAGCCACTGTTATAATTAACTAAAAACCATAAACACGGAGAAAGTACCTGGTACAGAGCATTACAAAAATAAATGAATTGTTTTATGGATTAATATTAAGAAAAGTGTAATATCACTAAAGTGATGTTCGGCGACTATAGCTACTGATTCAATAGCAATAAATGTACATTAACACACAATATGCTAGCACATTCTAAAAGGGTAAATTACCTGAAATAATGGAAAATTTTGTTGCAAAAAAAGGTTCAAAATTAAAACTCAAGTAAGCAAAACATTAACAATGTACTGAGTCAGTAAATCTTATCATAGGCCTTTACGTCTATTACAGACGATTCAAACAGTGCCTGAAGAGCATTTTCTCTGATGGCTGTACAAGCCGATACGGGAGCGGCAGACTCTACCACACACCGAACAGGGAAAAGATGCGCTAGTGTCATAATTGTCGCTGTTTTGATGTTTTTTGATTCTCCTGTTCGATAAGAGTCCAAACCAGCCTTCATGTAAGATTGAAGATTGTAAGATCTGCAATCTTAAGAACTCGTGTAACAATTACGAGTAATGTTAATGCAATTCTAATTTCTAGTACATGGTATTATTTGATTTTACCCTAAAATGCGTGACAAACTTATGGCACACGACAGAAAGTATGGAACTATGCTACGATTAATTAAAGCTAAAATCGAAACAAAGAGTCGAAATCGAAAAAAACATAATTAAATAGGTACCTCAAGTTGTTTAAAAATTGTTAATCAAAATAGACTAGTATTTTTTAACATTTAATATATACTTTTTATTTCCATCAATCTATACTATAATATAATAAAGCTGAAGAGTTTGTTTGTTTGTTTGTTTGTTTGTTTGTTTGTTTGTTTGAACGCGCTAATCTCAGGATCTACTGGTCCGATTTGAAAAATTCTTTCAGTGTTAGATAGCCCATTTATCGAGGAAGGCTATAGGCTATATATCATCACGCTAAGACCAATAGGAGCGGAGTCCACGCCGACGAAGTCGCGCGCAGAAGCTAGTGTCAAATAAACGGGTACTTAATATTGTAGTCATTCATAACATTTTAACTAGTAGGTATTATACAAACCATGCAATCTGTACGTGCATTTGTTTTTGATACCACTTAATTGTTTTACGTTCCTGATTACTATCCCTCAATTATAAGTCCATACATTATCACTTTAAACTATCACTAAAATTCAACTATAAAAGTATTTTAGATATCGAAGTAGCAAATAGATCATCAAGTTCATACAAAGAAGTACCAAAGTTAGTCAACTTTATAAACAGATAAAATCACAGGATAAAATAAAATGGATAATCAAATACATTTAAATATATGTAAAGTATATCTTCTTTGTTTTGTTATTACTTTGACGATCGAAATGTAATTTTCACTAGATATGTTCTGCTAATGGATTTTAGTCATAAAGCAAAGCTTTGACGGTACATAATTATAAGTGACACGCAACAAAAATAAAATACAACTCAATTTTTGTACGACAGAATAAATCAATATTTTAGATTTTTGCAAAATGTCTTATTTTAAATATTACTGTAATTTATAGAAAATAGTTTGTTATTTTATGTGATTGCAAAAAGTGTTTTAAACAGTGTAATCATTTCAAAAGCAACTCGATAAAAAATAAAGAAATTAAACATTCAACAATTAAACACTTTTCAAAATGTATCAAAAGAAAAAAAAAACATACATTTAATATTCATATATTTAATACACTTATTTTTACATAAATTGCGATTTAAAAATTTACATTTAATCTATATATATAAAAGAGATTTCCACCCATTGACTCATCACGATATCTCTGGAACCCTAAGGCGTAGAGACTTGAAAAATGGTAGGAATATTCCTTTCGCCGAGTAGAGGTCAGCTAAGAACGAATTTTACGAAATTCCACCCACAAGAGGGGGTTGCGGGGGTTAATAACATATATGGCAAAACAACGTTTGCGGGGACAGCTAGTTATGTTATATCAGGCTAAAGCCAATTAAAAACAGACTGAATGAAAAAAACTTCAGGTGAACTACAGATAACGAGGCAATCATAACTGATGTTTACGTCTCTTGAAAGCTCCAATTAGACCAGCTTAGAGCTAAGAAGCTTTACGACTGTGTGACGCATATAGGCGGACCCTTGAAGTACTTATTACTAGTAACTATGTCTATTTCGTTGCACCATTTATCTTCTTTTGGGTATTTTATTAGCTCGCATTGCAAATGTAATATTAATTTTATCCTTTATTTTAAATTTGAAGAACAGCTACTTGCCAGGGGCTTTGTGTTCTACATATACGAGTACCTACGAGCGGCACACAATAAAAAAAATTCTCAGTTTTATTGCTGCGAACATATTTGGATTATTAAAATGATTACTTCTTATTTTAATTCGTGGTTTAAATTCAATACAGCTGTCTGTTTTACAATATTTTTTTAAGTAACGAGTAGCATAGGCTACGCTAACCACTTACCATTTAGGTGGAATAATTAACTTCTTAGAAATACAATAAAAACTATATCGTGGTATCAATTTAAAAAAAATAAAAGCTTGTAACAAAGGAGTCTGTTACAAACTTATTAACAAACATACAGGTGAAGCTAATAAAAAGCGTTTAATAATAAATAAATAGTATTGTATTGTTCTACAAAAATTGTTGTAAGTGATCTCTTACATCGATCTGTCTAACAAACAAACAAACAAACAAACAAACTCTTCAGCTTTATATATTAGTATAGATATGGGTAAAATTTTGACTGGACTATGATTTCAGTTTTTTATTTATTGAACACATACAGGTGCACATTTGCTATTTTAATATGTGCTATTTGTACCTCACGAGCAGGTAAATGAACTTAAAATATTGCATAATACACAACTATACAGCTGTGTGTATTATATTCTGTATGTATATATTAGGTATCTACAGAAATTATCTAACGATCTCTTAATTTGGAACATCATCAAATCAAAAGATATTGAGAGCATTCAAAACATTAACAAACTGCCTGCGGATATATTAATGTGAGCCTGTATTCATCACCATAGCAGTGCGCAATGAATAACCGAAAATAATCTCCGCGGGGCTCAG
This sequence comes from Melitaea athalia, assembly GCA_905220545.2. NCBI lineage: Eukaryota > Metazoa > Arthropoda > Insecta > Lepidoptera > Nymphalidae > Melitaea > Melitaea athalia. The sequence continues at coordinate 11,861,374 of HG992187.1, forward strand.
TGGAAAAATCGTCAGGGGAGGGAAAGGGGGACTCGGAACAACGGCCTCGTTATGCCACTTCCGCCGGATGTCGCCTCCTGATGTATTGTTGTCGGTTCGAAGGGACACTGATGTTTTCGTTTTCGTCACAAACATTAATATATTCGATATTTATAAATACATTAAATATGTAATATATATATGTATGGCCTATGCAAACCACGTTTTTTAAACGCGCTGTCGACGCGCGTTTTAAAAGCGCGCGTCGACGGCGCGTTTTTATCCTACAGAGCAGTTTGTTGGCGTTTGTATCGATTCAAACGCGCGGCACCGGCGTGTCTGTATCGATACACATGCGCGTTTGCATCGCGTCTGTATAGCTACACACGGGCGTTTGCATCGCGTCTGTATCGCTACAAGCGCGCGTCGACGGCGCGTTTAAAAAACGTGGTTTGCATAGGCCCTTAGACTTCAAATTTTGTTAATGTAAAAGTATTTGCTGCTTGTCTATATCTAAATTATGTCAAATTAATGCGCTAAGGCAAAAATGTGTGTTCTTTTAAGACTCGTTAATCTTGGACTCTAAGGGAAGTAAACATTTATTTTCACGGTATTGAGCGTGTATATAAAATTATAGAGGATGGTTATAGGATATAAGCACAAGGTGATACCTTTTGGTTGACATAAAGTTGCCAAAACTAAGCGTATCGCAAATTAAGTTTTTAGTCTTTGTCGAACTTTTAACGTTTTGATGTTACTGTTTAACACATTAAATAAGTAACTCACTGAACTCAATTAAATGTCTTTACCAGTTATAATGACAAATCAATTAACAAATCCACCGTAACTGTGAAGGGGAAAAGCCTCTAAATCACACAAATAATAATTATAAGAAATAATTACACATCTCAGACGTCGACACAGCTGTCAGAGTATGGGAAAGTAATAATGTGGATGCAACCGAGGTGTCTTTTCGGTCCGAGCCCCACGGGAAATCACAGTAATCCGCGGCGTCGACGACGCGTCGCGTCGCCTAAATCTGTCGATCGAACTTAGTGCTGGAAAATATAGCGTCAATTGCGACATGATTTGTAGAAAAAAAAATCGAAATTATAAAAACATTTAGTATTTTACAAACTCAAATTTTATTTGTAACATAATAATTAGAGTTATTAAAACAATTAATATATGTATATAATTAAATTATGTATATATAATATTTTTATTACGAGTAATATATAATCAATAAATTAATAATATGTGCCTTATTTATCAAATATTTAGGAATATATAATAAGCTTTCCAATTCGCATTCTCTTTCATCTTTAAGTATAAATTGGCAGAAATAAACACACTATTTATGTTTATATACATTAGATGTTGCTTTAGTATAGTATTTTTATTTAAAACACGAAGTGAAACGAATCCATGAAAAATACTCTTCGATAATGTTTCTCCTAAGCCATATCCCATCTCTACGAAACCGCGTCTGAAACCAGGGATCACCGTGAATGGACTCTGATGAATCATGCTCGTTCACATGGAACGATGTACAAGGCATTAAACTCCGATAAGAGCTTTAGAAAGGGGTTTCCGCTACTTAAGAAAGTTATTTTTCAAATAATATCTGTGTTTAATCGATAAGAAATAAAAGATATACCGGTGACTGAATAACTCCGTGCTCCGGACTGTACTTTTTAGGGCTTTTCTAATTCCTATGTGACAGTACTAATTTTAACATCGCTTATAAGGTCTTGTAATGAACAAAATAACGCGAACGTACAGGTACCTATTGTGATTATCTCCAACGTAAGCTGTATTAAAAAACAGACATAAAATATAACTTCCAAACATAATAGGGGAAAAATAATGAGGTTAATTATAAATCAACGAAATATCAATGTGTCAACGTCATTTCGTACTTAACGTTAACGAGTTTTAGCCACCTCAGCTCTAATAACCGAAATGACAATTACGAGTGACGAGACAGCCAGACTCATAATTCTTCATTATCTCCGGCCAAGTTGCTTGAAACTTTGATAAGTCGATACTGAACAAGCTTACGGATAATCCTACTACTACCAACAGTCATAAATTCTCCTGTTATTAATAAGTTGCTTTTGAAATTAAGACTCTTTTAAAGTAATTTATAAAAAAAATTGTTATTAATTTCATTATTAAAAAAAAATTAAACAAGATACTTTTAACTTTATCGAAATAATTACTCTTATTAAAAGTTATAACATAAAACAATACCTTCACAGTGTTATAATATTACAATTATTTGTTAAACTTTTTGAAAGTGAAATTTAACGCTGGCTACAACGAAATGACAAAGCCTAAGTTTTAATAATGTTAAATTTTAATACAATTACACAAAAAGTGTATAAAGTAGAACGTTTAATAGTAACAATAAGTTAAGTGTAATTTTACCATATGTGGAATAAATAATTGTGTTTGCTTGCAAACGAAAAAAAAAACCGACTTCATTTACATCGACAAGTAATACAATGTAATAAGACGAAAAAATATTCAAGTATATACGCGCTATTAAAGATTACTCAAAAAGTTGCACTCAGATCTCGGTCTAATTTAAACAAGACTACAACACAAGTATTAGCTTTCGATTAAAGTAAGAATCATCAAATTCGGTACACCGAATAAAAAGTTATGCGGTATAATACAACGTAGGTCGACGAAAAAGTAGTCAAGTAAATACGCATTATTAGATATAACTTTAAACTTACAGTGTACAGTAAGTGTCAGATCTCAATTAATTTAAAATGGGACCACATGACATGCAAAACCTTTAAATTAAAACAAAATTGATCGAAATCGGTCAACCCAGTCAAAAGTTCTGAGCTAACATACATTAAAAAAAATACAGTCGAATTGAGAACCTCCTCCTTTTTTGGAAGTCGGTTAAAAAATGTAAGATGCTTCCATGTTACTACTACATTGTAGATTGCTGCTCTTGTATGCAAACTCCACCGGACGTTCTTCGTTCTTTTTAAAGTTACCGACTTAAAAAAAAATGTGCGTACAAAGTACACATGTCAAAAGTGAAACTTCTTTGGAAAAATAAATAAATAAAAAAACTAATTGAAAAAACGAATTGAAAATACAAAAAAAAAACTGATTGAAAAAGTCATTGAAAAAAAATCAAAAAGCCATCACGCGGAGTTCCCATCCAAGTACTGACCGTGTGACGTGTTGCCACGTTAGCGGAATTTTACCCCTCATGCGCCTAAAGAAGTTTCACTTCAAAAAGGAGGTGGTCCATTTTAATGTATATTTCATATAAAATATAGTGTCAACTCATAACTTTTTACTGGGTGTACCGATTTTGATGATTCTTTTTTAGTTTTAATATAAGTAAACTATACCCGACATCGCTAAAGTGTCTAACTATATCTATAGACGATCTTGCACGAAGCTAAGTTCGCATCTTAAGTTACTAACTTTCCCAATTTTAAAGACTGCATCTATCGAGTTCTGAGTCTGTTCGAGTCAAAGTAATTATTTGAGTAAAAGTCGTTACTTAATAAGTAGCCGTTTTTATACCATAAACATTAGTACATATTACTTCAATGAACAAGAATTTGAATGATGTAAGAACTGTCAAAAGTAAGAATACTTGGCCAAGTACTAACACGTAGGTAGTAACTCTCCGCCGCAAAGTAAATTCGATTAAAAAATATAAAAAAGTAGCCTACGAGGGTATATTAGAAACTTTTTCTGATTGCAATACTATGTTGTTAACGACCACTCTGGTGTAATGGTGCGTGTGCTGTGTCGGCGGCGGCGAAACACCGACGGTCGCGGATTCGATTCCTGGTCGGAGTGGATATTTCGACGCCCCGGGGGAATAAAGTCGTAAAGTGCTATTACCACTGTTTTAATGTTTTTGCATTTTTGCCATCTATAGGTCGTTATACATATTCTGATTTTTTTTTAGATTTTTTTTCTAAAAATCCATGAAGTTATAATAATTTACAGTTTTATTCTCCGGAATAAATAACCCTTAATAATATCGTAATCATAAAATATGGAACAAACATCTGTCTCAATAAGTTGGTAAGACGTTATACCATTTTATTCACGTAAAAAAAATGGATAATTAATTTCCGTAACACACGTTACCGCAAAGTGTTCGGTAAGTGTTGGTCGGTAAACGTACATTACTGCTTTTGCTTTATTATTAGCTTAATTTTCGATACGATTTCACGTAAACATGATTTACAAATTTCATTTCGAATAAAAAGTGATGTATTCGTGTGATACTCTTTTGTTTTTAGTATCGTAATGCATGGAAATAGTTTTCATTACATTACAACTTCACGGGAATAAAATGGTTATGTGCCGTTACTTAGTATACTTACACTTAATATAAAAATCAGTATTACACATTTTTGACAATGACTTTAAAAGTACACGTGATATTTAATTTATTTTTATAGCTACATATTACGTAAAAAATTCTGAAAATAATGATGTATAATACAATATTATAGCCCGCTTAGGACACGCGATATAACAGAAAAACAGTTTTTTGCTCGTCCTGTAAAATTTACTTTTCGTCGGGCGTCGATTTGTGTTTATACAATTTTTTATTTCCGGTCTGGTGAGAGCGCGTTAAGCTGTCGATCCCAGTTGTTATCATGTACACCCGATAGCGATCGTTACTCATAGTAAGTAGGCATATATCCGCCAACCCGCAGTAGAGCAGCGTCGTGTATTAAGCTCTGATCCTACATGGAGAAAGCCTATGCCCAGCAGTGGGATATTACAGGCGCGACTATGTTGTTAAAAATGATAAAATATCGTAAAAATAATTTAACATAATTATGTATAAAAAATCTAAATTACTTAATTTACAGCAGTTAAATTATTTCGAACGTTCATATTTGTACAACATTCCATTAAAAGCCCACGCGGATTGCAATAAATCCGACACAAAGCTGTTTGAAGCACGCATCAGCAATCACTGCGCGTATCCATCATTATCATATTGAGCGCGATTGAAATACGGAACTAGGGATCGCCGGGAGGCGCAACGATATTGCTGTTTGCCTTCAGCAAATATTTGGCCGGTGGCCCGCCCCGCTACTTACTGGAGTTAAATCAATATTTAAATAATTTCAAACTTTGATTAATTTGCAGAGATATTGTTTGCAGTGATGTCGTCGGAGTCGGATTATTAACGTATTAAATGATAAAAATTCCTACAACCCCAGTTACGGTGCATCTATACGTGCCTATTGAATACTATTGCGACTAGTAGGTACCTACCTACCTATCTATACTAATATAATAAAGCTGAAGAGTTTGTTTGTTTGTTTGTTTGTTTGAACGCGCTAATCTCAGGATCTACTAGTCCGATTTGAAAAATTCTTTCAGTGTTAGATAGCCCATTTATCGAGGAAGGCTATAGGCTATATATCATCACGCTAAGACCAATAGGAGCTGAGTCCACGGTGACGAAGTCGCGCGCAGAAGCTAGTATTTGATAAAATAGGAATATCAATTTATTTAAATATTGCAATGGCAATGTTGTAATGCTTGATTATTAAAATAACAAACAATTGATTGTTATCTTTTTAGGAAAATTGTTTTTTTTTTTCTATTTGTTTAAATGTGAGAAATTGTCCCAAAGCAGAGTAAAAGAATCTCACTCTAAACTGTCGCTATTAACCGGTCTTAGGGTGTGAATATTTTATGTGACCCGGTGTCGGTGGCGTCCCCGGGGAAGGGTACATACTAAACTCCACTAGCACTTAATTATAGGGATGGAGATGCGATAGGACTGCTTTTTAATTAACATTTTACAGTGATTCTTAGAACAGTCTCCTTTGTATTTAAATTGAATATAAGAATAGAGATAATGAGATAAACTGATAACTTAGTCTGAATACCAAATAGGAGTATATTTCAATAACAGACGGTAGAAATTCTAACCAACTTATTTAAGACATCCGTAGCGGCGGGAACAAAGTAGCTCAAAGAAAAGAATTCTTTTAAGAATTTAAATAAATTTTACTACAGGGAGAGAGTAGCGTCCCGTTACAAAGAGGGAAACGGAGCTTATAAAAACGCCGGAATAAAAACGTGCCATTTTAAAGCAGTGTCAAATGGACATAAAACCCTCGTTTTGAATTCGGTTCCGCGAAACAAATATAGCGATAAAGAGGGCAGGAATTTCAAATTATTAACTAAATTATCTTCTCTCATAGACACGGCCGTACCTAATCAAAACATTTAGTTGTATTTCTTACATATGTTAATTAATTGTTATTTTATATTATCTATCTATACCTACATATAATATTAAATCATTAACCTTTTGAGCGCCACGCCTCAAATCCATTCCCGTGCCCTGTACGCCAAGGCTGAAGGCATAAATTAAACAAAAATACCTACGAAAAAAATAGTGCTGCCAAGAGTCGTTATCGAGTACCACAAAGTGACTTGTTTATGTTGATTTTTATGCAATAAATGACTACTTATATAATCTAGGATGGTTTATTCTTTCAATATTTTTCTTGTATTATCTTGCACTCGTTATATATACTTACAATAACATAAATAAAAAACAAACATTACAAAAAAAATCATAGTAAAGCACAACACCATTCTCTATCGTCATGACGTCATTGTCACAACTGGAAGACTACGGCGCAGCTGACCTACGGTTTTAATACTTTCATAGAGACATGTTAGAGATGTGCTGTGTGTGCCGCACGCTGTATATCGATTTCGAATCGAATCTATATACATATAAGTGAAAAGTAATTTAAAATAAATAACCGAATTCAAATTTGTATTTTTTATTATTATATAATAATTATTGAAAAGGGAGTATATATCTAAATTACTTACCTAAATATGCCTACTATTTATTAAATCCAGCTTTAACAAAGTAAAACTACAATACTATACAATATTATAATAAAAATATTTAATATGTCATAATGTTCCTTAACATCTCGCAATAACGGCTATTTGCGCATTATTGTTACTCATTTAAGAAGACAATAGACGCACCGGTCATAAAACATTTTGTACTGCATTTTGACAGAACTCCTTACTTTCAAACAATAATGGCTCTTGATGTACAGCGATAAAGGTGAGAATTACATTAAAAATCTTTTTTGAGACCATAAATTATATGGAATTCTCAAAAGTTATAGAAAAAAATGTTTTTTGGAATCGTGGGAATGTTTATAAAAAGTTTATGCAAATATTGCGTTTTAAAATTTCGTTTCTTTTTTGCTATCGTTTTTAGAAGTTTCGTAAAAATCCTAATAATATTAGTTTAAAGTAATGTAATTCACGTGAAATTCGTTCAATGAAATATAGAAGTTGTTATTAAAATAGAATATATTTAAAAAATCCTTTGTAATGGAAAGATTGTTGTAAATCTATGTTTTTTAGTCTAGTAGCATTTTAAACAACTTTTGTCTTACAGAGGTTAAACTAGATTTATAATATATAAATTCATATCTTACATTTATATTTGTGCCTCTTGCGTCACATCACTAGCGGTCTGCTATAGACGACAACGGCGTACAGGACATATCATTTACGTGGAATAAGAATGCATGTTTTTATTTCAATGTTTCTCAGTACGTGTAGCTCTAAAAGACTGGTTTTTTATACTCAAATGTTGCAGGGATATTCTATTTTGAGAGATGTTGAATTAAAATACTAAAAATATTTTTTTAATAATTTTATTTAATATTTTGGTGGTCCGGGTTTTTTGTCACATATAGACGTCGTTGGCGCACAGAGCTCGCAAGTGCTTGTCACGTATATGTGTCTTTGGCGTTCAAAAGGTTAAGTCATCACGAAATCTCAAGAATCGTTGCACGTAAAGAATTAGGCAAGGAAATAGTTTATAGTTAGTATAGGTGTCCGGATTATTCGATAGGGTCACATTAATTTTTGATACAATCTTGAAATTTGACAGAAAGATATAGTTAGTAGACATTCTCTAAGACCGAATTTTGATACTAGGACCTTAAAACACCATTACACACCACAACTAAAGTCTAAAGGCTCTCACTAGTTTTTAGTCGACGTCCACCAAAAAGGGATCTTGGAACAAACTTAAAAATTGACAAAAAGATAGTTTATAACTTATTACGTTAACTTATTACGTATTCTACATTTAGATTTAATAGTTTTTTTTTTTTGATTTTTATTTTATTTGTAGGCGACTGACATCAGTGATGCACTCGTCCTATGGTTTGGTTGAAAACCGGTGTCAGGTACCATTTTATGGTAATCTGACTAATGCCGAACCGAACCAATTTGACGCATTCCTGAGGCACACGTTAGTTTAATAAGTGTAAGAGTATTATGTTATCATGTTATGTGTATTCTATAGTCAATTTAAACTATTTGTTGTTGTCTCTTGTATGTGTTCAAATAAATGTTTTTTCTTTCTTTTCTTTTCTTTCTTTCTATAATTAGTAAACGTCCAGTAAGAACGGATTTTCTGACAAAAAAAAAGTTGAAATTCTGTATGGTAAAGTAGGAGATTAGTTTGAATTACTGAAATAACCTAAAAATGGCCTAAGAACACCTAAGGCAAGACTGTTTTTCGTACGTCTGTTCCATGAAGCGTGATCTAGTGTGAGCTCTGCGAGCAGTCTGGTACGGTAGATCTAGCGTACGAAGGTGAACCATAAATGTGGCATACAAAAAGGGCCTATACTGTTTTAATATATTTTTATTCACTACTTAAACCGCTCTTTGTAAATATGTATTATCAATTTCTACGCGACCGAAGCCGCGCTCAACTACAAGTAGGTAACTATTATATAAATAATCTAATCAATTATTTTAAAATGGGAAAAAAATCTTATCATAGCTTTTTTTCAAACAATTAATTAATATTCTAACAATCAAACCGATTATTGAACTGGTTAAAAATGTATTGTTACCTTCCGATTTCAAGTTATGTATTATACAAAATAATATTATAATAATTCTACTTTTCAACCGCCTTCGAAAAATGAGGAAGTCCCTCTTTTGAGGAATGGGGACATTCGACTGTATTTTTTTAAATACCTAATAACTTTTTACTGGGTTTACCGAATTTGATATCCCCATACCCGCAGTGCTATCCACGAACCCGCAGTGGCTGTGCATTCTTTTTACACGGAGAAAGAGGCCTATGCACACCATTATGACGTTACAGGCGGAATCAAACCGACTCAGATCGTTCTTTTTAATCGAAAGCTGGTGCTTGCTATATGATCCCGGATTAAGTTCTGACAAGTAATTTTTGAGTTAGGTATACCTACCTTATATTTAATAATGGGTATTTTGCGTTTACTAGTCACTTTTTTGTTTGAGAATGAACACAATTATTAGATAAATTATTAATTAACTTGTTTTTTTTTTACAGTTAGTATACAAGTAAAACATTTCCATTATATTATTTACTACCCGACACGTGCCCACTTCGTTGGGCGTTATTATTTTTGTAATGCAAATACCTAGTAAAGTTTTCATCGCGCTCGCATTTTTCCGACTTGATTTACACATACTATTATTTATCAATGAATTTTTTGTTCAATAAAAATAAAATATAGCCTATGCTACTGCTGAATAGTGTAGCTTTCTGTTAGTCAAAGAATTTTCATGATCGGATCAGTATTTGCGAAGATTACCCCCTACAAACAAACAAAGTTAGAAACTTTACCTCTTTATAATATTAGTATAGATATACTGTGAACAATGACCACTACGACTGTAGTCTTCCGAATCGACGCGACAGCCAAAAAGCGGCGATTCGTCACAGGGTAACAAAACCATTAATTTCTATAGAAAACTACACTGGACGCTTTTACAGCACTTTCGATAACATCAAAACTACATTAGAGAGGTATTATTCACAGGACCAATGACAACTGAGAATATATCGTGGTATGTATGGCTGAGGTTCAATGTAGAGATTAAGTTTTTTGGCATTTTTTTTTATTTTATTGTAAATTATGTTACTACCTCGTATAGTGTTTATGATTACTTTATTGGTTGATTCAGCCGCTGTAACATCCCTCTGGTTGGTAGAAGGCTATAAACCTCTTTCTTCATCATAATTTACCACGCCGCTGGCACAATGTAGCTTTGCGGAGATATTTCCTTCAATGAGTAACGATCGCTATTAGGGCTACATGGCAAAAACCGTAACTGGACAAAATATTTATAAAAAGTACAAATATCCATCCCGAGCGGGATTCGAACCCGCGACCCCAGGGTTTTAGGTGCCTACACGGAACATATACCACTACACCAGAGCGGTCGGTTATAAACTTATAATTCGTAACTTAATTGATGAAATACAGGTATTACAAATTATTTCTATAGTTCTATACTCTATACAAATAAATAAAATTGGAGTGTCTGTTTGTAAGTTCCTTCTCCTACATGGGGAAGAGGCCTATGCCCAACAGTGGGATATTACAGGCTGAATCGTGATCGTCGATCGCGTCTGTTTGTAATATGAAAACAACCGCTTTTTACTAAATGCATATGGATCTATATACTGAACATATACCAAAATAACATATTTTACAATTTTTGACTGTCTGTCTGTCTGTCTGTTTGTTCCGGCTAATCTCTGAAACGGCTGGACCGATTTTGACGGGACTTTCACTGGCAGATAGCTGATTTAATAAGGTGTAACTTAGAACAATAACTTTTTTGTTACATTCCACACGGACGAACTCGCGGGCACAGCAGCTAGTCTTTCATAAAATTAATTTGTAAAAAGTAATATCGGTCTTAGATCCGAGCCTATGTCGATACGTTTTACGTCGGTACGTTTTATTTGTTTGTTGCAATAACTATTGCATTTTATGAAATTCTAATGATAGTGCAGTTAGTTTCGAGTAGAGTGCAGTTTTTCCACTGTGCAAAAAGTACGAAATTTGTAGTATTTTAAGTGATATCGACGCTGTAGCATGTAGCAGCGTTATTTATGTTTACTCGTAAACTAGGAGGGTGCTGTTTTAATAATAAATAATTTTGGAAAGTGCTATTTAAAATACGTCGATTGGTATTTTTTAATTTTTTTATAATTATCTCAAATTTACAGAATGTGGTGGCGCGATGTGGTCGCGAACAGTGACGTCATCTATGACGGCGAGTGATCGCCTGCGACGACCACGGGCCTTAGGTGGAACGGTGGACAGGGCGTTGTGATTGTTGTGGTTGCTTAGTGGAAAGCACCCAATAATACGTTTATATTAAAAATGGGTAGTATGACTACTATCAAGCAGGGCTTGTTACCGTTACCAATTACCATTATAAAATACCGGTAAATAGCGTTAATTTTTAACAGATACCTTTTTTAGCGTTAAAACTTTTAACGGTAATTCGGTAACGGAAACGTTTTTTAACGGTAAATTTTACCGTTAAATAGAATTTTAACGATATTGATAACGATACCTCTGACGTCACGAATTAACGATATTTTTAACGATACCTCAACGACGTTGCCGCTCCGTGCAATAAAAAACCTTCAATTCGACGTGCTGGATTGATAAGAGCGGCAGCAACGTGTGGCATTAGATTATAACGGTAAAATCTTACTGAATAAAAACTCTGTCTCTTTCATATATTGTACGAGTGTAATAAATTCGCTATCTATAACGTAAAAAGTAGCATTTATAGGTAACGGTATGGTCGGTATGGATAGGTAGCATTAAAAATAACGTTAAATGAGTTTTTACCGGTAAAAAAATAACGGTAAAGTGACTGAAAAATAACGGTAATTTAGGTATCGTTACTTCTAAAATAACGTGATGCCGGCCGGGATAAATTAACGTTACCGAATTTTTAACGGTATTCCAAGCCCTACTATCAAGTCAGATTAAAAATTTATTTTCATCTTGATGTTGAAATTATCAAATTTTTTTTTATTAATTATAAAAAATAGTCCAAGATTTTTAGGCAACCCATTTTTAATGTATTATCTAATATACTATATTCCAAAGTATGTTTCATTGTATTATCAGCTCGGTGAAGATAGGTTTAGTTTCGGCCATCTTCTACTATAAAGTAATTGAGGGGTATAGATGCAAAAGCGCTTCTATCCACTTTCATACTTTTTTCACAAATCTGCAAACATCTGAAAAAACTACATAAGACAAAGTTACAATTCTTTAATTCAATTTAATTTCACTACAGATGAACCTAATTTTTATCTTAAAAATAACTTTGTTCAAGAAACATTCTCAAAATTATTGATAATATCGCACCTTCGGTGGAACAAGGGCGCATCTTACAAAAAAACGTAAAATGAGTTAAATATGCAGAAATGCCTAAAAAACACTCCAGTATCTGGTGGGACAAAGATTCCCATTAGATTCACTTTAAAAGTCGCTAAACGGCAATAGTGCCTTTGTCATTTTGGATCGACTGAGTGAGCGTTTTGGACCGACATGGTCTCATTGGTCAGTTGCGCCGTCGCCCCCGCGCGTTGTGGTTTTATGTTGGAGCGTCATAGCCGCAAAGGTAAATACGCCTTTTAATATTTGATATACCTGGAGAGACAAAGTCATATTTAGCACACTTATGCCTTTTTTGTGAGCAAATGTTGGAGAGACAAAGCCATTGCAACATTTGTGACTTTTTACTTCCAAAATTTTTATTATTTTATAGTCTTATGAACAAATGTGGTGTTGTTATTCCAATACGTTTTATAAAATAGACATAAATAAATGTTTTTTAAATAACTTACTATCTCTATCCTATCCTAACTATAACTATATATATCTTATTTATATTTCAGATTCGTTGTTTCCATGTATTTATATGCAGTAAATACATTGCCGATACAATCAATAACACAAAAGTTCCTCATTAGAGGACATACGCAAAACAAAGCTGATGCAGTTCATTCCGTCATCGAAAAAACCGTAAAACGGGCTAAAAAAGCAGGACCTATATACTCTCCAGCTGAGTATGTAAGTCTTATTTGAAATGCCAAAAAACCCGGCAACCACTTCAAAGTCAATGAAATGAATTTTGATTCCTTCGTTGACTTAAAGTTATTGGCTGATGAAACAAATTTGAATCTCAACAAAAATGTTGGCGGAAATTCCATTAAGCTGACAGAAATGAAGGCTATAAAATTTACTAAAGGCTCAGAGGCATATCAATACAGAAACACCTACAAATCTGAGACCTGGACGGAGGAAAAGTCAGAATAGGTCGTGCTGTCAATAGAAAACAAATAAAAGATATCTATTGTATTTAACAGGTTGTATACTGAGAAGTTACCACTCCCAAACAGAAAAAAGAAGACGTGCGTCAATTGATTAACTCAGACATACCTCACAAATTCTATGAGAAGTATTATAATCATCATCATCATCATCACATCAGCCTATCGCAGTCCACTCCTGGACATAGGCCTCCCCAAGCTCGCGCCAGACATCCCGGTTTTCTGCAATCCTCATCCAGCCTACACCGGCAATCTTACATAGATCGTCGGTCCAACGGGCCGGAGGACATCCCACACTGCGTTTGCCACGACGCGGCCTCCACTCCAGGACAAGTCTGCTCCAACGGCTATCGGTCCTGCGACACAAGTGATCAGTCCCCTGCCACTTCAACTTGCTTATTCTGTGGGCTATGTCAGTTACTTTCGTTCTCCCGCGGATAGCCTCATTTCCAATTCTATCTTTGAGAGAAACCCCAAGCATAGCCAGTTCCATTGCATGTTGAGCGACTTTAAACTTGTGGACCAGTCCCTTCGTAAGTGTCCACGTCTCGGCTCCGTATGTTTTAACAGGCAGGACGCATTGTTCGAAGACTTTTGTTTTCAAGCATTGCGGAATCTTCGAAGTGAAGACTCGACGAAAGTATTATAATACAATATTTTAATTATAATATTTAAAAGTTGATTGGTTAATCTTAGTATTTATCTGTAAGCGGGTTTAATGCAGATGCAAACGGGTAGTAGATATCTGTAATCTCATGCATTACAGTTTACAGATACCTCTTTATGAGATAGATCTCGTGCTACGTGATTCATTTTTTGTTTTCTACGAAAGCATTGTTGCTTTTATTATTTTGGTTTCTTAGATACGTTTTCTTTTATATAATTTTAACGTTCTAGAGTAAAGTAAAAACGGACTGATTACTACAGACAAAGATTTTATAACGTTAATATTGCCGCTAATTTTAGAGGCAAATTCCAAAGAGTTTCGCTAGAGTTTTTTAAGTTTTTTCAACAGAAGTTCCTAAATAAGATATATAATTATAAAATAAAACATTTATTGCACAAAATAAACTTGTTTCTATGTTTCAAAATCATTAAAACACGAACGATAAATATGGTCATAATTACAAAATGATTTAAATGTTGGTGGAACAAAGGCATAAATGTATGTACACCTTATTTTGGAAAAATATTAATAGCAATTAACAAAAAAATATTTGGCACTTGCAAAGTACATGGCCATATTCATAAATAAATAGGTCGTATTTTGTGTACGACTCGGAATGCAAAAAAAAAAAACTTTAAAATGGCTCTCCTGTAAAATTACAAAAAGTACAGTTAAGCCCTTGTAGGTACCACCGAAGGTGCGATATTTTAAATCTGCCTAGAGGCGCTGCTGCATCTAACTAATGGATAGAGGCGATCTTGCATTTGCCACTACGAGATAGAAGCGGTTATGCATCATAAATAGTCGCGTGGATAATATTATGCAATCGATTGCACTGTTAAAATAAAACAGTTTTTATATTTTAAATCAAATAAGAAATACAACTTATACAAAGGAAAGCCTTTAAATACGATAGGACGATTTACGATACGAATTTTAATACGATTAGACGCGATAGTGGCGCTTTTGTTGCTAACTTTTATTCAGAGGCGGTTTTGCATCTAATCCTAAAACTGCCAAGACATTATCTAATGTGGGATAGATCATAGACATAGAGGCTGTTTTGCGTATTATAGTGCGTTTCACGAAAGAGTTCCCTTCTGTTTTAAATGTTGGTAGCTCTGTTTGTCGGTTGTCGCACTGTCAGCGTTGCCAACTCAGTAGTTTTACCACTAAATTTAGTACTTTTTATTTTTGAACAGTAGAAAAAAATATTTTTAGTAGTTAGTAGATTTTGTCAGTAGCATGGTTAGTCATCAGTATATACAAATTTTAATTTCTTAACCACCACATGCCTGTCATGTTTCATTAATGTTTTAGTTTTTTAAATAACTAAGAACATTTTAGAATAAATAAATATAGCAAACCAATTGATATTTAATTAAGTTTTAGTAAAATTAAAATTTAATATTAGTAAGTATTAATATTAAATAATTAGTAAGGGAATTTTATATCAAGATATAGCAACATTAAAATCAGTTTAGCCAATATAACCAAGAAGGGAACTCTTTCGTGAAACGCACTCTAGTTTTAAAGTGTAATCATAGAGAATCGGAAGTGGTTTGCCAATTGATAAAAAAAAATGTTATGAACCGGAAATGGGATAGAAGCGCTTTTGCATCTATACCCCTCAATTTGGAAAATTATGATTTTGTTACATTGTGCTATTTATAATCATGGACGTAATATATAAAGAGGTAATATAATTATATACTAATTTAATCTTCAAAAGACGAAAACTTTGTGCCTCAGTTGGCAGCCATGTTCAAATGTTGCCATATAGTGTAGTATTTCCTCAAACATGTGAAACATTTTAGTAATAAAAAAATAATTTTCTTTTGAACTAAATATTATCTTTTTTACTGTATTACATCCTGTTTAATAAAATGATAACAAAAGAATTATCAAGAATTATCCACAAAAAGATAGTTGACATAATATGTATAACAGCAGTACACATGTCACTACCGGGCTTCCTGAATATATATATATATATATATATAATATACCTATCTAATATTAAAATGGTATATGTACTTCATGTAAATAGACTGTATTTGATTATATGCTATTTGTGAAACGATGATTATGCTATGAGAAAAGATGGAAATTAAAGAATATGTCGTAAATGTAAATTAAGTACTAGAGTATGATGACTGTCGAATGTTAAATAAGCTAATGGAAATATATTATTCTAAGTTGTAAAAATGTTACTATTAAAATTTTAATTATACTCAAACAAATAATAATTAATAATAGTTATGTATAACAAAAGAAAATGTTTCATGAATGTGATACTAGCCCTGTGTGGCGATACTAGCCCTGTGTGGCGTTCCTAGCCCTGTGTGGCGTTACTAGCCCTGTGTGGCGTTACTAGCCCTGTGTGGCGTTAGTAGCCCTGTGTGGCGTTACTAGCCCAGTGTGGCGTTACTAACACTGTGTTGTTTATAACTTGTTTTGTTTATAACTTGTTTTGTGTTAGTATGTATGCTATCGAAACACGCGGGGACGCGTGCATAGTCAGAAAAGGCCGAATGAAAGCAAATGTCATTTAATATCTATGTTCACATCTTTGGTTCTGTGATTTGGTTGACAGTTGAAGTTTTTGACGTTGTCAGTTTTGAAAAAAGAGGCCTCGCGTTTGTTTTGTGATCGCTGACGCGAGTGTCAAGTGTGTTCTATTTCCGCCATTTTATCTTTGTATCTGCTTATAATAAAGTATTGGTTGATTCTCCGTATCTTTTTATTATAAAGTTTTTTGAAAATACCTCTCCTGTACCATTGTTGTCGTGGTAGCTGCCAGCCCCGGCTATCCGGCGTAATCACTGTGGACCTGCAATAGCCTTCTATATCTGCAATATGTGACTGCGAGGGGGTGCACGTGGCGTTGCTTTGGAGGCATAACCTATACGCTAGGTGCGTGACGGTAGCGTCATTTGAGGTATGAACTAGAGGACGATATCAGAATGCATTATAGTACTAATATTTGACAATAACAATTTTTTTATTGTTAAAATAACAATAAATAATAATACATGTATGTCCAAAAATGTAGTGACAAAATTATTTTTAAAGTTATAAATTTTCGAACTAATACCAAATCAATATAACTCACATTTATTTCTGTACTAGCTGCCCGGGCAGACTTCGTTCTGTCTGTT
Organism: Melitaea athalia; assembly: GCA_905220545.2. Classification (NCBI taxonomy): domain Eukaryota; kingdom Metazoa; phylum Arthropoda; class Insecta; order Lepidoptera; family Nymphalidae; genus Melitaea; species Melitaea athalia. Next base: position 11,878,421 of record HG992187.1, read on the forward strand.
ACTTTTTTTTTGTATAAAAACCTTCCGTGGGATTTAAGGAACATAGAAAAAAAATTAGCCGAATTGGTCGAGCCATTCTCCAGTTATACGCTTAGCAACATTCATTTTTATTATATAGATTTGTTTTTATAGTCTATCCAAAAATAAAAGAATTAAAAGGTAAACAAATATGGCGGAATGTGTAACCATAGACTACTATAGTGCTGTGATGTATGTTGTTAAATGTTGATATCGGTAAATTTAATATGATGCATTTCTGATGGCACTATGCAAGGCCATAGAATTAGTGTACTTCCACAGATTAAGTAATAGGTACTACCTCTACTTGAAAATAATATGGATGTAATGAGGAAGTAAACTAAATGAAACATTAACATATATTTATTACATTTAGCACACCATACTATAAGGTCAAGTATTACGTAACACAAATTTTGAAGATTTTCGTTGTCGAACGTAGGAAATATATAACTTCTTACAGTGCGTAGTGTTCTGTCTTACGAGGTACATGGCAATAGTAGTTGTTACAGTGACTGTTATTTTAAAATATCAGTGACAAAATAGTAGGTACTCGACTACTCGATATTAGTATTCTAAAAATACTACGTTTATCTCGCCTCCTCTTAGTGTAAACGCTTAAGCACAAGCGAAATGGAGATGATACCGATTTTACAGACAAACAATTATTTTTTTTTCTACTCTGACAAAGTGAAATCTGTATCTACCGCATTTGAAATCTGTATCTAACGCATTATATTATTGGATAGATGATAATATGATGATGATATAAATGAAGTTCGAATAGGAATCCAGTCAAAAGCGAAATCGGGGTCCTTAAAACTTTGCAAATAGTCGTCAATACGGAAATAAACACGGTCCAAATCACAAAGAAATCGGAAATCCACAAACAAAAGCCAAGTTGTTGAGCCGTAGAAACACAAACGCAAAGACAATAATTTAGATTTAGAGGTTTGGTATCGTTCATCAGGTTTTTATTCGTTCTTAATGGAATTTTTTCATTTCTGGCTAAAACCATGTGCATGGTATACTAGGAAATCCATATAACATTATCTGCTTTTTTATATTTTTCTATTAATTTTGTATACAAATAGTTTGTTGATAAACTGAACGATATGACACTAGCAACATTAGCAGGGTGCAACCTGTATGTGCGTTTCAAAAATCAAATTAGATTTCCGAAAGTACATTTCGGTATTTGTGTGTGAGTAAAATTTGTCAAAATTGATTTCCGAAAGTACTTTTCGGTATTTGTGTGTCAGTAAAATTTATCAAAACACAGAGTAACCTCTAACACCTTTTGACACTTACAACCTATTAGATATTACTTACAACACGAACGAAATGGTGATGCACAAAAAGGCTATGTAATTAATATCTAATTTAAATATTTTCTACTTGGAAACCAAAGAGCAACACGGAGGGGAGTAGCCATACACAGGTGTTCTCCTCTGTCAAAGTACAAGTCCACGCGGTCCTATGCGTACAATAAAACTAGTTGTAACCGTTCTGCTCACTAGACTGAATCTAGTTGCGCTATGGAAACAACGTCCTTCAAAAAATGCCAAATCGTTCTGTTTTTTGCAGCAAAAAGTGATCTGCCACGTCAAATTAACAAAAAGATGGCATTACCTTTCATATGAAAGTATTTTTTAATCACATTATTACTTTATACTTTTTTTTAAAACTTTTTTAAACTTAAAAATTACAAATATTATCGGTCGTGTTGTTTCGGATTTGTTTATCAACACAGGCCGCTCGCCTCATACAATATGTGGATCGGTCGAGCGACTGATCCGCGTCTATTACCGAAAAGTAGTGGTCGCCGAGCGATAGTGTTGTAACCGGTTTGTTTGTAGATACTAGATCGTTCAATAAGTCCCGAGACTAACCTGGAAATGGCGCATATATTAAAAACTCTTTTGAGTTTTAAAAAGTACTGGCTATCAATACAAGAATATGTGTCAAATTTTTAAAAATGGAACAATAAAATTATTAATTTTGAAACATTTAAGTGACGCTACGGTTGTAATTTCGATACAATGGAAAAAAAAGAGTTTCGCGTGTTGATAAAACATTGTTTTTTAATGGGAAAAAATACCGTTGAAGCACAGCAATGGCTTATAAAATGTTATGCAGGATCAGTTCCCTCTAAAGCAACCATTTGTCGGTGGTATGCCGACTTCAAACGCGATCGCATGGACACCAATGATGGGGAACGCTCAGGTCGTCCAAATGAAGCAGTGACTCAACAAAATATTAACCAAGTCCTCAAAATCGTATTGGAAGATCGGAAGGTAAAAGTGTGAGAGATAGCCGAGATAGTGAAGATTTCAGCTAGTAGTGTTTTCACTATTTTACATAAAAATTTGGCCATGAAAAAGCTTTTTTCTAAGTGGGTGCCGCGTTTGCTTACAACTGATCAAAAGGAACAACGTATCAATGATTCAGAGCGATGTTTGGCGCTGATGAATCATAATAAAAAGGATTTTTTACGTCGGTATGTAACAATGGATGAAACCTGGATATACCATTTCACTCCGGAATCCAATCGGCAGGCAGCGGAGTGGAGAGCGGCTGGTGAAAGCCGCCCGAAGCGTCCAAAGACTCAGATATCGACCGGTAAGGTTATGGCGTCTATATTTTGGGATGCGCATGGAATACTTTTCATCGACTACCTTGAAAAGGGGCAAAATATAAATAGTGACTATTACATGTGCTTATTGGAGCGATTGAAGTACGAAATTGCGGATAAATGGCCTCACATGAACAAAAAGAAAGTGGTGTTTCACCAGGACAACGCGCCTTGTCACAAGTCCGTGAGAACTATGGCCAAAATTAACGAATTGGGCTTCGAATTGCTTCCTCATCCCCCTTATTCGCCAGACTTGGCCCCCAGCGATTACTGGCTGTTTGCAGACCTCAAAAAATGCTTCAGGGTAAGAAATTTGACTCAAATAGTGAAGTTATCGCAGCAACGGAGGCTTATTTTGAAGCCAAAGACAAATCGTTCTACACACATGGGATAGAAAAGTTAGAAAAGCGTTGGAGGGACTGTATCGCTCTTGGAGGAGACTATGTTGATGAATAAAAATTAATTTTATAAAAAAGACCTTTTTTTAGTACTTAGTCTCGGGACTTATTGAACCACGTGTTAGTTATCGATAAAAATGGCAAAGGCCAAGAAGGAGACAGACATTTTTGAGATTTTGATTTATTTATAATATTACATAGCGAACTTTATTTTAATATACATGGTTTTATAATAAAATTGCATTAAATTAAATATAAAACAATTCTTACGAGTATTAACACATTTTACTAGAATTACTTAGTGTGAACTTCGACCATAATGTTTTATATTAATTTTTGGCAGGTTTCCTAAAGATCCAAATTTAAGGGATACGTGTTTTTTTTTAATAACAGACTAAACTGGACGCCCACAATAAATAGTGTCATATGCTCCAATCATTAATTTCAATACCTCTGACTTTCAAGTGTTGGCGAACAATAGAAGGAAATTAGTCGAGGGCACCAAACTAACTCTAACGTCACACTGTATTTTTGAAATGATGACTATTGTAGTACATAAAATAATTGCATGCATTCAAACTACACATGTCAGAAGTGAAACTTCCTTGGCAAACTAATTAAAAAAAATTAACGCTGCAACTTACAATTATTAAAGTTTTTTTGTTGTTTTATTTTTGCTCCTGGTTGTGTTGGACAAGGTTTTGGAAATTAGCACTAATTTAAAAAAAAAGTAATAAAAACAGAAAGCTAACGTCACGCGGTGTTCCCAGGCGGTCACCCATCCAAGTACTAAATGTCATGACGCTGCCACGTTACTTGTCGCTCAAATTTTACCCCTCATGCGCCTAGAGAAGTTTCACTTCAATAAATAAAGTCCATTTTATAATAATGTCTTACCTCTGTATCACTTTAAAAAAATAATTTCCCTAAACGAGTACTCGAATTTATCGATAATGCGTATCGACAGTTGTTACAACCATGGCTGTACGAAACTTGTCAGTGTAGTTGCGGAATCTCATTATAGGTACTGTTATGACACAGAATGTATCTGTGTGTGTGAAAATGTGAGTGTAATTTTTAATTTGGTATGTGTGAGTTTCGTAGTGACAGACGATTATTTTTGTGTGTGAATTTGAGAAAGTGTGCGTAGCACAGATTTCCCCCCACAAAAAATGACAGACAATTTTGTATCGGTAAAATACGCTATGGTTACTCCCCTCCGTGTTGCTCTTTGTTAGAAACTAATGAAAGTAGAGAGAAATGCTAATTAAAACAAAAAAAGTCTATTTGTATTAGGGGCACATTGCCTTAGCCCTTAGCTGGGGCTCCCCACTATCGTGTAACAACTCCTTTAAAAAAAGTATTAGCAATTTTGATGACAAAGATACACTAAAAGTATTTTCAATGAGATTTAAAGCAAAAGTTACCATAGAGAAAGACATACGGTGTTATTGTCAAAAAACGAAGTAATGCCTCTCTCAAAGTCGCATTATGTATTACACTATTTAACTTTAGTGGCCGTTTTAACTTTTTTTTTTAAATTATTTTTATAAAGTGAAAATAAATTATGTTTTATAAAAAGTTCGAGTTACTTTTTATGATTTATAAAAAGTTTGAGCTAAAACGCTTTTTTTTAATATCATTGACCTCGACTTTTTATCGATATGAAAGAACAGAAAGCAGAAAGCCCTTAACCATAAACACAAGACACAGTAATGACAAATGTCACTTGTATGTTTGAGGTTACAACGAATTCGGTTTTCTGCTAAAAAATATTACTTTGACGATGAAATAGACGTATAATTACAAATATAATGGTAGTGCATGTGATTATCCAGATGCTACAAACATTATCTAGTAGCCATTGTGCGTTTTCCAATTACAGAGCACAATGCGACTCAGTGGCGCACTGAGCCACCACTGAGTTGGTTCCATTGCAAACACGCACACGGAAGCCCTACTTTTGAGAGTGCTCGTTGTGTGAAGCGTTGCTGTAGCTTTGGAACTTTCAACGTTGAGCATTGAGCATTATACCGCATAATGCGCTTTAGTGCTGATATTGGAAAACGCACATTGTGTGTGCATTACACAGGGATTGCGTATTTTTCATCCGGTAAGGGGTTTGTTTACATTTTAATTCTTTTATTTTTGGACAGAGTTTATGCGACTGGCAACCCGCAAAACTATTATTATTAAGTATCATAGACAAAGAAAAGTAATAACATATTCTAGAAGTTGGTAATGCTGATTGATTGCTGGTTAATGGTTATTCAGTTTTTGTAATTTATTTGTTGTGCTGCCTGCTGGCCTGCGAAGCGTTTTATTGAGATTCCATTTGTGTAATTTGTTAGTGTTAGCAACAGGTAAAAATATTGATTTTATAATTGAACCAAATTTATCAATTGTTTTGGTTTTACATAATGAAAGTAAATAATTTTAATTTTTTAGTGTTATACACATCAAATAATTTAATTACAACGTGGTATAATAATAATCATTTTGTGTTACCTTTTCAATGTCTACTACAGTACAGTTAATAGGTACTTACATTATTTTTATGATACACTATTTTTCACTAAAATAAAATAGTAAAATAGTGTATTCAATATACGTTTACGTATAAATAAAGTACCCTCTGTTCTTAACATGAAACAACATGTTGACCGCCATTTTTTTTTTGGTTGCATTTTTTTACAACTTATACAAAGTTTTCATTGAATACAATAGACAAACTATTCAGGCAACATTTATTTTAATTAATTTGCAATCATTTTTAATATATTGATCTTACGAATAATGTATGTAGGTATCAGATATGTCTGACCGTGACCGTGGACGAGGGAGAGCTAGAGGTCGTGCGGGGAGAGGGGGAGATGGTAGTGGACAGCAGCCGAGGCGTCCAGGGCAGCAAGGTCCTCCTCAACAGCAGGGGCAGCAAGGGCCTGCTCGGGCGCCTCAACCGGGCCCTCGACCGCAACCCCCATCAGCATGGGGCGCACCGTCGGTTGCACCTCCCATCAGGGCTGGTACGCCTACACAATCTGTAGGCAGAGCGTCCCATCGCAGTACTCCTTCGACACATGATCATCCCGGAGATGTTGATATTCAGCAGAGAATGCAAGCCATGGCTCTAGGTAATTACAAGTACCTATTTTATCTATGATTTACCTAGTATTATTGCAGGGTCGATTACAACTTGTGGCTAAAATAGGCCATACAGCTGTTTCCTGTGTTCTGGACATCTAAGCTGAACACAAACACAGGAGGCAATTCTAATGGGAACTATTTTAATCAATCGAATTTCGCAATTGATTAGTTTTATTTAGGATTTATTGATTTTTGTTTATATAAGATATTATAGGAATTAGATTTACAAATATAGTGAATTTTGTCATTAATAAACGAGACTTAAACTTTAATAAATAAATAAAAACTAAAGAAGTTAAATTTTCTCGGCTGTAAGACACGATTCACTTGAATATCAGTTATCTATTAACGACTGTTTGAGACAATTTAAAACCAATAACATGTTTGTTATAAAATTAAAAATAAATATATTTTTTACTTAATTTTAATCAATTTGAATAAAAATCAATTAAACAACACCCTCAGTCGCGCATATTGGACATCCCTTTTTGGTTACTTCATACAGCTTTGTGCTTTTTTGGCCATGCTTGGTATACGGTAATATGTCTCAGTAACACGTAAGCATTAGTGCATTATTATCTCTGTCTTGATCATAATAATGGTTACAAAAGTTTTCGTTGTTAATTTTTATTATTATTATTACTAATTAGTGTTGGTATTAAGTTTGTTTTATTTAGTTTTGTTTGTTTTATTTAGTATTAGTGTTAGTATTAAGTTTGTTTTATTTATTAGTTGTGATAAAAATCTGCCACTATCGAAAGGTGAGGTATCAAAATTGAATTTTTAATTTATGGTCTAAGATTCGGGATAGCTAAATCTTCCCTCATCTGTTAATTAGATGAAACAATATTTTATAGGCTGATTTCAATATTGTAAATTTATAAAAACACCCTCTGCCACCATAGGCCTCGATCGATCACGATTCAGCCTGTAATATCCCACTGTTGGGCATAGGCCTCTTCCCCATGTAGAAGAAGGATCGGAGCTTAATCCACCACGCTGCTCCAATGCGGGTTGGCGGATATATTCTCTACTATGAGTAACGATCGCTATCAGGTGTACATGATAACAACCGGGACCGATGGCTTAACGTGCTCTCCGAGGCACGGTGGGGAGACCCACAAGGACACCCAGACCACGGCAAACATCTGTATGGCCAATACAAATGTTGTCGTGTGCTGTGACTGCTGCGTCAACGCGGCGTCACCTGGATACCTGGCTCTCACCCAGGAGGCTCGGTTTCGATTCCCGGTATCGGAACCATAGGCCTGCTACAATTTTTTTTTAATCTTTTCCCTCTCATGTTAATTACATGTAATAAGCTAAAACCGTTAATATTTTACATTATATACCTGACTGTAGTAGGCACCGATCTCTATGATTGCTATAATTACCTGCAGCCAGGTTACTGCTGACTGAGGTTATTAATATATATATAAGCCTATAAAAAATTGTTTCATCTAATTAACAGATGAGGGAAGATTTAGCTATCTCGGATCTTAGACCATTATAAGTTATTTTTGTAGCTTTCTGTCTTAAAGTGTTTTGATGTTTATTTTATTTGTACTTGGTCACTGTATTAGGGAAATTTTATTCCTACGTTGATTTGGTATATAAAAAAAAGGTAATAACATTTTTCTTTATGAGTGTACATGCGCTAAAGTTTGCAGAGCCTATATTCAGACTCGCCAAGATACGTCGGCCTTATTGTACTAAGTAATTAGTATGAGGCGTTTATTTATTTTTGCTTCAAGATAAAGATACAGGCTTGGCCTAGTTGACTCTTAAATTCATAGAATAAATACAAATGTGTTGTGTGTAAGGTTATGTAGGGGTGCCACATGTTTCCCCACTGCTGAAAGGGCATAACATCATTAACCTTTTTGTCTTTTTAGCATCTATTTAAAACCCAATAGGTCCCCACTATGTTTGAGTAAATCATATGTTTCTAAACTGTATCTTTCTTTTGTGTGCAATAAAGTGTGTATAAATAAATAAATCCACATTTAGCTTTGACTTCCACTGCCATAGTTTTTTTAATTGGTATTCTTTGTCACAGCTCAAGCGCAGCCGTCTAGCAGTGGTGGTGGCGGTGGTGGAGATGCCGGTGCAGCAGTTGTTGGCCGTGGATCTCGCAGAGGAGGTGGACGTATCTTGCCAGAGCAATTACAAATCTTGCGCACTCGTCCTGAAACAATAACATCAAAGAAAGGTAAACAAAACCTTCCTTTTTAACGGACTTCAAAAAAGGAGGATGTTACTCAATTCGACCGTATAGGTATATGTTTTTTTTTATCAATGTTCGGGGATAACGTCGTTTATGAACCGATTTTGATAATTCTTGTTTAGTTGGAAAGCAGATATCCCAAGTTTGGTACCATGATAAGGAAACCAGGATCTGATGATGAAATCTAGGAGAACTCTCGAAAAACGTAGTGACGACTAGCACGTTTGTTAATTTTTTTCAACTACTTACGTTCTATTACTTGTCGATGCAATTGAAGTCCGTTTTTTTAGGGTTCCGTACCCAAAGGGTAAAAACGGAACCCTATTACTAAGACTTCGCTGTCCGTCTATCTGTCACCAGGCTGTATCTCAAGAACGGCGATAGCTAGAGAGTTGAAATTTTCACAAATTATGTATTGCTGTTGCCGCTATAATAACAAATACTAAAAACAAAATAAAATAAATATTTAAGGGGGGCTCCCATACAACAAACGGGATTTATTGCCTATTTTTGCTCGATATCAATAAATGATAAGAGGTAGGCACTTGAAATATTCACAAAATACTTAATTGTGTATTTAGGTACTTTAATAATAAATAATAAAATTAAAATTAAAAAAATTTCGGGGGCTCATACAACGAAAATGACTTTTTTGCCAATTTTTGCCCGATATTAAAATCAATGTACCTACTGGTGTTTACCTAGCCAATGGTACGGAACCCTTCGTGCGCGAGTCCGACTCGCACTTGGCCGATTTTTTTTTTCGTTTGCTAGCAAACACAATTATCCCTGGTCTCGACATAATGACACATATACAGTTAGGCATAAAACTGAGTCCGTACCTTACATTTCTTTTAAATGGATGAAAACAAAAAATTTTTTTAATACAGTTGCTCAAAAAGTGGCGTATTGCAGGGACGTATAGCGTTCGGGAAGTGGGCTATTACACACTCGTGCTTTTTTTTTTACCTTTCCCGCACTCGTGCGTTCTCTTTCCCAACTGTCAAAATAATGTCTATTAAAAAAAAAATGCAACCCAGTAAACAAAGATTGGATTAATAAAAGTATCATTACCGGAATAGACAGAAGAAATGCATTGTGGCTAAAATTTAGAAGGAGTCCTACCGATACTAAAATAGAACAAGAGTTTAGGATAATGAAAAAAAACGTGGCGAAACTCATACAAAACAGTAAAACTGAATATTACTGTAAATCTTTTAAAAAATGTCAAAATAAACCCGCTAAAATGTGGTCCCTAATAAATACTCTAAGCTGCAAGAAGTCGAAGGAAGCTACTGCTCCAACTAAGCTAAAAACCGAAAAAGGATTCATCAGTGATCCAGTAGAAATATGTGAACATTTTAACAAGTTCTTCTGTACCATTGGCGAGACACTGGCTAGCGCAATACCTACTACATAATTATCATAAATCACAAGTGTTCATAGGAACCAAAGTAGTGTCATCAAAGCTGTCTCAACTATCACCGGCGTCAACTGATGAAATTAATAAGATATTAGATAGCCTTAACTGTAATACGGCCGCTGGCATAGACGGGATAAATACTAAAGTTATCAAAAGCATTAAAACATTAATCCTCCCCAATCTTACCAATTGTATAAATAACTGTCTGGAACGTGGCATTTTTCCTGAAAATCTAAAACTGTCCAGAGTTACTCCTATTTTTAAATCAGGTAGTAAAAATGATCCTGGAAATTTTCGCCCTATATCGGTTCTTCCTGTAATCTCTAAAAGTTTTGAAAGAATTATATATAATCGTTTAGAAATATACTTAAACTCTAACAATATGATATCACATAATCAGTATGGCTTTCGAAAAAAATCAAATACACTTTCGGCTACAATAGACTTAATTACAAAACTTAAAGTAAATATAGACCAAAAGAAAATAGCTTTAGGTATTTTTATAGATCTAAAAAAGGCATTCGACACCGTAAGTCATGAACTACTTTTAGAAAAAATTACAAATTTAGGAATAACTGGAAATGCATATAGTCTACTCAGATCTTACTTATCAAACCGTAGTCAGGTAGTGAAAATTGGAAATTATGTAAGTAAACCGAAACCAGTTACATTTGGCGTCCCTCAGGGATCAATATTGGGCCCCATGTTATTCCTAATATACATAAATAGCATAAATGACATAGGTTTAAAAGGTAACGTAACTTTGTACGCTGATGATACATGTCTTTTTTACTTTGGCAGTTCAATACATACAATTATAACAAATGCACAAAGTGACTTAAATTTACTTAATAAATGGTTTCAATACAATCTTCTTACTTTAAATACTTTAAAAACTAATTATATTATATTTAAAGCTAAAAATAAAAACATTCCCAACTATCAACCCCTTAAGATAAATAATGTAGAAATTAATAGGACTGACCAGGAACGATATTTAGGACTCACACTTGACAGTTGTCTGACATGGACACCACATATCGAAAAAGTTAGAAAAAAACTTATATCCCTAACTGGACTCTTACGTAGTGTAGCAAGATGTTTTCCACAAAAAGTTCGTTACCTTATTTATAACGCACTTGTCAAACCCCACATTGATTATTTGGTGGAAATCTGGGGCGCAGCTGCAAAATCCAACTTAAATTTAATACAAAGAGCTCAAAATAAATTATTAAAAGTACTATTTAATTATAACTACTTAACGCCTACGAAAAAATTATACGAAAAAACTAAATTATTGAATGTTACTCAAATTTTCACGTACAATACTTGTCTCTTAATAAGAAAAATTTTAACGAAAAATATACATACACAAATAAATTTCACTAAAAAAATGCAAGTACAAAAAATTCTCTTGAGAAGCGCGAATAACCTTATATGCCGAGCACCAAGAACTAACTACGGTGCAAAAAATATCTTGTTTGAAGGCGTAAAATTATATAATAAAGTTCCCAATGATGTAAAGAACTCACAATCATTACAAACATATAAAAAACTTTTAAAACATTATATAATAAAAAACTGCTGAATAAAATAAAAAATTAGTTGAAATATAATATATAAAATAACAAATTAAGAAATAATTAAATATAATATATAAAATAACAAACTAACTTTAGTACCCTTAAATGCCATGCCGCTTCTGTTCTGTGTTTAATCTATACTGTATATTCCACGCATTCGATCGCTGTGTAAACTGAGTGTTAGATTTCTACCCACTTTAGTTTTGTTTTTTCTTTTGTGTTGGACTCGCAATAATACTATTTTATAAATTACAAATTGTTTATATAGTTAAATTTCTCATGTAATTGAATTTATTGTAATTCTTTATGAGAATAAAGTTTCTATAACCATAAAAAGAAAAACCAACCATGAAGTTTAAACTACAAAAATTCACAGAAGTTTTTATGATTCATGCAAATACGTATATTTCTTAAAAGAAGCTACTAATTTGTTTCAATATCAGATTTAATGATTTGATTGAATGAGTTTGGTTAGGTTTCATTTAATTTCATTTCATTAAATTTCATTTTCATTTCATATCAATAAAAAACTTCTACTGAAGACTTGGCTGTATCGGCATAGTTTCCCTATGCCTACCAGAATGGGTGAAGAAAAAAAAAAACTGCTTATACCCATTCTACGGTTGGCGCCATTATTCAGAATTTTTTTTGCGAGTTTTTTTAATTAAATTGTTTCATTTTTTCGCAACTGTATTAAAAATAGTCGTTCAGTACTCGTGCGGAACCGTCATTGCAACTTGTTCCGACTGTCAACCCTCGCCTTCGGCTGCGCCTCGGCTCGGGTAGACATTTGTCGGAACTCTTTGCAATGACAGCCTTTCCGCACTTGTAATGAAATATACTATTTTATATTACTTACAACATATTTATTTAAAGGTTATCTGGAAGAAATCACTCTTCAGTGATAAGATCGCCTTTGTGCATCTGTTTTTTAGTTACTAAAGTCTGGCTAACGAAAGATGAGACTCGATTTTTTTGCATACTTTTTAAATGTCAACACTGTGGGTTCCCACCATCGGGTATATTACCTCTTTAATTGGGAAATAACTAGCGGAAACCTACTAAGATTTAAATATACTTTATTTAATGATCCTACGGGTGTTATTCGTATTATTTTAGACTGCAGATTGACAGTCCTGTGACTTCCTAGTAAAGCTAGGACGTGGTCCGACGCTAATAATTTTTTTTTCATTTTACATGCATACATAAAACATACTTACACTACACATATAGATTAACAAAATTTTACATATATACAATTATATAATACATTTAAAATGCATGATAAATATATGATACATAAATCATACTAATAATGTAAAGCTGAAGAGTTTGTTTGTTTGTTTGAACGCGCTAATCTCTGGATCTACTGGTACGCAATTATCAAGTATCAACATCAATTTTTCACACTAACCTAAAAATTCCTTCACAATACGTAAACAATCTTGTTTTTGTTGAAATTCCGCATCTTTCGCCAATTTCGTCGCTTCATATTTGGAAATCATACTAAATAATACCTCTCGCACTCCACTTTTAATTGTTTTATGCATTTTAAACAATATTAACACGCACGGTCCTTAAAAGATTAGTACCTAACGAGTTAACCGCAATAAAACTTCAAAAACACGTTATCTTGTTTATTTGTTTTTTTTTAATGCATTACTGGCCAACATTTTGTTATAAACATTGATTTTCGGCGATTTAACAGAGATTGGGAAGAATCCGAATCAGAGTATGGTAATACTTTAAAAGTCACAAATAAACAATATGGCGCGACTTTGAAGTTGCCAGGGTGTGGTTTTTTGAAATTTGCCGCGTTTTTTCAGTCTCATCTTTCGTTAGCCAGACTATACTCTGTTTGTATTAGGTACATATGGTGTACAATAAAGTATATTATTATCATTATTATTCTTATGGTAATTATAAAAACTATTCTGTCAATTTATGAAATTGATTTTAGAATACAATGATGACAATTATAATTGGTTCGCTTTTGCACCAGTTAAAAAAACATTTGAATCATAACATTAATATTTAGTCCAAAGGCCTTTTTCGTTTTCAACCAACTTCATTAACAGCCAGGGTTGGATAAATCATGATTATTTTTTAAAAATCCTAATTAACTCGGCGTCATGGGGGTGGAAAATTATTACACAGATGTGGGGGCTGGGTCATTTTTACCCAGATGGACAATGCAAATATTTCAGTATATATTTGAGGATATTAATATTATTTATTACCTATATTATTTAACTGGTGTTATGGATAATAAAACATAAAAAAATATAATGAAATATAAACTTTTAATTATGAAAACAAAGCTTTGAAAACAATACTCAATAAAATTAACAAATTTGGTTCATCTAGCAAAACTTAAGCTAGTTATAATATTTATCAGTTTTTATGTATTTAATGCCACTTTTATAAATCTACTGATATGAAAAAACACTAAAAAGAATTATTATTATTTAAACGATTGGCACAGAAAGGCACTATATGTTGAGGACAAACGTTTGTTGCACTCTTGACACACGTGGGTAGTTTTGTGGTCCTTACTTGCAGGGCAAACCTGACACATTTAAAAGGGTATTTTAGTCTATATGAGAAAAAATGAAAAAATGTATTAAATATTATGATAGTTTAGAGGAAAAGCAATCGGAAAATGTTAGTTTGACTTCATAAGATAGCTTAATATATTTTTAATCTACATTAAAAATATATTAAGATTCAGAGATTTTAGGTTTTTTTATCTGTCTTTGAACACTCCGAAATTTTCCTGCCACGCTAATGACGTCATTAGGATAGTAAACAAAAAAAGTGGCAACTGTCAGTGTCAATTGATGAAAACAAACAAACCTAACCTACCTACTTCTTAAAACATTTTCTTGCAACTGGAGCATTTTATAATTCTCTTTGCATTTCATTAATATCCAAATAATTTAAAATATTTTTAAATCTATAATTCTATACATATAAATAAAATTGGAGTGTCTGTTTTTAATATTAAAATAACCACTTTTTACTAAATACATATGGATCTATACACGAAACATATACCAAAATAACATTTTTTACAATTTTTGTCTCTGTCTGTCTGTCTGTTTGTTCCGGCTAATTTCTGAAACGGCTGTACCTATTTAGCCGGATTTTCACTGTCAGATAGCTGATGTAATTGCGCGTAACTTAGGCTACTTTGATATTAGAAATTTATTTATTTTAATTTATAATTATTACGAAACGTCTCGAAATATTTGACGTTCCGTCACAACTTTACGTTACGTCCATACACTCCGTTCAATCGTTTATTAATTTTATTATCTTTTTGACAGTTCCAGACATTTCGAAATTAGTGATTACCTCACAGGTTATTAATTCGATTTAAAATAATAACCGATTTTATTTAAGAAGAACTTTCAATCGACTTAATGAAATATTTTTAGTTTAAAAGTTTTATTCGTTTATTAGTTAGTTTGTTAAATGAATTAGTAGTTAGGTATGTGATTTTCCAAGTATATTAATTTGCACATTGCTCTTGATTTAAACTTGATTTAGATTTTAGACTATTAACCCTAGAAGCCTAATCTTCTCTAGAGGTACACAAAGCCTAAACATACGTCTCCGAGGCGTACGTGTATAAATAACAGTCTGTGTGCAAAAATATGTTTATTTTAGGACTATTATTTAACGGAAATTTAAGATTGGGGTATGCACTAATAATAAAACACACTATTATCAAATAATACTGCATTCACAGTTATTTATTATAGCGAAATAAAAATTTAGACATAAAATCAAACAAAAAAATCGGCCAAGTGCGAGTCGGACTCGCGCACGAAGGGTTCCGTTACCATTGACTAGGTAAACTGATTATAATAACGGGCAAAAAGCGGCTGAAAATCACTTTTCTTGTATGAGAGCAAAAATAGGCAAAAATGACGTTTTTTGTATGGGAGCCCCCCTTAAATATTAATTTTATTTTAATTTTATTATTTATTATTAAAGTAAAAATACAACTGAGTATTTTGTGAATATTTCAAGTGCCTACCTGTTGCCATTATTGATATCGAGCAAAAAAGGGCACGAAAATCGCGTTTGTTGTATGGGAGCCCCCCTTAAATATCTATTTTATTTTATTTTTAGTATTTGTTGTTATAGCGGCAACAGAAATACATAATTTGTGAAAATTTCAACTCTCTAGCTATAGCCGTTCTTGAGATACAGCCTGGTGACAGACGGACGGACAGACAGCGAAGTCTTAGTAATAGGGTCCCGTTTTTACCCTTTGGGTACGGAACCCTAAAAATTAACTTCTCGGTAATCGACTATAAGAAACATAGACCGGGAGATAGTGACACAAAATATTTGGTCATTTGTACCAGTATGGCGGTTCGTCAGGGGTCTAATTACGTAAAGGCAAAAAGGAAAATGATGGTCATAGCGCTCGCACCGGCGGCCCAATCGCGTGGGCGTTAATCGAACGCGTCGGATAAATAACGAGTGTCGAACGATTTGTTCCACAAAAATGCTTGTATTTTCAGATAGTCGGAAAAAAAGAAGTAGGCGGCAGCGGAATGCCATACTTCTCGGGTGTGACTTACAGCCCGCCATACCGACGCGAATACATTAATTTAAATAAAACAATTTAACCATTTGTACCAGGCTAATTAGGGTTCCGTACCCAAAGGGTAAAAACGGGACCCTATTACTAAGACTTCGCTGTCCGTCCGTCCGTCCGTCCGTCCGTCCGTCCGTCCGTCCGTCCGTCCGTGTGTCTGTCACCAGGCTGTATCTCAAGAACGGCTATAGCTAGAGAGTTGAAATTTTCACAAATTATGTATTTCTGTTGCCGCTATAACAACAAATACTAAAAACAAAATAAAATAAATATTTAAGGGGGGCTCCCATACAACAAACGCGATTTTCTTGCGCTTTTTTGCTCGATATCAATAATGGCAACAGGTAGGCACTTGAAATATTCACAAAATACGCAGTTGTATTTTTACTTTAATAATAAATAATAAAATTAAAATAAAATTAATATTTAAGGGGGGCTCCCATACAAAAAACGTCATTTTTGTCTATTTTTGCTCTCATACAATAAAAGTGATTTTTAGCCGCTTTTTGCCCGTTATTACAATCAATGTACCTAGTCAATGGTACGGAACCCTTCGTGCGTGAGTCCGACTCGCACTTGGCCGATTTTTTTACAAAGCTAATCATCGTCGAGTAGCCATTCACGAAAATCACCTTGCCATACTTTTCCGACAGTTCCCAATGGCCGCCATACCACTGCAAAGGAGTAATTTTTTTTATATTTCGCCAAACGATTTGTACCAGTATTGCATTTGAATTATTGGAAAGTATTTGACAAAATGTGACCGTTATTATTTATCCCATACTTCTAGTAGGGGGAAAAGTGCTGCCATACTTGAAATACTTATTTATTTGACACGTTTTTAAAATACGATTGTAAAATACGTAAAATCATTTTTTACATCATGGCATCATTGTATTCTCATTTGGATGCAATTGCACCTAAAAAAAATTATTACAGATTGTAACCATCGGGCGGATTACTTGAGCTAAAAGGTGAAAAAAAAAAATATTTGACGATTTGTACCAGTATGGCATTTCGATTTTTGGAAATTATACGATACAATGTGACCATTATTATATTTGCCATACTTGTAGTAGAGGGAAAAGGTGGCGCCATACTTGAAAAAAAACTCGAATTACGAATAAAATCTTAGGATTTTGAAAAAATATTGTTCACATTCGCCACCTCCCACAGGTATGGCATTATCAGACTTCTATTTATGATCATACAGGGAACTGATAAAAAAAGTTTCAGGGTGTTACAAATCGTTTGGCGAAATATAAAAAAATTACTCCTTTGCAGTGGTATGGCGGCCATTAGGAACTGTCGGAAAAGTATGGCAAGGTGATTTTCGTGAATGGCTACTCGACGATGATTAGCTTTGTAAAAATTAGCCTGGTACAAATGGTTAAATTGTTTTATTTAAATTAATGTATTCGCGTCGGTATGGCGGGCTGTAAGTCACACCCGAGAAGTATGGCATTCCGCTACCGCCTACTTCTTTTTTTTCCGACTATCTGAAAATACAAGCATTTTTGTGGAACAAATCGTTCGACACTCGTTATTTATCCGACGCGTTCGATTAACGCCCACGCGATTGGGCCGCCGGTGCGAGCGCTATGACCATCATTTTCCTTTTTGCCTTTACGTAATTAGACCCCTGACGAACCGCCATACTGGTACAAATGACCAAATATTTTGTGTCACTATCTCCCGGTCTAACATACTATTTTAGAAAATCCAATATTTTGTACCATTTATTAGTTATGTATTAATCAAATATTAATAATAATAAGACTATTATGACATGCTAAAGCCATAGAGCAGTCTACATATCTCAACTTTGTGCTCGCCACACGCTGATTTTCAAACACTTTGTATATTATATTCTCTTTGTTTTATAGTAACAAAGTTTTTTTTTTTTAACTCTTGTTTTACTGCTTCATGTTCATTACATAAATCAGTAAGATTTACAAGAATTTGGTTTATATTTTTTTATAAAGATCGTTTCAAACTCGCAGCATCAGGCCTCTAGATATATAGATAATTCAGGGGCCAGGGCCAGTTCTGAACCTAGTCGCTTCACTAATTCTGGTGCGGATTATGTTTAGGTATACCTGGAGTTTTGTGAGATAACTGAGATATTAAAGTAGTTAACGAAACATATCCATTCTTACCGGGAAGAGTATTGCCAACAACAGATACAATATCGCTCGAAATTTGTAGTTTGCTACACATAATCAGCATAAGATAATGGATCAACTTCTGCCACTGAGGTTGAGTCGGTTTGTTTAGACCAAGTAGCAGTTAAAAATAAATATCTTCAATAATATAATAACTCTCATCTTCGCTTTGAAACCAACCAAATAGACAAAAACCTAGTCTCAACATCAAAAGCAGAATTTTCCTGAGAAATTATTATCTTTCTGGCTTAAAATTGTCAAAATCGCGTCACTTTTAAGTATTTTAGAACCAGGCACATTTTTACCTAAAGAATATTAAAAATACACCTAAAAACAACAAACAAGATTCAAACAAACTTATTGTTAAAAGTTACACAAAGCCTAAACATACGTCTCGCAGGCGTATTATACTTCGATAACTGAAAAATGGCAGGTTTTACCTTAGCGACGTAGACATCATCCCTTAGCTCCTGTCGACGACTGAGTTGGCTAAAGAACACGACGCGCTAGCTTTAACCGTTATAAAGAGACAAACAATTTTCGGATTTCTAAACGCCTCGCAGGCGTAGATTAGGCTTCTAGGGTTAACCACGCATTTGAGAGTTTAATTTCACTAACGCGTGCATAGTTACATTTTAGGGCAGCCATAAAAAAATAAATAAATAAATGAACAGAGTTATTGCTTTTTACTCTTGGTTTGAAATTAAACTCCAAGATTTCGACTTAATTCCTTGCAAATAATCAATCTTGGAGTCATAGATACTATATATTTTTATTTCCTTTTTTTATTAAATTTATAGAAACAATGACGTAAAATTATTTTTATCATATGATAGATTTATGATGTGATGAGAACTGTTTCATAGTCTGTGGTTGTTTGTTATGCACAGGGCAATTCCAATCCAATGCACTTTACATTACATAGTCAAATCCATCAAGTACTCATAGAAACTTAAATCGATTTATCGTAAGTGTCGAGTACCAAGTCGCGTACGACTAACCGTAACCATAGTTATAATTATAATGCCCCGTCCATACGCTTGGTGTTCGCCACGAACACGAACAAGTTCCAAACATCGACCAATTAATCAAAACACAAACAGTCGTCCTCACGCTTGACGAACGTGTTAGTATTTTGTGGATCGGCAAACATGGCGGACGAATAACGCGGCGGCATGGCGGACGGATAAAATCTATAATGTACTTAATACTACTAAAATAAATAATATACTGTACTACTACTGTAACTACTACTGTACTAGTAAAATAAATATACTGTTTTACGATTATTTATCGAATAATAATTTAATATAATTCATTTAAATATTTTTAAATGAAGAAATAAAACCTTTACATGACGTCACACAAACAATATTAAAACATGATTTTGAGTTACTAAAAGGCTGTAAATAACGCGCCAAAAACTTTTAAGGTGGGAGGAAATGACTAAAAAAATTTTTTCTCTATGTTTGGAAGGCTGCCACTGCCCACCCCACCCACGGATTCGCAGCTGACAAAGACGAGTATTCATAAAAACAAAATCCCTTATTCATGTTACGAAGTTTCGATTGGGAGGAAATGATTGACCGATTTTTTACCTGGCTCCCGGACCATTCCTTCATAACGGATAGTGGTATTGAATCGCAATGCTCTTTATAATGACTGCGATACGGGCGACGATCCGTTCTGCGATACATAAAACTATCTATTCCAGTTAAAGATTGTATTCGAAACGGTCGCGCACACCCAACTTCAACATATAAAAAGGGTCGAGGAAATTAATATGAGTACAGATGACGGAAGTTCTGATGAAGAAAGAAAAGAAGAAGAAGTAATTTTACTAGCTTTATTGTTGAATCGAAAAAGAAAAATTTGGGTCCATAAAATTAATAAAAAAAGAAATGTATTTGGCGAACGCACGGCGTCAATCGATGTTTTTATAAAATTATCCGCCATTTTTTAACGTAACGCACCGCCGATCATGCGTTCTCTGCCTCCGGAGTAGGGATGGCGATCTGAAATCGATTAATCGAAGAATCGATTTTTCGGACCAAATAACTCGATTTTTTTAATCGATATGTTGTACTGAATCGATTCAGTGAATCGATATTTCACCCTTGAAAATCGACTTCGATTTTTTTCTGTTTTGGTAAAAACCATAAAATTATTTACAATTAGCTGAACGTACTCATAATATTACGGTGTTACCGGTTAAAGGGTTATTTACTCAAAAATTCTCGAGTTAGCTTGTTTCCGTATCGCCGTTTCCGTCGCTAGGGTCGACTTTATCGCGGTACAGCTATAAGACTTCGCTGTCCGTCTATCTGTCACCAGGCTGTATCTCAAGAACGGCTATAGCTAGAGAGTTGAAATTTTCACAAATTATGTATTTCTGTTGCCGCTATAACAACAAATACTAAAAATAAAATAAATATTTAAGGGGGGCTCCCATACAACAAACGCGATTTTCTTGCCCTTTTTTGCTCGATATCAATAATGGCAACAGGTAGGCACTTGAAATATTCACAAAATACTCAGTTGTATTTTTACTTTAATAATAAATAATAAAATTAAAACAAAATTAATATTTAATTTCTTCCCATACAAAAAACGTCATTTTTGCCTATTTTTGCTCTCATACAATAAAAGTGATTTTTAGCCGCTTTTTGCCTGTTATTACAATCAATGTACCTAGTCAATGGTACGGAACCCTCCGTGCGCGAGTCCGACTCGCACTTGGCCGATTTTTTTAATTTCTCTTACTCTTACTCAACAGTTTATAAACTTTGGTTGAGGAGAATAAGGGAGTAGTATAAAGCTATAAAATTTGAAGGAATGTTTTTCTGAAAATAAACGAAAAATGTTTTTTTAGGCTTCCGTACCCAAAGGGTAAAAACGGGACCCTATAACTAAGACTTTCGCTGTCCGTCCATTCGTCCGTCCGTCCGTCCGTCTTTCTGTCACCAGGCTGTATCTCAAGAACGGCGATAGCTAGACAGTTGAAATTTTCACAAATTAAAATTATGTATTTCTGTTGTCGCTATAACAACAAATACTAAAAACAAAGTAAAATAAATATTTAACGCGACGCGATTTAATTCCAACGCCATCTATCCAGAATCTAAGAAAACGTCGTTGATAGACTAATATAATAGCTTTTCAATAGCGGCATGGATCGATAGATAGATGGCGTATTTAACTAGTTTATTTTCCATTTTTATATGGTATTAATTTTTTTCTTATTTACTTACTAAGTATTTTGTAATAACAATAAAATATAGCCTTTAGTTTATTTAGTCAATGGTACGGAACCTTTAGTGCGCGAGTCCGACTCACACTTGGCCGATTTTTTTATTTTTAATATTAATTCATGTGTTAGTGAACTCATAATTACTCT
Organism: Melitaea athalia; assembly: GCA_905220545.2. Classification (NCBI taxonomy): domain Eukaryota; kingdom Metazoa; phylum Arthropoda; class Insecta; order Lepidoptera; family Nymphalidae; genus Melitaea; species Melitaea athalia. The sequence goes on from HG992187.1 coordinate 11,900,029, forward strand.
TTTTTTTTTCAGGAAATACTGGAACACCATTAGATTTAACTGCAAACTATTTTACGGTTGAGACTACACCAAATTGGTCTCTTTATCAATATCATGTTGATTTCTCTCCAGAAGAGGATAATACTGGAGTTCGAAAAGGATTACTACGCATACATGCAAAAACACTTGGAGGGTAAATTTATTAATACTTAATAACTTTAATAAATTTTATGTATTAGGAAACATACGAATTACAATAAATAAAAGCAAAACCAAAACGTACTAATAAGAGACTAAAATCAATCAGTACTATATACAGGATAGTTCAATAATATATAGAACTAGCTGACCCGTGCCCACTTCGTGGCGCATTAATTATTTTTAATAATTACTTCTAACGACGATATCTCAAAAACAATTCATCTGATTGATATAGTGTAAAGGGCAATTTTAATCTGCATTAAATTCTTAAGCTAACTAACATATTTATTTGGATAAGGATTAATACTGAACTAAAGAAAATAGCTTTGAAAATAACGTAATGTTTTTAATTAAAAATTTGAACATAAAAGTGGTTATTGTAAGACAACCGTAAGAGATAGAGATATGCTGTCGCTGACTTGTTTGTAGCATTTTTATAGATTTTGAATTCGCTAGTACATTATTTAACTATATCTTTGCTAGTTTACGCGGCGTTCGCGAGGAAAGGTCCCCGTTGGCGAGATTTTTTGCGACCTCTTCAACATTTATCGCCGTATTTCTGTTAATTTACATAAAAGCATAATAAACTATATACCTAAACCTTCCTCAAGAATCACTCTTTCTTTTGTTGAAAACCGTGTCAAAATCCGTTCAGTAGTTTTCGAGTTTATCGCGTTCAGACAGACAGGAGGACAGACAGGACGACAGAAAGACGCGGCCGGGGGACTTATTTTTATAATAAGTATAGATTATTAGGTATTAAAAATGCCATAGAGTAATCATTGATATATATTAGAATTTGTATATAACAATAAATAAGCTTTAAAAATAAATCGATACTAATAAAACTACTGTTAAATATTATTTAGCAATCCAAAAAGTAACAACAATAAACATTTCAGATATATATTTGATGGTTCTGTCCTTTATACTGTGCAACGATTGAACCCAGAACCACTTGAATTATACTCTGATCGAACAAGTGATAATGCACGAATGAGAATTCTAATAAAGGTAATTTTTTTTATATAAAATAAAAAAAAATTCTTTATCATTGATAGACTAATATTTTTTTTTATATTTTACAGCTCACCTGCCAAGTAAGCCCGGGTGACTATCATTATATCCAAATATTCAACATCATCATAAGATCTTGTTTTAATCTGATGCAACTGCAACTTATGAATAGAGATTACTTTGATCCTTCCGCTAAGGTAACAGTTTATATATATATATTTTGATTAGTTACTAAGGCCAGCCGTACACGGACTGCTTCAAGCAGTTAAGACCGACTGCTTGAAGCCGCGACCGCACGGTGAACTATATAATATATAACATTAATATTTCATTTGTACCTAAAATCCTAAACTTAAAATTAAACTAATAAACTAATATTATTATATTAAACTAAACTTAAACTTTAAATGTAAAATAAATGTACATTTTGATAATTAATTATTTAAGAAGTATCAAATCTTATATACATAATTAAATTTAATTAATTATATTTAATTAAGTAATTATCAAAATATAAATATATTTTACATTTAAAAAATTTTTGTACGAAAAAAAGGTTACAAAACCCTGCATATGTAAATGACATCTATGATAATGACATTTTGGTTTGTTTACAAAAATTCTCTCGTCTCGTTGAACGGACTATAGCTAGGATTCATTTTTAGAAAATGTCGTTTTATTCCTGTTTTTAGGCAATGAAAAAATATCATTAGAATACGAAGCTTATTTTCACCATTGTCAACATGGCTGTAATAGCGTAATTAGGAAATCGACAGGTGTCATATTGTCTTGACCCGGGTTCGAATCTCAGTCACCAGATAAAACTTTTTTCTTTTTTTTTTTTTAATTTCACTCGTGATTTATTATTTAAATAAAATTAAAATATAAAAATACCGAGAAAAAAAAAGACAAAAAATAAAATGAAAATACCGAGCTAGGCTTGGTCACCCAGGTACTTTTAATTTCAGCTTAGAAACAGTCATCTATCAGTTTTTCTAAGAAAACATAAAAAAAGAAAATATGTATAAATAACATTATGAAGTTCCTAAAGCTAATAAAACATTATAGAAAAAAATATATAATTGTACATAGAATTATTTCTAGAGCGGTTTGAACCTAAAAAACGCTCTCCTGTAAACCTCTGTTTTTGACATGTCTTTATGTACGTACGTACCGTCGATTTATCTTCAAACTGTTTTTATAATATAGTAAGCACTGTTTAACCATACACGGTACTATAATGTTTGTTTAAAATTTTAGGTAGATATTCCTGAATATAAACTGCAAATATGGCCAGGATACAAAACTACTATTAATCAATATGAGGATCGGCTTCTAATGGTCACTGAAATCACGCACAAAGTAAGAATTGTCCAAATATTTTTAATTATAAAATTTATAAAGCATTCACTAGCATATAATTATACCTAATGGTTAATTTTGTTTTTCTTTTTAGGTTTTACGCATGGATACAGTGCACCACATGGTTAAAGAATATATAGCAACGAAAGGCAATAATTATAAAAAAATATTCAATGATGATATTATTGGTCAAATTGTTATGACGGACTACAACAAAAAGACATACAGTGTTGATGATGTTACATGGGACGAAACACCAGAGTCCACATTCCGTATGAAAGATGAAAATGTCTCGTACGTTGATTATTATAAAAAGGTAATAATAAATATAGTTTTGTGACTTTTGTTAAATATTATTTTATGTTAATTAAATTTAATTATTAAATATTACCAATAAATTTTAACAAATTTAGTGTATTTTTAACCAACCTCAAAAAAGTAGGAGGTTCTCAATTTGACTATTTAATTTTATATGTGTTACCTCATAAATTTGTACTAGGTATACTGATTTTAATGGTTATTTTTTTAATCGAAAGCGGGTGCTTATCATGTGGTCTCATTTAAATGGGATGTGGAATTGATCAAGATCTGACAAGTACTTTTTAAGTTATCTTTCATAATCGTATTTACTTCACAATTTTTTTCGTCTAATCCACATTATATTAATTGTCAACACGCAAAATAGGCGCAAGGTCGTCGAGTTGCGGAAACCAGCCCGTGCTTACCATACCATATATTAATTGTCAATGTTATTGAAGCCGGTTTATGAGCATTTTTAAAATAAGTCCCTCTATGTGAAAAAACATGGTTTTTGGAAAAACATAGTTTTTTAGCCAAATTATTGTTTCATTGTGTAATTGAATGAAAATACTACCTACATTTTAATTTGTTTCACGAAAATAATTAAATACTATTGAATAAATTACAAACAAAGGTGACTTATGACAAAATATTGTCAACTGTGTGACTACTTTAAAATCTATTTTTCTGAAATAATTGTTCAACTACGTAGTATTTTTTTTTTTTTTTTCATTTAAATTAAAGATAATTTGAAATCTTACATAAAATACAATTTGCACACTGAACATTGAGGCAATATTTTACAAAAAATGTCTCTGCTGAGCAATTTTGTGACGTTTGATGCATTCGCAACCCTATCTTTTCAGATATTTCGTAAAGTGGCAAATATTCCCGTTCCTATTATTTATCACGCGGTGCAGAAATTTGTTTTTATGAGATTAAAATGCAAATAATTGACTATTTTCTAACATTTACAATAAAAAACACGCATTTTTTATGCACTTTAAGTGGGACAGTCACACAGCTGACAGACAAAATATTCAAAAGCTGGGTCTACATGATGGTCACATGTTATGTCACATGTCATGAATGTTACAGTCGGGTAAAAAACATGTAGCCTCAGTGAAATAAAACAACTTTTTCGGATTTTATCCAGTGACCATGGTTGCTGTAAAGTATCCGAAACGTCGGGAATTAAAAAAACTTAATAAACCGCGATAAAATCCGAAAAAGTGGTTTCATTTCAATAAGTAAAATTCGCGTTTAAACATTAGAAAACAATATGTAGCCTCAGCTTTTGGAGTCAATTTTGTGACTATTGTCAGTCAAAGTATATGTGACGAGACTTGTTCGTCACAAGCTGACGTCACATTTTTATAGTTAATTCAGTAAAACAATCATTTTCTAATAATATATATTTAGAAGTATCACTAGTGTAAGAAATATCATGTCACTTACCTGACTGAAAAAATCTAACCGTCGTCGATGAACACACAAAACATGAATCGACAAGCCCGACGCGTTACACTGCAGTAAACTTTCTAGTTACTAAGGTTGCTGGTTTCTTTTTTAACAATTTTGCGGTTGCAAAATAATATTTAAGGTATTATGAAATAGGGTTTTGGCCGTCACAAAATTGACATGTCAGCAGACTTCAAATTTTTATGTTTTATTTAAATTATATTTAAATAGATTGAAATAATGAATCAGAATAAGATGTTTAGTAAGGCTTAACATAAAATAAAATATATGTTTCAGCATATCTATACATTAATATAATTACATTGATGCCTTATTTTAAGTTAGCCTAGAAACAAGTCAAGGGACAGCCAAAAACCAAGGGTGGGACATTTTTTTGAAAATGCTCTTATATCTTTTGCGAGCAAACACAATTATTATTTTATTAAAATCTTGAAAATGAAAAAACATTACTAATATTATTTGTATGATATATTTTATAATTTTTATATAAATCATGTTCCCTAGATTGTTATAGTTTTTGTTATCGTTTTAGAAATACAACCTAAGAATTACTGACATGAAGCAGCCGCTGTTAATACACCGCTCCAAGGCTCGCGACATCCGCGCCGGGATGCCCGAGCTAGTTTACCTTATTCCGGAACTGTGTCGTCAGACCGGCCTCACCGATGAAATGCGCTCAAATTTCCAACTAATGAAGACGCTCGCGGTCCACACTAAGATCGGACCAGACTCTCGCATACAAAGACTCCTACACTTTAATCGCCGTCTCACTCAGAACAAGCAAGTTGTTGAGGTGATGAATTTGACTAATGGAGAAATTTCCATTTTTTTTTTCTTTTTTATTAATAAACTAGCTGACCCGGCGAACTTCGTACCGCCTAACAGTCGATTCTTTATCTCGGAACCCCTCCAAATAACACTTAAACTTTATGGTATGGTATTAAAGTTCAAATTGACTTTTAAGTATTATTACGAATTTTTTGTATGGGAATATAGAAAAATGTTGTTTTTAGACTTTTCCAGCGATTTTTTAAAAAATTTCTCTCTGTGAGAACCATCCTCGTACTTCAAGAAATATTATAAAAAAAAGAATTAGTCAAATCGGTTCAGCTGATCTCGAGATTTGCGCTTAGCAACAAATTCAGCGATTCATTTTTATATATTATATAGAGATTATAAAAATCGAAGTAAAATAAAACAAACAACACCTAAAGAATTGAGAAAGTAACGGGATTGTTAATTGAACTCGCGACAGCCGCAGTTGTTTATATTTTATTACAATAAAACTAGAATGGTTGTCATTCTATTCATTGCCTAAAATTTTCAGGTAATGTATGAGTTAAAAATTATATACTATGCAATGCCGAACCAGAAATGTGTAGTGCGCGTAAGTTTGATGCCCTGGAAGGACGGAGAGTGCTATGAGCATGTTGCAACATGTGCTTCACTGTGCGCTATCACTTTTTCTTTTTTACTCGACATCAAAAAAAAAGAAACAACCTAACCAATAGTCAGACTCGAAAATCGAATCTACGTCATTGCCAGCTAAATAAATGTAAATTGAATAACTTTTAGGTCTGACAAACTGACTTTCTCGATCTACCTCCATTAACGATTACTATTGGCTTATATAAGTTGTTTTATAATAATTAATCGCCAAGTAGCTAATATTACGATTAGTTTCGTCGAAATTAACTATTGTATTCAGCCTGTATTATCCCACTACTGGGCATAGGCCTCTTTCTCCATGTAGGAGAATGATTTTAGCTCAATCCACCGCGCTGCTCCACTGCAGGTTGGCAGATATGTTTCCTACTATGAGTAACGATTGCTATCAGGTATTTATGATAACAACTGTACCGACCACTTAAAGTGCTCTCCGAGGCACGGTGGGGTGACCCACAAGGACAGATATCCAAACCAGAAAAGTAATATTTATACAAATGTCAATTTCCATCCCGAGCGGGATTCGCATCAAAACCCTATCCCAGTAATTTTCAAATATAGTAAATTTTAATTTGTCGTATTTTGTTTTTTATTATATCGTTTATATTGCTATATTTACGTATCATAAAAAATGCAATTAATATGTAACTTACCAAGTAATTAGAACATATTGTACAATTATTTTCAGGAACTAGCAAAATGGGACATGAAGCTGTCAAATACTTTAGTGCGCATTAAAGGTCGTCAACTTCCAAACGAAATAATCCAACAAGATACACACTCGATTTCGGCGGGTAATACTAATGATGGCTGGACCAGGGATATGCGGTATTAACAATCTCACATAATTACTTTTATACTGTTAACTAGCAGCGAAACCCAGCGTTGCTCGAAAATCTAGCCTACTTCATAAGGATTCTGAATTCTTTTTTATTTAAGTAGTTGGCCGCGACAACTCCGATACATTTTTTTTACACCTCAGGTGCTCAAACTTAGCAGTTAAGTAAATTTCAAAATTAAAATTTAAGTTTAGCGACTTCTTGTAAACTACTATTCATAGTAGTTGAGTTTTTTGAACACTTTAAAGAAAAAAAATCCGATCTAGGTCTCAAATAGCGGACGTGGTGGGAGCAAATGTGAGAAAAACTGGGATCTTTCTAAATTTTACAAAAACTAGCATAGACCGCGAACTGTTTGAGATAAAAAAATATTTTTTTTTGTTTTGTAACCCACCTCCCCCTCCACACACACACGTCCAGGATTATCTATTCATTACGGGACACCTGTATATACATATATATTTAGATTTGTTCCGTTATTTCATATTATCAATATTTCTTTCATAGATATGATCATTTTTTTCTAATATAACATGGTTGGCAAACAAGTGTACGGCTCACCTTATAGTAAGTGATAACCGTAGCTTATAGACATCTGCAACAACAGAAGCATCGCAAGCGCGTTGTCGACCCTTGTTGTTGCTTAAAAGCATTATTATTTGGTAAGTTCTGTGAGGTCAAGGTACTACCTCAGTCGGGCTGCTCCATATTTTGAGCAGGAAACTTCCTGCTGTGCCCTACCTCAGTTAAATAATAATAAATAAAGTACAGATAAATAAAAACAAAGTAAAAAACTGGAACAAGAATACATCTATAGTATAAATTTTTATAATTTATCAAGTACAAAATTTAATAATTTTATTCTAGATCTAAAAAGCTGCATATGATTGCAAATCTACCCTCTTGGGTTTTAATAACACCTGAACGACAAAGAAGAGACGCAGAAAACTTTGCAGAATTGATTATGAAAACTGGTAGCGGAATGGGTTTCAGAATGCCTAGACCAGATATAGGTATTGACACATTTTCAAAATAGGTAACATTTTGTCTCGTTTTTTCGTTCGTCATAATTTATCAATTTTTACAGTGACACTTCAACGAGATGGCAATATGGACTATGCCAATGTCTGCGAAACTGTTGCTGCAAGAAAAAATCCTGCATTGCTTTTATGTGTATTGGCTCGAAACAGTCCAGAGAAGTAATTTTTATTGTTTTACCTTTACCTATTAGATTAAAAGACTGCTGTTGTAGTTATTATAAGATAGCCCTTTTATGATTCATTATCAATATCCAAGCCAACAAAATGTTCCTATTCTCATAAAATTTTTTGCTAAAATAAATCCTGAAGTGGATAAATCTCAGAATTTATTATGAGACAGTAGTTGTAGTTGACAGATACTCTTTAAATTATTTTTCCATATTGTCACAGTTATTAATTTTAAAAGTCAAACAGTTTTTTTTATTTTTATTAGCACATGGTTGATGCTTGTGCTTATAAAAAAATGTTCTACTGTATTCATTTCCGTGTGTGTGTTATACTATATTTATTATATATATATTTTTAGTTGCTTATTGATAATATTTCAGAAATCGAAAATAGTTTATTGTTTTACTTTTATTAATATATTCTTAATTTAAACGGTTTCAATAATTAGGTATGGAGCCATAAAGAAGAAATGCATAGTAGATCGCGCTGTACCCACCCAAGTGGTCTGCGCTCGAAACATGACAAGTAAATCAGCTATGTCTATAGCTACTAAAGTGGCCATCCAAATCAATTGTAAGGTATGTATATCGCTTCCTGAATAGTAGCCCAATAAGCCTGTTATATCCCACTACTGGACATAGGCCTCTTTTCCCATGTAGGAGAAGGATCAGGGTTTAATCCACCACGCTGCTCCAATGTGAGTTGGCAAATATATTTCCTATGAGTAACGATTGCTATCAGGTGTACATGATAACAACCGAGACTGACGGCTTAACGTGCTACAAGGATTGCACGAACACCCAAACCACGGCAAATATTTGTATGGCCAATACAAATGTTTGCCATGTAAGCGGAACGAACCTGCAACCGCCAGCGCAACAGCTAAAAACACCTTATGGCGAAATAAATGTTTTCATTTTCAACTTCACTTTAACTATAGTTAATTTATTAAAAATAAATATAATTTTACATGGGGAAGAGGCCTATGCCCAACAGTGGGATATTACAGGCTGAATCGTGATCGATCGTGTGTAAAGTGACCATAAAAAGTACCATGACTGGAACCGTATGGACCTTGTAAATGTAAAAGCCTACTCAAATAAGTAACGTATGATTGAGCAGTCGGTTAAATGAGGTAGGGCACAGCAAGAAATATCGTGGTCAAAATACCTCGAACTTCCAGAAGATCCCAGCAAAATAGTAGTGCTCTCAAACACCGTCGTGTTCCCGTGGTGAGTAAGCTAGTGGGAGGGTCGGGGATAGGGTCTCGTGTCGTCGGTGTTCGTCTATAAGCTACGGTAGTAACGCGCGTCTCGTGTGGCAGCTGGGCGGCGCGCCGTGGACGCTGGACGTGCCCATCCCGCAGTTCATGGTGGCGGGCTACGACGTGTGCCACGACACGCGCCACAAGGAGCGCAGCTACGGCGCCTTCGTGTCCACGCTCGACAAGCACATGACACAGTACTACTCCAGCGTCAACGCGCACACGTCGGGCGAGGAGCTCAGCGCGCACGTCGGCTTCAACATGGCCAACGCCGTGCGCCGCTTCCAGGAGAGGAACGGTGAGCCGACTGCCTTCCGCTTCCTCTCTCCATCCTCCCATGGTTCTCTCCAATGTCAAAAAGTTCTGCTAATTTTCTAGCAGATTCCTTAAAAAATCATCATAATTTAAACAGTTAAGGGTGAGGTCAAACGAGCGTAATATCTGCTGCATTCGGTTTCATACAAAGACATTTCGTGCCACACGGCGGCGCAAAATGAGTTTGTGCCGACTCACACAATTACGCGACTGACAACTCACAAAATTACGCTCGTTTGGCCTCAATCTTAATCGATTTTAAAAGGAAAATTTTGCGACATTTGTTTTCTATTTAGTTTAATGTCATTATATCATATACTAGCTTCTGCGCGCGACTTCGTCGGCGTTTACTCCTCTCCTATTGGTCTTAGCGTGATGATACATAGCCTATAGCCTTCCTCGATAAATGGGCTATCTAACACTGAAAGAATTTTTCAAATCGGCCCAGTAGTTCCAGAGATTACCGCGTTCAAACAAACAAACAAACAAACTCTTCAGCTTTATATATTAAGTATAGATGATAAGATTCTGGCTGCGCTTCAATCTCTGCCTTTACTGAAGTTTAAAGAAATATTAAGCGAGCATTATGCAGCATCTATGAATACCTTAATGATGAAAAGGCATGGGATTGCATAAAGCTCGACCAGGCTGTGTCTGTGACCCGCCATGTATATAAATAATGTGAGCAGGTGGCATGTGATGGTTTCGGCACATACGATTGGCTGTCTCGTGTTGTTTGTCCTAATCATTTCATGGTCTATTACTGCGCTTTTATATTGTATGTGACTTTAAATTTTTAAAAGAGTACCGAGAGTTTTTTTTCCCTCTGGCTTTTTTCTCTCGGCCTACACTAGGGACATTGCTTTGTTATTTATTGTAATCTATACTAATATAATAAAGCTGAAGAGTTTGTTTGTTTGATTGTTTGTTTGTTTGTTTGTTTGAACGCGCTAATCTCAGGATCTACTGGTCCGATTTGAAAAATTCTTTCAGTGTTAGATAGCTCATTTATCGAGGAAGGCTATAGGCTATATATCTTCACGCTAAGACCAATAGGAGCGTAGCACCAATGAAGAATGTTTCAAAATCGGGGTTTTTTTTTATTTTGAGAGCTTCCTAGAGAATTGGTCCTATTCCACGGGGACGAAGTCGCGCGCAGAAGCTAGTATTTAATAAAGCCGAGGAAAAATAGATAGGTGATGTCTACCGAGACATTAGAGAGTAATTTTATATTTTAATTTATTATGTGTATAGATATTGTGACCAAGTTAAGGTTGCTTATAACACTGGGTATATTACGTAACTTTGTAATGTACCCAATGTTAAAACATAGATTTTTATTTTATTGATTTCTTCCTACCTTAACTTTCTTTTATTAGTGTTTAGTTTTTTTTTTTTGTAAACGACTTTTTTTTTCTTGACTTTCGATAAGTGTGTGTATCACTTTTTTTTTGGGATTTTTTGACCTGGTAATTACAACCTTTAGCTCAACTCTTATTCGTGTATCACCTTATGGCGAAATAAATGTTTTCATTTATCATTTATCATTGTTCCAGGAGTTTTACCAGGACGCATCTTCTTTTATCGCGATGGCGTAGGCGATGGTCAAATTCCATACGTAAAAAGCCATGAAGTAAGACATTTAACTCGTACTGTGTGTTTAAACTATAATACAAAGAAAATCTAGATCCCACTCTTGTTTTGGTTTTTTTTTACTTTATTAATGTATTTGTTTACATAAAAATTCCTAATAAAAAATATATTTATTGTTTAAAAATTAAATGTAAGTAATTAATTTTGTAACGAATGTGTAATACTGTTTAATTGTACTTTATTTATGATTTTGATTCCCCAAGTAGGTTATGAGCGTGTAAAGGGATAATTATGTATAGTTCCTACTAACTCGACATGTTCTACGAGTTAAAATTATATGTACATGTGTACACTAGAACTATTAATTATTATATAATATATTTTATAGGTGGAAGAGATTAAGAAGAGTCTGGCTGAGATCTATGCTCCTAATCAACCCAGATTGGCGGTCATCATCGTTTCAAAGCGAATTAACACCAGAGTGTTTATAGACTGCGGTCGCACTGGCGAAAACCCTCGCCCGGGCACTGTTATTGATGATGTCATCACCTTGCCAGAGCGGTCAGTACTCTGTGACTTTAAAATTATTACAAGTAATAGACCGGGAGATAGTGACACAAAATATTTGGTCATTTGTACCAGTATGGCGGTTCGTCAGGGGTCTAATTACGTAAAGGCAAAAAGGAAAATGATGGTCATAGCGCTCGCACCGGCGGCCCAATCGCGTGGGCGTTAATCGAACGCGTCGGATAAATAACGAGTGTCGAACGATTTGTTCCACAAAAATGCTTGTATTTTCAGATAGTCGGAAAAAAAAGAAGTAGGCGGTAGCGGAATGCCATACTTCTCGGGTGTGACTTACAGCCCGCCATACCGACGCGAATACATTAATTTAAATAAAACAATTTAACCATTTGTACCAGGCTAATTTTTGCAAAGCTAATCATCGTTGAGTAGCCATTCACGAAAATCACCTTGCCATACTTTTCCGACAGTTCCTAATGGCCGCCATACCACTGCAAAGGAGTAATTTTTTTTTATATTTCGCCAAACGATTTGTACCACCCTGAAACTTTTTTTATCAGTTCCCTGTATGATCATAAATAGAAGTCTGATAATGCCATACCTGTGGGAGGTGGCGAATGTGAACAATATTTTTTCAAAATCCTAAGATTTTATTCGTAATTCGAGTTTTTTTTCAAGTATGGCGCCACTTTTTCCCTCTACTACAAGTATGGCAAATAATATAATAATGGTCACATTGTATCGTATAATTTCCAAAAATCGAAATGCCATACTGGTACAAATCGTCAAATATTTTTTTTTTTTCACCTTTTACCTCAAGTCATCCGCCCGATGGTTACAATCTGTAATAATTTTTTTTAGGTGCAATTGCATCAAAATGACGAGAATACAATGATGCCATGATGTAAAAAATGATTTTACGTATTTTACAGTCGTATTTTAAAAACGTGTCAAATAAATAAGTATTTCAAGTATGGCAGCACTTTTCCCCCTACTAGAAGTATGGGATAAATAATAACGGTCACATTTTGTCAAATACTTTCCAATAATTCAAATGCAATACTGGTACAAATCGTTTGGCGAAATATAAAAAAAATACTCCTTTGCAGTGGTATGGCGGCCATTGGGAACTGTCGGAAAAGTATGGCAAGGTGATTTTCGTGAATGGCTACTCGACGATGATTAGCTATGCAAAAATTAGCTTGGTACAAATGGTTGAATTGTTTTATTTAAATTAATGTATTCGCGTCGGTATGGCGGGCTGTAAGTCACACCCGAGAAGTATGGCATTCCGCTACCGCCTACTTCTTTTTTTCCGACTATCTGAAAATACAAGCATTTTTGTGGAACAAATCGTTCGACACTCGTTATTTATCCGACGCGTTCGATTAACGCCCACGCGATTGGGCCGCCGGTGCGAGCGCTATGACCATCATTTTCCTTTTTGCCTTTACGTAATTAGACCCCTGACGAACCGCCATACTGGTACAAATGACCAAATATTTTGTGTCACTATCTCCCGGTCTATAACAAATTGATCTAGTTAATTTTACAGAAAGTAGTTACAAGTACCACTTTCTTATATTTTTTTATCTGTGTGCGTATTTAACACACTAGTGCTACTGTACAAAGTACTGTGTGCATTATTATTATGTATCGGTATATAAATAGATCAGTGTACCGGCAAAATTAATGTCGCCGATTCTGATATATTAAAAAATTCGCGTTATCGCCCTGTATGGTACCGGTATCGGATGATCCTTAATTTCTGTATTTATTGGTTAAGTTTTGCACAGTGAAAAGTGCATGCGTGTTCGTATTCATCTATACTAATATTATAAAAAGGAAAGATTTGATTATTTGTTTGTGTTCAATAGGCTCCGAAACTACTGAACCGATTTGAAAAATTCTTTCACTCTGTTGGGAAGCTACACTATCTGCGGGTGACAAAGAGTCCTAGACTATACTATATTTTCAAAAAATTATGAAAAATATTTTGAAATTTTTACATACATGTGCGAAGCCGGGGCGGGATGCTAGTTGCAGTAAGTTAATGTTGATTAATGAAACATTTTTGTTTTATTAGGTATGACTTCTTTTTGGTGTCTCAAAATGTACGGGAAGGCACTATTGCTCCCACGTCGTACAACGTCATCGAAGATACGGCGTGCTTGCCGCCAGACCGCGTAAGTTTACACGTAACTTTTAGAAGACTCTGTTCTACTAGCAATGCAACCATACATTACCCGTTAACCCGACACATGACCTGTCGGCATTGTTAGGTAACAGTCGTGCTTTCATTCTGGTCGGGGCATTTGTGCTCGTGTTGTGTGCTTCCAGACCCCCTACACACGAGCAAGTCCTAGTGGCAGCCTTCGAGTGTGAAGCGTTTACTTATTACGCTTCAGCCTGTAATATCCCACTACTAGGCATAGGCCTCTTTCCCCATGTAGGAGAAAGATCAGAGCTTAATCCAGCACGCTGCTCCAATTCGGGTTGGCGGATATATTCCCTACTATGAGTAACAATTGCTATCAGGTGTACATGATAACAACCGGGACCGACAGCTGAATGTGCTCTCTGGGGCACGGTGGGGAGACCCACAAGGACTTCGGGTAGAGACGACAGAAGGACACGGACGACGGAGAGAAGACACACTGATCGGAAATAAATATTTGTATAAACACAAATATCCAGTCCGAGCAGGATTCGAACCCGCGACCGTCGGTGTGTAGGCGCCGCCGACACGTGAGTTCCGTTAGTTATCGGTCACTTGTGCCCTTGCAGCTGCAGCGGCTGACGTACAAGCTGACGCACATGTACTTCAACTGCTCGACGCAGGTGCGCGTGCCGTCCGTGTGCCAGTACGCGCACAAGCTGGCCTTCCTCGCCGCCAACAGCCTGCACGGCCAGCCGCACTACACGCTCAGCGACACCCTCTACTTCCTTTAAATCTCTTTTGTTTTTCGTTTTTTTATTATGTAAGCTTTCAAACCCACCTCGCGTTGCCTATGATTGTTTTTTTTTTTTTAATTTACGAAACCGAATAATGTTTCTTTTTTACGTGTAGTTTCTTTATTGCATTTAAATAGATTTAATTAAACGACTAATAAAAAATCAACATCAATCATTTGGGAACATCCATTAATTACGTGAGCTCAGAGTGGGGGGAAGGGGATAATCGAAAATTCACATCAACTTCAAAAAATATAAAGTATTATAGATATTTAAAAAATGATAATTTGAGTGTTCATTTTGTGCGCTAAAATAAATTTCATGGTTATTAAATTCATTTAGTTTTTGCTTTGAATTTTATTTAATTGAAATAAATTAACTTATACTTGAACAGTTTATTATTTCCCGTCAATCTATTATATTCAGCGTCAATCTCACGTATTATTTGGGGGGGGGGGGTCCTAACTGATCCAAAAATAGCTCATGTAATTAATGGATGCCTCCTTTAATGTTATCTTCTTAGTAGACTAAGATGAAATGTATGTTTAAATAAGACGTATGGTCTAAGATCCGAGAAGGTAAATCTTCCCTCATCTGTTAATTAGATGAAACAATTTTTTATAGGCTTATTTAAATATTGTGAGTTTATAAAAACAACCTCTGCCACCATAAGCCTGCTGCAAATTTTTTTTTTTTTTTAGCTTTTCCCTCTCATGTTAATTACATGTAGTAAGCTAAAACCGTTAATATTTTACATTATACCTGACTGTAGTAGGCAGCCATCTCTATGATTGCTACAATTATCTGCAGCCAGGTCAGTAACCTCAGTCAGAGTAACCTGGCTGCAGGTAAGTATAGCAATCATAGAGATGGGTGCCTACTATAGTCAGGTATATAATGTAAAATATTAACGGTTTTAGCTTACTACGTGTAATTAACATGAGAGGGAAAAGATTTTTTAGAAGAAAAAAAAATTTTTTTTAAGTGTTATTATTTGCAGCAGGCTTTGGTGGCAGAGGTTGTTTTTATAAATTCACAATATTGAAATCAGCCTATAAAAAATTGTTTCATCTTATTAACAGATGAGGGAAGATTTTGTTATATTCCGGATCTTAGACCAGTAGTGATGTTGCTCTCTTAAAAAGTCCATAATCTTTGATGTTCCTGTGTTAAATTGAAAGTCAAAGTTTGATACATTTTATACAAATCATGACAGCCAAGTGTGTAGATCTGTAATAAAACTTTTTGATGTCTATATATTATGCAGTTTCTTACGACTGCTAAAATATATTGAGTGTTTTTGGCGATTGTTTATTGATTCTAGAATTTCGTTTTTCGTCAGAATACATGTTAACTGTGGTGATCATCTGAAAAATTTACTTCGATCAAATCCTTTACTCCGAATATATGTCCAAACATTCAGACGCATTTGTTCTGCAGAACACTCGAATATATTTACGTCGTGTACGTATATAGAAAATTAATATTTCTTTGTTCAATGAACGTATAGAAGTTATACTCTTGGTGAGCCAACTTTTGCTCTATGTGATTATCTCTATGGATATTAAAGGAAAGGAGGACCGACTTCGTATTTTGGTCAAATTGCGTCCAAAATTGTGGCCCTTCCATACTCCACTTACTTTACTTAGTTTTAGTTATTTTTTTTTGCTGAATGTGTCATATTGTTTAGATTTAAGATGTTTATTAAGATTACTTACTAGTAAGGGTTAACTTTTGTCAAAACAAATTGATTAATTCATGTTAACCTTATTATACTTGTGTTAAATATTCAAGAACCACATATTTTAATTATTCGTTCTACGAATAAACCCAAATACTACGGGTATTTGTCTACTTTCAGCTATTTTCTAGAGTAAAATAAAAAAAAATATCTTTAACTGTTGATAGTTTATAATGTCTTATATTTTAAAATTACTTTTTTTCTTTGAATAGAGTATAACTTTTGACAAAACAAATTGATTAATTCATGTTAACCTTATTATACTTTTGTCAAATATTCAAAAACCACATATTTTTGTTCTGCGAATAAACCCAAATACGGGTATTTGTCTACTTTCAACTATTTCCTAGAGTAAAATTAAAAAAAAAAATCTTTAACTGTTGATAGTTTATAAAATGTCTTATATTTTAAGATTACTTTTGTACTTTAATTAAAGTATTATTTTCATAATTATTTTTGTAAATTTTCATTTTCTTTCTCCAAAAAAAGCAAGATACCTCGATGACGAATCGACGTGATCAGTACAGGACACGTCAATTCTAAAACTGATTTACATAAAGCTGAAGCTTTAGCTGAAGCCTTTTGAACGCCAAAGTCACCTATACGTGATAAGCACTTGCGAGCCCTGTGTGCCAGCGACGTCTATAGGCGACAAAACACCTGGACCACAAGAATCTATATATATATATATATATATATATAGATATATATATATATAAATGAATCGCTAAATTTGTTGCTAAGCGCAAATCTCGAGATCAGCTGAACCGATTTCACTAATTCTTTTTTTATAATATTAATTGAAGTACGAGGATGGTTCTTACGGTGAGATAAATTTAAAAAAATTGCCTGAAAAGTCCAAAAACAACACTTCTATATTCCCATACAAAAGATTCGTAATAATTAGGGTTGTAACGATACATGAATTGAATTTGCCGATAGGATACCGATACTGATTATCGAGGAACATAATCGGCGATACCGATATCGATGGCTTAGTAGTAAATACACCCAGTAAATAAAGAATGATGTACTTTATATGCATAAAACTTACGTATGTTACATAGAATAAATAGAAACTCCATTCTGTAAAGTGTTGCAAAAATGGAAATTAAAAATAATGGAAAAAAAAGTTAAAATATCATATCAACATTTATTTGGGTAACATTTATCAAGGAATCAAATCAAAAGTAAATCAATATTAATAATCAAAGGTCACTTTAGGAAGATTTTTGTTAAGGAAACAAAGTTTATCAAATTACTAGCAGATAATCTGTTGCGCTTTTGTACTGTGTATCGGCTGTATTTAATAGGCGATGCCGATATATCGGTATCGGTATCGTTACATCGCTAGTAATAATACTTAAAAGTCAATTTGAACTTTAATACCATACCATAAAGTTTAAAAAAGAGCAGGGGTTCCGGGAAGGTAAGTATTAAAAAAATTTGGATCGACTGTTAGGCGGTACGAAGTTCGCCGGGTCAGCTAGTATTAAATAAAAATATTTAAAAAAAAATAGTATTTTATTCAACATTTCTCAAAATAGAATATCCCAGCAACATTTGAGTATAAAAAACAAGTCTTTTAGAGCTACACATACTGAGAAATATTGAAATAAAAACATGCATTCTTATTCCACGTAAATGATATTATGTCCAGCAGGGCTAGCATGCGTACAACGAGATTATCTCTTGACGAGAGAGAGATAATGTCTACATCGAGTATTTTCTCGATTACCCTAACATGCGCACTACGAGAGACATAACTCTCTTCCGAAGACTCCTTCCTTCTCTTCTTCATCTTGTCGAGTAGAGAAACTCGTGCTGCCCTTACAAAAAAAATAAACAATATTTTATTATGTAACTAAAATTTCTTGTTATCTCTTCAATTGTCGTGACGAGAAGCAGTGGCGTAGCTAGGAAACCGAAGGCCCTGGGGCAAAATATAAACGAGGGCCCCAACTAAACTATTTAAAATCGTTTGTTCTGTATTCGTCCTGTTCCTAATTCGACATACTCCAAGTTTTCGTAATACAGTCGACTTCGTAATAAACTTTAAAACCAAATACAAATTTAACTTATTTAAGTGAACAAATTAAAACTATTTTATGAAAATAAAAGAAAATATCTACCTTTTACCGTGCAAAACAGTACAGTACAGTCCTGTAACAGTATGTAGACAGCGGAGGTACGTTAATATGATCCTGTTGAGCACCCTTTGGGTCAGTCAGACAGTCAGTTCAGCCTATTGTATAGTCAGTTCAAGTCATCTTTGCGCGGGGCTCTATGTGTGCGTGCGCTTGTAATTATAACACTTTGCGCGCACTAGTGACTTTTGTTTAAAGAATTTATTGTCACGGTGACAAAAGTCACTAGTGTGCGCTAAGCCTTAATTTGTGTAGCAGTGACACGACCGCCGTCATTCGAAATTTCAAAAAACACGTCTTCTTATTGGTCATTTTTCCACCGGTACAGTCGTTAAAGAAAATGTCTAGTTCTTCACGGATTTTTTTTTTAAGGAGTCAGGTAAATATTTTCAATGTGCTAATTTCGATATTATTAATATTTATTATGACTAAATAATGTATACCTACATTACTAACTTACTTTAAAAACTACATATATTATTTTTAAAGTGAACGTATTATGGTTGTTTTAGACCCGTGAAACTACTGCCAAGGTGTTCGAATTTCTAAAAAAGGAAAACATATTTATATTGCAGCTAGTATAAGTGATACAATTTGCAGTGCAGGTCCAAATTAATATCAAAATTAAATGAATATTTAAACAGTGTACGAAAGAGAACAGCAATGGCAGTGGGGGGTATCAGAGAGAACAATAACAAATAATTATATTGGCTGAAGGAAAAAAAAACTGACTTCAAATTTAAATCTCCGTATAAAGACCGCAAAACAGAAATGCATAGATGGTTGACAGAAAAAAAAACATTACTTATAATGCACATATAAAAAAAATTAAACTGTATGACTTGATAAAAAAGAAGACCATATTTGTCATAAGCTTGATGACCGTACTTCAGCAATATGACATAAAAGTTCTTCGACTACCGCCGTATTATCCTGAACTAAACCCGATCGAAAATGTATGGGGAATTTTAAAAAATTATATTGCTCCGCATAATATCGAACAAAGTGTGACTGGAATAACGAAATGAATAAATGATCGTTTAAGTCAAATTAATGAAGACATTTGGCGTAATACTTGTCAACACGTAAAAAAAGAAGAAGAATTTTTGATATGGAATCTGAAATAATAATTAAACTTGGTGAGAGCAGCGAATCCGAAAATTCATCATTTTATTCTTCTAGTAGCGATACAGATTAATATGTTCAATAAACATGTATTAACAAATTATTATTATTTTTTTTAAATCCATATAGTCACTATTCCAAGTATTAACGAAGGACAAGATAAAAAGTACCTACCCAAAACCGGCGTGCGTGTATGCAACGACTAATGAATGTTGATGAAGCGTTTTCGCTTAGGTTTGTCAGGATCGTGGCAAGTGTCATTATCTTGTCTCTGCCTACCTCTCCGGGATACAGGCGTGAGTTTATGTATGCATGTATACTATTCGTCACCGAGATATAATTTTTTATTTGAAATTTTTTTAAATAACTTTATTTATATTTTTCACTTCACTGTACCCCTTGTCACGCAACAAAGTCACTGTATATATACAAGGTTTACCTACACATAGCGCCGCGCGCAAAGATGAGTTGAACTTAGAGTAGTTCTCTACTGGACATAGACCTCCACAAGTTCACGCCAGACATCCTGATATTCCACAATCCTCATCCAACCTACCCCGGTAATTACAAATTATGTAGATCGTCGATACAACGGGCTGGAGGAAGTTTCACACTGCGTTTGCCAAGACGCGGTCTGCACTCCAGGATACGTCTGCTCCAACGGCCGTCGGTCCTGCGACACAGGCGACCAGCCCACTACCACTTTAACCTGCTACATATATCCGTGGGCTATGTCGCTTATTTTCGTTCTCTTGCGGATAGTCTCATTTATCCTATCCTTGAGAGAAACCCCAAGCATTAGCCCTTTCCATTACACGTTGAGCGACTTGTGGACCAGTCTTTTTGTCAGTGTCCACGTCTCGGCTCAGTATATTAACACAGGCAGGACGCATTGCTCGGAGGCTTGTCTTCAAGTAATGCGGAATCTTCGAAGTGAAGACTCGACTAAGCCTGCCAAATGCCACCCAGCCTAACCGAATCCTCCTATCGGCCTCCTTCTCGTAGTTGTTGCGGTCTAGTTGGATGGTATGGCCTAGGTAAACATAATCCTAAACAACTTTGAGAATGGTACCATCGATCGATATGACTTGGTTGTTAAGCATAACTTTATCGTTTTCTCCAAGTTCATATCGAGACCGACTCGTCGGAAGGACTCGTTTAGGCCGGCCAGAATTTGGCCTAGCTCATCCAATGTCTCCGCAAAGATGACGATATCGTTTGGCGAAACGAAGGTGAGAGATGGATTCGCCGTTGACGTTGACGCCTCGTTCCCCCCCAATCGAAGATCTTAAAGACATCCTCCAGCGTAGTGGTAAACAGTTTCGGTGATATTACAGGCTTTTAGGGCAGGTCATCCTGCGGCTTCAAGGAGCTCAGTCCTTACTCCGTCATCCCCCGGAGCCTTTCCGTTTTTAAGCTGCCCGAGCGCCGCACTAATCTCATCTGCTTCAATGTCCGAGATGTCTTCCGAATAATAGCTCAACAATGGTGCACACGGATCTTCAGTGTCCCAAGTTTCATTCTTGCGTGCGCTCGACGAGTATAGCTGTTCATAAAATTTCTCGACCTCTTCTCGGATCTGAGGGCGAGAGCAAACGGTCCTGCCATCCGCTGTTTTTAGCTTCGCAAAAAGACTTCACCCCAATGGACTTTGAAAAACTTTTAACCCCATATTCTGCTCAATAAGAGTAGTCATCTCTCTCGTATTTGAGCAACGGAAATCTCGGCGTACAAGTTTCCGTATCCTCTTGGAGAGAGCCTTAATCTGTTCTGGTGAAGCTGCTTGAGCAGTGGGCAACTCGCACCTCTGCCGCATCAGATCCAAAGGCTTCGGGAGAAAGTTTGTACTGCTTCGTTGACTTTGTCGTCAGATAATTGTGTTTGCTCGCAAACGAAAAAAAACGACTTCAATTACATCGACAAGTAATACAACGTAATAAGACAAAAAAAATAGTCAAGTAAATACACGCTATTAAAGATTACTCAAAAAGTTGTTTAACATCAGATCTCGATTTAATTTAAACAAAACTACATGACAAGTATTATCTTTCGATTAAAGTAAGAATAATCAAAATCGGTACACCGAGTAAAAAGTTATGCGGGATAATACAACGTAGGTCGACGAAAAAGTAGTCAAGTAAATACGCATTATTAGTTATAACTCTAAAAGTACTTGTCAGATCTCAATCAAATTTAAATGGAACCACATGACACGCAAAAAGTTTCAATTAAAACAAAATTGATCGAAATCGGTCCACCTAGTCAAAAGTTCTGAGCTAACATACCTACATAAAAAAATACATTCGTATTGAGAACCTCCTCCTTTTTGGAAGTCGGTTAAAAAATGTCTGCGATCCAGTATACACACCGTTTTCACCACTTTGTCGGTCATCTCGTCCACGTCGCTAGTAGTTTCCAGCGAATCGAATCGCTTTTGGAGCCACATAGTATTTGGGGCAGCGTAGCTCGGAGAGTAGATTTCATCAAGCGGGTCCGCTCTATTTAGAGACATATATTCAGAGTGTCAACAATAGTCAGTGGTCGCTGCCAGTGTTAAACCTATTAACTACTGAGACATCTCTGAATATAAGCCTTTTATCTGCTATGATGAAATCGATCTCGTTCCTCGTCACAGTATCGAGGCTTTGCCATATTCACTGCCTTTGGGGCTTCTTCTCGATAATGAATTCATCTAGAAGAGCACCCCCCCCTCCCCCGCTTCGAGAATGTTGACGAGCATCTACCCCCTGCGATTCCTGAGCCCCAATCCGTGTGGTCTGATTCTCGATTCGTCGTAGTCTTTTACTCCTACTTTAGCGTTGAAAGTCTCCCATAACAACGTTGTAGAAGGCCGAAGCAGTGCCATGTATGGCCCTTGTAATATCTTCATACAAAGGCTTATACGTCACTTGTTGTACTTCATCGTCAAAAGCCAGCTGTATGGCTATCCCGACATCGGTCGGCTTCAATAGTTCCAAGGTGGTAGTGGAACTTTGTTATCCCTTAGTTGCCTCTTACGATATCCACGGGTAGAGAGGGGGTGGCTAAATTCTAGACTGCCATAGCCTCACAGCAAAACCCCTTCAATTACATCGAGTATCGACAAGTAATACAACGTAAGTTGGTGTTGTAAAATTGATTATTTAACTGACTGCAGAACATGCATTTAACTGAAGTGAGTTATTGTTGTATCTAGTACATTATTGAAAAGAGTAATTTATTTGTTTTGCAATCGATAAATAATCAGAAGATAATTCTTCAAAATGTTTTTTTTTTATTTTCCGTCGAGTGTTATATATTGGCTAGGTGCGTGACGGTAGCGCCACTCGAGGTATGAACTAAAAGGGGACAGTATTGGCAGATATAATCTGTGATT
Source organism: Melitaea athalia (assembly GCA_905220545.2). Taxonomy (NCBI): domain Eukaryota; kingdom Metazoa; phylum Arthropoda; class Insecta; order Lepidoptera; family Nymphalidae; genus Melitaea; species Melitaea athalia. The sequence goes on from HG992187.1 coordinate 11,922,904, forward strand.
GGCAGTATATTAATGATATTTGACAATAACTATTTTTTTATTGTTAAAATAACTATCAATATGTGAAAAAAATGTAGTGACGAACTGACGAAATTACGTGCTTTTTTATATTGAATTAAATATCTTAAAAAAAACGTAAGTATCATTGATAAACAAATTATTTAATATTTACATGATTAGATTAAGTCAATTCTAGCTAGCTTTATAGTTTTATACTATATGTGTGTAATCTGTGGTCAATTCTAATTTCTAAAGCATAGTTGAGTACATATGAGTTGTAAAATTAATTTTAACAAAACTAAAAGGAAACAAACTTTGGAAACAAAGAGTATAGGTAATTATAATTGTAAAGGTAAAAGTAAAGAATAAAAATAAAAAGATAATGTAATAGCTGAATCTTGAAGATAACGTAAAATATTATTTTTTTTAATTTAATATTTTTTTTTATTTAAGTAGTTACGAAAACATGATGTCATCATCAAAACTGGGTTTCAAGCAGTAAATCATCGAATTGAGTTCCAAATTAGTACCTACCTAAATTTTTTAAATTTAATAAACACGTTGTTTAATCTAAAGAGTAGCAAAATATTTTTCATTATTTATATGAAATTCTTAATAAAATACATACAATAGTTTATTAAATTTTGATAAATTCCACAAGTAAAAACATTTATATTTCAAATTACTAATTTAGATAATATATTATTGTGTCAACAACATTTACCAGTTTCCAAATGCCTGTTATACTCTTTTATTATTAATACTGAAATTAAGGTTATGATACTACTTACTTTCGCCGTCTTACTGCTACTATCCACTTTTTACTTTGATTTATTTTCCATTTCGCAGTTGGAAATGTATAAAATTTACACTCACTCTATCTGCTAGTATTTCTACAATTAACGACACAGCAACTCCGGTTGCTCATTTTATTAAAATTTTATTATTGATAAAAAATTAAAATGTTTACGTGTATTTTATACGACAGAGTCATAAAACATCTCCGTTTAGTTCAAAAATTCACCACTGCGTACGCTTGTGTCGATTCGGCTTACCTCCACCATGACTTCGCACCTTGCCTATAGGTCATAGGTCCCGCCTTGCATCAAGCGCGTCCTTTTGAAACACGCTGATGGGGACAGGGGTTACCTCTAAGTTTCAAACAAAGATTTTCGAGACTTGTTGGGAATTAATGTGTTATTTTTCATATAAGATATATACCATTATTAATTTTGCGTTCATGGAATCTGGTTTATTTATATTTCGAATGTGGGAGAAATTGTCATTAGTTTAATTTATAGTTTGTAAGTCAGAGTCCGAGGGGCCCCCTGAGCTTGAGGGCCCCGGGGCGCCGCCCCGCCTTGCCCCTTAGTAGCTACGCCACTGACGAGAAGAGTATCACGTGCACGCATGTTAGCTACTGTAGACATAAAGATATAATACGAGAAAAGGTGTAGACAAACTTTTGTCTTGGCGCGCATGCTAGCCCTGCAGGACGCCGTAGTCGTCTGTAGTTGACTGCTAGGAATGTGACGCAAGAGGCATAGATGTTTTTTAAAGTATTCAAAATTCAACTCAAACGTGCTATAGGTATCTTTTACGAATAATATGATATTTGAATAAAACAAAAGGTAAAAAACATTATAAAACTATCATCAGCTAACTACATAAATAACAAATGAATAAAAAAACCAAAGAAGTAGAATCAATCAAATCGCCATAATAAATCTAATATCAGCTTAAATCTGGCGCATCCCTAGCGAGTCACCAATAAGCAGTTTACTACACGCCGTTGTCACGTATAGACGACACCCTGGTGACGTCATAAGCGAATAGCGAGAAAAGTAGTGCAGTGCAACGTGAAAGATACTTTATAACATCGTCGCATTTTGGAAGGAGTCGATTTTAATAAGTAATAACAATTAGACTTGCAACGAATAGTATATTCGGCAGTATACCGAATATTCGGCGAGACCCCTGACCGAATAGCCGAATATTAGGCAAAACTATTCGGCTGGATTTTAGCGCCAAAAACTTGTACAGACGTGATTGTTTCGCGCTCCTTTGTTTTTATTAAGATTGCAGCAAAATATTTGTCGGCGCCAGGAAGTCGTGTTTATTATAAAGTAGTGTTAAAAAAGAAGTAAACTATACTTCCTAAAAATCGGCCAAGTGCGAGACGGACTCGCGCACGAAGGGTTCCGTACCATTGGCTAGCTAAACACCAGTAAGTACATTGATTTGATTTAATAGGTATCGGGAAAAAATCGGCAAAAAAGTCATTTTAATTTTATTATTTATTATTAAAGTAAATACACAATTTTTAGGATAAATGTGTCTGTATTTCGGTGTACATTAAGAATAAAATAAATAAATCTATAGATACTAATATATAAAGCTGAAGAGTTTGTTAGTTTGTTTGTTTGAGCGCGGTAATCTCTGGAACTACTGGGCCGATTTGAAAAATGCTTTCAGTGTTAGATAGCCCATTTATCGAGGAAGGCTATAGGCTATGTGTCATCACGCTAAGACCAATAGGAGCGGAGTCCACGCCGACGATGTCGCACGCAGAAGCTAGTAAATAAATAAAAATTGATGCTTTTCGCAATTTTACCTTTATTTTTACTATAAGACATTGCTTCGTACCAAATTTCAAGATTCTGAGTTCACGGTAATTACCCTGTAGGTTTTAATTCCCTTGTGAGTGTCGAAAATTTGAAACATAAACGGCTGTATCTTTTGATTGCGTTGGCTTAGAAGTTTGATTTTTTCACAGTTCCAAGGAACAGTAGACCTACTGCGTATTTGGTATGAATTTCAGCGTGATACCTCCACGCGTTCCTGAGAAAAAGGGTCTTGACAGACTGACGGACAACAAAGTGATCCTATAAGGGTTCCGTTTTTTCCTTTTGAAGTACGGAACCCTAAAAAACACACAAAACTGCCAATCTCGCGAGATCTTGAAATTGCAGGCGAGATCTCGCAGTATTGTTATTCATAAACTCGCGAGATCTCGCTTGAGCCCCAATCTCGCGAGATTTGCATTCCCTAGTTGCTAACTAATATGAATAACTACAAAAATTTGAAGTGCAATAAAAAATATAACAAGTAGATAGGTATATATTATAGATACGCGTTATCAAGGATTATTCAGGAAGTAGGTATTTATCAGATCTCGATAAAATTTAAATGGTAGATACCGAGACAAGCATCAGCTTTCGATTAAAACAAGAATTATCAAAATCGGTACATTCACCCATAATAAAAGTTATGCGGTAATAATAAAACTTAAGTCGGCGAAAAATCAAGAAATTATAGGCATTATTAGGTATAAATCAAAAAGTAGGTACTTGTTATATCGTAATGAAATTTAAATAGGACTACATGACACGCACCACAAAAATATAACAAGTAGATAGGTATATATAGATACGCGTTATCAAGGATTATTCAGGAAGTAGGTATTTATCAGATCTCGATAAAATTTAAATGGTAGATACCGAGACAAGCATCAGCTTTCGATTAAAACAAGAATTATCAAAATCGGTACATTCACCTATAGTAAAAAGTTATGCGGTAATAATAAAACTTAAGTCGGCGAAAAATCAAGAAATTATAGGCATTATTAGGTATAAATCAAAAAGTAGGTACTTGTTATATCGTAATGAAATTTAAATAGGACTACATGACACGCACCACCTTTCGATTAAAACAAAAATCATCGAAATCGGTCTACCCAGTCAAAGGTTTTGAGGTAACATAAATATGTACATTAAAAAAGTGTTTGTTCTTATGTATGCACGTAAGAAGTATAACTACTTCATTGGCTAATAGCTAACTTCGCGTTGCAAACTTCTTCTTTGTTGACTAGCTAACTTCTGCAGGCTGTCGGTTTTTTTGTGACAGTGTGTGCGCTTATTTGGCTACTTAACTTGACGTTGCTAAATTCTTCTTTGTTGACTACCTAACTGCAAGTGCAGGCTGTCGGTTTTTTTTGTGACAGTGTGTGCGCTTATTTGGCTACTTAACTTGACGTTGCTAAATTCTTCTTTGTTGACTACCTAACTGCAAGTGCAGGCTGTCGGTTTTTTTTTGTGACAGTGTGTGCGCTTATTTGGCTACTTAACTTGACGTTGCTAAATTCTTCTTTGTTGACTACCTAACTGCAAGTGCAGGCTGTCGGTTTTTTTTGTGACAGTGTGTGCGCTTATTTGGCTACTTAACTTGACGTTGCTAAATTCTTCTTTGTTGACTACCTAACTGCAAGTGCAGGCTGTCGGTTTTTTTTTGTGACAGTGTGTGCGCTTATTTGGCTACTTAACTTGACGTTGCTAAATTCTTCTTTGTTGACTACCTAACTGCAGGGTGTCGGTTTTTTGTGATGTGTGCGTGCGCATCGTAAAATTTACTCTCATCATTTTTTTTTTTCTTTTTTATATAAATAGCGTACGGCTCACCTAATGGTAAGAAATTACCGTAGCTTATATAGACGTCTGCAACACCAGAAGCATCGCAAAAGCATTGCTGACCCTATCCCCAATTCCTCCAGGAGCTCTGGTCACCTTATACTCACCAACAGGAACACAACACTGCTCGAAAGAATTATTATTAAGCTGTTATCTTCTGTAAGGTTTAAAGTGTGTACTACCCCAGTCGGGCAACTCCATATATTGAGCAGGAAATTTCTTGCTGTGCCCTAGCTCATTTTTCCCTAACGCGCCGAAAGAAGTATAACTTCAAAAATACAGTCGAATTGAGAACTTCCTTGTTTTTTGGAAGTCGGTTAAAAAGTAGCCAATGTTCCCAATGAATCGGGGCGCAATAGAGCTGCGCTGGCCGCTGAGTTGAGCAGACCAAAGCTGCATTTATCTGTGTTCCTATCAGTCAAATTCGATCTCTTGGACGATAGGTAATTTTATCGTCTAGTTTTCGGTAAAGAAAAGAGCAACGCTTTTAAAAGTTTTTAGAAGATGTAGACTATTTGGATACAAAAAGAAAAACATAGATTCTGGATTCGACAATGAATTTTTCAGTTTTTTTTAACATGTAGCTCCTGGGGGAGATTGGGGATAGGGTCGGCAACGCGCTTGCGATGCTTCTGGTGTTGCAGGTGTCTATGGGCTACGGTCTTACCATCAGGTGAGCCGTACGCTTGTTTGCCAACCTAGTGACATAAAAAAAAATGTATTGTGATGAATTGATGATGAAGTATTCGAAAATTCTTATAGAGTATCAAGCAAAAATTTTCATTTTCAAATTATTTCTCAACCATTGTAATGTCACTTACAAAACTAAAACACTGCCCTCCAACATTACCTACCCTACCCACCGCTCCGCATTCTCCTGCTGCTCTCCGCAGTCCGCTTCGTGCGTTCCGACTTCCGATATATTTTCCTGGAAAGTTCGTTCCGTTCCGTTTACCCTGTTTGAGTGGAAATTTCGAGTCTGCTCTCCACTTCGCCCAGCTCCGCGTCAGTGGAAACACACCCTATCCCTAATGATCAGTAAAATCACTAAACTTTCTATCTAAACCTAAAGGTATATCCATTTTTATGAGCTGCTTATATTCGGCGTCATTCCTTGTTGATTAACCTTATTTCCTTAGCCCAAATTTTTTTAATCATGCTCGTACCTAGTAACTTACAAATTATAGTGCAATCACACTAGACAAATTGTAGAAATAATAAACATTTCAACGCGGACTGTGGTTGAGTAATAAATAGATTATTATTATAAACTAGGGATTACGATAGAAGAATCTAAAAAATATTTATATCAGTCGTATAATATTATAACAAATGTATTATATTTTTAGATAATCTATACTAATATAATAAAGCTGAAGAGTTTGTTTGTTTGATTGTTTGTTTGTTTGAACGCGCTAATCTTAGGGTCTACTGGACCGATTTGAAAAATTCTTTCAGTGTTAGATAGCCCATTTATCGACGAAGGCTATAGGCTATATATCATCACGCTAAGTAGCATCAATGAAGAATGTTTCAAAATCGGGGTTTTTTTCCTTATGAGAGCTTCCGCTGCGTAAATGGTTAGTTTCGCACAAATCATGTATGACATAATTGGTCCTATTCCACGAGGACGAAGTCGCGCGCAGAAGCTAGTGTGATATAAAAAAAAGTCATCGACTAAGATAATACCTACCACTTGAAAAGATGAATGCGAAAAAATTTCCCTTATTTAAGTTTATGTTTTAAGTTTATTTCTTTTCGTCAAAATCAGTGCAAGATTTCCCGTCTAAAACTTTTCGTAAGACCTACTCCCTCGACGGAAGTAAAATCGATTCCTATGTTTACATGTTTTCGCTTTACAATTTCATAGCAACGCAGTAGTCACCGTTTGCTTATTGTTGTCTACTATCGTTACATATAAAATAACAATCAATTTGGAAAATCATGGAAGAGGAAAAAAATAAAGAGGAAGCAGAGGACTGGAAGATTTACGAAGCCCTAAATAAAACTCCAACTGAGGTCAGTTTTAATTTATTTATACATAAATATAAACGACATATTAACTACATATACCTACGATCTGTTGGTTTCACAAATAAAATAAGTAAAGCGTTGTCAGTTATTTGTTATATTTGTCTTTACTTAAAGTCAGGGTTTAATTTAAAAACACTGTCCTTCCTGTAATTTTGGAATTAGCTACAACACTCCTCTTTAAGAAAAGGGGTCTGTGCCCAGTTGTGGTAAGTTTACTGGCACAGTAACCCCAGAGAAGTCATTCGCATTTTACACAGACTTAAATATTAATAATTGAAACTGTTAGATTTTTATAATTAAACTAAATTTATCTCAATAAGTACTTAATTTGTAATTGATAGATTACCTACAGCTATAAAACAAATAAAAATTTGTCTTCGTAGCATTCTTATAATAGTTGTTTCACAATCACGATTCAGCCTGTAATATCCCACTGTTGGGCATAGGCCTCTTTCCCATGTAGTAGAAGGATCGGAGCTTAATCCACCACGTTATTTAGAATAATATAAACATCATTTTGAGAAATAAGAACATAATTATAGATCTATTATCTTTGCACAAAGTTACATTATTTCATTTGTTATTTAAGATAATGTTATATTAATATCACCAGTAGACAAAAATATAAGTATAATAAAACAAACGATTACTCAAACTCCAAATCTCAGATCAAAAGAAGTTGATTATAATTTTGCTGCCATGCTCGAATGTATTTAAAATAATTATGCATATAATATTTTTATACTTTAACTAGCTTCCCGGACAGACTTCGTTCTGTCTGTTATGTTTTTTAACCGACTTTAAAAAAGGAAGTGGTTACTCAATTCGACCGTATATATTTTTTTATGTACATATGTTAGGGTGTAACTTTGTCGTTTGTGAACCGATTTTGATAATTCTTTTTTTGTTGGAAAGGAGATATCCCTAGTTTGGTACCATGATAAGGAAACCAGAATCTGATGATGGAATCCCAGAGAAATCGAGGGGAACCTTGGAAAATCGTAGTGATAACCAATGCGTTTGTTAATATTTTTCGTCTACTTACGTTGTATTACTTGTCGGTGTAATTGAAGTCGGTTTTTTTTCCTTTGCTAGCAAACACATATTTTGTTTTTTTGTTTTTTTTTTATAAGTAGTATAAAAACCTTCCGTGGGATTTCAGGAACATACAAAAAAAATTAGCCGAATTGGTCAAGCCATTCTCCAGTTATGCGCTTAGCAACATTCATTTTTATTATAATTATGTATAGACTACCTGACCCGGCGTTTTTAATTTTTTTAAATACTTATCCTCCCCGGAACCCCTCTACTAACACTTAAACCTTATGGTGTGGTATTAAAGTTCAAATTGACTTTTAAGTATTATTACGAATCTTTTGTATGGGAATATACAAAAGTGTTGTTTTTAGGCTTTTTCAGGCAATTTTTCAAATTTTTCTCTCCTTAAGAACCATCCTCGTACTTCAAGGAATATTATGAAAAAAGAATTAGCAAAATCGGTTCGGCTGCTCTCGAGATTTGCGCTTAGCAACATATTCAGCTATTCATGTATCTCTATATCTCTTCTCTTATATATATATATATATATATATATATATATATATAAAAACTAGCTGACCCGGCGAACTTCGTACCTCCTAACAGTCGATTGGTATTAAGAGCGTGCATAAGGCGAGCAAAAAATCAGATTTCACCCGCGCGCCCGATGAAACAAAATATACACAAAGCCTCGTGTCAGAGTGCGATAGACGATATAGTTTTGAGCGCATTACGAATGTAAAAAACGACAAATATGTTATTTTGTATATAATTCCGAAACTAAAAGTAATTACATTAAATGCCTTGGCATAGCCTTTACTCATATTTAAATGTAATTAATTATCAAATTTTTGTCTTAATGGTCATAACCATATCGAGTATAAATAGAAAAAATATAAAAATTAGAGGTTACTTCGTGATTATATTTTATCGAGGAAATTTCCTTATTTTATGTTTTTGATATGGGTCAACCCTTGCAAATATCACGTAGTTTGTCATATATTTTTATTTTAAGATTTGGTCTGGCACTTTTCATGTCAAAACAAATAGAAGATGGTAATTTTGCATTATGCGCACTCTTAAAGTTCAAATTGACTTTTAACTATTATTACGAATCTTTTGTATGGGAACATAGAAAAGTGTTGTTTTTAGACTTTTTCAGGGAATTTTTCAAATTTTTCTCTCCGTAAGAATCATCCTCGTACTTCAAGGAATATTATAAAAAAAAGAATTAGCGAAATCGGTTCAGCTACTCTCCAGATTTGCGCTTAGCAACACATTCAGCGATTCATTTGTATAGTAGAGAAGAGATAAGAAGAAGAAGATAGATAAGACACATTTTGTACCATACAACTCCAATATAGGGTAGACTGGGTACGGTTGAAACGGTGGACGGTTGAAACAAAGCGAATATCTCGCGAACTATGTGTGAAGAGGTAATGGTTACAAAGGGAGAACGAAGCGGTCGACAAGTCGAAACACGAATTTTAGTGTTGCGTAATTCTTCGCGCGCTGTACTTGTGTATAGGAGACCCCATTGTGTTTTTTGACTGAAAAGTAAGTATTTTTGTTCGTACACTTTTGCTATTATTATGGTTTTGATTAAAGTTAGAGTATTAAGAGTTTTGTATTGTTTTAGTTGAAGTTTGTAGAATATGGCAGTATGATTAGTTTTAATCCAAATTTATTATCATTCTTCCTGTAAACAGTTTTATACCTAGAAGGCGGGTTGGGGACAGTTGAAACACTTTTTGTGGGTACGGTTGAAACATTTTATTTATTTAATTTTCTAGTTTCTTAGATGCCAAAAGTACGCCAAAGGATGACTACGAGAGGGCGGGCTGACTTATCAACGTACAAACAAGCCTATGAAGATGTAAAAGTAGGATCTTCGATAAGAACAGCGGCAGAAAAGAATGGACTAAACCACTGTTCCCTGTTGAGGTACATACGTAAACGAGATGCGACTGGTGGCGATGAAAATCAAGAAATGGGATATAAAGCTCACAATCGAGTGTTTAACCAGGAACAAGAGCGTAAGCTATCTAAATATTTAATTAGATGTGCAGATCTTGGCCTAACTAAAAAGGATGTTATGAAATTGACATACGAACTATCCGTCAAGTACAACTTATCACGACCTCGGACTTGGGATGACAAAGAAATGGCTGGTGAAGAATGGTTTCGCATGTTTATGAAAAGAAATCCTGAACTGTCAGTACGTGTAGCTCAGTCTACAAGTCATTCTAGGGCGACTATCTTTAATAGAAGTAAAGTAGATGCTTTCTACGACAAAAAAATATTTTTGATATTCCACTGTACCATTACGAGTCGTTAAATTTTATTCGATGATTATTAAAACATGTTTATTTATTATATTTCGTATTATTTGCATGTGTTTCAATTGACCCCAGACAGTGTTTCAACCGACCCTGGCATGGGGACGGTTTAAACAAAATCCCTTTTTTTTAAATTTGATTTTATACATACAATACAATACAGTAATTACAAATAACATTGCCCATTAGTAGACAGATATACGGTCTTTTATTTAATATAGTTCCTTCATCGCTCGCTTCATTAATGCTGATGCTATGGACGATAAAAGCTAAAATGTTTCAACCGTACCCAGTCTACCCTACCTAATATATTAGATATTTGTATTTCACAATTAGATTACAGCTGTAAAAAAATAATCCTGTGAGTGTTATACTATTTATGCACACTTCTAAGCTGCACAAGTGCACACTATACTTTTCGTTGAAGGAAAACTTTGGGCTGAAAAAAAATTTCGTGCGTACATGGTACACATGTCAGAAGTGAAACTTCTTTAGCAAACTAATTTAAAAAAAAATGAATTTAAAATACAAAAAAGCTAATTGACAAAAAAAAACAAAAAGCCAACCTCATGCGGTGTTCCTAGGCGGTCACCCATCCAAGTACTGACCGTCCATGACACTTCTGCGTTACCGGTCGCTCAAATTTTACCACTCATGCGCCTAAAGAAGTTTCACTTCAAAAATTAAAAAGGATTGTTGATCATTTGAATGTTTAAAACAGTTTATTGAAATCAATACACGTATTTTTTTAATTTCCATTAAACGTCAAAAATTTTATAGTACCAATTTTTGATCGTCAGGTCCCTACGATTTACTAACTCTTGTGGCTATTTTTTCCTCAATTACGACAAAAAAGAAAAAATAGGTCAGATACGTATTTACCTGTGTGTATTATTAATATTGTAGGTATCTATTAATAGCAAGCAACTTGCTGCCGCTCCTTGAAAACTTCCTTTCTTTAATTGGAAAAATTTCCATCAATCTTGATCAAATTTCGAAGTACGGTACTATTCAAAATAAAGAGAAGCATTTTATTTGGTTATTTACAATTGCCTGCTACACTTGTACAGACATAAGTTTTTTATTATTTATTTATAATTTAATATCTACTTTATTGCACATTCAAAATAATATTAAAGAAAATATTAGATAATATTTTAAGTTATAAGTACAAAGTCCAGTCTAATCATTTAGCTATTACCGAAAACGTATGTTTTGTAGAAAACCCTTGGAAGTAAATTTTAATAAATGCTAGATTTTTAAAGTACAAAAACAGGAACATGCTACCTACACAATATACCTACTACAGCAGTGCAGTTTACTATAGTCTATATGGTCGACTGAAATATAAAATAATAAGTGAGTCATAAAATTAACAATCAAAAAATGCAATAGAATAGCTTTAAAAAACCTAAATCTAATTAATTAGAAGTAAATTTAATGTTTCTTAATATTTATTTGTTAATAAAAACAAATAATTCTATTTATATTTTTTATATTAGGCAACTACAGTATTGGAAGGTACCAAATATCACAGTTCTGCACTTTCACGGTTCACCCATCGACCATAGCGTGATCATACTCTCTTCGTGCCTTGCACAAATTTCTCCATTTTTAAGTAGATATTACCATATTAATGATGGCTTTGGTTATAAAAAACAAACTTTTATACCGTATATTCTGTAACATACCTAATATGTATCGTATTTGGTAATTTTTTTTACAGTTGTTGGTTAGTACTTGCGTTGTGGACAAGCGCTTATGATAGTACAGTTATTCTTCTTAAAGATATAGCTGGATAATACCAATAAGAGTAACTACGGACTTTCTTGCTTCTTTACTTTTAAAAATAATTAAAATTTTATTTTGTAAAATGAGTCGAATTTGCTTTTGAAGCTCATTTGAATAAATATATTTTTGATTTTAAATTTGATTGAATATAGAATAGAATGTGTGTATTTTTGATTAAAATTTCCTATTTATTTGATTTCTTTATTACGTCAACAAAAAATCAAATGCAAGTGAAATCAAATATTGAAAGATATTACGATTAAATATATTATGTAAATCACGAAGCTTAACTGTGCAGTAGCTCACATTTATCCGTAGGTACTCAAGAATATATCGTGACTGTTTGCGAGCTTGAAATAGCAACCCCTATCACGCTAACTAATAAATGAAAAGTACCCGCTTCCCCAGTACTGCATAGTCGTCTTTTGTACGCCACAGGAACCCGTCCACCATTCTTTCGAATTTCGTTTTTGTTTTTTTCCAAAGTCTCTAAAATGTTTCTTTTGGAATTGTGTAAGTATTCTATAAAAATCTTACTAATAATTTAATTATAAAATCATTTTTTATACAAACACATTTACAGATGGATGCAGACCTTGGTAACGATGTTGTAACATCTTTAAGAAGTGACTTAGCTGCACTACAATATAAACGTGATAAGTTACTTTCAGAAGTAAGCTGGTATAATAAAATAATGTATTGAAAGTACATCACATGTTTATGTATATAGTATATTTAAAACAACAAATTCTTTTTAATTTTTAGAATAACGATTTAAAAAACCAAATGTTATCTCGTGATCAAAGAATATTAGAACAGCAAGTCGAAATAGACCATCTGCGCGAACAAAATGCACGTCAAAATGCTATTATATCATCGCTTAAAAAGAAAATTCAAGACCTTGAGGAAATTCAACGTAACTTACAAGCTTCGCAAGGCAGAAGCGATTTAACCGTGCAAACTCTACAGAGGGATAACCGTTACTGCGAGGAAAAGATAAAAGACCTAGAAAAAAAGTTAAGATCCCTTGAATTAGAATGCAACAATGAAGAACAGCAGAAAGAAAATGCGCGATGTCAATTTCACGATCTTGTTAGACGTTTATCGGTCGCATTAGATTCAGATTTCTGTGATACCACTCACACCCATTCTCCTGAAAGTCTTATTATTAAAGCGGCTGAACTAGTGCAAGAAATAACAAGACTTAAAAACAAATGTATGAATACTACTGAAAACTTATCAACTATCGAGCAAGACCTTAGAAGCTGTAGAGATTCACTTGAACGTGCGAACGCTGATAAAGATATGTTGCAGCGACAACTTTCTACTCAACTTCTTGACATAGAAAGACTTAAACAAGAAAAGGAATCTCTTCTTGTTTCAAACAGAGTACTTGAACGAGAACTGCACGAAAGTAGGGAAAAATTATCGCATTGTTCAAAGAATCTAAATGTTGTGACTGATAACGTTAATCAGAATGAATCAATGATAATTCAACTGAAAGGTTAATAAAATTATTTAATAATTAAAATTTCGATTTTAAAATTTAAAAGAAACTGTTTAGGCTTTACATATATATATAATTATTTCAGAGGATTTGAGACATCGTGACGAAAAATATCAAAGACTGCAGACCGAATTTCGAAACACAATGGAATCCCTCGCAATTCTACTCAGCTTGCCGACACGTTTCGTTGAAGCGCACGAGAGCACTATCAAAGATCGAATTAGAGAAATATTGAGTGAAAATAAGGATAAATCCGTGGTACGTTGTTTTCTATTTCATTATTTTTAGGGATACACTATAATTAATGTAGTTAAAATTGTATAATATTTAAGTATGTTAAGGATTTTATAAAACAATAAACTGTAACTATGTTACAGTGCCTATAAACAGTCATAGTAATTATTTTAAAAATAAACTTACTAGTATTAGAATTAATTAACCAACTAAAAAATTGCAATTTAATGTTTATTTTAAAATAGTTTTAACTATAACTATGTATTTACAAAATTACTTAGCAATATATTTAATTAATTTTATAAAGCAATTGGAAGCGCTTCGAGAGAAATTAGGAATGGAATCTCAACAGTTGGGCAGAACTGTTCATTTACATGACCAAGCTACCACCCGTGTGCGTATACTTGAAGATGAACGCAATATGCTTGAATCAAAAGTTCACAAGTTGGAATCAGAGCTCAACGCAATGGAACAATCAAGGGATAATCTTCGAAAAGACAAAGCAAACGTTAGTATATGTAACATAATACCAGAAATAAATAATTATAAACTTTGTAAATTTTTCTAAACACCTTTTAGATTGATAGGTATAAACTTATCTACTAATTAAAGACATTAAGTTACACGACAAATAACCGTAATTACTTAAATGGAACAACTATGGTATATAACCATTTACATCATTAATTACTAGTTTTAATTTAAAAAAAAAACTATTTTATTATAAGTAAGAACTTATACGGACTTGCAATTTGTAACATACAAACGATCTTACAAAAAACTTCTAACATACTTGTCTATTTTTTGTTAACAATTGCAATTAAAATAAAATAATATCGTTTTTCCGATGACAAATATAAGTACATACATAAACCCATGTTACAGTTCGTGGCATTCCTTGAGCGCCTGAGTCGCACTCTCAATATGGACGAGTTGACCCAGGACGTCGGCGTGGAACTACACACTGAGTCTATCATGCACCGAGCAGAGCAGCTCGCACGACTCGAGAGCGATAAAATTGTAGACAAGGTCAGTCACTACGGCATATCAAGGGAAAGGAAAAATTAAGATCAGTTTACATTCCTTTGGTAGGTATTCTATGTTCATTAGATTTATGATCTGCTCGGTTATATGATAACTGCTTTTTGTCTGTACAATGTTGTTTAATAAATAATAAAAGTTTTTGTTTGAAATATTTTGATCTAATTGATAAATTACTCACTGTCCACACCAGTAAAAGTAAACTTATGAATACAATGTGTGCTCGTTAAGACCAATAACATCAAGTCTAAAAAGGAATAAAGATAAATTACTGACAATCCTTTTAAATTTTTCGTGTTTTGTGTGCTTTGTATTTTGCGAATATTGATTTAACCGCTATCATATATCTTCACATTATAGTCAGAGTTACTGACAACTCCGAAGGGTATTTAAATCAGGTTGTTTGAAATTCAATGGACACGTAATGCAATATCACTATGTGAATTGTAATTAACAAAATAAATAATTCTCGATTTATGAGGACCGTGTTTTATAATGATAGCGGTTAATTTAATAACTGTGTGTTTTGTATAGCTGCTATATTATGGATACTATGGCACGCTCCCGAGACTGCGCAGGGAACGATCTTTCCATGACTTACCTTACCTTAAAGAAGTAAGATTTATACCATTCACAATTGGCATGGTATCATTAAATACTTTTCATATTCCAATAAACAAGGACACCTTATGTGAGACATTCACGCCTTAAAAGATTAGGCACTACTAAAAATGCTTCACGTCATACAATAGTTGGTCAACAAAAATTGGCTACCTAACACCTCATAACATCTTACTTGTATATTTTTCAAAATTACACTTATTGTAGATAGATATAAAATAGAACATATATTTTAGAATGTAAAACTGCAGGTAGCTAACGTAGGTATAAGGTACATGCTTATATCATTTTATTCGTGAGTATTTTTCCAGACAGCCGTAGTGTATCAACTTCAGCGTCGTATACGAATTTTGAGAGAACAGTTGCAAAGAAAGGACTTACACTTGGATTTACTTCGACGAAAACTTAGTATTCAGGTATATAATTTAACTTTATTATTTAATAATAGATTTTAAACATTATTTCTTAAAGTAATGACCTTATCAAGGTATCCACAAGAAATATCATACTCAAAATTTGAGGCAGCTCAACTTAGGAAGTACCTACCTAAAGTTTAGAGAGTAAGGCCCTGCGCGCACTAGTGACATTTGTCACCGTGACAAAAAATTCTTTGTCACTGTCCCGTCACCATCACTTTCATGACTGCGCGCGCTTGCAGTGACAGTTTCTTGCATTCGATAAGATGGATCTCGAAGAGACGGTTGTCTGTGAACTCGTTTTTAGAAATAGAAAAAAATACAATAATAAAAAGTATTGGGTTCACCCGCTTTGGAGTGATAGGCTGATAAGTGGAAAGTTCTTCACCATGTTTGCCAACCTACGTACATATCCAGCCAAATATTTTCGATACTTCCGAATGAGTGTCACAAGCTTTGATGAATTATTACTTCCTAATAACGCGAAGGAGGGGGGCGAAGTGACATTTTGTTGCTACTGCGCGCACGGTAAGGCCCTGCGCGCACTAGTGACATTTTGTCACCGTGACGTTTTGTCACTGTCACCGCGTCCATCATCCCTAATGGAGGTGCACGCACTTGGATGCGTGACAATTCGGTGACTTTTTTGTCCGCGGAGGACGCCAACATGCCCGTGACGCGACAAAATGTCACGTGTCATATGTACGTAGGCTGGCAAACATGGTGTAGAACTTTCCACTTATCAGCCTATCACTCCAAAGCGGGTGAACCCAATACTTTTTATTATTGTATTTCTTTCTATTTCTAAAAACGAGCTCACAGACAACCTATATCTGTATATAATCTGTCACTGCAAGTGCGCGCAGTCGCGAAGGTGACGGTGACGTGACAGTGACAAAGATTTTTTTGTCACGGTGACAAATGTCACTAGTGCGCGCAGGGCTTAATACAAATCTATGGACGTGGTGACAGTTGCGTCACGGGCATATTGCCCTCCTCCGCGGACAAAAGTCACCGAATTGTCACGTATCCAAATGCGCGCACCTTCATTAGGGATAATGGACGCGGTGACAGTGACGCAACAGTCACGGTGACAAAAGTCACTAGAGCGCGCTTAGCCTAACTACAAATATATTACTCGAGTAGTGCTGTGCTCCTGTCGCGAGTAAGATAGCTAGAGCTCCTGATTCTTCCAAGCGCTGCCGACAACGCGCTTGTGACGCTCCTGGTGTTACAGGTTTCCATAGACTACGATAACCGCTTACCATCATCCGGACCGTAAGCTTTTTGCCACCATAGCGTAATAAAAAAAGAACTGCATATTATCAATGATATTACCAGACGACCGTTTGCGTTGTTCAAAGCAATAGCTGGCTGTTGCGGTAGCTATAGTTTGAATCCACGTTCATGACAAATAATTGTCACCAGCGTAGCTCCTTTTTCTAAGAACTTCTATTCCTTTAATAGAGTTATCACCGTGTTCACTAACACCTTCGAATTGCAATAGCAATAGCATTGTATATTTTTACTACGGAATAAAATAAAAATGGACGCTCAATAGATAGGTACCTACTGTTTCGCTCCAAGAATACACACAAAAACATTTTAGTCTAGAATCAGTGAGGAAAAAAGTAGATAATTAATGATCTTTAGAATTTTATACTCACAATACAATTCTATACACAGACATCACACGTATTGTAAGTACATTATAGACACTTATGCTCTGTTACTGGCAGCGTCGTGACCTTTTACTTATTTTTTGATTCCGCTCTCATATATTGATAGTTTACCTGAAGCTCCTTTAGAAAAAGACGAAAATGATCCAAACGTGTCGAGTCCAGTGCGTCAGCAAAACGGTCTATACGTACTTTTAGTTCACCACTGTTGGTTGCTATCTTGATTTTTAGGTTTCCATACCCAAGGAGTGCAATCATATAATTTGTTAAATGACTCACCTAGTAACATTTTTGAAAATGAAAAATCGAATTTGTATGGCTATGGCTGCTATAACGTTTCCAACGTTTTTAGGTCGATCTTAACAAGTATAAATATTTATACTTATATTATTATAGTGATACAAAAGGCTTTGTGCGCGACACACTTGGTTTGTAAAAATACACATTAATATAGTGCAAGAAATTTTTAAAACATTTTTGCAAAAAAATTACTTTATTTTATTACTGCCTTATCCTTTTTGTGATTTATGCTTTATTATAAGTTGTTCTGAACAGAATCTGAATCTTAGAACAAGAATCGGTAATTTTGGAGTACATTCGTTAGTCATAAATTGTAAAATGAAATTTTTTTTGAAATACAGACTCGGTCGTTTATTTCTAAGGTCAGCAACTAACTGCTTGTGTTATGGGTAGCAGTCGTTTTTTTTGTCGATAAATATAACTACATATACATATATACAATTTATATATAACTATTTCGGGGCGGGAGTCGAACCCACAACTCGCGGAACAGAAAGCAAGGTCACCAGAAACTGCGCCAACGGGCTAGTTAGGCCATATGGACACAGTATATCGCTCAATTTATAAGATACAAGTCCTTGTTGGTCCACTGTGGATTAGAAAATATGCGATTTTATCGTCTCACAATAATTATGTTCTCACTACATTGCCAATCAAGATAATTATTATGAATGTTTAGAGTTTGCGCAGCTCTATTTGCGAGGATCTTGTCATACAAAAAAGGTACAACTTGAAGAACAGTGTAAAGGGTATCGTAATATATACATTCATTGTGTCTTTGTAAATGAAAATAAAATTTACAAAAAATATTCAAGTTGATTTGTGAGTAGCTGACTATTTTTCAATTGATTTTGATTGTTGTGACTGTTCATAATATGTAGGAAGAAAGCTCGAGAGTGCGAGCTGTACTGCAAGCGGAAAGGGACGAGGCGCTGAATCGCTGTAAAAAGTTAGCGCGGCAATGCGACAAACTGGGCGTGCAACTGAGCGATGCGCGTGCGCAAGTCCGCGATCTCAATGCGCAGCTTGCCGACGCCGCGGAGTACAAGGTATTAGAGTAATATTTATATTGTGTAGTTGTCGGCACGGATATTGAGCTCCAGCTTTACATTAAAAAAGACATTTGTTTCAAACGTTTACAATATTAGGTACCTACCTACATATACATATTTACAATTCACAACGTAGGAAATAAATATTTACAGATAGTTGCGATATAAATCATGATCGCGTAGAATAGTGACAAGAATCCAGGCAGCATTTCCCTGTAGAATCGCTATGCTGATTCTCTGGGCAAAAAAATGCACAAACCATTCTTGTCACCAGTCAGTGGAGGAAATTAGACTACGAGTTAAATTTTTTATTTTTTTTAGCACTGCTACTCCAAAGTCCAAGCGTTTCAATCTGGAATTAGTGACAAATATTTGTGCCGTATATTTATGCCGTTTAGTCGTTTCAGCTTTCTCCACAGATATACATTATATTGATATTGATAATAGTAATCGATAGAGATATTTAATGAGTACAGTACTAATTATAATTACATATTATTTAGTTTTATATTTCTGCTGAACAAAGCTATTGCACCTCTCCCACGCACCCCTCTGCACGATGGGCAAAGCGATTCCCCACTCTGTCGCCAAGCGCTCAATATCCGTGCCGATACTTAAACAGGGCTTTATGGCTTGATAAGTAAAGTAAGTTTATTGAACATAATATATTCCTTAGACATAAAGTTTATACTAATAGGTACATATTAAATAAATTTTTCTATAACTTTAACGAGTTTAACGTCATTACGCATTTCTCGATAAAAGTAACATGTAGGTAAGTAACATTTTTATAAAATAAGTATTTGTACTTCTTTGGTATTACATCGCATAACAGAGACTATTCTATCTGTATTCACTGGAATAATTTGCTTGCAAGGTTAAAGTGATTTACTTATTACAAGCTCGATCTTGCTCTAAGCTATTCTTTCAACAGTCAACTTGCTCGATTGTTCTTTGATTTAATTTAATATGGATACCTGTTGTGATAAACATTGAGATTCTATATGTCGGTACAAATATTAGTAAGTTTTCAACTATAAATACTGCCGCTATTTACGATAGTACCGGTACTTTCTCAAATACTACCTATATTGTTACTTACCCTCACGAACGTATACTAAGATGCTACGCTCAAAGCCATAATATTAATAGCCGCCTCAAATGTGATAAAAATAATCTGATAAGATATTAAATATATAGTATGGCTTAAATAATAAGCACAATAAAAATGTACCTTTATTGTTTCTTACTTATAAAATCGAACGATTAACATAAATCAAAACATTGTTATTTACTTATCAAAACTGATGCGGTTTCTACTATGTAAATTTCTTTACGGAAGTATTTCACGCTAAAGATCATGGCCATTTTCATTATTAGACGCTTAAGCTATAACAACAATACATTATAATACGACCACGCACTAATCCGATTTTAATGGAATTCTTGCAAACACAAATAACGGAAATACAATATGAAAAAAAAAGTGCCTTAGTAGTAAAGTAAAAGTAAGTTAGTAGTAGTAATAAAGTTATTTGGGGGGAAAGAAGCTCAGAACAGACCAGTAAATACTCGAAATTGTGTCAGCATGAACTTAGTAAGATAGTGTTTCCTGCGCATTTTTACGAATGCGCTGATAGTTTCTGTAGTGATATTAAACATAGATACGATTTAAAACTAATGTATGATAACATAGTGCAAATACTCCGAGGGGCGGCTGTGAACTCCTATGTGGGTCCTACCTTTCGAAAACATAGATCTGTACCGGGATGGAATTTGCATGTCAGTGACGCTCACAAGACGGCACGATTATGTTATCAAAATTGGCTTCTTATGGATAAGCCGAGGGGGGGATCGGTTTATGACGAAATGAGGGAAAGCAGACGGATTTTTAAGTCGAAATTAAAATGGTGTCAGGAAAATGAAAATCAAATAAAGTTAGATATAATAGCGCAACATCACGCGAGTAAAAATTTTAGTAAATTTTGGAAGAGAACAAATAAATTGAATCCAAAGTCAAATAGCCGTCCTGCGAGCGTTGCAGGCTTTCACGAACCCCGCGATATAGCAAACTTTTTTAAACAACATTTCAAGGTTGTTCTGCCGAGCGGCTCCGGTACTCGGATGCTCAATACTGTGGAACCGAAGTCAATAAGCGTTAGATTTACCGCTAACGATGTAAAGAGGGTCGTAAGTAAGATGGTACGAGGTAAGTCACCCGGTCACGATGGGCTCAGTATTGAGCATCTGAAGTATGCGGGGCCTGACTTGTCGAGAGTTCTCGCCATGTTTTTTAACTTGTGTATAGGTCACAGTTACCTGCCGGAGGATCTCATGTACACTATAGTAGTACCTATATTGAAAAATAAAACAGGGGATGTATCCGATGTTTCCAACTATAGACCAATCTCACTAGCTACGGTCATAGCCAAGGTACTGGACAGTCTGCTTGATAAGCAGTTAGAGGGGCATATTAAGCTTCAGGACTCTCAATTTGGTTTTAGACCGGGTCTTTCTACAGAGAGTGCCATCCTATGCCTCAAGCAGACTGTACAGTACTATACAGCTAGAAAAACTCCTGTATATGCCTGTTTTCTCGATTTATCAAAGGCGTTTGATACAATACGATATGATGTGCTTTGGAAAAAGTTAAGGGAGGAGACTGATGTACCCTGCGAGGTCGCATCTGTCCTGGAATACTGGTACCACAACCAACGGAATGTCGTAAAATGGACGGGCACGCACTCGGAAATGTACGGGTTGGAGTGTGGGGTGAGACAAGGGGGCTTGACCTCGCCTCGTCTATTTAACCTGTACATGAACGGGCTGCTTGGTGAACTTACAAATAGCAACATTGGCTGTCATATCGGGGGTGTCTGCGTAAATAACATCAGTTACGCTGACGATATGGTACTATTAAGCCCATCTATAGGTGCGCTGCGCAAATTAATGCGTATTTGTGAAAGGTACGCTGAAGCCCAGGGACTCAGATACAACTCGAAAAAGTGTTTAAAGCCGGCAAGAAAGTTTACGCGAATGTGCCACCTTTATATATTGGAGGTGTTGCTTTAAATAGAGTAGAAAGTTTTAAGTATCTGGGTCACTGGGTTTCGGACAACCTCAGCGATGACGAGGATTTGGAGCGAGAGCGCAGGGCGCTGGCCGTGCGCTGCAACATGCTGGCCCGAAGGTTTGCACGGTGTACTGATAGTGTAAAGACAACTCTGTTTAAGGCATATTGCCAATCCTTCTACACCTGCAGCCTTTGGGTCAGGTATACACAGCGTGCGTACAACGCCCTTAGAGTCCAGTACAACAATGCATTCAGAGTGCTGTTCGAGTTGCCGCGTTACTGCAGTGCCTCCGAAATGTTTACTACGAGGCGCGTTGATAGCTTTAGTGCCATTATTCGTAAGAGGTGTGCATCCATGCTCCGGAGGCTACGAACCAGCTCGAACGGCATTCTGAGTACACTGGCGGACCGCTGGGACTCGGAAATACTGCGCCACTGGATACGGCTTCATTCTGAGTGACGAGGGTCGTGTCCAGAAAGCTATTATTTTGATTTATTTTTATTTTTTATTTTTTATTGATTTTATTTGTATTGATTTATATTTATATTAATTTACTAACATTAGATATAAGCTGTTTTTTTTTTTTTTTTAATACTAACATAATATGGACTATGTCTGACACAAAATAAATAAATTAAATTAAATTAAATTAGAATAGCAAAAAAATTTATGTTTAAGGAATCGTCACATTTTTAGTAGGTATTATAAAATGTAGCCTAAGGTTTTTCAAGATCCTGAGGCAGTGGCAACTATTTTACTAATCTGTGGCAGTGGCTGTAAAAATGAAATCAGCGGACGATCACATTTACATCCGAAATTAATTTACCTATCATAAGTTAGGCTGTCCGTCTTTATGAGAAAGTACCTGGGTGACCGAGCCTAGCTCGGTATTTTCATTTCATTTTTTGTTTTTTTTTCTCTCGGTATTTTTATATTTTAATTTTATTTAAATAATAAATCACGAGTGAAATTAAAAAAAAAGAAAAAAAATTTATCTGGAGACTGAGATTCGAACCCGGGTCATCACGATTTGACACCCGCCGATTTCCTAATTACGCCATTAAAGCTATGTTGACGCGTAGTGAAATTAAGCTTCGTATTCTAATGATATTTTTTCATTGCTTAAAAACAGGGATAAAACGACATTTTTTTAAAATGAATCCTAGCTAGATCAATTTTTCGCCTCCGAAATCCCCTGCATACTAAATTTCACGAAAATCGTTGGAGCCGATTCCGAGATTCAGAAAATATATATATATATATATATATATACAAGAATTGCTCGTTTAATAGTATAAGATTATACAAATTACTAATCTCTATATATATAAAAATGAATCGCTGAATGTGTTGCTAAGCGCAAATCTCGAGGGCGGCTGAACCGATTTCGCAGATTCTTTTTTTATAATTATTCCTTAAAGTACGAGGATGGTTTTTACGGAGAGAAAAATTTAAAAAATCCCTTAAAAAGTATAAAAACAATACTTTTCTATATTCCCATACAAAAGATTCGTAGTTAAAAATCAATTTGAACTTTAATACCATACCATAAAGTTTAAGAGTTAGTGGAGGGGCTCCGGTATTTAAAAAAAAATTAAAGAATCGACTGTGAGGTGGTTCGAAGTTCGCCGGGTCGGCTAGTCCTTAATAAATACATGGTTGTTAAAATTACAACATTACTAAATAACAAGATTAGGTATTGGATTATACCAAAAGACAGTTTTATCAAATTATTATTGAACAATATTTTTTATTTGATATACGCAGATAACTTCTCTGGAACGCGCTCGTAAAATAGAGGAACTTCAGAAGAAACTAGACGAGGCGGAATTACTTCGAGCAAGGTACAATCGTAAAGTCAACGTTTTAAAAGACCAAGTGCGAACCACTGGTGAAACGTTCGAACAAGAAAGAACGACGACGGAACATCAAATCAACATGCTTAGAGATGACCTTTCTAGAACAAAGGAAGCTCTCGCTGAATGTCAAAGGAGAGAAGCGCAGCTACAAAGCTTTAGGTGAGTGTCTGTACAGCACTATATTTTTATATTACAGTCTTTAACGTTGTAATTTCACTAAAATATCCCATTAAAGCCGTACACTTACTTTAAATAGTGAAAATATTTATATCGATTACATATTCCCTTTACAGTGTGTCATAAAAAGGAAATTTTATGTTCGTTGGATAATAAAATAATGCAAACATGGACATAAAACACGCCGTGTTTTTTTATATATTCAGGCCAAACTTGCAGCTTTTGTGTTAACGTAGGGTTAAAAGTTACATTAACATAAAAAATAACGAGTGCCGTCTGCCCTCAACCTTGATGTTTTCAATTTAGAATCATTATTATGGTTGCTCAATAAATAAATTATTGAAATCTATACTAATATATAAAGCTGAAAAGTTTGTTTGTTTGATTGTTTGTTTGTTTGTTTGTTTGTTTGAACGCGGTAATCTCTGGTTCTACTGGGCCGATTTGAAAAATTCTTTCAGTGTTAGATAGCCCATTTATCGAGGAAGGCTATAGGCTATGTATCATCACGCTAAGATCAATAGGAGCGGAGTCCACGCCGACGAAGTCGCACGCAGAAGCTAGTAAGAATATAATTTGAATCTAAATTCTACGTAACTTAAATGATAAACTAAAAGTTTTAATTGAAATCTTTTATAGCCTAATAAACTGCAGATTTGTGCATTAAAATAACGTATTCGTATTGACGTAACAGGAATTCGATCGCTAAGCTGCTCGGTATCCTGGTACCGTCTTCCGTGTCGGACTTCGAAATGGTATCGCGACTTCAGAAACTAATAGACGCGCACCACGACTTTACCGTGGTGTCGCGACGCTACGACGACCCCGCGTTACTGCGGGCCTCGTCTCGATCCCCGCCCCCATCACGTTGCAGAACACGAACACCCGAACGGTAACTATGAACTTTTTATAAATTATAAGTCATGTATATAAAAGCTGCGTTATATATGATGTTTTTTTATCGTCTATATAACTTGCCGGTTCCCGATATTGTTTTAATCAGTTTAAGTTACTTTTATAAGGTTTGACCAATCAATGTAATAAACAAATATTTCCTGCTTAAAGTATAATTTTCTTCATTCTCTTCTGCCTTAATACGTATAAGGGAGACGTTTATTGTAAACAGCTATATATTTCTTTGGCCCAAATATATAATTTTCAGTTTTAATTCTATGCAAATTATTCTTTTATGTATGACTTTTACGTCTCGAACTGACGTCTATAAGGCATTTTTTAAAGTTAATTTAAAACTACTAACCAAATAATTAAAGGCCTTTTTTATATTTCAATAATATAGATGTTTAAGCAATTAAATATCCCATTAAAAATATATGACTATTGAAAAAGTTTAAGCTGAGCCAGGTGCTAAAAGCACCGTAGCGTTGCGCTTTTTTAAATTATTAGTATCTAGTGGATAGCTATCTTTATCACTTTGTAACCATTATCTTTATATTTCTAACCTGAAAGCTTAAAACCTATAAATTTACGTACAACGTACACGGTACAGTACAGGTTAAAGTTATTTGACAGTCGTAGGTTTCGTAGACCCTAAATCTATAGTTACACAAGGGCGGATCCAGCTTTGGCGCCAGGGGGCGGTCACAGTCATGGTCAAGGCGCCAGGGGGGGTCACATAGTCGTGGTCAAGTAAAAAGAAGTTATAATTTAATTTTTATAATGATAGATACAGGTAAAAAGCAGGTATTTTATTAATCTATGTAGGTACTGTACTTAAAAATACCTATATTGTGACAAAAATCTTGTTTAACCATTTTAATTAGTGGTCCACCTAGGTCCTGGACACAGCCCAGGGGGGGGGGTCTTGACCTCGTGACCCCTCCCCCTGGATCCGCCAGCGAGTTACATAACCATGAATAAATAATCTAGAATTAATAACAAGAACTTACTATAATGATTAATGAGATTTTCATTATTTACAACTAAAAAAACCTGTACTGCATCTTTTTTATTCAGTCAGAAAATGTTGTGTATTTTTTATGGTTTATTGATATTGCGGAACTGTAGATCTTTAAAGTTCATAATTATGAACTTTAAAATATTGTAAATATCTGGCTTTAAATTTCAGTAATCAATTACAATAAGTGCTGTTTTATAGGTTCAATATAAAGATTGTCGCTATTTGCATAGACCATTGCCTCAACAATTTATTGTGGTTTTATCTTGCGTAGTTCAAAGGACCTATTAATGCCATTAAATAAACAATAAATATAAATTTTCCATCACGGCAATAGTTAGATAACTCACGAACAGCACACTACACAGTTACATAACAACAGTTTGTAACATATTTAATAAGGAAACATAGAAAATATCCATCAAATCTATATTTGCCCTTTTTTGTCGGTTTTAAGAAACGAAAACACTAGACATAGCTTTTAGCCCGGCTCTTCAATAATATTATCACAGGTGGTAGATACTTCTAAAAGTGGTATTTAAAAGAGAACTTATGTTATAAAAATAAGTTCATCGTTCTAGGTCCCTGCGTTACGATGACTCCGGATACGCCGACCCGGCGTTCGATCTCGAGGACGATCTGTATAAAGGACGCGCCGCCTTGTGACAGTCGCGTCGCCGCGCCCGCTTCTAGCCAGATTAGGCTCGGCGATATCAAAACTACAATATCATAGTATCAAAAAATATTATGAAGTATGTAATTCTGTGCAAAGTAATAATTTGTCATGACCATAGTTTGTAACATATCAAAATATTTATAATATGGCAACGTTTATTTATATAAAACTAGCTAACCCGACGAACTTCGTACCGCCTAACATAATTTTTTATTTTTTTTATTACTTATCCTTCCCGGAACCCCTCCACTAACACTTAAACCTTATGGTATAGTATTAAAGCTCAAATTGACTTTTAAGTATTATTACGAATCTTTTGTATTGGGCATATAGAAAAGTGTTGTTTTTAGACTTTTTCAGTGAATTTTTTAAATTTTTCTCTCCGTAACAACCATCCTCGTACTTCAAGGAATATTATAAAAAAATAATTAGCGAAATCGGTTCAGCTGCTCTCGAGATTTGCGCTTAGCAACACATTCAGCGATTCATTTATATATTATATATACATATAGAGATAGTTACCTAACTAGTTTACCCGGCATGTTGTTCTTCCATAATTATATATTGTTCTGCCACACGGATATGGATACCATTATTACCACCTAGGGGTATAAAAAGGCGTATGCGGCCTATTCTGAGCTACTAAACATTCACAAAAAATTCCATTAAAACAGGTCAAGCCGTGTCGGAAGAGTTCGGTGAAAAACACTGTGACCCGATATTTTTATGTACTAGCGACCTGCGCCGGCTTCGCACGGTTGCAAAAACGAATAGTGTTCCTCTACTACATATATTATTCATGTATTGTATATATAAACCTTCCTCTGAAATCACTCTATTTACTTAAGAAAACCGCATCAAAATCTGTTGCGTAGTTTTAAAGATCTAAGCGTACAGACAGCGGGAAGCGACTTTGTTTTATAATATAGAGTGATGAGAGAATAAAGGTATTGTATTTGCGCATATATCGTTTAATTATACTTAAAGACCTATTGTTATATCCACTTCTTTAATTTTTTTGGCATAACGAACAGTATTATGTATTAGATATGTTTTTCAGGATGTACCTACTTGAACCGAACTTATTCTAGATAATTTTTTGAAGTCCTTGTATATATTTTTTATAGTTATATTTTTTAATAATTGTTATTTTACAAAAAAATAACTTTTACTAGAAAATTTGGTACTAGTGTTGTAATGTGTTTTTTCCCCTTCCTTGGGAACACACATAATATTAATATTGTTACATTTCTAACAAATTGTAAAGTTTCAAAATTTGTCACAGATTTGTTTGCTGCAATTGAATCTACATATACATATATCTAAGGGTATTTCTTCCTATTTAGTTTATTTAATTAATTTATATTAGATGTAAAAGTTATAATGTTCACAGCTTATATTTATAAGTTACAATAACTTGCTTTATTTCTTGTTAGCTACTGTATAAAGTTGTTAAAAATATTTTGATTGATTTTTTTTGTTGTCCAAGCAAGTTTGTTAATTATAAAGATTAATAATTGATTTAATTAAAAAAAAATACTTCCTCATACACTTACCACATAGGTAAATTATCCATGTTATAAACTTATAACTTAGGTACCTGTATGTTTAAGACATACCGAATTGATGGATGTGTTCAGTTATAGTATAAACTAGTATTAAGAATACGTATAGTATTTAAGAATCAATAAATTATTTATAATAAGCAAATTTTTAAAACTGCACATATAACCTCATAAAATAGTGTTCAAAATGATAAATTAGTCACAATAAAAGAAATGTTGAAATATGATTTTGTTTTCTTACCAATACTTAGTGTTACTTTTTTTTAATTTAATTAGGTCGGCAAACAAGCTTACGACTCACCTGATGGTAAGCGATTACCGTAGTTTATAGACGCCTGCAACACCAGAAGCATCGCAAGCGCGTTGCCGACCCTATCTCCCCCTCAGGAACTCTGGTCACCTTACTCACTAACAGGAACACAACACTGCTTGAAAGCAGTATTATTTAGCTGTGATCTTCTGTAAGGTGGTACGAGGTAGTAGGTACTACCCCAGTCGCGCTGCTCCATATTTTGAGCAGGAAATTTCCCGCTATGCCCTACCCCAGTAATTTAATTTAAATTAATAGCAACATATAACAACTTGAAGTGCTATGAAATTTATCGTTAAAGTGCCCAAGTACATAAAATAATAAACATATAAATACGTACTACACATTTTGTAATATATATCTACCTATATGCATTTTGTATATTAGGCATATCCGGTATTTAAAGCAAAATTTGTACCTAAGCTGAAAAAAACTTATAAACAATAGATAAGTAAACGCTACATAGCGTTAAATTTAATGGATTACGCACTTCCACAACAAAATATTTTAAAATTAAAATACTTATTATTGCATGTAGCGTGTAAAAAACAAAAATTTTAAAATACTTAAATAGGTAAATACAAAATTAAGTAAATTAAACAAAATTATTTAAAAAAAAGAAATAGAATTGATTACGTTTTGTTCTTGTAGGTATTCTAGATTAATAATAACGATAACTAAAACAAATGACGGTATAAGAAAAATATTTTGTCATCACATCGCCACCACCGTAATAACTAAAAGTTTAATGAATTAGTTCAGTGCACAGTAAAATAGTTTAGTGTTTTGCGTGTATTTAAATATTTCGTACCTAATTATATTAATAATGATTAACCGTGTTTTTCTTATCATATTTCTCGTTAGTCCGGGTAAGTGTTAAATTTTTACTTTTTATTAATGAGCACATCGGGGGAAAAAAAATTTATTTCTGTATTACTTGTTTTTAAGCATTGAGCATAAGTAAAACACATTAAACATATTTTACATAACATTAATGAAAAATTAATAAAGTAAAAGGAGAAAATATTTGTTATGTACTTATTAAATACGTCAATTTTTATGATTTACTACAAAAAAAACACCACTTTATTCACATTAGATTACAATAAATTATTTTATTCTAAATTCTATACCACAATTTGCATAGTACCAAAGTAGTATTACCAAAACATGCGTCTGCGTAGCGCATC
Source organism: Melitaea athalia (assembly GCA_905220545.2). Taxonomy (NCBI): domain Eukaryota; kingdom Metazoa; phylum Arthropoda; class Insecta; order Lepidoptera; family Nymphalidae; genus Melitaea; species Melitaea athalia. The sequence goes on from HG992187.1 coordinate 11,952,188, forward strand.
ATGAAGATGGTTCAACGAAATTGCAAATCAGATATCACAGTGGTGACATCTAAAAAGCTTTCAAATCTATATTTTATCAATGTGTCAATAAATCAATGATTAAGAATTAAAATTAAACGATTTCGTGGTAGAATATCAAAACATCACCATCATAACAGTACAAGCGTCACATTAGATCATTAGTACCTACAGCATCGGTACATAGCTCTAACACAACTACGCATCCCTTTTGATGATAGGCATTAACGATAAAAGTCTAACGAATATTCAAACGAAAGTAAAAAAATATGCACATGTTTTAGTAATGCTGAAACCACGATACGTAGAACTAGACGAAGAAGAGCAGCAATTGTTTCGTGCGGCGTTCGATACGCCCTCTTACGACCACGATGAATACCAGGAAGATGAAAATATGCAACTCGGAAACCTAGACCTTCTAAAAGATGCCTTGTGGGCCGTAAAAGCGAAGATAAACGAACTAAAGGCGTTTAATAAAGCATTGGCGGCAAACTTATTATCAACAAAATTAAAAGTTAAAGAGCTCCTTGCCAAACATTCACATGGGAAAAAGCATCAACATGAAACACCTGAAAAGAAGAAAGTCATCCATAATTATCAGGTAAATTATAATATATTTTTAAATTAATAAATTATGGTAAAGTGGCAGTTTAGAAGTATTTCCTTAACCTTATAACCTTTTTTATTAGCCCTTATTCAACTTGTAGACCTATTATTAAATATAATCTGCAACGAAACTAAAATGTAAAAAACAAATCACCGTGTGACCACGCAACCAGCAGCTGATCGGAAAACCTTCACAAGAGATATGAACAAAAAAGTGTATAGGTTTAACAATATGTGACATTTAGGCGTACGTAGTCGAGTTATTGACGCTGCGAACATTCCATTTAAAATTGATGAGATACTGGATTACTCCGCTACAGCCTACAACCTTCCTAATATGGATTTATATTGTAAGCAATCATGATTTTTATCTGTTTCAGCCTCTTCCGATGTATGAGCTGCCAATACCACAGAACGATGAACATCATTATCAGCATGATCCTTACTATGGATATTAATTTAAAACAAAATTATGTAATATTAATATAAAATTCTCTTAATTAATTTTTGTATTGAAAATTAATTATTGTAGCCAGTAATTTATTTCTTTATATTATAGAATAGATGCTTAAAAATATTTAATAACTTGTAATAAAATTGTGAATGTTTTATTAATTTTTTTTTTATGTAACTAGGTTGGCAGACAAGCGTATGGCTCACCTGATGGTGAGACCGTAGCCTATAGACGCCTGCAACACCAGAAGCATCGCAAGCGCGTTGCCGACCCTATCCCCAGTCCCCTCCAGGAGCTCTGGTCACCTTACTCACCAACAGGAACACAATACTGCTTGAAAACAGTATTATTTAGCTGTGGTCTTCTGTAAGGTCGAGGTACTACCCCAGTCGGGCTGCTCCATATTTTGAGCAGGAAATTTTCAGCTGTGCCCTACCTCAGTTATTACAATAAGCAATAAATATTATAAGCAACAAAGATTTAAATCGTATAAGCAATAGTATTTCAATTGTAGACAATGTTCTTTATTTATTTTATCGTTCAGACCTTATACGTCATAACTTCTTTTAAGAAAGTGCATTACATAAATTAAATACTTAATTGGGAAGGTCATCGGTTGGTGTTTACTGTTGAGTAGCGTAGTTAAACGCGGCGCGCGCACAGGGCACACGTGTACTAGAAGTGACTCGCTTTTTGATTCGTATATCGAATAGAGAAACATAAGCCTCGCTTAGTTTTACACCGTGTTAAAGCCTCCTGAAACCGCGTTGAAATAAAATGAGCAAAGCATAAATTTTACATTAAAAAAAAAACTCGAAATGATGTTTTTGTTAGTCATTCAAATAAAAGTGGACATGTCCTTATCAATACAGTAATATCGATCAGCTGTTTAAGTTCGGAAATAATTTTTCTGTAACGAAATGAGGATCAATTGTACATGGATTATTTTTCTGGTATGAATTCAAATACATAGCAATTTAAAATAATATTTTAAGTCATAAATCATAACATTTAGAACATCCAAATAATTAAATTAGATATGTAACGTACCTACATATAATATAGAAAGCCAATCATTACATTTGATAATGTCTTAGATCAATTAGTTAATAATTACTTAGCGTATACATATATTAATTTCATATCGTATGTACTATGGACAGCAAAGGTCTAATTGTAAGGCAGTGTCTCTGCTCCACCCACATTACTCGCAATAACAGCCTCATGTTAACCTTCAGAGTAAATGCGTGCAGATTTAAAATGTCCGCTATACAATAAATAGTACCTATCTACAACTTTTGTTCCGATTTATTTTTAATTAGTTGTCATTGAAAATATAACTCAAGGTAGGTTATTTTTTTTTTTTTTTTTTGTATAAAATGAGTAAATCCGAAACTATTCATTCTTGTCCTAAGTGAATTACTAAAGACGTTATGCATATTAATTAAGCAATATAAATCTAATTCACTATTAAATTGTAAAGATAAAAATTCTACTTTGTGTGACTTTTCCACACAGTATAATTGTTTTGTACGTATTGTTTGCATTAGTGACTATTTTTGTGTGCTAGAGGTTACTGTTGAATTAATTACCTTAATTTAAAAATCATTATTTTTTTTTTTTTTTTTTATGTTACTAAGTCGACAAACAAGCGTACGGCTCACCTGATGGTAAGTGACTACCGTAGCCTGTAGACGCCTGCAACGCCAGAAGCGTGGCAAGCGCGTTGCCGACCCTATCCCCAATCCCCCCCAGGAGCTCTGGTCACCTTACTCACCAACAGGAACACAATACTGCTTGAAAGCAGTATTATTTAGCTGTGGTCTTCTGTAAGGTCAAGGTACTACCCCAGTCGGGCTGCTCCATATTTTGAGCAGGAAATTTCCAGCTGTGCCCTACCTCAGTTGGACCTACCTCAGTATAAAATATCTAAGTTATTATTGCATCAATGCAATTCATTTCAACTCGGACCCTGACCCTGAGCAAGCATGACGATAAAAGCAGACGTGTTAGAATCCAGTTTGCACGCATCGCTCTATTCCTGAGTTACCCAGCGTTTTCACGATCACATCAAGTGAAAGTTTAATCAGACATGTTTTAGATTAGATATGAAGATCATCAATTCTGTCTATACTTGATCACAGAGCACAATACTAATACTTGATTATGGAAATTTCACACTCAAAAGCAACAAATGATTGTATAACTATCGAAGAAAAAATTGTACAAGACATGATTATTATTCGTTTAAGATGTAATTCATAAAAACCGTATTTATTTAATCACAAATTCCTGACGGTAACCGACATTCCGATTTGGTTCGCTGCTTCGTGTTACGAAGTCCTTCACCTAAAATAAACTTCTATGAAATGAATTATCAGTAATATCTTAGAAAAAACGTTACCTACATGTTAAAGCTTTGTATAAATTACCTATATATAAGTATATTACAATCAATTTGTCTTCCTAAAACTTTTGGTTTACGATTATTTCTTCTTCTATAAATCAACTATTAAAAAGTTTTTACGTACATAATAATTAATGTTCTTCTAAATACTATAGGTACATACGGTATGTCCCTAACATAAATAATATAATTAAGAACGACTACCAAAAACTTATTGTATTGTCTATTCATTTGTTTTATACATATTATCGCAGTTCTCGGGCGTTATATTATGTGAAATTTGGCAAATGACGTTTTTTTTTGTTTTTGTTTTTCATTGCATACTCCCAAGATGGTAATCTTATGCCAACCACGGCTCTACCGACGTAAACCTCCATCTCATGGGAATTTTCGGATTAAGAGTAGCCTATATATTATAATATAGTCAAGGTCTTATATTTACATACTTACCCGATTTGATATCACTTATGGTTGATGCTCTACTTCTGAAAGTCGCAGCGTGACATTTTTTAGCCTACATTACTTCTGAATAATGTAAATTTAAAATTATTCGGATTATTCAAAAACATTTCATCTAACCTTACCTATTTTTTGTCTACATAAATTGTAGTTTCAATTAATGTTTGTTACATAAATTTATTTATTTGAGTTTTTATTCGATTTTCTATAAACTAATATTCAAAGAATTTTATTCAAAATGATTACATTGTAAGAAGATTATTTAAACGGAATACAACTACAATTCTTTGTATTCCGTCAGTTCGTCGTCGTTCGATAACTATATAATTATCATCACGTCAAATCTGGTTTAATTTTATTTATTTTTAAGAAATAAAAAAATAACATATACATCTATAGATTAGTTTCGAAAATTTAATAGTAGGGGCGGAAAATTTTTAAATCCGACACTGACTGCGCGACACATAATTTCTTAAGGAGTAAATTCCGAAAATATATTAATATAAAGAAAAACCTATTTCATTATTTGGAAAATTCATTCGCTAGTGTGTAAAAAGTTTAAGACGGATGTAATAGCACGGGCAGTGTTATACAAAATGAAATAGCACAGGCATAGTTATTTAACAACAACCCTTAATTATGTACAGTAGACTCTATATTATCACCATACCGAACGCCTGTCGATTGAAAATTACTAATAGGTACTATCGAAATTAATTTATTATGAAAAACTTAAGCTAACTGTTAAATTATAGTTTACATAACATGTTTTAAATTAAAACTAGTGGTCGCCCAGTGGTCGAAATTCGACCATATTTAATTTAAATTATAAATTTGAACATTAAACAAAAGAGTACCTATATGCGTGTTCGTGTGTGTCAAATACATGGTAGTGTGTGCAATGTTTGTTTTTTTATTGATGTATTTTTATACATAATTTAAAAAAAATATTAGCATTCTGCACTTCTCTATATAAAGTATAAACTATTTTAAGTGTGCGAAATTTCATACTCTTCCATCGGGTAATTTTCCTAAAAAGGGGTACAAAGTTTTTGCTTCACGAATTCTTATATATATAAAATTCATGTTTTTAAATGTGAAGTAATAAATGTCAGTGTAACATTTATTTAGAACAGCCACGAACGAGATCAGGTATTGACGAATTTTAATCCAGTTTAGGGCGTAACAAGTATGGGTAGGTATATCACTTCCTTGTGTTTTTGTGTAACATTTTAATGAGTGCAGTATATATATTTTTATGATAATTACATTACTGAATGTAAGTTTTTTGTTTATAGATTCAAACCATTGAGTTACTATTACTAGCGTAAGTAATAATAGCCCAATTATTCAAACTTGTTTTTATTTTTAATGAACGATTATTTCAGCTATGGATCAAATTTTTAGAGAAAAATAAACATATTTCATCATTATAGATTTTTTTTATTTACATATAAAAATTACATAGTAATGTTTTGATAAATTATTTATACATATGCAGTATTTAATACATTATTTTATTGAATATTCGAAACAGTTGTTAGCCTACCAGCTTCACATAAAACCACAGATAAAACAGTGACTGTCAAACAAGTCATAAAACATACTTGTAAATCGTGGCAAATTAATAGAATTGTAAAATTGTAAAATTCTTGGGAGGAAAATAGCTTCTCCTTTATACAGATAGCTCAGCTACCTAGCTAGGAGAAGCTAGGATCATATTTAGAAATTACTTACAACATTAAAAGAAATATTCAAATGAAATAGCCACACTTCATTCATTTGGCAAACCAATTTGGCATAAAAATGTTTGATTATGTGTTTTTGTATATTATATGTGTTGTAGTTTGTGTTAAATAAATATTTTTCTATTTTCTATAAATGTATACGGTTTTATAAAAGAGCACAGAAAATATGTACTTAAATAAGCTATTCTCAAGTTCGCTATCATCTTGCAATTTATTTGCATTCAAGTTTAAAATACCTCACGATCTGGTAAATCAGAACAGGTTTACTGGCCACACTGCACGCTCCCACCGAACCATATTTTAAGTTAATAAAGACAAAGAATAAACTAAATTAATCATAGTATCGTGATTTGATTTGTAAATTTATTTGTCGTGACTTCACTACAGAATATTTGTACAACAAATACAATAAAGTAGGTACTTCATATACCTAAGTATACCTACATAATAAGAATTATACGTTTTCCTTGTTTTAAATTGAATACAAAAATATATAGATCATTTATTATTAAGTAGGTAGTTACTGTTTACGTATCTCAATTAAAATTTTAACATTTCATTTTGGAACAACCTTCGGTTTTTATACAGACTGGATACAAGAAAAAGGAACACGAAAACTACATAATTATAATGGTCTAAGATCCTGGATATAGCAAAATATTACCTCATCTGTTAATTAGATGAAACAATTTTTTATAGGCTGATTTCAATATTGTGAATTTATAAAAACAACCTCTGGCACCATAAGCCTGCTGCAAATAATAATACTTAAAAAAAAATTTTTTTTCTTTTCCCTCTCATGCTAATTACATGTAGTAAGCTAAAACCGTCAATATTTTACATTATATACCTGACTATAATAGGCACCCATCTCTATGATTGCTATACATACCTGCAGCCAGGTTACTGCTGACTGAGGTTACTGACCTGGCTGCAGGTAAGTGTAGCAATCATAGAGGCTTATGGTGGCAGAGGTTGTTTTTATAAATTCACAATATTGAAATCAGCCTATAAAAATTGTTTCATCTAATTAACAGATGAGGGAATATTTTGCTATCCCGGACCTTAGACCATAATTTCTAAGCTATATACAAAAAATCTATCAAATAGAAGCATTAGTTTTCGTTTGTTCAAAACTTTACTACAAACTTAAATTATATTTTCACTAAGTATTTTTTATAGGTATATATACTTTAAACTATTTACTTACTGTTGTGCTGTATGTGGTTTTATTATACATGCCTCTAGTTGTTTCTGTAGATGTTATTAAATTTACTTAAATATTCATATGCATTATTAAATAACTATAAATTCATAGGTAACTATTTAGAAAGCTACAATATAATATTTTGAATTTAATTATCTACTTTGCCCTATTATTTATGATTGTACCTATTTATTTGGCGTACAATTTTAGTTCATAATGAAACTTGCTCGAACTACTTGATCTAGCTCAGGTATAAGGTTGCTCTTGCTCAACCCTGTCTTACACTATGACATAATATTTAGTAACTTGCTGTTTTATTATGAACAAATAGTACATATTTTTTAATTTTTTTGAAGTTATACTTCTTTCGGCGCATTAGGGAAAAATTAGGAGACTAAATGCATGTATCAATGTAGGTATCCTTTCATGTCTCGTTTGTCATTGAAACGTTGATTTGAGAAGAGTTTTTACCGTCTCTACAATGGAGAGATTTCTGAATTTCTGATAAGCTTGTTGACATAGTTCCATCGTCATTTTGTTACCTACCATCGCTGCCTTCTCTTGAGGACATGCTATTAATCTCATCACGTGGACACCCAGTTTGCATCTCTAGTTCATTTTACTATGGATTGCCTAATTTAAATAAATTCTCGAAAGTACCGAAAGAACCGGGACTGAAATTTGATTGTCCGGTTCTTTTTGACTGACCAAAAAACCCTAACCCTTCGATTCTGAACCCTGTTAGGGACCCTACTTTCTGCTCCAGAGGTTATTAATAGATTTCCACCTCGCGTCTAGGTATAATACATATTAATTTTTATTTGTACTATTTACACCTGCATTTTAAAAAAATATCTACATAGCTTTTTCTACTGGTTGTTACCTAAAATACATCTATTGAGGCCTTGCCTACGCTAAAATAGATGGCCCTGTTTATTTTAATCACATTTAAGAGATAAATGTGAGGTTTAAGGGAGGCTCTGGGATATGGTTGGCAAGGCACTTGAGTAATGCTTTAGGCATCTACAGTATCCACTTACCATCAGGCAGACCTTACGCTTGTTTGCCATCTTTATAGAATAAAAAGTATTTGCATTTTTAAATAATAATTCACATATTAATAATAAGACTTATAACACAGGTTTTTAATGTTAAGGGTTCTTCATTAGTTAGAAATCCGAAGGTCGTCAAGTGCGTGCGCAAAATACTAACAAATAATTAAACAATTGCATTAGACCTGTAACAGCTGCGGTCGACACGATCATATCTAGTTACTTGCAATTTGTCAAATCATAAAATTAAAATATAACAAACGATACTAGTAAAACAAAAGTAAAACGCTTGTAAACAAAACTTCAACAACCTTTCAGTCCATTCGTCAACCGCTCTTGTATTAGTGTGTGTTTTTTAATACATACATACACACACACACACATAAATAATATTAATGTGCACTTTACAATGCTCTAAAGCGGAATTACGACTGTCGTAAAAAGAGTTTAAAAAAAGGAATAACAAACAAAGAGAGAGGATAGTTTAGCGTCTATACGAACGCATAAGAACGCCTGGTTTATATCAAAGTCGCAATATCGCTACATGCCTACGGAAGTCGTGGCATGCCCAAGAAAGTTGTGGCATTCTTTTAGCCGTCATGAGATGCCAATAGATCCTCTGTTGTACTTTGCCGCCAATGTGCGCAAGCCTTAAAAGATAATTATCGAACTACCTAGAATGTTTGCGGATTTCCACTATGTTATTTCTTGAAATACGAAAAATATTACACAGCTTGGCCGTAGAATTACGTTAATAATATCGTACTTTGTTGTACAGACATTACAGTTAACAACCGCGTATTTTTATGGCTTGATTTAAAATCGTACCTTTGTCCTAATAAATAATTACACAATTATGTTACGTTTAAGGTTAAAATATCAAAAACTAAATGCATTGCCTTATTTGGCCGCTCATTGTTGTTAAGTACCTTGTTCTCATATTGAGTTTTTCACTTCTATTACAATCCTGACAACATAAAATTCTTGCTAAATATCACTGTCAAAGCTTATTTAGCTCATTAACTCATCGTGTCTCGTTTATTTTACTTGAATTTGGCCTATTCTTATTATATATCTTCGTATCTTCAAATATTATGTAATACTTATCTATAAAAAAATGCTATTTGTATCGTTCTTGTATATAAAAAACTTCGATTCTTTGTTATTTTTAAACAACGGAAATTTTAACCTTGAAGGGGTGCAACAATGTGTTACATTTATTTGTTTTTAATTAAAAAAGAACAGATCGCCTGCAGTTAAATAGAGACAAATAACGTTATTATTGGGGCAATTACTCAGCTCTCCGTCAATTAAGTATTACTAAATTGTGCATTACGAAATAATCGAGCAATTAAAACTATGATGAATTCATCAAGCGTTCTAATCCAGTATGTTTCTCTTCCTTCCAAAATAGAAAAATATATATCTATTAGTAACATATAAGTTAGGTACTCTAAACTTTACATGGCTGAACTAAATATTATAAATGATGAAAATTATGAAAAATAAATAACTAAATATCTATATATAACATACACACATGGTCGTCTGTTCCAACGATAAGCAACTTGTTGATTATGCTATAAGTAACAGCCAACTGATATAGTTACTTTTTTACGATAAGTACATATAAATAATATTTATATACAAAATAAATACCTATATATATCACAACCAGACTCGAGGCGGGAATCGAACCCGCTACCCCCGGAGCAGAAAGGAGGGTCAATGCTAACTGCGCCCACGAGCTAGTCAGAAAAACCTTTAGTCTCCAAATTTGGACCTTTAATTTTATTTCATACTCAATATCAATAGTAGTAGTACAGTTTACTGTGACTATGATTAGACATTTATTCGCTATTCATTACGGAGCTAGTGCTGGAATATACCACAACTCTTATATACAAGGTCTTTATATCCAACAGATAAAAGTGTTTGATGTATTATAATATTATTCTATTTCACTATCGAATTTCACTGTCACTCATCATCACTTCAGCCTATCGCAGTCCTCTCTGGACATAGGCCTCCACAAATTCGCGCCCGACATTATAACGCGAACTCATAATTATGTTTTGCCCATAGTCACGACGCTGGGCAGGGGGGTTGGTGACCGCAGGGCTGGATTTGTCGCACCAAAGACGCTGATGCTGCCCGTCTTCGGCCTGTGTATTTCAAAGCCATCAGTTGGATGGTTATCCCGTCATCGGTCGGCTTCATAAGTTCCAAGGTGGTAGTGGAACTTTGTTATCCCTTAGTCGCCTCATACGACACCCACGGGAAGAGAGGCTATATACTTTACTACCGTAACCACACAGCTAAATTTCAGTGTATTTATGAGATATTTATAGGTAATCGCAAATATAAAATTAAAACTTGTAGTTTATTAATTGAGGTGATACAGCCAAGATAAACCACAAACAGCTCCTAAAGCCCTATTCTATCTCCTGCTATCAAAGTCTAACGGTAACTTATTTACACAATAAACTATCCACAAGTGGTGAAACCGACCCTTAGATAAATTGCAATACTTCAATCTTCAGAGTCAAGTTCTTTATTTAATTCGAAGTATGGTCTTCAATTAATTCGTTACCGTTACCTACATTCCATACTTCATAATTATAACTACTTTAAAGGCCTATGAACTAACTCTAGCGGAACAGCAAGTTCGGATAAGTAGTGGTTATAGTTATTAGTTATTACTGACTTAAGTATATTTCATCAAGGGTATTTGCCTACAGTCACTACATTAATAATTCAATAGTTACAATTTGAAGTTACAAATAAAAATTACTATTAAAGTAAGGTAAATAAAAGTCAGGAGGAGAAATTTTTACATCTCATAATACCGTATAAAAGATCAATTAGAATAATTTAGTTTTTTTTTTTGTAATATAATTAATATTTTTTGTCTACTTTTTTATCGCACCAGCTACCGATTCTATTAAAAAAATATTTTTGCGTCATACACAGTGTAATTAACGATGATTAAAGGTTAGTACATTATAACATGACGCAGTAATTTTAGCTATTGCCTAATATATATATATATATATATATATATATACCTATATATATACCTATATATAATTATATATGATAGCTAAACATCAAACATGATTATTACACCTACAGAATTCCCCATTTAAAGAAATGCAACGAGGAGTCGAACACATTTAGTACCTATATACCTAATTAAATATATTTTTTGCAACATTTGTTGCCTCTGATAGTTGTTACTTTTGATAGTTAATTATAAATGTAAGCTATTTTTTTTGTTGTTTTTTTATTTAATTTTTTGTCATAATACAGCGTGCAAGCAATATAACTTGCTATTATTATACCTTTAAACTCGTATTATATACCTTTCGTATGTTTATGAACTATGAAGGTATCTCTATTTTGACGACTGTTATATACATACATATGTATGTGGCGCCACACTTTTTTTTGTTTTAAGATTCCAAGCCAGTTTTTTTGTCAGTAACTTGATATTTGGGATAAAGTTACGTACAAAATATTTTAAGCAATTTATGCATACGTTAATGAGTTTTACAGTATGGGTACGACTTACATTCATTTATTTATTTATTTTTATGTATTTATCTGTTATAGTTATAAATTTTCATGAATTTAAAATTAAACTTGAAAAATATTTACAATTTACGTTACCACTACCACTACCACCACTACAGCCTATCACAGTCCACTGTTGGACATAGGCCTCCACAAGTTCGCGCCCGACATTATGACGCGAACTCATGTGTTTTGCCCATAGTCACCACGCTGGGCAGGCGGGTTGGTGACCGCAGGGCTGGCTTTATCGCACCGAAGACGCTGCTGCCCGTCTTTGGCCTGTGTATTTCAAAGCCAGCATGGATGGTTATCCCGCCATCCGTCGGCTTTTTAAGTTCCAAGGTGGTAGTGGAACTGTGCTATCCCTTAGTCGCCTCTTACGACACCCACGGGAAGAGAGGGGGTGGCTACATTCTTTAGTGCCGTAACCAGTAACCACACAGCAAATTTACGTTAAGATTATTAAAAACAATTTTATTGTACCTAATTGCATACTTAAAAATTATAAGAACAACTATAATCAGCTCTTTCGGCATTGTAATGTTATGAATATATAAATGATAAAGTTAAATTTTCTACTCTTACCCAAATTAATAATACGACCTTGTGACATGAAAAACTTAGACCTTTAGGCTTACGTCAACTTGATTCAAACCATAACTACCACTTACCAAAAACTAACAATAAGTATGGAAAGAGAACTGATGACTATTTAATACCTGAATATGTTAACGAACTGCCGAGAGAATGCAAGAAATGTATAAAATTACCACGAAAATCAGATCAAATCATCAGACATCAGATAAATTTTTTTTACAAAAACAAACTGAATTGACTGATTGACTCTCTGTACCCAGATAAACCCGCTAGGTTTTCGTGGTATTGATATTGCAAAGTATAATGCATTTGTTATATATTGGTCAGTAAATGCAAATAATATTACATATTTTTGAAGTATCTATATATATAAAAGAGATTTCCACCCATTGACTCATCACGATATCTCTGGAACCATAAGGCGTATAGACTTGAAATTTGGTAGGAATATTCCTTTCGCCGAGTAGAGGTCAGCTAAGAACGAATTTTACAAAATTCCACCCACAAGAGGGGGGCGGGGGTTAATATCATATATGGCAAAACAACGTTTGCGGGGTCAGCTAGTCTTCTTAGAAGTAGTCTTATATTAATACGTGAAGCAAAAATTTTGTACTCCTTTTTACGGAAATTGCGCGTACGGAGGAGTATAAAATTTCGCACACTTATAGTTTATATAGAGAAGAATATATAATACATAAAATATACATGAAATTTAAAAAAGCATAACACACACTACCGCGTATTTGACACACACACACGCGCATATTACACTATTTTGTTGATTATTATTATCAGTCTGTTGTCAAATTGAATTTGTTTTTAAAAGGTTCCTTATTTTCATAATTAGTTGATTTCTTTAATTTAAATTTTTAATTATGGTCGAATTTCGACCTCTGGGCGACCAATAGTATATATAAGTATATCATATACTTCATATCAGTTATTACTTATTACTTAACAAAGAGAAATGGTAAGTCAAAACGATACAGCTGAATAGAATGAACGACAATGTGACACAGTCACGCTGTGGGCCTGTTTCACTAGATATGGTTAACGCTACTTAGCAGGTGATGGTATTCAAAGGATAAAAGTTTGTGATAGATGTATTGTTCTTTATCACCATCAAATTCCACTATACTTGTTTTTACATATATTACTATTTCTATTCGCATATTGTGGATATAAGAGTTTCTTAATTGTAACGAAACCGGTCCTAATGGCCTATTAACAGGTCCTAATGTCCTAATGCCTAATATATCTGTCTATCCTATAGCTGTTAAAGTTTCGATTCAGCCTGTAATATCCCACTGTTGGGCATAGGCCTCTTCCCCGTGTAGGAGAAGGATCGCACCTTAATCCACCATGCTGCTCCAATGCGGGTTGGCGGATATATTCCCTACTATGAGTAACGATCGCTATCAGGTGTACATGATAACAACCGGGACCGTCGCCGACGGCTTAACGTGCTCTCCGAGGCACGGTGGGGAGACCCACAAGGACTGCACAAACACCGACAAACATCTGTATGGCCAATACAAATGTTGTCGTGTGCGGGGATCGAACCCGCAACCGCCCGCGCAACAGCCAATCGCAATCCAGTGCTGTGACCGCTGCGCCAACGAGTTAAAGTTTATTTGTAACTTATTTACAGGAAAAACTTTATTCACAACTATTGAAACAGGCTCTGTATCTTTATTTATATTAATAATGGTGAAGTTTACGTATGAATTTTTTCGCCGTTTATTAAAGTAGATTACACTTAAGCGATATCCACCACTGGTGAAACAGGCCATAAAGTATTTTAAAAACAGTCTTGTTATTACATTTTACTATTTTGCCACAAGGCCGCGTCGGTCACTGACAGCCGCCCGCCATTACTACGGCTTTCGGAGAGCCATTTCCGCTGCGTTTATTGACGCTTCAAGTCTCGACATAGGTTTTTGATCTATAAAAAACTTTTATATTACTTTTTTACTTTGATAAAAATAACGAAGATTAAGTAATTCACAAAGAATTAATTATTAATATTTTCTTTTCAACATCCCACACTCTTTTGTAACTTTCAAACATTTGACAATTTTTCCATTTTCATTTGTTCGTAACAAGTACATACGAGTATGTTACGGTATAATTTTTTATTGCCATAAAAAGTGTACAAGATATACATTTTCAGATCAGATCATATATATGGGTTGTCTGGAAGAAATGGCTAAATAGCCATAAGTCCGCCCATTGTACTTCACAGTCTGTAAACGTCTTTAAATGTGTTTAATGTTTAAAATGTAGTTGTGGTGTACAATAAAGTATAAATAAATAAATAAATAATTTTTTTTTTTCATATAGTCCAGTCGACAAGTTCAAAATGGTCGAAAATAGAGATAATGCTCTTAAAATTATGTATGATAGCTCATTGGATCCGCAATGACGGACGTCTAGAAAAATGTTCTAAAAGCGTGTATTATTAGCACATAAAAAATTGCAATGTTATAAACAATTAAAAAAAAGAAAAAAATGGCCTTTCGTTTTTTGCCAATATTTCATAAACTATCTATTAATACTTAAGAAATTTAAAAATAATAATAATAATAAAATATAATAATAATAATAATATAAAATAAATATTCTGAAAAAGAAGGAAATTTCCAATAAAAAACTGCCAGCTCCCGGAACTCTATCTCCATTATTTATAATTTTAATTTAATGCTGAAAATGGGTCTCCTCGTGACATTTTTAGGTTGCTCGCACGGCGTCAAAAGCGAATACGACACATTGATCAATTTCTTTAAGGCATTGTATTTTTTTTTAATTTGAAAAAATTATGGTGTATTCTGAACACTATAAATACTTAATTCCCGTTGGAAATTTTAGTTAAAGTTAACTTTTCAACAAGTTAAACGATTGTTAACTAACAAAATGTTCTCGAAATTCCGTCTCAATTGTAAATGAAAAAAAAAATGTTTAAATAATTGTCGTAAAAAATTTTCGCTTCGTAGAGCCTTTCTCATCCACATAATTAACAAGATCACGCCATTAAAGTTAATAAAATATTCATACTTTGTTTATAATAATTTTTATAGGTAGGCTAAGGTCGGCAACACTGACTCGGATTTTTTCGGGTGTTGAAATGACGAAGAAAAACTTAAAGTAACGAGCTGAAATTGACACACAACATACTTTAGTTACTCATCTTTCTCCTTGCAATATCGTTTTTCCAATAAAGACAATATCAAAGTGGTCAGATTATGTTTTTCACAAAATGGGAAATGAGCCACTCTGTACCGGTACTGGTCTACTGTGACTCGGCCCTATAGTACACAGTGACTCTAACAGTACACAGTGGCTCCGTAATATAATATTCTATTAAAACTATTATTTATATTCAGTTATGTGCATTTATTTTAGTCAAAATCTAATAATCACCAACTTATTCTTAAGCCCAATATTCATCAACATCAGTTACATTAAAGTTATAATATCAAATCACTTAAAATCAACCTAAACACTAATTGATATCAATGTCTTTTTAAGATAGTTTCTTTGATTTTTTAGATCTGAAATCTTTAAAATAGTTAAATTTTTACTCATAGTCATATACTTACCAAGCAAGTAACATACTAGACATCATTATGATTGTCGTTTAGCAACAAAAAATAAAAATAAACAAGTACAATCGAGTGCAAAAGTTTTCATTCATAGTATCTAGCCTAGGTTTCAAAGTGGTTTTTACTAATTAGGAAAAGTGTATTATTTTTTGCAAGACTAATGCTAAAAATCAGCAGAAAACAGAGATATAGTTAGTTATTAATTCAAACAATCAAAATAAGATTCTCCAATAGAACCACTATTCTCCAAAAGGTACAGTGACTCATGAGTCACTGTGTACCTTTTAAATTTGAGCCACTGAACACGTCGTTGCCATTTATGAATTCAATGGCTCACAAATATCATCTAGTTTGCCTTAAGGTAAATGAATCTATGCCACTGTCTAGAGTATCAACGTCACTTTCCATCAAAATAATAACAATCGATCAATCTTTAAATATAAATGAATAAAAACTAATGAAATTTACCTTGGAAAGTAATTTTTCATTCACGAAAACACATTAATACATATTTCACTTCCAAGCAGCGTCAAAGATAACGGAAAATTGGTTTATACATGTTTGCGTGTCTAACGCTACCGATTAGTGTAACAGACAGATGGATATTACTGTTCTGTATAGGAAATATAGGCGTGAGTCAGTGTACCCGACTGAGCCACCGTTACCGACCTTACCCTACTTGAACAAAAACTGGTGGTTTTTCCAAAAAATGGTGATTTTTCTGGAAGTTCTGGAACTACAAAAATTATTATAAACCAAGTATGAATCTGATATGAATCAGGTATGAATGATAAATGATTTATGATATAACTTAGTCATTAATGTGTCAGAATAATATATCTATACATATAATAAAATACTATATACGTATACTAGCTGATCCCGCAAACGTTGTTTTGCCAAATATGTTATTAACCCCCGCAACCCCCTCTTGTGGGTGGAATTTCGAAAAATCCGTTCTTAGCTGACCTCTACTCGGTGAAAGAAATATTCCTACCCAATTTCAAGTCTCTACGCCTTATGGTTCCAGAGATATCGTGATGAGTCAATGGGTGGAAATCTCTTTTATATACATATATAGAAGATAGATATAATCTATTTATATACGTACTATAACCAACATAATACAGTTTTGTTAAATTAAATGTATTTTTTTACAGGTCTTGCCATACGTGTTGGTGACTTCAGGCCCAGTGCGCAGCCACGAGAGTCACCACGCGCAACCTCAAATTAATTTTTCAAATGTACGTCAACATACATTTAATGCTCAAAATATACCAAAGTCAGACGATACTTCAATACGAGACGAACAAATAATATCTGTAAGAATAACGTCTTCGGTTGCTGTTGGCAGAACAAAGCCAAAAACGATTTATAAAACCTCTGATACACATAAAAATGATGAACATTTAATTCAAACTACTACTCCTCCTGTAGATGTTTTCGAAACATTCCCTTCGACTGTAGTGACTGACATACAAACATCTACAGTTCAGACAACAGTTTTGGAGGACGTTGATAGAACAGAATTACCACCGGGCCTTATCGGTGCTAATTTAGAATTCCTGAAACAGCTACAAGCTAAGAAGGAAACGAGAGGTCTTAACAATTACGAAAGGGTAAGCCCTTTTCATTTAGACGATGATCTATTTGATTCTAACCAAACGAACGATTCTATCGCCGAATCTTCTGTACACTCTGTTTTAGAAAACGATGAACTTATTAATGATGTACCTCTAGCTAGATCTGTGCCTTTATCATATTCTTCTAAACGTTATATACAAGATCCACCGGAAAGATCGCGCGGAAATTCAAGATTGACTTCTGTGAATTTTAATGTAGTGCATGATTCACCTAAAGTACAGAATTACGACAACGACCCTGTAACTTCAACATATATAAATCCAATTCAAAATGTGGGGGAACTGCAAAAGTATTATAATCACCGTCCTCATAATAACGTACAATTTAGTCAACCGTCGCAAATATATAGTGAGCCTGCAAAGTTTTATAGCGAACCAGCAAAAATCTATAGTGAACCAGCAAAAATTTATAGTGAACCCGCTAAAATTTATAGCGAACCCTCTAAAATTTACAGTGAACCAGCAAAATTTTATAGCCCACCTGCTTCGTTAAATCTATCACCAGATTCATCTTCTGATCACGATAGATGGCAAAAACAACCTGCTACGTCTACGTATAGTACCACCGTTTTAAGTTCAACCCCGAACTCCATTACAGGACCCCCAAATCAGAATATACATGCCCAACAAAGAGCCCATGAACCCGAAAAAAATTATGAAATAGATGAAAAAGTTAGTGTAATGACCGATGGAAGAGCTCATGGTGAACAACCTTCTGGGGAGGAAAATTGTAAACAAGAGAATTGTAAAGTGGGTTATGTCGTAGAAGGTCGCCAATTTAGAAAATATAGAGTCGAAGAAAGAACATCCGACGGTTTTATTGTAGGGGAATATGGTGTGGTAAGAAATGAAGACGGTGCATTAAGAGGCGTCAGGTACACTGCAGATAGCGATGCCAGTCCACGTCTCATACACGATGCGCTTATGAAGTTCCTGCAGCTTAAATAGGTAAATTTTTGATCGAGTAATTTAGATAATTGCCATTGACAATTGCTCATTTTATTTATATAAAAACTATTATATTTGCTTTTTGATACTTAATTTTTTCACCTGTGTCTCGGTGAAAAAGACTGAAAATCAATGTGTATTCACCTGTCCCGAATTGTAATACCACAATAAAGTATTCCGAGTCAGATTTTCTTTTTTGTATTATTTAACCAGTTAAACTGACCAATTATTTTTAAGTTGAGAGGAGTAGACAGTTTCTTAATCGGTAACTATTGTTTATATGTTATTTGTAGTATCCTCAAAATAATTGGGTTGTCTGCTTAGAGTATCATATTGTATACTCTAAGGTTTTCTGGAAGAAATAGCTAAATAGCCATAAGTCCGCCCATTGTCTGTAACTATTTTGAAATACCATAATGTGTAATACGCAGCTGTGTTGCAGTACAATAAAATATAAATAAATAAATAATATAATTAGTATTATTGTCAATTATACTACGTAATCTTCCAGAATGTAAACTCAAATCCAGACTAATGATCAGCCAGGAATATAATTGATTCTTGGAATCAATTACAATTTATTATTTGTCACAATTTTTTAAAATTAAATTATTAGCGTATTATTAAACAAAACAAATAACTTGTACTTCATACGCAATAACTGTGCTCGCAAACAAAAAAAAACTCGACTTCAATGACATCGAAAAAATAGTCAAGTAAAAATACGTGTTATCAAAGATTACTCAAAAAGTAGTGATCAAATCTCAATGAAATTGACTACAAGACAAGTATCAGCTTTCGAATAAAACAAGAATTATCAAAATTGGTAGACCAAGTGAGATCAAGTGAGTAGGTATAACAGGTAGATACAATGTCAAAAAAACAGTCAAGTAAATACGCATTATTAGATATAACTCGAAATGTACTTGTTAGATCTCAATTTAACAAGTACTTTTCGAGATATATCTAATCTAATTCTAGTCTAATGATTTAATTAAATTTAAAAGGGGACCACATGACACGCGCCACCTTTCGAAAATCATCGAAATCAGTCCACCCAGTCAAAAGTTCTGAGGTAACATATATAAAAATATATATACCTATGTAATCGAATTGAGAACCTCCTCCTTTTTTGGAAGTCGCTTAAAATAAAACTGTAGGTACCTTTGCTTATATAAATTAGGGAAATAAAGATAGCGATAACTGTGATTTTGATTATTTTTAAAACCAAAAGACAAAAATCGAGGAAACAAACTTTATTCAATAAATAACACATGCAAGCGGACACAGCGCTTAATGTAAAATGTCCAGTTTACACGGACGTAACGGATATATTTATAAAAATCCTACAATTTGTGTACTTGTAACAGTCAAGTCAACCAGTTTTCTTATTATATTTACTATTTTTCGTAAAATGTACCTATAATATTTTCTGGATTAATTATTAATCCAATAAATTATTGGAGAATGTGCAAGTAACTAAAATATATAGGTAGGTACCTACGCTTAAATCTTAACATAAGTTAAAAACATAATCGTGCTAAGTAAATTTAAACTTAAAATTATTTTAAGCGACAAATTAATATTAAACGTCTAATAGATGTCCTTTTGTTATTATACCTTAACATTATATTTAAAAAATATTGGTGCCATAAACATAGGTCTTTTAAATAGGTCGATCTAGTCACATCATGATATGATAGCAACATTTTCTTCATTGATGCAACTTTAATGTAATCTTAACCACTTACTTATAAGTAATTTCTATAAATATTCCTTTTCATTTTAACCAGCATATTATTCATTCATTTTAATATTATTTTTATAACGATTAAACATTTACAGCATTGTTTATTTGAAGCGTGAGTAATCTATATTATTTTGATCATTATCGAGCGGTCTGTCATTTCAACTAAATTTCTACATTGTGTTAACAAGCAAATAAACAATTTATTACAAAATCCTAATCAATAAATGGTTAATTTTAACAAACAACAACTTATATACCACTGATTGTTCAAAAATTTTCTTTCTCCTTACATATGATCATTTCAATAAAAGTAATATTAAATATTAATAAAATTATGTATTACATATTTCGATGTTATTTATTATCTACGTACCTATTGTATATTAGCAAAATGAATAGGTTTAAAATTTCTAAAGCTTGTCAATGAAAATGTTGAAAGTGAAAAATAATAATTAGATACAAAAATGCTTACAATTTTTTTTTCGAAATATATTAATAGGAATACAATAAATATACTAAATTATATCACAATATCAATAGCATTATTTTGTAACAATACCGTAAACGGCTAAAAGTGGGATATGCAAGGATTATATAACTATAATGTGTTATATTTTATATTATAATAAAACTATCAGAGATGATAGAGTATTAGAATACCTATATACGAAAGTTGAAAGTAGGTACTCCAAATTGCCAATACAAGCGGTTATATAATAATTTGTAATGTTTGATATAATTATTAAGTCAAAGAAGGATGTTGACGTAATGGTTTCTATAAAAATGGTTTTAAACGTATTTTTTTTTAATGGTTTTAAACGTACAATGGTAATTTTCTCTTAATATCGAATTGTATAAATTCTTAAAAGATTTGTATTGAATATAAATATAATATTTTAGAATTAGAGAAAACTTCACCTACCGAAGTTCAGTAGATATATGATTATTCCGTACCGTATCTATAGTCTGTTTAGTAGGTAATTAAAACAACATATTAAGTAACATTAGTCGCCTTTAAACAGTGGGCAAGTAATTAACATTGTGTTTTGCCTTGAAACACTCACAAGACATAAATTTTTGAAAGTCAAACATTCGTTAGCAATTACCTTTCATTAACATTAATTTGTAACTATTAGAATAATGTATGGAATGTAAAGTTTTTGTTTCAACCATATTTGTTAGATAATATTTTATGTATTAAATTGATATGTTCTGAAGAGTAAGAGACATAGGATTTTCAAATATAGAGATTTACAAATAGAAATACAAAAAAAATCACTCAAATTTTAAACAATCTAGTACAAACTATGTTTTTAATAAATACTTTCCTTCGTAAACAAAACAAATTTAAAATTTCTAGTCACAAGTGTATAAGAGTGAGTAACAAATAAACTTGACGTTATGTAGAACTCACATAACGCATAACTTAAAACATTTTAGAACTACCAATTCACTAAGTTTTATAATTTAAAATAATACTCAATCTTAAATAAAAATCGAAAAAAATATTACAGTTTACTCAAAGGATTAAACTGGCAGTGTCAGAAAAATAAACGTAGCAAAAAAAATCAGATCCATCCTCGACAAAACTGTATTCAATAAACTCGATTAGAGCATTTTGTCATGATACAGTCTTAAAGGAAATCGTCGATCACATTAATCGTAAGTTTCCGATTCCTGCTGCACTAGTTTAAAGCGCCGCGGGCTCTTGACGGAAATAGATCCGTGACCTTCCAAAGACAATCGTCCTTTCATTTGCAAATACCTGAAAAATACATATTAAAATATTACTTTGTTTATACCTAATAAACTAATGTTAATCTAATATAATTTAAAGGAGCAATTCTGAGTCTAAATCTCGGAAACGGCTCCAACGATTATCATAAAATTTAGAATGCAGGGGGTTTCGAGGGCGAAAAATCGATCTAGCTAGGACTCGTTTTTAGAAAATGTTGTTTTATCCGTGTTTTTCAAGCATTGAAAAACTACTAATAAAAGTATCATTAGAATACGAAGGTCAATTTCGCCACCATCTACCAGATCAGATCCAAATGTCTCCAGTCCGATTTTTTTCCCCTTTTTTTCAAGTTCTCATGATTTTTTTATTTAAATACCCAGATCATATTTTATTATTATATCGGTAAGATAGAACAATATTATTCATATTTCATCAGTATGTAATTCATATTTAAATAAAGATACAAAAAACACGATTTACCAAAAAAAAAAAAAAAAATTACTGAGCCAAGCTCGGTAAACCAGGTGCTAATATATTATGTTAAACAACAAACCTTTTAATGTATCGACATACGAGTTTGGTCGGACGTTGCTGCCACTCATCCAACACCTCCTTAGGAGCCAATACCTACGACAATGAACACACACATATCATCACTGACATATTTTGTAACACAATTTATTTACTAAACCACAATACTCGTACAGTATGCAAAATAACTAACAGCGGTAGAGCGATACTTCCAATAAGTAAGTTTTATGGAAGCTCTGTATACCGATTGGTTATATTAATTTTTGTGGCGTTACCTAATAATATTTTATCAAAATTAGAGCTTGGTTTACCGGTTGTGGACAACGCTATTTTACGGATGATGGTATTCAACAGCTTATGATATTTTGCTCCTTTTTATCATCGAATTCCACTATATTTATGAGATACTAGCCGTGCCCGCGACTTCATTACACCAGAGTGTGATGTCGTCCTTCTCCTACACGGAGAAAGAGCCTATGCCCAGCAGTGGGATATTACAGGCTGTAGCGAACTACTATAAAATATTTATCGACATTTTTTTTCTCTTTATTTAATTATTATTAAGTTAAAGAAAGATTTGACTACCTGATCCCCCTTGAGCCTGTCGAGCAGCGTGACGCACACGACGGCCGCCTTGATGCCGGCGTGGTGGGTCAGCGCCGCGAACGCCAGCGACTCCATCTCGATGTTAACGACTCCTGCCTTGTGAATACTCTCCAGGTACTCCATTTTATCTGTCTCCGCGAAGTCACAAAACGCACCATCAAGACGACCTTGTCCTGTTATACAAAAAAAAAAAAAATACTATCCTCAGTGCTACTGAGTCTGTATTAGGTAATCGGCACGGACATTATTATGGATTAAATGTAGATAGATAATTAATGAGAACTAAATATATTTTAATTTTATTTTTTTTTTATTTTATCATATCACATATTTTTATTCAGAAAACGTTTTGTTGCAATACATTGTAAGCAATTGAAACCGTTAATAAATTAACACATCTATATGTTCTGTGGTGAGAAATGTAGCAGTTCATGAGATGAAGGATTCGTTATCCGAATAACAACCGATATAAGTCTTTAAACTTTCACGCCAACGACAATCACCCGTGATCATGACGTCTACGACGCCGAAATATTGGGAGTTTCAACATGACAATAGCAGTATGTCCCGTAGTTTTAAAAGTGCTTATATAAAAAATAATTGTGTTTGCGTCCATACACGAAACAAAACCAACTATATATATTGACAAGTTATACGAGGTAGGTATCGATAAAACAGTCAATTAAATACGCATTATTAGGGATAAACTAAAAGTTACTCTTCAGATCTCAATCATTTAAATATGACTACATGACAATAACCAGCTTTCGATTAAAAAAAAAAATCTTCAAAATCGGTACACAGTAAAAAGTTATGAGGTAATACATATTTTAAAAAAATAGTCGAATCGAGAACCCTTCCTTTTTTGAAGTCGGTTAAATCATTACTTATTTAATTCTCACCTTCATAGAAATCATAAGTGCACAAGGTCTTGCCCGTGACAGTGTCGTACGGGTCCTCGGGGTCCGATAGAGCTTTCAGTTCACGCGCCAACCTTTTATCCAACTTCGCGGGTCTCTGGATGTTCTTTCCAAGCACCGTCTAATGTTTAAAGCGATAAATCAGATATCAGATATCTATTTTTTTTTCTTTTAGTTAGTTAATATTTATATAATGTAATACATTATCCCGGTCCTACGCTCACTGCTGCTCTATCCCCTGCTAACTCTATTACCTACCACAATCGAGTTTTCGTAGAGGAAATTTTTCTTCGAAATGATGCTACTCCAGGAAAATTAGCTTGATACCTAGTAATCAAGTGAAAAAAAATGTACCAGGGATCCCGGACTATTAAAGTTAAACTTGAAAGTGGGATTAGAAAACCAAACCAAAACATTAAAGCACTTTGAAACTTTTCAAGTATGTGTAACTACTCGCTGTTTCAATTTAAATTTAATTCAACCTTTCTTTAATCATGTATAAAAATGTTCATAATTATAATAGTTTGAAGATGGTTTAATACGTTTTAAATTTATAGAAATAATAAGCGTAAACGTTACATTAAAATTAGGAAACCTGTATAAATTTCTTATCTTAATTAACCTTATAATACGAAGTATACAGATTTTCTACATCTTTAGCTCATCATTCAAATGATAAAATTTACTAATGATTAAAATAAATGTAGGTATTTTTTATGTTTTACTTGGCACGTTACTAGAGATTAGAAGAGCAAATGAAATCGAGAGATGTGAAATAAGAAAAGTCCACATGTATATTTTTATATTAATATTTTGATTGTAAGTATTTTATATTTCATTAAAAAAAATCCAGTTGTAATTCAGTATTTCTATAAATTATATAAACAACTTGAACTAATTTTATTTTAATACTCGTCTTGTTTTTGCTTTAAAATCTACTGAACCTATTACTTTTTTAGTAAAAAAAAAGAGAAAAGCTTTGCATACATTGAAATTGAAATCTTCGAATTAAATGAAAATTATAACTATGTTCAATTATACGAGTAATATAGAATAGTCTCATTTTAAATACACACCAGTTCGAGAGCATTTTTGAGAGCACCGTCAACAACTTCCTCGGAAATTATAACAGTGCCACCTTCGTAGCCGATGCCGCCACATGTGCCGATCCTGAAGAAGACCGGGTCGCGAACTTTCGCGTGGTACATGAGCTTTATCACCTCATGCAACAAGATACCCACGGACGGGATGCCCATTCCATGCTGTAAACATTCGCCAAGTAAACAGCAATCAAATCTAATAACCCGTAAAAACTAGTAATTACCTACAAGGAAAAAACTTAAATTGGGTGTACTTCAGAAAAGCGCATACCGCCGATCGATTTGAAATTTGGTATACCTACTAACGTATTTCGATCTCCTAATCACGAATATCATCATCATATTCAAAATGGCGTTTGCGCCAATTTTCGTTATGATATTCGTGATTAGGAGGATTACCAAATTTTATGTCGATCGGCGGTATGCGCATTTCGGAAGTTTATCCCTTGAATTGCATTAGTTTATCCCTTGAGTTATAACCTATTAAAATCGAGAACCATTACATATCTAGTATGACTGAAGAAAACCACAACTAAAAAGTAAAATAAATAAACATCCTTCAATTTATATAATTAAAGATTTGAGTTGAGTTAAAATCATTTTTTATTAATCATATTTTTTTATTCAATCATGTGGATATATCAAAACATGGTAATCATAATGCATCTCGAATTCAATGTCATTACCAATTTTGATATCTTGTTACATAAACGTACGCTTTGTTAATAAAATTGATACCGCTTACTCAATTCATCTCAATATCTTTTAATAGCAACTGGTTCAACTTAGTTAACACCGGAATGAATACGAGCTACTCATTAATTTTATCTCAATTGAAAAGCATCGACATGATTAACTGCAAAAGTGGCATACGATCGCTTACACATTAATTTATCTTATAAATGGTTTATTTATATCTCCCAAAACAGATTTATCAAAGCCACATAGCACTAACAATTAGTACCTAAGTATATTTTTTATTGGTTCGTGAAAGTAATTCAATGGAAAATTATCTTTTTAAAAATAATATATAGGGAGATACTCACACTAATTGAAAGTACGGGCCCGACTTTGTACATAGAATATCGGTAAGAGAACTGGCTGATATCCTGCAGAGTGGTTCCGCACGGTAACTTGTGCCCAATCTCCGCCATGATCGTGTATGCGAACTGCTCCATCCGTTTAGGCGTTCCACCCATACACACAAACTAAAACACCAAATAAAATATTTTAAAAGACATGTAGATGCATAAATGCATTACAGGCATTTATAAAAGGTTCGTTTACAATATTTACTTATTAGTGTTGTTACCTTAACATCTCCAAACATTTCGACAAGGTCATGGGAACCGCTGCCCAGAGCCAGGTGATAAAGAATGTCTTGGTCCATAAGTTCAATATTCGGGTTACGAAGACGTACAGTGCCATCAGGATACCTATGAAAAGGTACCACCAGGTTAATTTCAGGATAATTTTATGCCCATTCATACTCATTCAATCAATCAATCAAATAAAAAGAACATGTAGGTTAATAATACGAAACCAAGTAAATCTTTCGAATTTTAAATAATAGAGTTACAAGCTTTTTACTGTTTTTATAAACTGTTTTTCGAATAACCCTATTATTGTTTTTAATAAAGTCAATTCCGATTTTTCATCAATTATATTAAAAAGAACTGGACTTCCTATTTTTTTTTTTTACAACTAGGTCACAGGTAAGCGGTTACCATACTCTATAGACGCCTGCAACACTACAAGCATAGCAAGCGCGTTGCAGACCGGGAAGGTCGACCTAGAAGCTCTGGTCAACTTACTCAACACTGCTTGAAAACAGTATTATTTAGCTGTTATCATCTGTAAGTTCGAGGTACTTCCCTAGTCAGGCCGATCCAAATTTTTAGTTTTTTTGAAGTGAAATTTCCTTAGGTGCATGAGGGGTAAAATTTGAGCGACCGATAACGCGGCATCGTCATGATGGTCAGTACTTGGATGGGTGACCGCCTGGGAACACTGCCTGACGTTGGCTTATTGTTTTTTTTTAATTAGTTTTTTAAACTTTCTGACATGTGTACTTTGTACACACGCAATTTTTTTTTGGTATATTTTTAGTCATAAGTATGTTATAAGATTTGACAGGAATCCCTATTGATATTGATATAAAATTTAAACACGTATATTCGATGAGACAACTAAGTAATTTGTCACCAAGTAACATATTTTTATTAATAAAAATTATTGCATCATAATAAGTATTGTTTATAGTACATTATATTGATAGTTTGGTTGGATAAGTGATAAAGATTTTATAAACATAAGAATTATACATAAACAATAAACCAGGATTTATCTATACTTATTACTTAATATTATAAAGAGGAAAGATTTGATTGTTTGTTTGCATTGAATAAGCTCCGAAACTACTGAACCGATTTGAAAAATTCATTCACTGTTGGGAAGCTACACTATCCGCGAATGACATGGGCTATATTATATTTAAAAAAAAATAGGAAAAAAAATTATTTTGAAATTTTTGTTAAATACCCGTGCGAAGCCGGGCCGGGGTTACTGATAAGTATTATTAAAAGCATGTTTAATATTGCGATACAGATTAACATAAAAAGTTATGTCAGGACTTCTTTATCTCATTGAAATTTTAACCGTTATATCCGGTTTGAATGTCAGTCTTAAGATATCTGCTGTGACGAAAAGAAATTGTATTTCTGTCACAGCTATGAGCTAATATTTTTTTTTTTTTTTTGTTACTTACGCCCGGTTTCCCAAAGGCAACGCAAAATATAACTAACCATCTGTCAACTAGTCCGAGCTCCCTAGTACATTTTTTTCACTTGATTACTATCAAGCTAATTTTCCGGGAGTAGCTTCATTTTGAATTTTTATTTTTTTTAATTAGGAAAAAAATTTCCTCTACGAAAAGTCTCGATTGTGGTAGATAACAGAGGTAGCAGGGGATAGAGGAGCAGTGAGCGTAGGACCGACGACGACAAGGCGACGAGTCGTAAGGTCATCAAATATGGATTTTTTTTCTGATTTTTTTTTCTTTTAGTTAGTTAATATTTACATAATTTAATAGTAATACTGTCCTACAAATTGCGTGGTACGTTATCCCGGTCCTACGCTCACTGCTGCTCTATCCCCTGCTACCTCTGATAGCTACCAGAATCGAGAGTTTTCGTAGAGGACATTTTTGTTCGTCTCATCAAAATGAAGCTACTCCCAGAAAAGTAGCTTGATAGTACTCAAGTGAAAAAATGTACTAGGGAGCCCGGACAATTTGACAGATGATTAGTTAATTTTTGCGTTGATCAGCCTTTGGGAAACCGGGCGTAAGTCGACAAACAAGCGTACGGCTCACCTGATGGTAAGTGACTACCGTAGCCTATAGACGCCTGCAACACCAGAAGCGTCGGAAGCGCGTTGCCGACCCTCTCCCCAATCCCCCCAGGAGCTCTGGTCACCTTACTCACCAACAGGAACACAATACTGCTTGAAAACAGTATTATTTAGCTGTGGTCTTCTGTAAGGTCGAGGTACTACCCCAGTCGGGCTGCTCCATATTTTGAGCAGGAAATTTCCTGCTGTGCCCTACCTCAGTTAAATATGCTAGAATAATAGTATGAGTTTAATATACATATATTAATATAACGTTAATAACCATGAAAATTTAAAACAATATATGAGTTTTTTAACCTATAGTTAAAGCTTAATGTTACGTAAATTAATAGCTTTTTAATATAATGGTTATACTGTGCTCACAAATAATAGGTACTTAATAAATGAAAAATAAATAGTTCACGCAAAATAGGCGCAGAGTCGTCGAGTTGCGGAAACCAGCCCGGGTCTATCATACCATACCAAACTGTGCTCAATGACAAAAGATATTTATTTATTTATTAAGGACAACCAACAGAAGGTACAATATAAATGTTTTAATATACATAATATTTAGGTAAATCACTGTAGGTACTTCATTTTATAGGCAGTCACTACATGCTGCTGCTAAGTGTTAATTAAACTTAATATGTAAAATCACAACAAAATTCATTTGGAAGGAAAATAAAAATAATAAAAGAAAAACACTAGACACTAAAAAAATTACAGCGCAGCTAGTGTAGCCACATATCACATTAACCATGTGTAGGTATAAAAAGAAATAAATTTACATTTAGGTACATTTTAAAAGTTAAAAAAAAAGTTTCATCAGTTAATAAAAACATTAATAATAAAAATAAAATATAATATTACATAGGAGATAATTAAAATAAAAAAAGGAAAAATACCAAATTATTGACGTGAATAATAGATAAAAAAAAAAATTTGTTAAAGCATAAAATTGGAATAAATTTATTTAAAATTATCTTAATAAAGAGATTAAGCACCATTAATTTATGTTCTTTGTTGTTTTTTTGTTAGAATTAGCTTATTTTAAATAATTGCGCGCAAACGAAAAAAAGCCGACTTCAATTACATCGACAAGTAATACAACGTAATAAGACGAAAAAATAGTCAAGTAAATACGCGCTATTAAAGATTACTCAAAAAGTAGAAATCAGATCTCGGTGAAAAGACTACATGACAAGTATTAGCTTTCGATTAAAAGTAAGAATCATCAAAATCGGTACACCCAGTAAAAAGTTATGCGGTATAATACAACGTAAGTCGACAAAGAAGTAGTCAAGTAAATACGCATTATTAGATATAACTCTAAAAGTACTTGTCAGATCTCAATTAAATTTAAATGGGACCACATGACACACAACACCTTTCAATTTAAACAAAATTGATCGAAATCGGTCCACCCAGTCAAAAGTTATGAGTTAACACCCATAAAAAAACAGTCGAATTGAGAACCTCCTCCTTTTTTGGAAGTCGGTTAAAAAGAACCAACTTTATTGCAACTTTGAACACCAGCCTTATCTTACCAATTCGTAATCATTATCATAGTCGCAACACGTAAAAAATTATCACAGACCCACCCAACATTCGTCCACAGAATCCGCCCAGCAGAAATCAACCGTGTGCGGTGTGATCGACATGGATAGATGCAAAAATTAAAATTTTACACCGTTTTACCGTTAGAGAAGTAATAAAACTTTTGATAGATTAATCCGATTGTAATCAAATTAAGATAAGATTGCACCTATGTCATGTCATTAACATTAAAAAGCATTATTTAATTGATCCATTCCAGAGTATGAAAGTGTGAACGGTCCCTTAGGGCGATTCGCCGGTAGCTGATAAAGTTATCTAACGTATAACTATAACCGACCGATAAAACATTATAATTTTTTTTAATCATTTATCTGTCAAATTTATATGAGCAACCTATTAATTCAACTGTTGTTTTTTTATAACTTCAAATAACTTGTCACTAATTCATGCCG
The DNA here is from genome assembly GCA_905220545.2 of Melitaea athalia. Classification (NCBI taxonomy): domain Eukaryota; kingdom Metazoa; phylum Arthropoda; class Insecta; order Lepidoptera; family Nymphalidae; genus Melitaea; species Melitaea athalia. The sequence continues at coordinate 11,982,552 of HG992187.1, forward strand.
TGGAACAAACCAAGCGACGAAACAAACCAAGCGACGAAACAGGCAGTGTTGTGATTATCGTTTCCAATGAATTTTCCGTGTACGCAAAAACGTTTGTAATGATTCACGGGCAAAATTTTACCTCATTTTCGATGTTTGGTTTTACCATTTACAATTTATTAAATTACCATGAGGTTTTTGTATAACGTAAAAGCCATTGAACTGTACCTACTTAATATGGGTTCAATGAAGCAACAGATTCTTCAGCTGAGAAAAATGAACGAAATAAAGTAAAACATGATTACCACGTAGAAAATAAGAATAGTAGACTAGATCTGTTTAATTCAATACTCCTTATTAATAAATTAATAACGTACTATGTCAGTAATTGTATTTTTTTTTTTTGAGTTTATTGGAGTTTACTCCTTAAGAATTGATTTTCATATTTAAGGGGCCATCCATAAATTACGTCACACGTTAAGAGGGGGATAGGGGGTCGACGAAGTGTGACATTGTGTGACAAGGGGATCAAAATTCAAAAGGGTTCAAAATTTTGTGACGTCACATTTCCAAATATAATAATATCAAAACGTAAGTACAAAAACATGATATTTCAACTACCTATCAATAACTATTATAACTAACTTAAAAAATTAAAGTTTTACTTGTTTTGTTGGCGAATTGACTTTTAATAAAATGAAAATAAAAATATTGTTGAAACTGTCATCAGTTTGCTCATACAAAATTGCAAATTATGCGACGTCACACTAGATATGGGGGGGGTCTCATAAATGTGACCATCTGTGACAAGGACGGGGGAGGGGTCGAAATATCGAGAAATTCGTGTGACGTATTTTATGGACGTATTTTATGACGTATTTTATGGTCCCCTACGGCCCCGGTATGAAAAAAATATGAGGAGTAAAATCTACTGAACGAATGACCTCGTTACGTTTTTGTTAACGTCATCTAGATAGATGGCGTCATTTGATTCGTTTATTTACCATTTAATATGGCATTAATCTTGCTCTTAGACTAGTAAGTCTTTTTTGTGCATATTTAGACAGTCGATCAGAAGGAATAAACTCCAGACACACGCACTTTTTTCTAAATATAAAATTACTGTAAAATGATACATTAGTCAACAACCTAACGCTGTTGTCCACTTCCTCAACTTCTATTTCGTTTCGCTGAAATTGGTCACCGTTATCAAAAACCTTCCGATGAGGTATGTGATAACCGTTATGGTTTTCCGAGGGACGCTCATCATTCTTCTGCTCGCCGCCATTGTGATTAGAACGTCCGTTCAAAGCGACAGTATCGGTCTGAGGCATTCTGGGCCCTGGTTTGACTGGCCGGCAATAATGAAATAAAAAAGAAAAAAAAATCCATTATCACTATAACCTTGGACAACAAGTTTAAAAGCAATCTCATAGTGAGCTTTAAAAAACTATAGCTCTACAATACTTAAAGTTAAAATTAAATGTATAAATAAGTATACTAAATTATAGTGTCTGATATGATTGTACTTACTAAAAAGTTCAGATCAGATATTTCCTACATTGTATTAGCTACATTAAGCAGTTAAAATTAAATAAACAAATTGATTTGTGTTATTTTATAAATTCTCCAATTGCAGTAAGTAAATTATTACTAAATACGTCAGTATATTTGTACAACAGACGTCAAACTAATTGTTATATTAATTACGTAAATAACTACAAAAAATTATCGACGTTTTCGAAACTATTGATCAATTTCTGTTTACATCACAGCATTTGATAAGATTAAAATATGTGTATTATACAATTTATACACAAGACACACTAATATAATATGTTACAAATATTTCTAACAAGGCCGTACAATAGTACTTCACAAGAACATTGCATTTGTAAAATGAAAGGGCAGAATTATTGCAATTAATTAAACAAATCTACGAATAGTTCATTAGTAAATAAAACAAATCATGGCACAATTAAATACTTACATTAATTTTTTGTAATATAAAATTAATAAAAAATATTAAATCTTCAAATATGTATTCATAGATAGACTCAATTAAAATAAATTAAACGTTTATAATAATAAAAAAATGATGCACTTAACGCAATTAGCAAATTTATTGCGTAAACTAAATACTGTTGTTATTCTATACAAACAATGGTAATGTTACTACAAAACCTAAGTATAATAATAAATGAATAACAAATATTTTAAGTATAAATCTTATAAAACTTACCTTATTATTTACACAAAATAAATAACTTTCACAACCTATACAATAACACGTAACAACGTAGTGCTAGGTCAGCTTCCCAAAGACAAATAACGTTCAGTCAGCTGAACTTGCGGCTGAGTAGAGAAGCAAATTACTATATCGCTACTAAACAAACGCACACAGTAATCGTCTGATCGTATTAACTCTTTAGTTATAGATATAAAATGAAATGTAGTTTTTTTTCATATTTCATTTTTCTTGAATTTTTTGAAGGTAAAGGTCTTTAAGCGCATGAGGGGTAAAATTTGAGAGACCGGTAACGCAACAGCGTCATGACGTTCAGTACTTGGATGGGTGAACGCCTGAGAACACCGCGTGACGTTGGCTTTTTTTTCAATCATTTTTTTTATATTTTAAATTCGTTTTTTTAATTAGTTTGCAAAAGAAGTTTCACTTCTGACATGTGTACTTTGTACGCACGCAAATTTTTTTTACAATTATTTGAACATATCGTTTAAATTTTATATTTTGTATTTTTATTGTTTGTTAGATATTTTTACGATTATTTGTCAACGTTTGGAACACATAGAGCTTGTAAGCTCTTTAACAAATAAATATTTAAATTTAAGGCCAATAAACATGTTCTAACATCTAGAGATGGTTATTTTTGACCAAATTAAGACGTCTTCTTCATATAGAGATGTAAAATAACTGAAATAATATGCGGCTACTTCTCAGAAATTATTTTAAAAAAAGATACAAAATTATTTTTGAACATTCTGTTCTATCATATATCACGGTATGAGAAATTAGTTTTGTTTGTCTTTTTCATTTTGAGAGTTCCATACGTCAGCATAATATGATAAGACGGAACCCTTACATCATCACTCGTATCTGTGTCTGCGTCACATTTAATTTAATCTAAATATAGGTACTATATCGATTTATTTGAATTATATTACAGACTAGCTGACCCGGCGAACTTCGTACCGCCTAATATTAAAGTTCAAATTGACTTTTAAGTATTACTACGAATCTTTTGTATGGGAATAAAGAAAAGTGTTGTTTTTAGACTTTTTCAGGCAATTTTAAATTTTTCTCTCCGTAAGAACCATCCACGTACTTCAAGGAATATTATAAAAAAAGAATTAGTGAAATCAGTTCAGCCAATCTCGAGATTTGCGCTTAGCAACAAATTCAGCGATTCATTTTTATATATATATAGAGATTTATATTTTACTAGCTGATGCCCGCGACTTCGTCTGCGTGGTATTTATTATTCCTTCAATTATAGTTTATGGATCGCAAAACCTTATAATGCTTCTTTATAGACGATATTCAACGCAAACTGATTCGGAACATGGACATATAGGTTGGTGGCTGACTTACACGGGAGAAAGCAACATAGAGCTGGCCGTGCGAGAAACAGCTGACGCTGAGGTCCACGCCCGCGCAACGCAGCGTCTGCCCTTGAAATTTGTTTTTGTCACGAGTCTCACGAACGAATAACCAAACGACCGACAATCCTTATACACAACAACTTTATTGGAGTTTACTTCTTAAGAATCGATTTTCATATGGCCCCCGGTATGAAAAAATATGAGGAGTAAAATCTATTGAACGAATGACCTCGTTACGTTTTTGTGCGCTATCTATCTGCTACGACGTCGACGGTACCGGCTACGACGGTTATGACGGTATCGGTTACGACGTTCTTATATTATATACTAGCTGCTGCCCGCGACGTCGTCTGCGTGCGTTCACTGCTCGTTCCCCGTAGGTGATAGCGTGATAATATGTAGCCTATGTTCTGACCCGACTTCTTAATAATATTCGTGCCAAATTTGAAGTAAATCCATGCATTACTTTTTGAGTTTATCCCGGACATACATTTGAAGAAATAAAGGTTCACTGCTCGTTCCCCGTAGGTGATAGCGTGATAATATATAGCCTATGTTCTGACCCGACTTCTTAAAAATATTCGTGCCAAATTTGAAGTAAATCCATGCAGTACTTTTTGAGTTTATCCCGGACATACATACAGACAAACAGACAAACAGACAAACAGACAAACAGACAAAAATTCTAAAAACTATATTTTTGGCTTCGGCATCGATTGTAGATCACACCCCAAGTATTCTTTTAAAAAAATATTCAATGTACAGTTTTGACTTTTCTACCATTTTATTATATGTATAGATAAGTATTATAGATATTAATTTATTTACCATTTGATATGGTAATCATCTTTTTCTTAGACTATAAAGTCTTTTTAGTGCATATTTCGAGAGATTTTTCAAGTCAAGAGTAACCTCTAAAGAAAACATGTTTGTATTGTCTAATGACAAAAAAGCTATGAACGCTTTAAATAAAGACATTCTGTAGTATATTTAGTATCGGCATTTCACCCGTGCGAAGCCGGGGCGGGTCGCTAGTATACCTATATAATTTTGAAATTAACATTTATATGGCAAGTAAGTAGTCGTCGAAATAAAAAGAAAAAGATCAGTTGAAGAAATTTATAACATTACTTAAAATAATTTGTCAATAATTTTGTAGATTTTTGACGTATATGTATTAGAAATATATAACTATTTTGATACATGTTTGCTTTGTTACAGAACTTCGTTTTATATCGTTATGTATCGTTTACCTAAAAATAATTTCTGCTTTAAATTTAAAAAAAAAATTAGTAAAAGTGTGCTTTTATTTTACAAAATAATTAACGTAAACATCAAAATTAGTCCTAAACCGAGAATACCTTTTAAGCAACGACAACGTTTGTCCTAATTCTCTATTAAATGAGTGTCTACGATTAAACTAGGTTACTGGCTATAAGAGGTCGAGTCAAGTTCACCTAGTTTTCACTCTCCAATGCCTATTTGTTTACAGAGCTAACAATAATTTTAATAATGTTATGCATTTAAAAATACGAATATAAAATAAAAATTTAAAGGGGCATATATTTCTTTTATAAACACATGTATGTAGGTACCTACTTACCTACCTATCTACTGTTAAGTTCTGTCAATAAACCTGACAGCATTGTCTACAGAGCTTTTTAATTCGTTTACGTAACGCTTTATATTTTATATTTATTTATGGGCATTTTTTCTTTCTATTGATTTTTTTGTGACTGATAGTTTAACAAAACGTTCAAATTATATCGGTTGGCATGTACTTCGTGACTCAAGGATTACACACATAAAAACTTTAAAAAGAAAATTGTATGGGATTACTCACTCGTCACGTAGTTCATCATTATCGAAGGACATCGTTATTTGCACACACTAGCACTACTATAAATAGTTATAATTGCTTTATCTGTGTAAAATTTGTGTAGGCGGATCGATGTGCAGCTAACGTAGCAATTTCTGCGCGAATGTGAAGAAGGAACGTTTTCCGCCCAGGCTCAGCAGGGCGCGGATGCGTGAAAGCTTGCGCAGTTGCGCTCCCAGCTTTTTACCGAAATTTCGTAACATAAAAGAATACACCAAATATATAAGAAATGGTAAATTAGGATAGCACGTCGTTTATCACGTGAAGACAACTAATAAGTAGGTACAACTAAAATAAAATGTTTCAACCATTTTCATAACTTTCAAAAAATGAACCTACATTATCTTTGTTTTATCTAAATAAATTTTGCTTCAAACTTTTTAACTTCATCCAGTTAATTATTTTTATTTAAGTACACAAAAAGAATACAAAGTACACAGTTATCTAGTCTAATTATTTGATACAAAATATACAGACCTTTGTAAGTTACAATTATTTGTAAATGTTATATGTTGAAACAAAATGAAGAAAACATTATATAGCTGAGATAATAAACTGACTGCTACTCAATTTTACAAACGTTTCGCTCGAAGAGAACTAAAGATTAATTTATTCTATCGATTGCTTTGCATAGTTTTCAAAACCCTATAAGGGTACCTACTTTAGACGAATCATCCACACAAAATATAAATTTACTTTAAAACTAAAATAATTATACAATGTAAGGCTAACCATAATCAGCTGAAATATTATCGCACATACCTACTTATTTATCTAGCTTTTAACACACAGGATGTGTATAATTGTATATTCTGTTTCTGTTTATATACAAGATAATTTTATTACTTATCTTAAGCTTAATCATTCTAAAATCGACAAAGACAGTCGTCAGCAAAAACTAAAATGTTATACGAGTAGGTACTATGATGATGTAGTTAGCGTCAATTATCATAATAAATACTCGATTATCTTATTTACATAAAAGATATTTCCAATTTTCCACCCATTGACACATCACAATATCTCTGGAACTATAAGGCCGAGAGACTTGAAATTTGGTAGGAATATTCCTTTCGCCAAGTAGAGGTCAGCTAAGAACGGATTTTACAAAATTCCACCCACAAGAGGGGGTTGCGGGGGTTAATAACAAATGGCAAAACAACGTTTGCGGGGTCAGCTAGTCTATATACAGGAACTGAACTGTAAACCATCTCTTTATAATATCCGCACACTGCGTTTGCCAAGACGCGGTCTCCACTCCAGGACACGTCTGCTCCAACGGCCATCGGTCCTGCGACACAGATGACCAGCTCACTGCCACTTCAACTTGCTAATTCTGTGGGCTATGTCGGTTACTTTCGGTCTCTCGCGGATAGTCTCATTTATAATCTAAGATGGTTTACGCATGCGAAATAAACACGGAAGTAGAGCTGCGTGAAAACCTAAGGCAAGCCGCAACTAAAATCAGACAGAATACCAGTAGTTTTAGGCGACTGAAACAGAATTTTTTAAGACATTGTAGATTGTGTATAGAAGCGGAAATAAGACACTTTAAAAATTTCCTATGAATAAAAATCAGTCACAACTGTTTTAATTGTTTTATCTATACTAATATATAAAGCTGAAGAGTTTGTTTGATTGTTTGTTTGTTTGTTTGTTTGTTTGTTTGTTTGTTTGAACGCGGTAATCTCTGGTTCTACTGGGCCGTTTGAAAAATTCTTTCAGTGTTAGATAGCCCATTTATCGAGGAAGGCTATAGGCTATGTTTCATCACGCTAAGACCAATAGGAGCGGAGTCCACGCCGACGAAGTCGCGCGCAGAAGCTAGTTTATTATAAATGGTAATTATATCACACATAACCAACCTAATTTACCTTAGAAATGAACAATAGTTGCTTTTAAAATAATTACTTAATTTAGGACATTTTACGCCCCCGTACATTTAAAGGCAGTTTACGGCTAAAATAGGCCTATTAAGTACCACTTTCTTTGTATTGTAATCAAAGCTGAGGGTCTCGGAAAGTTTTTGAAAATACTTAAAAGTCATAAAACTTTTTTGTTTTATTTTTTTTATTAAAATTTCAAAATTGAACTCTGACTCGCTCAAACCAAATTATTTATTTTCGATCTAAATTTTTAATAACTTTTATTAATGGTACGAAGCTAGGTATTTTATCTGTGAGAGAACAACTAATAAGGACTAGGACACAAAAAATAAAAATAAAAATAATGGCTTAATTCATAAAGAAAAAAAATAAAGAAAAAATTTTTTTTAAAAAATATGAAAAAAAATTCATATCTCGTAAACTACAAATAATCGTAGAACATACATGGGGTATTTTCGAGTACCCCCAGATGTCGGCAATCCAAAAAAAATTTTTGGACGTCACCGTTTGGACCATCCTGTATATAAAAGAGATTTCCACCCATGGACTCATCACGATATCTCTGGAACGATAAGGCCTAGAGACTTGAAATTTGGTAGGAATATTCTTTTCGCCAAGTAGAGGTCAGCTAAGAACGGATTTTAAGAAATTCTATCCACTAGAGGGGGTTACGGGGATTAATAACATACATGGCAAAACAACGTTTGCGGGGTCAGCTAGTTTAGGTACTATAAGCATGTTTATGTTTAACAAAACGTTTGTGTAGTTTTACATATTGTGACATCGAGAATTCAGTTGTACTGTAGCTACTGTATAGATAGGTACTTAATATTTGATAGCAGGTCAAAGAATAATAATATGAAGTCATAAGTTAATTATGTAATATTTATTGCGTGTAATATCCTTAAATATCTTCTACAAGTGTAACAGAAGTTCCTACCGCCTAATAAACGAAAGGCTTTTTTTACTGCTAAATGTCGTAACTTGATGTTCCATATTAGCATATAGACTAACTGCTTCCTGTAACTTTATTCGCCTCGGGTTTAATAAAATTATTCTTCGGTACTTGACACCGCGTTGGCCATACAGATGTTTGCCGTGGTCTGGGTGTTTGTGCAGTCAGTTATCACGTAGACCACAGAGTACATTGTAATATGATGTAGACCTTACACCTGATAGCGATCGCTACTCATAATATTAGGGAATATATCCGCCAACCCGCATTGGAGCAGCTTGTTGGATTAAGCTCTGATCTTTCTCCTACATGGGGAAAGAGGCCTATGCCCAGCAGTGGGATATTATAGGCTTAAGCTTATTATATGCTCTTCGGTGGGATTGGAAAATCCTGACATAGTTTTAATAATTTTATTTAAACCCTTATTTTGTTGAAAAATAAAAATGAAGCTGGTTACTTTTTAGGGTTCCGTACCCAAATAGTAAAAACGGGACCCTATTACTAAGACTTCGCTGTCCGTCCGTCCGTTTGTCTGTCACCAGACTGTACCTATCTCAAGAACGTCGATAGCTAGACAGTTGAAATTTTCACAAATTATGTATTTCTGTTGCCGCTATAACAACAAATACTAAAAAACAAAATAAAATAAATATTTAAGGGGGGCTTCCATACAACAAACGTGATTTTCTTGCCCTTTTTTGCTCGATATCAATAATGGCAACAGGTAGGCGCTTGAAATATTCACAAAATACTCAGTTGTATTTTTACTTAAAATTAAAATATATTTTTTTATTAGGGTTAGCTCTCATACAACAAAAGTGTTTTTTGCCGCTTTTTGCCCGATATTAAAATCAGTGTACCTTCTGTTGTTTACCTAGTCAATGGGTTGGTGAACCCTTCGTGTGCGAGTCCGACTCGCACTTGGCCGATTTTTTATTACTTGCTCTATCTGCCAGTAAAAGTTGAGATTTAAAAGTTTAGCGATCTCGCATTAAAAAAAAATTAGAGAATATATTATGTCCGTAGAATAGGTCTAACGTAGTACCTATAGGTACTTTTTGTTATTTTAAGTTAGGGGGCGTTCAAGTATTACGTAACGCTAATTGGGGGGAGGGGGGGTGTTGTTAAACGTTACGACGCGTTACAGGGGAGGGAGGGGGGGTTCTGAGCAACGCGTTACGTAACATTGTTTTTTGTTTAGTTAAAAAAATAGGGTATTAAAATCTATCGTTTTATTCATTTATTAATACCACAAACGCGATTAAAACAATAACAAAAGTAATTTAGCGACTTTCCGGTTAGTTTGCGCAAAAAAGTTGTGACATTTGGGTAAAAATGTGGTAAAAATGGTCATTTGGGTGTTACGTAACGTTTATCGGGTAGGGGGGGGGGGGGGTGTACAGGAAAACGTTACGGCGCGTTACATGGAGGGGAGGGGGGCTCAAAAATCTTCAAAATTTGCGTTACGTAATACTTGAACGCCCCCTTAGATCGAAATCAAACTTGAACAGTTTTTTGAGATAATAAAATCAGAATTTAAACTACAAACTTACCATAGTAAAGGAGCGAAAGAATATTATTATATATTCGTATTCGCACAAAATAAATTGGATGTCACATGATACATATAAGTAATATAGGGAAGATAAAATAATATAGAGAAATTCCCAAACAAGGCCAATTTCTTAGAGTATAAATTACAGTGCCAATTTCATTATGAACCATAATTACAATAATTCAGTAGGCACTCAAACTATTATACTGACATTGCTTTTAGATCTAGAAAGCAAGTATAGGCATGATCAAAATATAGAAATTATTTTGCTGAAGCATGCAATAATCATTTTGCTAACATAATAGATATCTAAATTAGAACAGTAATTAACTTTGCGAATTCACACGATGGCTACAAACTATTTTATCCTGTTATGTGAAACAATTTTTACTTTTTCTCTAGTCAAAAATGAGAATATGATTCTATACCTACATGTAAATTTGTCATAACAATCTATTTATCTATATAAATAAAAATGAATCGCTGAATTTGTTGCTAAGCGTGAGATGGATGCACGATGGCGCATAAAAAAATCTTTAAAGGCTTTAGATAGAACCTTAAAAGATCTACGGAACAACCAAAACCAATTTGGTGGCGCGATGATTTTATTATCAGGAGATTTTCGCCAAACATTGCCAGTGATTCCACGTTCAACGCAAGCTGATGAACTGAATGCATGTTTGAAGTCCTCCAATTTGTGGAAACATGTCAAGGTATTACATTTAAGCAAGAATATGCGTGTCATGTTACAAAATGATCAATCTGGAGACATATTCTCTAAACAACCCATTGATATTTGAAATGGTAAATTTTCTATAGATGTGCTAACTTGCTACTACATCACCTTTAGGTAATAGCTACAGGCTAATACTACAGGAATGTAAAAATACTACATTTTGCAATGCATAACAGTTTATTCGAAGTAAATTTACATATGTAATACAATAATCATAAGAATAAAATACTCCATACATAATTATGCCAATTATAAATATGATTTACAAACTACTAGAACAGCATAAATCACTGGAAATAAGTCATCTGAAGAGGCTTATACACATTAGTAGCAACACTTACGTGCGAACTAAATCCAAAATAAGTAAATATATAATAAAACAATCCATTGGAGGTTTGAGGTCTTTAAATTCATTGATTTTTAAAGATTTTAAATACATTTATTAAAAGTAACAGGGGATTGATTGAATTACGTTATATTATTTAGCTTCTAAATTATATCATGATATGTAAAAAAAACTATATTCCTAATGAATGGGCGTCTTAATAATAAAATGAATGGTATGTAAACGATAATCTTAACTAACAAAGCGAAGTAGAACATAAAACATCACATTTTAGTAAGATCATAGTATGAGACTGAGTATATTTAAAGTTTCAAATCATTACATTATTGACTAGTTCAAAAATAATTAATATTATTTTAGTTATTAAAAATATACACATTCAGAACCACGATTACGATTACACGAAACACATTTATTTATTTAATTCAAAGAAAATTAAATAAAAATCTAAGTCATCAAACATTAAAAGTAAAAATTACGAAATCATAAATGTTATGAATTTTATTTTTGTATAAAATTTATGAATAATATGGCCTAAAATTAATAATAAAATTTGCGACAATTGACTAAACAGATAAGATAACGTCGAGTACAGTTTTACATTTCGTCTTGTTCATCAAACACGGTAAAATTTAATAATAGGCATACTTTGTTATGAATTATTTTAAAAGCCTACTTAAAACCTAGATGCGACAGATTCATATGCGACAGTTTGTAATAATTCAATGAACATTCATGTATTGAATATTAACTAAAAAAAACTGTCACGTATATTTAAATTTAGCACTGAGTGAGCAAAAATATAGTAGGTATACATCAAAAACTTTCTAGAGAAATATGTAACCTTCGCGAGAGTTATGTACGCGAGGCAATTTATTTAAGCGCGAAATAACAACAAGGCCGTATCTTATATTATGAAACGATGTCTTTTGTAGATATATATAATCACATTAGAATCTTTATAGGATATTTACATCAAAAATTCGATCACCTAAGAATACGTCATAAAAATGACAAATTCTTCAAATTTGACTATTTTACTAAAATAAACTAATAAAACATAAAACAATTCTAGATTTGATATATGTTTTAATATAAATAGTTGCTTCTGGGAAATATAGCATGCGGTTCTTTGTAGTTGGGGTCGGGTTGATTGCGGTAACGACGAGCGAGCCAAACTGCGAACAGCTGGAATTTGTAAAAATTATGCATTATTACTACATTAGTACATTCATTAGAATATAATACATATTTGCCAAATTTTTGACAATATATGTGTATAAAAATAAATAAAGACATATTCGAATCATATTCATAGTAAAGGTTATTGGCATTTACAATTTAACTATAAAATTAGGAAAACTGTTAAATAGAAATAATTCATCTGTGATAGAAAAATGACATAATAAACAAAGCAAGGCGTAACTATATTATTTACAGTTATTATGTTAATTTAGCTTTAATAAATTAGAAATAATACAGACAATAAAAACATTCTTAAAATAAAGTATTACAATTTACACGTGCAGCGTTACGTCAGTTAAAAAAGTGCAAGACGAATTTATAAGTTGTTATGAAATAAGCAAGAGCTATAAAAGTAATTTGTGCAAAAACGACCGTTTATTATGAGAACATGCATTTAAGCTGGCGTAGATAAAATAATTACAACATATAACAGAACGATGTATTATTATTGAAAGTATGTTAATTACATACATTATTTTCGTAAACTTTTCAATATAACATTAATAACACAAGAAAAACTCCTAGCTTGCATTGAAATAAAAATTGTGCAAAAAAAAAATTATAAGGCAGAGCATAGTAATCATGCTAATTTAATATATGCATGCTATTTACAAACATACAGGCATCAAACCAAACCACCTTAAATCTTTAAGTCCTTAGAACATTCAGAGAAATGCGCTTGGGTTAGCCCGTGGATCCTTTTGGTTACGATACCTTACCGTCAACCACACACCCAAAAACTGTAAAGTAACCGCCGTTTTGTTAGTCACAACAGAGTGCATAAACATATACGTTATTAACACATTAACACGTACAGTCAAAGGTAGGATTATTAATCTTATAATTAGCTAGCTGACCTGGCGAACTTCGTACCGCCTTATTTTTTCTTTTTTTTTAAATATAATAATTACATAAATCAAAATAAAATATAACCTATCTTTCAAGTTGGATCAAACTGCACACGGTGTGCAAATTTGATGACAAACGGTTAAGTAGTTTAGGAGTCCATCGCGGACAAAAACGTGACGCGTAATCTATATGATAATAAAATATAAAAATGAATGTTGCTAAGCGCATAACTCGAGAATGGCTCGACCAATTCGGCTATTTTTTTTTGTATGTTCCTTAAATCCCACGGACGGTTTTTATACTTAAAAAAAAAAAAAAAAACATTACAGACAGAACGAAGTCTGTCCAGGCAGCTACTTTATATATACTAAGAAGATTAAAACTCTTCTATTAATATTTGGTTACATAAACATGCAGTTTAAGATAAACAATGTAATTTGTTATTGTTACTGTTCTGGAGGACACAAATGGATGAAATCATTGCACCAGATATTTTAAGAGCTTAAGAGGAAAGGGTAACTGAGAGACTTGAAAAATAGGTATTTAAATAAAATGTCCCTGTCTCTCTGTATGTCGCCGCCGCGCCCCGAGCCAAGAAAGGGACAACTGCGGCTCAGACTGTTTTAGGTAGATAATTACTGACCAAAACAGCATTTCGTAGTCGACTATTTTCTCCCCAAACCATGCCATGTTTTTATGTAACTAAAAAGACCTTCAGCTATACCCCTATGTTCTCGTTTTTATGTAAATATGCGTATTTTTTTTTTATGAGTGTCTGAAAATTTATAAAAAATTAGGCAATATTTCTAGTTTTTGAAGAATCCTACTCCCTATGATAATAAAAATATGAAAAAAAAACCAAGACATAGGGGCATGGTCATGGCAGTTAAAGGTTTTATGTTACAAAAATATTTGATCTAGTGTCATTATCCAGTCGACTAAGTTTGTATGGAGAAAGAGCTGGTATCCTTTCCTCTTAAGGTATATTATAAAAGTAGAATGGAAATTATTTTACATTATAATTTGTAACATTTTGAATAAATTCAGGAGTGACAAGATAAAAGGAAAAAGATAAAAATATATAAAGATTTTAAATCAGCAGGATTTGAACCTGCGCCCTCTGACGTGCCGTGTCAACAATTCAATCTAATCAAGCATTATTATTTGCCTTAGAAATTAATTGGTGATTTTAAAACATTTATATTTATCTGATTTGCTGAAAATAGTGAGAGTGTATTGGAACATATCAAATTTCACCGTACCCTTCTTATGTGAAATGGATTATAACGCCCAACGAAGTGGGCATGGGATCAAAAATATTTGATCTAGTGTCATTATCCAGTCGACTAAGTTTGTATGGAGAAAGAGCTGGTATCCTTTCCTCTTAAGGTATATTATAAAAGTAGAATGGAAATTATTTTACATTATAATTTGTAACATTTTGAATAAAAAACCTTAATGCTCTTATACTTCATTGTAAGAAAAAAAAATTTGACTTTGATTTTTAATTTATGATTTGAAATTTAATTTATGACAGATACATTTTACTATGTAAATAGTGCTCATTTTATTATTAAATAAACTGATTACATATTTGATTAGATATAAATATGCATGTGATATCAAGAGCACAATACGTCATTACTGATCTTCCCATTTCATATCTCATAATTTTATCTTACTTTGTATTTGCTAATAAAAAAGTATATATACATATCTTATTGAGATAACAAGTTGTTATAGAATTATGCAATAAATTTATTTTTGTACCTCAGTAAAACTGAAGAATAGTCCAATACCACCGCAAAGCTTAAAGGCATAGTCAATTGTCTCCTTCAATTTCTCCATACACGGCTGACACTGACAATTGGGTGATATGTCCATGTTCTTGCAACAAATTCTCTGTGAACATAAGATTGATTGCATAATATATATCTACGTAGTAAAGTAAATACTGAATTAATGTCATTACAATATTAATATTGTAAAATATAAGGGTTTGCTTGTTTGATTGTAACTACATGATGTAAGTGAATGAATTCAATTTTTTTTTTTTTCTAACATTAGAAAGCCTATATAGGCAAGTAGGAGACTAACAAATATTATATGCTGGCAAATAAACAACCACGCTGGTGTAATGGTGTAAGTAGTCACCTAAATATTGTATTTGTACAAATATTTCTTCCCGGTTTGGATCTGTCCTTGTGGATCTCCCCACTGTGCCTCGGAGAGCATGTTAAGCCATCAGTCGTTATCAGGTATTTATGATAACAACCGGGTGTTATCATAAATACCTGATAACGATTGTTACTCATAGTAGGGAACATATACGCCCACCCACAGTGGAGTAACATGGTGGATTAAGCTCCAATCCTTCTCCCACATGTAGAAAGAGGCATATGCAGTGGGATGTAACAGGCTGAATTATGAGATCGTGAAATAAAGCACAGCAGTAAAGTTATACTTTAGTGAAATTAGATGGATAACCCCCCACCGGAACCCCTCCACTAACTCTTAAACTTTATTGTATGGTATTAAAGTTCAAATTGACTTTTGTATGGGAATATAGAAAAGTGTTGTTTTTAGACTTCTCAGGTAATTTTTAAAATTTTTCTCACCATAACAACCATCCTCGTGCTTCAAGGAATATTATAAAAAAAGAATTAGTGAAATCGGTTCAGCTGATCTCGAGATTTGCGCTTAGCAACAAATTCTGCGATTCATTTTTTATATATATAGAGACTAGCTGACCCGGCGTACTTCGTACCGCCTAACAGTCGAAACTTTACTTTTTATTTTTATTTTAATACTTATCCTTCCCGAAACCCCTCCACTAACACTTAAACTTTATGGTATGGTATTAAAGTTCAAATTGACTTTTAAGTATTATTACAAATCTTTTGTATGGGAATATAGATTATTGTTGTTTTTGGACTTTTTCAGGGAAATTTTTAAATTTTTCTCTCCGTAAGAACCATCCTCGTACTTCAAGAAATATTATAAAAAAATAATTAGCGAAATCGGTTCAGCCGCTCTCGAGATTTGCGCTTAGCAACACATTCAGCGATTCATATGCGATATATAGAGATAAAGTAAAATATAATAAATCTCGTACATCAACTACAGTGCAAGATGGATAATCAGCTGTAGTGTTCGGTGGCATTATTCTGCTTTGGAAACCACAGCACTGGAACCTTTCCTGGACTTGTTCCTTTACATCCATATTCACTTTGTTCCAACCCTGGATAATAAATGAGGACAAATATCTGCATTAATATCAGGAATCTGTTAATTTCTACTAACTAATAGCTTTGTTTCAAACTTGAAAAGTAACTATTAAATGAAACAACTTAGAAATCTTTTCCATAACATCATTTCTTAAAATATGCCAGCAATGGTATGATTTATTACTATAAACTATTTTTAATATTTGCACTTCATACAAAATTAAAAAAAATAATTAAAGACTAGAGACTGAGACTAAAGCTAAGAGACTGATACTAAAAATAATGTGTTCACCTGTTGAGCTAACATCTCCTGTTGATCAGAATTGACGGCAAGACAGGCACAAGCCACCGAGAACTGCACCAGGAAGAGCAGGAATAGAATAACCATGTACTATGCCATGTTAAGGAATTTATTTTATTATTATGAGTATGACTGATAAAAATATGCGGTTAAAATCTACATCTTGGACCGTCGACCGTTTATCGGCATAATTTCATTACCGAAAAAAAAATAATAATAACCCTAACCTATCTAACTTCATAATTACACTGTTTATCAGTATAATTCCCTTACAAAAAAATAAAAAATAACCCTAACCTATCTAACTTCAAAATTACTGTTTATCGGCACAATTTTGTTACAAAAAATAAAAAAAATAACCCTAACTTATCTAACTTCAAAATTTATAATGTGACAGTAAATAAGTAAAAAAAATATATATTTAAGTAAAAAAAAATTAAAAAAAAAATTCTGCGACCTGAGAATTCACAAAAAGCTTTCCATATAAATGAGTACTATATACAGAAAAAATATAAACATCAAAATCGACGGTCCAGGATGTAGATTTTAGCCAAATATGCTACTGATGATAAATGACATTAAACTTATGAATGTAATTATTTCTTGTCATATATAAAGGATACAAAAAATAGCATAACTTGATGATGCTTTACTGCTCCAGCCAGTCCCAGAAGTGATATCAGGATGAGAAACACTCCGCATGCTAAGATACCACCCACTATGGGCAAATTGGTGACCAGTGACGATGCTTGCCCATACACCGCCACTGATATGAGTATAGAAGCAACCACCTGCCGATTAATGACAAAAATAAGAAATGTGAAGTGTTGTTAAATATTGGGTATAAAAATAATACGTACCACATAAAGAATGTTTAAGGCGATCAAAGCATTCTTAGAACAAGTAAATCCTCCACACATTTTGAAGTTAAAATACACAAAATAACACAATGGCTGTGTCCCTTTGATTAGTTTATTTTTTTTTCAATAAGAAGGTGTTAAAATGTCCTTAACACCAATGATTGATAGCTTAGCCTAAACAGAACAAACCAAAAAACAAGTTTTTATTAATTTTGAACAGCAAAAAATAATTAAATGAGCAATACTTTTACTTTTCTTTCTCAAAGCACTCTTAAATCCACTTAAATCTTAATTATTTCTAATTTGACTGATAGGGATGTGAAAAAATAATCGATTTTTATTTAAATCGATTATTTTTTTCTAAAAATCGATTTTTAATAATCGATTTTTGTATTAATATTAATCGATTTTTAATAAATCGATTATATAAATTACGCGTTTAAATCGATTTTTATAATTAGTGCCATCTATGCGATGGATGAAAAAAAGAGCGAAGAAAGTTTCAATTTTATATACAGCGCTATCTATGCGGCGGATGGAACAACTCAAAGTAAATTCATTTTTACTTAAAACGGTGCCAATTCTTTCCATGTAGGTACCTATCTTTACGTGTAAAGTAGTTTCAGTACTTTTAGTGTAGTGAATAAGATAATATTATATAGTTGTTTGTAAACAATTAAACAATAAAAATGTCTTCTAACCGTTAAACACCTATAATTTTTTTTATTGTTAAAACTGAAAGATTAACGAAAGATTTCTTTTATATTTTAGTTTTTGAGACCACAGCGTAGTCGTTTAGTTTTTGAAGTGAAACTTCTTTAGGCGTATATGGGGTAAAATTTGAGCTACCAGTAACGCGACAGCGTCATGACGTTCAGTACTTGAATGGGTGACCACCTGTTTTTTTTTTCAACTAGTTTTTTTTGTATTTTAAGTTCGTTTACTTTTTAATTAGTTTTTTAACTGTTTTTTTTTTAATTTTTTTTTAAATTAGTTTGCCAAAGAAGTTTTACTTCTGACATGTGTACTTAGTACGCACGCAATTTTATTTAATTATCGTTTCGTTTTAATTTTTTTATTTTAAAAAATATTTATGCCAATTTTTTTTAACTGAACCTTCCTTAGGCGCATGAGGGATAAAATTTGAGCGACTGGTACCGTGGCAAAAACACTGGGAAACCCGCGTGACGTTAGCTTTTTCTTTTTTTTTCAATTACTTTTTTTGAATTCGTTTTTTTATTATTATTATTTTTTAAAATTAGTTTGACAAAGAAGTTTCACTTCAGACATGTGTACTTTATACGCAAGCAATTTTTTTATATTTTTATTTGATTTTTATTTTAGTTTTTGAGACAATAAGGTTGTCATTTTGTTGGGATGCTCATCGTTTTATTTTTATTACAGTAAAACGTTTAATGGTACTGAAAATTTGTATTAATAATGATATATTTTGGTTACCTTATTCCTTACCTTGAAAGTTTAAAGGAACTTTCACTCTGATTTTTAGTTTTGAATTGGTTAATTTTTTACTAATACTTTTTATTTGATTTTTAGTCTGATATGAATTTTATTGGAATATGAAAAGCACGTAGATTTTTGAATAATATAAAAAAAATCGATTTTTTCGCAAAAATCGATTATTATTTTGACTAAAAATCGATTTTTGAGAAATCGATTACTATGTAATCAAGAAAAATCGATTTTTATTTAATCGATTTTTTTACATGAATGTCACATCCCTTTTGACACTTCTGAGCTCTGAGTCTGACTAGTTTTCACAAGACTTGCAAATGTCATTTGTCAAATAGCCTGTTTAGTTGACAAAACAACCACAGATGAATTGAGCTATATGGCTATTAAATATAAGACAACTATCAAAAATATACCAAAAATAGCAAAATCACAGCAAAATCAGCAGTCTAAAGACTTAATCGATAATTCGATATTACTCTTAAACTTAATTAATCTTAACTGAATATTTCTAGTATTTAAACGTTTAGTGGCTAAATACAAAAGATGTTACATACTATAGTTGTCACAAAATAAGAGGCCCGTTTGGATAAATACCCTAGAACGTAACTTGGTACGAAACTGTAAGAAACAATAAAGGAATTATTAATAACATAAACTGTTTTTAAAACATAAGTAAATTTTTGGCGCGTTAAATAATATGATAGAATATATTGGAAGTGTTCTTTTCGCGTTTACTTTATAGTAGCATGCAATTTCTAATTATTACGAAACGTCTCAAAAACAGTTACGTTCTAAGTCTTTTT
Source organism: Melitaea athalia (assembly GCA_905220545.2). Lineage (NCBI taxonomy): Eukaryota > Metazoa > Arthropoda > Insecta > Lepidoptera > Nymphalidae > Melitaea > Melitaea athalia. Next base: position 12,002,267 of record HG992187.1, read on the forward strand.
GTTTTTAAATACTAGTGTTGTAACTAGTTAATTACTGAATTTCACCAGCATCATTCGATTTTAATAGTTAATAGGTTGTCTCCCGTGAGGTTAGATCTAACCTGTCATTATTTATCTGACGCATCAATTTGGTGACACTCATTTACTATACTTTGTATACCAAACTTGAATTTTTGTATAAATTGGCAGTAATGTAGTGTGTGAAACGTCATAAACGTCAAGTATATATTTTTTTTTCCAAATGTCACTTACTCTAAGAAAGAGGTTATTTATGTATGATAATTATGTATTTTATTTCGGTAAGCCTTTAGACAATAGTATTTCGATTTATGGGGTTTTTTGAAAAATTGGGGGGAGGGGGTGTGGTGGATTATCCTCTGGTGCCTCTCCCATCCCCAGCAATCTCATGATTATAACGATATCACGGCAAAAAAATTTAAGGTAAAAATTATTTAAATACTTACCGAATACCTAATTTTAATTATACGTATTTTAGCTCCGATGCTGCAAGAAGTGCATTCATACTCCGTTCCGTGGCTTTTAAAACACACATTGTAATAATACACGTATGTACGTAGAAACTATTTGTAACACTTTTATACATAATATTATTCGTATTCACGTCAAAAATATCTCTTGATTGACAAGAATAATATACGATACGAAGAACAGATTAATATGAACTGACATATCGATGTAGATGTTTTCGTTCTATCTATCAAACAGGCAAAAGTCTAAGACCATACAGCCTACTCAGTCGGTATTCTTTTCAATACATTTTTTTATATGAAGGCAAAACCTATTTAATCGTAAATCTTTTTAATTTTGAGCTTAGATAAATTAGATTATCGACATAATTTCGTTATAAAAAATAAATAAATAACCCTAACCTACCTAACTTCAAAATTAGACGGTTTATCCACATAATTACGTTACGAAAAAAATTTAACATACCACCATTGAAATTAGTATAACACGGCTCCGGCGCGGAAGGAGGACCGACCTCTCCCGCTGTGCGAAAGCGCATGAACGAATGCGTAGGGAGCGGATGATGCCTTATCCGCTCCGGGCTCTCAACAGAACACTCTAGGGGTAAGACAGACCAAGACCACGTGGATAGTGGGGTGCTCGGATTGGGTTCTGGGTATTTTTCGGATTTCTGTATATATATTCTAACACACAATTTTACTAATTTTATTAGAATATTATGTCGTTCTAATTAGTTTATCCATATCCATCCATATTGTTTTGAGCTTGTTCATTTGAGTTTTCAATTTAGTTTTAAGAACAACATTTACATTTTTATTTCTTGCATTAGAAAGCCAAAAAATTGACTGTAAATATATAATTCTGGAGTCTTACATTGTAAATACTAGCTGCTGCCCGCGACGTCGTCTGCGTGCGTTCACTGCTCGTTCCCCGTAGGTGATAGCGTGATAATATGTAGCCTATGTTCTGACCCGACTTCTTAATAATATTCGTGCCAAATTTGAAGTAAATCCAAGCAGTACTTTTTGAGTTTATCCCGGACATACATACAGACAAACAGACAAAAATTCAAAAAAATATATTTTTGGCTTCGGTATCGATTGTAGATCACAGCCCAAGTATTCTTTAAAAAAATATTCAATGTACAGTTTTGACTTTCCTACCATTTTATTATATGTATAGATGTATAATATTAAAAAGAAATTTATTTCAAATATTGTCCAGACAAGTTAGACGTATAATGTCAATGTAGATTTGTGCTACAGGTGGTATCTTAAAATAAATAAGTTTGCAAATTGTTGAGAATGTGAAATAGTGAACATTTGTTGTTTTAGAAATTTACTAGCAGACCCGGCAGACGTTGTCCTGCCCGGAAAACAGCTACCAAATTTGATTACTTACATATCGATAGCAGTGCCACCTACCGGATCCAACTGGGATAAAAACTACCCTATGTCCTAAGTTGGATCAAATTACAGATGCTTACAAATTTTGATAAAAATTGGTTCAGTAGTTTTGGAGTTTATTGGCAACATACATCGTGACACAAGATTTTTATATATATAATTATGATGTACTAAGATTTTTGCCATAATTTTATTTATTTTGGTATACAAGGATTAAGTTAATTTGTAATAATTAAAATAAATTAAACAGAGGATAATTAATATTTTAGAAGAGTTTAAAATATAAATAATTAAAAAAAAGTTTGTTTTATTTATAAAACAAAAAAAAACCTAGCAAGCAGCGGCTACGCGGAAAAATATTGATAATTTTATCGACTAATTTATCGACCTTTTTCCACACTATTATCGATATCCGGTACGATAGCAATATGACAACACTATGCTTCATTATTACCAATTTAACGAAAAAAATAGAGCTCAACCGCAAAGTTGGTACCCCAGGGTATAGTAAAATTTGAAGTCTTGTCTTGACTATGAAGTGACACCTCTTCTCTAAATATGCTCTATGGTTCGGGCAAGTCCGGTAGACGAGAGGTTAATCGATATTGTGTAGTGATCTCTACTGAAAATAATTTTATTGTATTTGCTCGCAAACGAAAAAAACGACTTCAATTACATCGACAAGTAACAAAACGTAGATAAACGAAAAAATAATCAACTAAATACTCGTTATCAAAGATTAAAGTCTTTACAGGTACCATGGTCACGGGAGAACGATGTCCTAGTGTAGGGAACCTAATAAAACGCGATAAAACCAGAAAAGGTTGTTTCATTATAATGAGAGGAATTGACGTAAACATTTTTTAGAAAACAATAAAAAAAATTATTAAAGACAAATTGATCTTTTGTACCATTGTATTATTTCAATTTACCTACAATATTAAAGTTTAAGTTAAATTTTCTAATCAGAAATTTAATTGAATATACTTTACACTAAATAATTAAATCGATCAAATAGTCTTACAAAGTTGAATCGATTTATCTTGAGTATCGAATACCGAGTCGTTTGGTTACTTCCCTATTTACGTCTCGATGACATATGTCCAAAGGCAAACGGGCCTATTATTTTGCGATGACTATAGTGTTTGTAAGGGTTTTGTATTTTATTTATACCTATCTGGTTAATTTTCTTTGTACCATTAAAAATATTATCGAGCTTACAACATACTGAATTTCAAAATAAAATTTACAAAGTCTAACACAAAAACTATAACTGTATGTGGTATCCCAACTCCTAAAATAATACATATTAGATTAGTAATAAAACTATTGGCTAAAATTTAGATTATGGACCGTCGATTTAGATCTTCATATTTTTTCTGGTTATTTACGGTCACATTATAAATTTTGAAGTTAAATAGGTTAGGGTATTTTTTTTGTAACGAAATTATGCGGATAAACAGTCTAATTTTGAAGTTAGATAGGTTAGGGTTATTTTTTTTTAAGTCCGAAAAATACCCAAAACCGAATCGGAGCACCCCACTATCCACGTGGTCTTGGTCTGTCTTACCCATGGCGACCAGCATGCCGAGGCTGCGGAGGCGAGCGTGGGTGTCTGCGTTTTGTTACGCAAGGGCGAAAGGGCTGCCCTTCCGAAGCGCCGGAGCCGTCACGGAATGAATTTATATCGATCAACTGTCAAATTTCGAGGTTAGGTCTATGAGATTAATTTTTTCTATGTTTTTCAAGAACGGCGCATTACCTTGTATCGTGAGTGGTATGGGGGGGTTTAGGGGGACCGCCGCTACCTCCCTCCTCCCACTCTCGCCCTTAAATTCGTGCCAAACGATCTAAATTCTTCTTCTAATCTTAAAACTTTAACCATGGATATCTCCATAACTATGGGTTTCTGGTATGTGGGAGTGGTACTGGTGGGTAGCCCACCCCTCCCCCTCCCCCCCGCATCCCTCAAACCCCCAAAAATCGACGGTCCACAGTCTAAATTTTAACCAAACTATTGTTTTGAGGAGACTATAACTAACACTATTGTATGCTTCTTATTTTTTACGAGGATGGAGAGTAAGGCCGATGCCTGGAAATTTAGCGGGCAGCGGGGCGGCAGCGGTTCTCGAAACCAGCGGCAGATCATGTGGCTCACTGGCGGATCCAGGGGGGGGGGTCACGGGGTCATGACCCCCCCCCCCCCCCCTGGGCTGTGTCCAGGACCTAGGTGGACCACTAATTAAAATTTTTAAACAAGATTTTTGTCACAATATAGGTATTTTTAAGTACATTACCTATAACATAGATTAATAAAATACTTTTGTCTTTGTCGCTCGCGTATAAACATATTGCCGTTGCGCTCACACAACAACACTGCAATGCTAACGCGCGGGCGGTCGCCGCTTGACTGGAGTCACCGCTCGTTGCTCGCCATCACGCCGCTGGCCCGCCGCTGTTTTCGAGGGTCGGTCCATTTGATTGTACGCATAAGTTCCGTGTGTGTTCCCGTTTGGTGACGCCGCGTTGGCGCGGGCGCAGCGGTCACAGCACTGGATTGCGATTGGCTGTTGCGTGGGCGATTGCGGGTTCGATCCCCGCACACTACAACATTTTTATTGGCCATACAGATGTTTGCCGTGGTCTGGGTGTTTGTGCAGTCCTTGTGGGTCTCCCCACCGTGCCTCGGAGAGCACGTTAAGCCGTCGGTCCCGGTTGTTATCATGTACACCTGATAGCGATCGTTACTCATAGTAGGGAATATATATTTGGGTTGTCTGGAAGAAATGGCTAAATAGCCATAAGTCCGCCAATTGTACTTCACAGTCTGTAAATGATATTTGTAGTTGTGATGTACAACAAAGTATTAAACAAATAAATAAGTTCCAGCCGCACCTGCGCCGCCGCCGCTGCCGCCGTCTGCCCGCAAAACTCGCGGCAATGCCCTAAAAGGTGCGTTCAGACTACGACATAAATGTCAGACATTAATGTCTGTACTGTTTATACTTGTACGGATTTTTTGTGTCTGAGTCATTGAGATATTATGTACTACGTACTAGAGAAGCTATTTCAAACAAAAGTTATGAAACACTTTTGATGACAGCGGTGTTTACCGCGCATGCGCTGTGTGAGCGAGATCGCACAGAATCGGCGCGAAAACATGGCCGCAGTAGCCGCCAGCTGCGACGCGTTGCAATTGAAAAATTATAATTAAATTAAAGATAATAATTATGTCGAAATTACTGGTGAAAAGTCACTCCTTGATTTTTACTTATGTTTCTGGAGCTGTTTGAGCAATATCTCAATGCACATGTAGGCATATTTAAAAATAAAACTTTACTCAAAGGCGTCACGTTACAGCAAGCGCTTGAAACAGACTAAGTGAGTTAGAGCGCACGCACTCTAACTCTTGTTACAAAAAATCAAGTCGAGGCGTCTCCTCTAGTACGTAGTACATATATCTCAATGGTCTGAGTAGTGTCAATTTGTAAGTGTACGGAAATTGTGTCCGAGCTGTTCACAGTTCACACGCAAATAGGTTTGCTGTATACACTACAAGTGTACCGTGCATACGTTATGCCATTCATGAAGAATTTAAAGAATATTTTGTGACGCCACAAGGTGAAGTAAATTGGCAGTATATAAGTATATTTAATTACAATATTGTTTACAATTAATGAAGAAATGTGTTACTTAATTTTGACAAAAATATCTGTAAAATATAAGTACCTAATTAAAAATATAAGTAAATTAAATACATTGATGCGATTGATTTTAACAATTAAAATTTTCAAACGAAGGAAATACGAGTACCTACTCATATCACGCGACAAGTTGGCGACAAGCTTTTCTATCATATAGATTACTAGCTGTCCCCGCAAACGTTGTTTTGCCATATATGTTATTAACCCCCGCAACCCCCTCTTGTGGGTGGAATTTTGTAAAATCCGTTCTTAGCCGACTTCTACTTGGCGAAAGGAATATTCCTACCAAATTTCAAGTCTCTACGCCTTATGGTCCCAGAGATATCGTGATGAGTCAATGGGATGGAAATCTCTTTTATATACAGGATGGGGATTATAATACAACGATAAATTGGACAGCGTATATGTAATGACATTCCAAGCCCACATACAAAAAATCAATAAAATACATCCAGTAGTTTAGTCACAAATTATGATTTTTCATTTTTTAAAATTTCTCCGTATGTATTATACTAAAGAACTGACCTACCCTAAAACCGGCGGTTAACGACTCAAGGACAGCTATTATTATTTTTAAAAAGATTGAGCATAAAAATAATGGATATGGGATCGACTGCCACAAAAAAAGGCAAAATTTTTAATCATTGCCATTTAGTGACAGTTCGCAGACCAAATAATATTATAATAACTAATGTTTAAAAAAAATAACTTATTCAGTATCGGCTACTGATCAGTTCTGCATATTTAAAAAAAAAAATTGATGGTTTGAGAAAATTTAAACCAAATAGTTTTTTATTCAATTTAATTTTAAATGCGTAACAATTTATTTAATTTACTTTTCTAACTTACTATTTTTTATTCAATCAAAATAAGGAAGTTTTGTAGGTACAAGCACATACCACTTCTAAGCGACTATGCCGCGTAGAAAGAAGGTCACGCGCGATGACGCGTGTAACAGGTCAGTGATCCTGTAGTTACAAAAATGATGTTACAAAATTTTATTAAATTAAACTGAATTAGTTTGTATGAAAAAATCTTTTTTTTTTTATTTTGATGTTAGGACTTATCTGATGGTTTTGAAATACTTCTTAATACTAGTACTAACGGTGTTTTCAATTATCGTTCTATTGTCATCCCCACCTTGTATATAGATGTGTAATCTATACTTAATCTATACTAATATAATAAAGCTGAAGAGTTTGTTTGATTGTTTGTTTGTTTGTTTGAACGCGCTAATCTCAGGATCTACTGGTCCGATTTGAAAAATTCTTTCACTGTTAGATAGCTCATTTATCGAGGAAGGCTATAGGCTATATATCATTACGCTAAGACCAATAGGAGCGGAGTCCACGCCGACGAAGTCGCGCGCAGAAGCTAGTAGGTATATAAAGCTGAAGAGTTTGTTTGTTTGATTGTTTGTTTGTTTTTTTGAACGCGGTAATCTCTGGAACTACTGGGCCGATTTGAAAAATTCTTTCAGTGTTAGATAGTCTATTTATCGAGGAAGGCTATAGGCTATGTATCATATTATCACGCTAAGACCAATAGGAGCGGATTCCACGCCGACGAAGTCGCGCGCAGAAGCTAGTGACTTTATAAGTAGACAGTAAAAGTTTTAAAGTAAAATTTTATTTTTTCGTTTTAGCGCATTCAAATAAAAGCTTGTTTTTTAAAAATGTTTTTTACTTTTAATTTATTTGTACGTAAAAAAACCTCACTCCGCTAAGCCTTTTCCACCAGAGCTGTGCTAAGCTAGGCTAGGTAAATGAAGCAATTCTATTGGTTCTTCAAAAACACATCCCTCGCTACGCATCCTCGCACATCTCTGGTGGAAAAGCAGCCTTAAGCTATGCTCCAGATGGTTGTCGCTGTGGCATCTATCACTGCGTAGTAGACACAGGTACTCGTGTGCCTGGTTACTGCCAATACCGCATGAGGCACGCTGTCATGTATTTGGTGTTTCTCGGATCTGCTTTGGATAATGGTGACCTCGTCGTAGGTCTCCCCCTGAGCTTTTCATCAAAGTTCTCGACGATGTAGGTCTTCCCGCAACCCGGAACCCGATTAATCCATTTAAATTTTGGCAGTTGCCAGCCCACCAAGGCCGCATTAGCGTTTCGGTCGCCTGAGATTGATTTGGCCATCTCAAGTATCTGGTCATCCAGCGTTACCCTCGTGTACTTGGCAACCAACACAATCGGATCTACCGTAGATGTTAAACAAAATTCTTGCGTTACATCTCGCCCCGCAGCTTCGACGTGCACCCAAGAATCCACCTGTATAGCTATATTGCTAATATCATATTTTTCATCGTTTTTAGTTATGATGCCATATCCAAACTGACCCGTGATCTCGTGATAGGCTTTATTGCAACTGCCTACGTGTCAATTTAGGTCACCTACGATATATTTCAACTCCCCAAGTGATATCGAGTCGAGTAAGTTATCGAAATCGTCCCGGAACTCCTGTTTTTCTTGATCGGGGCAGTCAGTTTGTGGTGCGTACCTACACTGGAATGGCATAGGCATGGCTAGTTTAACCACTATGAGTCTGTCACTTTTTCTGTTCACGTTAATTATACGTTGTTTAAGGTTTGAATCCAATACCATCACTACAAAACTATTGTAAACAATCCAATACTACAAACTATTGTAACTCAATTTCGAGTGTTTATAACGCAATAATATAATAGGTATAATAGCCAAGTCCTAAATCTTGTGACTTTGCCCTTTTCCATTTGGTTTCTTGTAGGCAACATATTATTATGTTTATTTGCCAAGCATTTAGCAGTTAGCTCCTAATTCTTGGCTTCGACCTATGAGAGTACCAAGTTTAAACTTGAACTTGAAAATTCACGTAGCTTATCTTATTCGAGACTGAGAATTATGCACCTGCGTCCCAGTATAGTTCGCATTTCTCGCGTTCACATGGCCATCGCCGCTTGCGGATAACCCACTAACATTGGTAGCTGTCTTCCTTTTCTTCATATTTACGAGCAGGAGATGTGAAGTGAAACTGTACTTTTATACACAAGTATAGGCGCTGCCGTTAAACCTGCTCTGGGTTCTTCCGCCACTATCCTTGCTGAGCGCTCCAGCCCGAACGCACAGCACTGCAAAGACCTCACATATTTTGAAGTAGCTCTTTGCAGGGCTTTGATAACCGAGTGTTCTTGTCCGGCCTGTTTGGTCTGCGGGAGGTATTTTATTTCCGTCCTACCCGAAAAATCTTTTGAGCGTACCCCGATCCCTCCACCTTGGAAACGCGTTCCCTAGTGTTAAAGCTATCACCAAGGCCACTAAGACTCGGCTAGTTAAAGCGCTGGTATTCTCCATATTCCTCTACGCCTCGGAGACGTGGACCCTGCGAGAAAGTGAGAAGAAGAAAATAGACGTTCTCGAGATGTGGTGCTGGAGAAGAATGTTGAGTGTCGTGGAATCAATTCCGGACTAACAAGTCCATTCTGGAAGAACTCGGCATCAAGCAGCGTCTATCTTCCATCGTACAGGCTCGAATTCTCACTTTCTTTGGTCACGTGATTAGACATGACAATGTCTCTATCGAACGTCTAGTCATCCAAGGAAAAGTAGAAGGAACCAGACGTCGCGGCATATCGCCTATGAGATGGACGGACCAAGTTAAGGCTGCAGTGGACATTCCATATTGCATGTGTGTTCCCGAAAAGCAGCTGTCCGGGAAGAATGGAGACAGATCGTCAAGAGTGTGACTGGGAAGTGATGACCACGACCGCTCTAACAAGAGCGTAACGAAAGAGATGAGTGTTAAAGCTTCCCTGAGTTACATAACAGGATATGTTTGTAATTAATTTCAGATTTTAACACTAATCAGGATTGAACCATATTTTTTAACTATTAAATTAAGTCAGGATTTGTAAAACATTATTTTTAGCCTTGCTTAGGTTTAAATTATCATTCTACTTTAGGTTAAACAAAATGTACCAAACATGATAAAAAATATACTTGAAAAAATCCTTAAGCAGTCAAGTTTTTTATTATTATTACAATAGCTGTTTACTAACCTAACCCAAGCTTTAAATTATAATGAAGTAAATAAAAGTATGCATATTTCTGATTTAAGTTATATTATAATAAACAATGTTTCCTACTATCTTATACTAATGAAATAAATAATTTTGTACATTAGGACTCAGAAATATTTGTGTTTTTTTTAATATCCTCATCTACTTTTTCTTTACTTTCTTTTAATTGTTCGTCAAAATATTGTTTTCTATGAATCAATGCCACATGTGGTTGTCGTAAGCTATAATTTTCATTACCAAGTTTAGAGTAATTCTTTTCACCTTCTTTTCCCATTAATTCTCTTAAGGCTTGGTTTCTTTGTAATAACTTTTCATAAAATATTACACCACTTTCAATAAAATCAGGACCTAATTCACATAACTTCTTATCAACACTTATTTCGTAATGTATTTCTGTCATATCTTTCATCAGAAAGTATACTCCTAAGCCAAATAATCCTACGATAGAATAAAGTATAGCCCTAGCGTTCAGTGGGGCTGCATATAAATTGAGTCTTCTATTCAAATACTGTGACAAATTATACACCAAGAATATAGACATAAATGGGTAAGTAGATTCAAACATGACTTTACTGTTTTGAGTCATTAATATTTCTCTACAAATGGCAAATTCTTTCACTTTATCTGGTAATAATAAGGCTTCTCCTAGCTTTTTGCCAACTTCAGACGACAAATCCACTTTTTTCTGATTAACCTAAAACATAAGACAAATATATGAAAACATTATTATGTATAACATCCCTTTAAATTGTTCTAATATCAAAATAAATAATATAGATAAATCCACCTGAACATTTTGTTTCTCAATATCATCTAATGATTGATAGGTAAAATTTATCGGAATCCCAACAAGGGCACCAAATTTCGAACTGGTACTTCCTGTAATTATAGTTGGTATTTTAATTAATTCATATACTCTAATAACATAATTATATAAGTATACTTGTATTATACATTGTGTGGTATTTGACTTACCAGCATGAAATAAGTCATATCCAAAAACGGTAAATGGTTCAATTAATTTTCTATGGACTTGTGATACTTTTAAAATGTCTAAACATTTTTCATATTTCTTTTGAAGATCGTCTGAGAGTTCTCCTGGCTTTCCATTACTAAGAATAGAAAAAATTCACAAAAAATATGTACGGAAAGGAATATCTATATCCTTTAATAATACAATATACTTTACCTATAGTAATGAACAAAATCTTTGTAATGTCCTAAGAAAAAGGTATGAGGAGCAAATCGTGCAGCAGTAAGAGCAATACCGGTACCGGTAACAATTGCAAAAGAAAACTTTCGACCTTTTTCTGTTAAAAACCACGATATCGGTTTTTTCGTAGTCATTATTTGTAATAAAAATATATGCACTTATATAAAAGTTTTCAGATGTTAAAATTATTTATTAATTTATTGTTAGTTAGCTCGTCATTGGATTATTTGAGGTTACTTTTTCTCTTCTCCTTGTCAATGTCAATCAAGGACCAAGGATTTATAATAGTGATGCGAAATAATAAATAAATCGAGACTTTTTTTATCGACTGACCGATAATGAGTGACTCAAAATAGGGTATTCCACTATGTTTGAAAAAGTACTTCAAAATGTTAATTTTCTAATAAAAAGCCACAAAAAAATATATTTCGGCAAAATAAACACGCTTTCATGCCATAAAATTAAATTAAATTTTAAACCTTTTTTATTACCGCGAAAACGCTACAGCCATTTTGGTGACGTAATATGTGCAATAACAAAAGTGTATGACGTAAGTAAGAGAGTAACATAACCTACAATTGCTATGACAACCATCAACAAATTAGTAATGAATGCATATTATTTCAGTTAGAACAAGATATGAAGAGTTATTATACGAAAGAACACAATTATTACTCCTTGAAGTTAAAATTGATAGATATTATTGAATAGACAGCTGTTGACAGCATTGACAGAACTTTGTTATTGCCCGTATGACGTCATACCATGGCGGCTCGTGTTTTAGGTCACGTGATATACAGATTAAAATATACGGCTTTTAATTTCAATATAATAAATCAATAATGTGCTTTTATGATTCCAAATCAGAATATTCAGGTGTATTTCTATATACATTTTAATTTTTATCAAATTTTATAATTTATTTTTCACTACGGAAAGTACCCTATTACACTAAGTCGATTCAGCCTGTAACATCCCACTGCTGGGCATAGGCCATATGTTCAGTACCTATAGCAACGTGTAGGAACTGTGAAAGCACGGCCTGTCCATCCTTGACTGAGAGCCCAGGAGGACCAGACGTTCGTCATTTTATAAAAGCTGAAAATTTCTCAGTGCATGCTCCCAACGCCTTTGATACCTGATATCTGCCAAAGTAACCATCAGTTAAATTTAATATTTGGCCATTACTTCTATCGGTGTTGGTAGCATGCACTGACTAGAAAGTTTCAGCTTTTATAAAATGACGAAGGTCTGGCCCTCACGGGCTCTTGAGATTAGTATACAGATTTTAGCAATTACACTTCGTCCCTACTCGTTAAATCAACGGTTCTTGCTAATCTGTGAAATCCCAAAAAAAAATTTGTCTTGACAGATTGACAGTTGACACAAGCCTGAATGTTGAATTGTTGATGTTTGGAATTTGGATCTTTGGTTTGGAATTGGATAGCAAACAAGTAAACAATCCTCAACTTCAGTGTTGCCAACTTAGTGGATTTTCCACTAGATCTGGTGGTTTGGACACCCTTCTTGGCGGGAAAAAATTGGTTTTAGTGGCTAGTGGATTTTTTAGTGGTTTAGGTTTGTTCTAGTTAGTGGTAAGCTTCGGAGCTTACCACTAAAAAATGATCCAGTATTTTTCTAGGTTTTTTAAACATATTTAAAGATTTAGTCACATTTGCGATATCTTTATTGGTTTTATCGCACTCTAACGCAGATGTAGAGCGATGATTTAGTATTATCAACGTAGTCAAGACGAAATAGAGAAACCGAATGAATTTTGATCTCCTTTCTGCAATTCTCACAGTTCGTGCAGGCTTAGCACGCGAAAGGAAATGCTGCAATAAGTAATTAGTACCTGGGTGACCGAGCTTAGCTCGGTATTTTTAGTAAATAAATATAAACTCGTCATTTAAATAAAAAATCACGAGTGTAAATAAAAAAAAAATGAAAAAAAAAAAAAAAAACGATTTGGAGACGTGAGGATTTGAACCCGGGTCTACTCGATGCGACACCGGCCGTCTTCCTACCTGAGCTATTAAAACTGTATAAACAATGGCGAAATTTACCTTCGTATTCTTAGTTATTTTTTCATTGCCTAAAAACAGGGATAAAACGACATTTTCTAAAAATGAATCCTAGCTAGATCAATTTTTCGCCCCCGAAAGCCCCTGCATACTAAATTTCACGAAAATCGTTGGAGCCTATTTCGAGATTCAGAATATATATATACATATAATTATATATACAAGAATTGCTCGTTTAATAGTTTAAGATATAATACCCAATGTCTTTAAGACCTTGGATTGGGGGGGAACGAGGCATCAACGTCAACGGCGAATACATCTCTCACCTTCGTTTTGCTGACGATATCGTCATATTTGCGGAGACGTTGGATGAGCTAGGCCAAATGCTGGCCGGCGTGAACGAGTCCTCCCGACGAGTCGATCTCGGTATGAACTTGGACAAAACGAAAGTTATGTTTAACAACCAAGTCATACCGAGATCGATATCGGTCGATCAGTCGATGGTACCCTTCTCGAAGTTGTTCAGGATTATGTTTCCCTAGGCCATACAATCCAACTAGGCTGCAACAACCTCGAGAAGGATGCCAATAGGAGGATCCGGTTGGGCTGGGCGGCATTTGGCGGGCTTCGCCGAGTCTTCACTTCGAAGATTCCGCAATGCTTAAAGACAATAAGTGTTCGAGCAATGCGTCCTGTCTGTGTTAACATATGGCACCGAGACGTAGACTGACGAAGGGGTGGTCCACAAGTTTAAAGTCGCTCAGCGGGCAATGGAACGGGCTATGTTTTGGGTTTCTCTCAAAGATAGAATTAGAAATGAGGCTATCCGCGAGAGAATGAAAATAAGCGACATAGCCCACAGAATTTGCAAGTTGAAGTGTCAGTGGGCTGGTCACTTGTGTCGCAGGACCGATGACCGTTGGAGCAGACGTGTCCTGGAGTGGATAAGGATTGCGGAAAACCGGGATGTCTGGCGCGAACTTGGGAGGCCTATGTCCAGCAGTGGACTGCAATAGGCTGAAGTGATGAAGTGAATACCCAATGCCGTAGTTCAAGAACTTGACACTAAAAAAAATTATTATATGCAAAGTACAGATGAAGCTGATTCCTCAGAAGGCTATTTTTTTTAGTTAGGTAGTAATGTACTTGCCTAATTGTTTCCTTTTTTTTGTGTTCAAGTACATTAATTGTTTCCTGTAGTACGTAACTTAAATAATTATTTTATTTAAGATAATAATTACGTTGTTGTTGTTTTATTTAAAAAAAAATTATTATTATATTTAAGTAGGTAGCCGTTGTCTTTGGGTTTTCTAGTGGAATCCTGGTGGTTTGAGAGGCCGCTAAGTTTTAGTGGTTTTTGGTGGTTTACACGGCCTCATTTGGTGGGTTGGTAAAAATAAAGTTGGCAACACTGCTCAACTTAAAGTATATTTTTCCATTAACATGGAAGAGATTTTAAAAGAAATTGATAAATTACATTTAGATTATTTGAGTGAGGAATGGGTAGAGTCTATTTTTGCATCAGAATTCTTAGAATATGCCGAAATGCCTAATGACTACGAAGTTTCAATAGAATATGATGATATAAAATCTATATTTTTAAATATAATTAGTGCAGTTCAGGAATGGCTTGATAATAATCCTGAAAATGGAGAAGATAAATCCTGGACACAATTGTCACCTCAAATAAAACATCAAAACTTATTAGCTCTTTTAGGTTACGTTATTGACTTTGGTGGTAAAAATATTCTTACAAGAGAACACCGCAATAACGCTATCCTTGCATCTCGTTTATATTACAAATTATTATGTATTCCTGGATACAAAGCATACCACATTTATCATTCACAACTGTTTACACAGTCGCTAGTTTGTCTTAACTATCCCAAAGCAGTGTGCATCAATGAAAACAATTACTTAAATACAAAAGAACTCACGTGCGAGGTGAACTCTCTCATTAAGGAGCTGGGGCACTTTGTGAATAATTTACGAGAAATTATTCCAAATTTGCATTTGTCACCAAATGATATGAATTTTGAAGACATTGTTAGTAACCTAGTAGATATTACAGGAGGTGCCATTGTTAACAAACTTCATATTGGTACAGTATTGTAAAATTATTAATATATTTAGTACTATATCAAGTTCTTGACCCTTGCATAGTATTATAAATTTTAAATGTAATAAATCAGTATGTGTTACAATTTGTAAAACTGAAATTTCTTCTACTTGTATACAATATAATAAATATCAACTTGTATCAATAAAATCATAAATACTGTAAATTTTTGTTTGTGTAGATAAAGTAGAACTGGCCAACCTCTCTGGTACCATATATGAAATGATTGATATTCTAATATGTCAAACAAAGGATGAACCAAATTCTACAGTGATACAGTTGATTTTTAAATGTCTCCTACCAAAATTCATTGCTGCATCCACGGACAGTCGGAATGCTAATGTAAGTATGCCTAAAGAACTGTTAATATTTATTTTGACAATTTCTCTTTCTACAATGACTTCCCTTTTATTTTATTTATGATTTTAAAATAAATAAGAAGACAAAATACTTAAGCTTTTCTATATTTGTAACAAAAATAAAACATCCAAACTTGGGAAAAAAATTGAACCTAAAATAATGTTTTTAATTAAGAGGAAAGCATGGACTAGTAACTTCACTGCTATTAACTTCTTCCAAGTTACTAGCGTTGGCGCAATGGTCACAGCACTGGTTTGTGCCTGTTGCGCTGCTGGTTGCGGGTTCTATCCCCGTACATGACAAACATTTTTATTGGCCATACACGTGTTTGCCGTGGTCTGGGTTTTTGTGCAGTCCTCCTTACCGTGCCTCGGAGAGCACATTAAGCCATCGGTCCCAGTTGTTATCATGTACACCTGATAGCGATCGTTACTCATAGTGGGGAATATATCCGCCAACCCGCATTGTAGCACCGTGGTGGATTGAGCTCTCATCCTTCTCCTACATGGGGAAAGAGGCATATGCCCAGTAGTGGGATATTACAGGCTGAAACGAAAAGTTACTTAGAAATACTTTTACTAATTATTTTATTTACTTCTCATCTTTTATTACTTTCATAATTACAGAATGTGGTGAGAGCTTCATATGTGACTTATTCAGGGATATTGTTATCTAAATATGGTAAAGCTGCTCTGCCAGGTTTTAATGTTCTTTTGCAACATCTTTGCTACACTTTGGATGGACTTGTAAGTATTTAAATAGAAGTATTACAAAAATAACTAAATAACACACTTTTAAATGTAAAAATATATTATACTACTAGCTTCTGCGCGCGACTTCGTCGGCGTGGACACCGCTCCTATTGGCCTTAGCGTGATGACACATAGCCTACAGCCTTCCTCGATAAATGGGCTATCTAACACTGAAAGAATTTTTCAAATCGGCCCAGTAGTTCCAGAGATTACCGCGTTCAAACAAACAAACAAACAAACAAACTCTTCAGCTTTATATATTAGTATAGATAAGGAGTAGAAATCTATTAAAATTTATGTACCTAATAAAAAATTTTAATAAATAAAACAGTTTATTAAATTTAGTTACACTAAAGTATAAAGTCATTTGCTGATTTTATTTAAGAATAATGTAATAAAAATATTGCAAATAAAATTATGATCTACAATTCTACATACTCTATATATATAAATATAATCTCACTTCTGAGCCACGTCTATAAGATGTTTTCGAGGGTTGTTACGAATCGTCTCACCAGAAGACTTGACGAATTCCAACCACCGGAGCAGGCTGGGTTTCGAAATGGCTACAGCACCGTAGACCACATCCATACTGTTCGGCAGATTATTCAAAAAACAGAAGAATATAATCAGCCGCTGTGTATGGCATTTGTGGACTACGAGAAAGCCTTTGACTCTGTAGAGACTTGGGCTGTCCTGGACTCTCTGCAGAGATGTCATATCGACTGGCGATATATCGAGGTACTGAGATGTATGTACGACGCGGCGACGATGACCGTTCATATCCAAGACCAGAGAACGAGACCTATTTTCCTCCGGCGTGGGGTAAGACAGGGAGATGTAATATCACCGAAACTGTTTACCACTGCGCTGGAGGATGTCTTTAAGACCTTGGATTGGGGGAACGAGGCATCAACGTCAACGGCGAATACATCTCTCACCTTCGTTTTGCTGACGATATCGTCATCTTTGCGGAGACGTTGGATGAGCTAGGTCAAATGCTGGCCGACCTAAACGAGTCCTCCCGACGAGTCGGTCTCGGTATGAACTTGGACAAAACGAAAGTTATGTTTAACAACCAAGTCATACCGAGACCGGTATCGGTTGACGGTATCCTTCTTGAAGTTGTTCAGGATTATGTCTACCTTGGCCACACCATTCAGCTGGGCCGAAACAACTTCGAGAAGGAAGCTGATAGGAGGATTCGGTTGGGCTGGGCGGCATTTGACAGGCTTCGTCGAGTCTTCACTTCGAAAATTCCGCAATGCTTGAAGACAAAAGTCTTCGAGCAATGCGTCCTGCCTGTGTTGACATATGGAGCCGAGACGTGGACATTGACGAAGGGACTGGTCCACAAGTTTAAAGTCGCTCAACGTGCTATGGAACGGGCTATGCTTGGGGTTTCTCTCAAGGACAGAATAAGAAATGAGACTATCCGTGAGAGAACGAAAGTAACCGACATAGCCCACAGAATCAGCAAGTTGAAGTGGCAGTGGGCTGGTCATCTGTGTCGCAGGACCGATGGCCGTTGGAGCAGACGTGTCCTGGACAGTGTTGCCAACCGTACGATTTAAATCGTATTTATACGATCTTTTTGGCTCTTGTACGATGTACGATGGAGTAATCGAAATCGTACGCAAAATATACGATCTTTTCAAATCTTACACCCATCATCATCATTCAAAGGAAAAAATAGATGAAAATTCAAATTAATTCGATCTATTAATCGATTGAAATTATCACTTTTGCAATTATTTATGTAGGATTTGACAATTTCAATTACTAGCCACGAAGTATAGATACATTACTATAGGCACCAAGTATAGATTATACTTTGTGACTATAGCAATGGGTTATTGTTAGTGCTGGAAGCAACTGAAAGTACTTAATTGTCAAATTGTACATACATAATCAGAAAAGTTACGATTTCAATATAAACTAAAATCGAGAATTGTTCAAATTGTTGGCATTATGTTATATTAGAGGAGAGGACAATATACGAATTCGAGATTTTAAATAGTCCAGTCAAATAAAATTACGAAATAATAAAACATAAAATACCGCAGTTTGGGGATTATGACGGTCGAACGGTGTATTCTGAGCATAAATTTCAATTTGAGGGGTTCTCCGAAGGTCAGCTCAAGGTCATTTCGATGAAAACGCGTTTAATTCGATATCTCGAGGACGGTTAGTGTTAGGCAAAATATTTTAGAAATCTTTTCTTTTATAAATTAAATTTACTAATTTTTTTATCTGAAATTTTTTTCTATCATCAATACTTTTCAATTTATTACTTCCGAAAGGTAAAAATTTTACATCATTCATTTTTCATTTTTTGCCATTATCTCCCCAACCGTTCAGTTTTATGAAATTTTACCTATTATCAAAGTTACCTATTGAAAAAATTTCAAATAAAAAAGTTAATAAATTTAATTTAGATCATATCATAATCCCCAAATAGCGGTATTTTATGTTTTTTTTAACCCATTTTCAGCCGTAATTTGAAACGAAAATGACATCTAATCACGGTTTCGTCTGAGTTTTAGAGTAACTTTTCTCATAACTAAAAATATAATCATTTATAATTGTGTTTGCTAGCAAACGAAAAAAAACCGACTTCAATTACGTCGGCAAGTAATAAATAATAATTAATAAATTAACAAACGCACTAGTCGAAACTACGATTTTCGAGGGTTTCCCTCGATTTTACTGGGATTCCAGCATCAGATCCTGGTTTCCTTATCATGGTACCTAAGTTGGGATATTCCCTTTCCAACAAAAAAAGAATTATCAAAATCGGTTCATGAACGACGAAGTTATCCCCGAACATACATATAAAAAAATATAAAAAAAAACATATTCGGTCGAATTGAGTAACCTCCTCCTTTTTTAAAGTCGGTTAAAAATTCTTAATGTTAAATGTTGATTCATGTTCCTTTAATGATAAATATTGATTCAAAACTATAATAACATTCCGTTTTAAAATTATTTACGTTGTTTTATTGAAATTTCATTACGTACGATTTTTTCCCTTGAAATATAGGCAAAATACGATCTTTTCTAGGATATGGTACGATCTTCTGAAAAATAAAGTTGGCAACACTGCTTCTTTCACGATGACAGCATTGTGTTGCTGTCGCTGTCAATCAATGTTGTCAATTTGAATTTGTACTGCCGCAAGCAGTGTTGCCAGCCGTACGATTTAAATCGTATTTATACGATCTTTTTGGCTTCTGTACGATGTACGATCGAGTAGTCGAAATCGTACGCAAAATATACGATCTTTTCATATCTTACACCCATCATCATACGAAGGAAAAATATATGAGAATTCAAATTAATTCGATCTATTAATCGATTAAAATAATGTGGATAAGGAGTAGAAAAAGAAGTAAACGAATAATGAAAACTGTTTGACACATTTATTCGTGGAAAATATATCAAACAATTCGTAAAATTAAGCACCCGAGGTGTATGGAAGTGGTACGTTAATATTAAAGGTCCTGACGGTATCGGGGCATACGTCGTCCTCGTCCATTGCGTCAAAAATATTATTGTCGACAACATTAGCGATATTAGAACAACAGTTCTCTTGGAAATTAGTGCAAATTACTGAGCAGAACATGCCGGCTTTTCTACATCCGCACGCTTTTGGCGCAGTTTGTTTTGCATTTGCACGCAATCAATCTGAGCAAATCTTCCGGAGCTGGTTTCAGTGACATTGGTATCGGCTCCAATCCACGGGGGGTGCGACGCCAGCTCCACTCCTCGGGTTTCAGATAATTTTCGAGCCAGTACTGCACTTGGTAGTAAGGTTCAACGAGTGAAAAAATGCAGCATCAGAGGTAGGAGGATGGGATTCCAATTTAACCCCCCCGCTGCCTGCCATTTTTTTGTATCCCTTATAAAGGAGCTCGTTGAGATTCGTACAATTCGTGTCATCTGAAAACTTGCGATATAAATTCAAAATAAATTGTTCGCCGTTTAAAGCGAGATTAGTTTTATCTGCTTCAAGTTGTAGAAAATAGATTCCATAGGACAACGGTTACCCCAGGTACGAGAGTTGTTACGTCCGCCTGACGGCGGGGTAACAATAAAAAAAAACACAAATAAAAATTACAATGTATATTGTAAAAAAGAAATAATTAATAAAAAAAATTACAATTACAAAACAATATAAATAATAATACTAACTGATTAATCAGACTCTAAACAATTAATTTAACTCTCAGGGTTAGGTTCTAAAGCAACAGGAAAATTTCTTTTGGCACTTTGTACAATAAACCGACGTGCACTGGGGACTTATCTTATTGCGGTCCGATCCGGTGACGCGTGGCACGGTTACGGCTGTCCGATGCCGTCGGAAACTCGGAATGTGTAGCGGGTCCCGGTGACCTTGTAGAAGGACCCTCAGCTGTAGACAGTGGCCGCTGACGCCGCCTTACGGTGGAGCGCAAGGTCGGACTTCGTCCCGTTGGATGATGTGCAGGCGTCGGTAGTGAACCCGCAGGGTGCAATACGGAGATTACGTCAACCCGCAGGATGAAATGTAGGGTTAGCCCGCAGGTGAAGTGT
Source organism: Melitaea athalia (assembly GCA_905220545.2). Classification (NCBI taxonomy): domain Eukaryota; kingdom Metazoa; phylum Arthropoda; class Insecta; order Lepidoptera; family Nymphalidae; genus Melitaea; species Melitaea athalia. Next base: position 12,022,969 of record HG992187.1, read on the forward strand.
TGTAATCAACCCGGAGGGTGAACTGGAGATGTCGACAACCCGCAGGGTGAACCCCCAGTTTCCTGGAACGCGTCGAGTGAACACTTGAAGCGCGAAAGATCCGATCCCCAGGCACTAGGTGAAACTAGGAGTGGGCGTCGGCATCTTTCGCGAAGCAATTAAAAAAAATATAACAATGGAGTGGTGAACGGTAACCGGTTGAAATAAAAAAATAAAAAAATAAATTATTTAAATAAAATTACCCAACCCAGAATCGAACCCCAACTATTGATGCGCGGACGTTCACCATTCCATTACACAAAATAAAAATTAAAAGAATTAAATTAACAAAAGCAAATGAAGCAATAATTTTTATAATTTTAAATTGCAGGTACATCGAAAATTCTCGTTAAAGAATTTTAAGAAAAAACAAGCTAATGTTGTACGTTAAATTAAATATGCAATTTGCTTCGAAAACTAACTAATTAAAGATATATGATAATGCAAGCGTTTTAATTACATTAATCTTATACTATTAAACGAGCAATTCTTGTATATATATATATATAGAATTTGAATCTCGGAATCGGCTCCAACGATTTTCGTGTAATTCAGTATACAGGGGATTTCGGGGGCAAAAAATTGATCTAGCTAGGATTCATTTAAAAAAAATGTCGTTTTATCCCTGTTTTTAGGCAATGAAAAAATATCATTAGAATATGAAGCTTAATTTCACTACTGTCAACATAGCTGTAACAGCGTAACTAGGAAATCGGCGGGTGTCAAATCGTGTTGACCCGAGTTCGAATCTCAGTCTCCAGATTAATTTTTTTTCTTTTTTTTTTTTAATTTCACTCGTGATTTATTATTTTAATAAAATTAAAATATAAAAATAACGAGAAAAAAAAGAAAAACAAAAAATAAAATGAAAATACCGAGCTTGGCTCGGTCACCCAGGTACTAAGATATTATTTATCAAAGTTATTTAATATCAAAACCTTGTACAGCCTAGTATAAAAATTCACGGTGGCAATTTTTATCGATAAGAAAAGCAGAAGCTATATTGTAGGGAATTTTAACAAGTAAATAATTTAGAATAATTAGTTTTTATTAATATACAAACAAGCCACCGATATAAAAACACACGCGTGGAATACCAAATGGGAATTAATTATCGCGGAGAACCGAGAAACATATTTAAAACTCACTGCAATGACTAAATCAAGAAAAGGTTAAATTATTTAACAATTACAAGATATTCATTGTCACATTTCGTACATCGATAAATCACTATTAAGAAATATATATAGCTATAGCAATTCAAAGCAAAACAAGGCAAAGAATCACTTTTAGTATAATAAACGAAATAAGCCAGACACGAAAATTAATTAACTACGTGAACCTATCGAAATTAATTATATTAAACTTACCAAGGGGGTTTACAACAAGGCACGTAAAATTTCACTTCACAGAAAATAAACACAAACTTTTTCTTAAATACTTTAACTAGTTATTAACTGCGGCGTCGACAGAAAATAATTTCGTACGGCAGAAATGCTTTATATATAATCGTTATGAATTTGCTATCCGTCGCGGGGGAAAGGGGCTTGCCCACACCCAATTCTAGAACTTTCGTATTGACCAATCAGGAGAGTTCTAACAAAGCATTGCTACTCAACTCCAGGGACAACTAAGTGTACGGTCGCGTGGAGAAATGAAATTCCCTATCCACTCATCATTCTATTGTAAATAAATTGCAACAATCGTAAGGCTAAACTAACCGAAATGAATCTACTAAGCGATTGTATTTTTATCTTTAACTAATACACACCAAAAGGAGAAAATTACATTTTATAAGTGATTATACGGACCATCGGCCTAAAGGTTGAAATAGCATGGTATTAACAGTATTCGTGAACTAGTGGTCTGCAAGAATATGACGATGAAACGAAATCGTAACACGACCCATTATTTGACTTCCCCTGGACCACAGGGCCAAAACGACGTAGTAGCTACTAGCCGCGGGGGGGGGGAAGGACGATGTACAATGTTCTCGAAAGAATATCGCTTCTGCCGTGCAACCATTACCATAAATGGTAATGAAATTGGACTCAGTGCTGACACTAGTTAACGCGCGCGGACTCCGTTTGATAATAACAACTAATTATGCGATTTGTCCGTATGTAAAGGTAATGTTTTAATTAAAAAAAATAGTTTTAATTAAATTTTAAGATATTGTCGGTTCTAATAAAAATATAATTATAATTTAATAAGTATTATACTTGTTACAACGTAACAATACCCCCTCTCCCAGAGAAAGGATTTTACGTAGTAAAATCCGCTGCGGTAAACGCCAAACAAAGATTAAACCGCCCAGCCACTGTCTCACATTCATACTTCCCTTACAAATACCAAACACGCAACCTAGCATACGACCTGTCAAATTGTCTGAGGAAATTCATAATCCACAGACTACCATACTAACTAGAGTACAACCCTATTAACGGATTGGACTCAAGAACAGCACTGCATGACAAAACAAAACGTCTAAGAGAAAGAATACTGCAACGTGAAACAATAATACGAATCGGCCCTGATTAATACGCTTGTCTTTGATGAATTTGTTACAGTCACGACCCGCTGTAACGAGAAAATTTAGTGTAGGCTTATTTAGAGAGTCACTATCCGCTCTAATGAAAAAATTAGTGTAGGCTTATTTAAAGAGTCACTATCCGCTCTATACGCGCAGAACGCAAACAACAAAGCGCTTAAACCAGAAAATTAGTGTAGGCTTATTTAAAGAGTCACTATCCGCTCTAACAAGAAAATTAGTGTAGGCTTATTTAGAGAGTCACTACCCGCTCTATACGCGCAAAACGCAAAACAAAAAACAAAGACCCATACAAAAGGTCGCAACGCGCCATAAATGCGCAAAAATAATAAAAAAATACAACAAACTCCCAACTAAACGTCAATATTCGTGTAGGCTTAATTAAATTCATCAAAGACAACGCATACAGAGACCGACCGCAATTTTTTTAATTTACAATTATAGACAATGTAAAGAGAAAAGAAAAACAAAATTTTTAAACTAATATTCTGAAGCATTACATATCAAAGAAAACAAGAATCGAACCGTTACGGTGACAACTATTATAAAATACGAAGAATTGATTAAAGCAAAACTAATAAAACGAAACGATATTGTGAGCATGTCTAGACTTTAGCAAAATTTAATTTTAATTAAAAAACATTAATAAATTTTCATTTGGAGGTTTTTCTATTCTTTTTAAACGGACTTTAATGTGTTTAATTAAAGCGAGATTACGTTCTAAAATATTTAAGTCAGCTATCAATTCGCTAGAAGTTACGTTAATTTCTTTCATGTCAAAGCACGAGTTAAAAATTGCGTCCGCAGGGTATTCCGAAAACATTTTATTTATTTGTAACCTAAAGAACTCAACCCTATCCTTAAGTCCTAAACCGCGAATGGCTATCTCATACGTGACCCCTGGTTTTATTAATTGTAAATATTTAATGGTATAGTCCATTTTTAAGCAGAATTAACGAAAGGAGAAAAAAATTTTTTTACTAAGTTCAAATTAATTTAAAAAAAATTTAAATTATTAACGCCTAAATTAAAGTTGAAATGGCCTAATTTGCTTTGGGACAGCTATATAAAAGTTAATTTAAAAAAAGACAATAAATTTAAATGAAGTGAAATATTTTAAAATAATACGCAACGAAATGTGACACTATAGTGGGCTATGTTAAAAAAATATTAAGAAACAATGTAAAATAATGTACGTAACCGCTATTATCTTTTTCAGAGTATACTAAAATAAAATTACAAAACAATAAAATAAATGCAATAATGCACCTATAAAAGAAATAAAAGCAATAATTGCACACAAAAAAAAATTAATGCAAAAATGCACCAATAAAAATAAAATAAACCTCTGAAAAGAAATATTAATTACGCACAACACAAATGCAAAATACAAAAGTTAAAAAAAAACAAAATGTAAATGCACAAAATTTTAGAATGCTATGTTGTTATAAAAAAAAATTCCACACAAAAATGTTGTAGAATAAAAAAAAATCGATTATGCCCACTGTGCAGTCCACGCGTATGCTTCGGTAATCTAAGATAGTATTCGATTACCAGAAGTCAAGATCGCTACCCGTTTCTCTTAAGGAGAAACGAATGCGTATGTTGTGGGTAATCTGAGATGGTATTCGATTACCCGGCGGAACCAGAAGTCAAAAATCGGCTACCCGTCCCTCTTAAGGAGAAACGAGCGGTGGTACTGCCCCGTTCAGCCTCGTCCGCAAAAGGCCTTCCACCGTTGCAAAAAAATACCGACACCACAAAAGTACCAAAAGAAAAAAAAAAAAATTCCTGTGCTTTGCCTTTTAAACTGGGCGCCACTTGTTACGTCCGCCTGACGGCGGGGTAACAATAAAAAAAAAACACAAATAAAAATTACAATGTATATTGTAAAAAAGAAATAATTAATAAAAAAAATTACAATTACAAAACAATATAAATAATAATACTACTGATTAATCAGACTCTAAACAATTAATTTAACTCTCAGGGTTAGGTTCTAAAGCAACAGGAAAATTTCTTTTGGCACTTTGTACAATAAACCGACGTGCACTGGGGACTTATCTTATTGCGGTCCGATCCGGTGACGCGTGGCACGGTTACGGCTGTCCGATGCCGTCGGAAACTCCGAATGTGTAGCGGGTCCCGGTGACCTTGTAGAAGGACCCTCAGCTGTAGACAGTGGCCGCTGACGCCGCCTTACGGTGGAGCGCAAGGTCGGACTTCGTCCCGTTGGATGATGTGCAGGCGTCGGTAGTGAACCCGCAGGGTGCAATACGGAGATTACGTCAACCCGCAGGATGAAATGTAGGGTTAGCCCGCAGGTGAAGTGTTGTAATCAACCCGGAGGGTGAACTGGAGATGTCGACAACCCGCAGGGTGAACCCCCAGTTTCCTGGAACGCGTCGAGTGAACACTTGAAGCGCGAAAGATCCGATCCCCAGGCACTAGGTGAAACTAGGAGTGGGCGTCGGCATCTTTCGCGAAGCAATTAAAAAAAATATAACAATGGAGTGGTGAACGGTAACCGGTTGAAATAAAAAAATAAAAAAATAAATTATTTAAATAAAATTACCCAACCCAGAATCGAACCCCAACTATTGATGCGCGGACGTTCACCATTCCATTACACAAAATAAAAATTAAAAGAATTAAATTAACAAAAGCAAATGAAGCAATAATTTTTATAATTTTAAATTGCAGGTACATCGAAAATTCTCGTTAAAGAATTTTAAGAAAAAACAAGCTAATGTTGTACGTTAAATTAAATATGCAATTTGCTTCGAAAACTAACTAATTAAAGATATATGATAATGCAAGCGTTTTAATTACATTAATAAGATATTATTTATCAAAGTTATTTAATATCAAAACCTTGTACAGCCTAGTATAAAAATTCACGGTGGCAATTTTTATCGATAAGAAAAGCAGAAGCTATATTGTAGGGAATTTTAACAAGTAAATAATTTAGAATAATTAGTTTTTATTAATATACAAACAAGCCACCGATATAAAAACACACGCGTGGAATACCAAATGGGAATTAATTATCGCGGAGAACCGAGAAACATATTTAAAACTCACTGCAATGACTAAATCAAGAAAAGGTTAAATTATTTAACAATTACAAGATATTCATTGTCACATTTCGTACATCGATAAATCACTATTAAGAAATATATATAGCTATAGCAATTCAAAGCAAAACAAGGCAAAGAATCACTTTTAGTATAATAAACGAAATAAGCCAGACACGAAAATTAATTAACTACGTGAACCTATCGAAATTAATTATATTAAACTTACCAAGGGGGTTTACAACAAGGCACGTAAAATTTCACTTCACAGAAAATAAACACAAACTTTTTCTTAAATACTTTAACTAGTTATTAACTGCGGCGTCGACAGAAAATAATTTCGTACGGCAGAAATGCTTTATATATAATCGTTATGAATTTGCTATCCGTCGCGGGGGAAAGGGGCTTGCCCACACCCAATTCTAGAACTTTCGTATTGACCAATCAGGAGAGTTCTAACAAAGCATTGCTACTCAACTCCAGGGACAACTAAGTGTACGGTCGCGTGGAGAAATGAAATTCCCTATCCACTCATCATTCTATTGTAAATAAATTGCAACAATCGTAAGGCTAAACTAACCGAAATGAATCTACTAAGCGATTGTATTTTTATCTTTAACTAATACACACCAAAAGGAGAAAATTACATTTTATAAGTGATTATACGGACCATCGGCCTAAAGGTTGAAATAGCATGGTATTAACAGTATTCGTGAACTAGTGGTCTGCAAGAATATGACGATGAAACGAAATCGTAACACGACCCATTATTTGACTTCCCCTGGACCACAGGGCCAAAACGACGTAGTAGCTACTAGCCGCGGGGGGGGGGGAAGGACGATGTACAATGTTCTCGAAAGAATATCGCTTCTGCCGTGCAACCATTACCATAAATGGTAATGAAATTGGACTCAGTGCTGACACTAGTTAACGCGCGCGGACTCCGTTTGATAATAACAACTAATTATGCGATTTGTCCGTATGTAAAGGTAATGTTTTAATTAAAAAAAATAGTTTTAATTAAATTTTAAGATATTGTCGGTTCTAATAAAAATATAATTATAATTTAATAAGTATTATACTTGTTACAACGTAACAGAGTCGAGGAACAGATGTTCCTTACCCGCACTAATTAATGCACTCGACGGTGTGTCTGAATACGCGTCGCGACAATGGCGCGCATTTCGCTCGCGCGGATTTCTACTTTATTAAGGTGTTTAACTCCGAAGATATTGGTGTTAGAAAAAAAGTTTCAGGAAAAAAAATGTTCATAATTAAAAGATCTACGACTTTGATAATAGGTAAAATTTCATAAAATTGAACGGTTGGGGAGAAAATGGCGAAAAATGAAAAATAGGGAGAAAAAATAAAATTTCTGCCTTTCATAAGTATTATTACTTCCGAAAGGCAGAAATTTTATTTTTTCTACTTTTTTTTCTTCTTCTTCTTGACTAATCTATATACCACGGAAATGATACGTAACCACGGTTTCATCTGAGTTTGAGAATATATCTATGTAAAATCACGCTTTCATCTGAGTTTGAGAATATATTATACTTTTATCATATCTAAAAATATAAAAATTCTTAATGTTAAATGTTGATTCATGTTGCTTAAATAATAAATATTGAATCAAAATTATAATAGCATTCCGTTTTAAAATTATTTACGTTGTTTTATTGCAATTTCATTACGTACGATTTTTTTCCTTGAAATATAGGCAAAATACGATCTTTTCTAGGATATGGTACGATCTTCTGAAAAATAAAGTTGGCAACACTGGTCCTGGAGTGGAGACCGCGTATTGGCAAACGCAGTGTAGGACGCCCTCTGGCCCGCTGGACCGACGATCTACGTAAGATTGCTGGTGTAGGCTGGATGGGGATTGCGGAAAACCGGGATGTCTGGCGCGAGCTTGGGGAGGCCTGTGTCCAGCAGTGGACTGCAACAGGCTGATATGATGATGATGATGATGATATATATATAAAAATCAATCAATTGCTGTTCGTTAGTCTCGCTAAAACTCGACAATGGCTGGACTGATTTGGCTGATTTTGATCTTGAAATATTTGTGGAAGTTCAGGGAAGGTTTAAATGGTGAGAAACATAAATAATAAGTAACGATAAATACTAAAAACAACGATTTAATTTTCTACTACAAAATTTTACTACCGGGGAAATTTAATGTCTTTTGTCAAAAACGTTGTCAATTGGTTGTCAAATATTTATAGATGCGTTCAGAAAGTGTTTTGTGTATATTTTTCACAAATATACGTAGGTGATACGAAGTTCACAGGGCCATCTAGTATAAAATATTATTTATTGTAAATTAAAAAGTAACTTATTATATTTTTTTAGGAACGAGCTGAGGTTAGATTAGCTCGTGTATCCCTTGTGGTAGGTCTCATGAGCCTCTTGCCACACAAATCTTATAGAAACTTTGTAAAATGGCTACTAAAATTATCAACAACGGCAAAAGTCTCACACAGACTGATTGCCCTGGTATGTATATTTCTTTATAAAAACACCTAAGTAAATTTCATCAATCGATAATCTAGATAGAGTTTAGGTAAAATGCTAAGTCATTATGTTTAAATTTATATGCCAACATCATAATTATATTATTCGTATTGCATTCAACATGGAGATGCTACCAGAATTCTAGACCTTATTTCATGTAGAAATAATTTATACCATAATTGGCTGCGAATAATTAGTTCTATATTAGACGCCGCGTTGGCACAGCGGTCACAGCACTGGATTGCGATTGGCTGTTGCGCGAGCGGTTGCGGGTTCGATTCCCGCACACGACAACATTTGTATTGGCCATACAGATGTTTGCCGTGGTCTGGGTGTGTGTGTGCAGTCCTGTGGGTCTCCCCACCGTGCCTCGGAGAGCACGTTAAGCCGTCGGTCCCGGTTGTTATCATGTACACCTGATAGCGATCGTTACTCATAGTTGGGAATATATCCGCCAACCCGCATTGGAGCAGTGTGGTGGATTAAGCTCCGATCCTTTCCCTACATGGGGAAGAGGCCTATGCTCAACAGTGGGATATTACAGGCTGAATCGTGATCGTGATCGAATTAGTTCTTAAGTTGTGTTGTAAATATGTATAATATTGTAAAATTCCAAAATATACAATAGTATACTAAATTGAAATATGCCTATATTGCTATCTCTTATGTGATGTCATAATATTTTATTCCAGGAAATATTGGCTAAGCTTTTGAATAATGATACTGATCAATTCACCAACAAAGAAACAACTGTAAATGAATCAAATAATACAGGTAAGAAAAAACTTGAGAGTTTTAACTACCAAGCAGTGCAATTAAGATAAATAAATATAAGAGCTTTAAATCATGATGCTAAAAGTATCTTTACTTTTCATTTAGTTTTAAATTTTATTTTCATAGAAACAAATAAAGAATGTAACCACCAAAGAGGCCAGGAGCCCACGCCGGAAGGTGACAACACTGCTGAACCACAAGCAAGAACTTCAACAGACTCAGTAAATACTGAAAGTGAAAGTGAAGATCTTCCTGATAATGTAAATAGAATTTAAAAAAAGATTTCTTAAAAACTTTGTAATCATTACATTACATTTTTGTTAGGCAAATTCAGTCTGACGCACAAAAGGAGAATCTGAAAAAACGCGGGAATATAAAAAAGTCGTGCGTACAAAGTACACATGTCAGAAGTGTAACTTCTTTGGTGAATAAAAAAAACTAATTAAAAAAACGAATTAAAAAAAGTAATTAAAATATTCGAATTTAAAATACAAAAAAAGAAAAACTAATTGGAAAAAAAGAAACAAAAGCCAACGTCACGCGGTGTTAGTTAGGCGGTCACCCATCCAAGTACTGACCGACCCTGACGTTGCCGCGTTAGCGGTCGCTCAAATTTTACCCTTCATGTGCCTAAAGAAGTTTCACTTCAAAAATGCTTATATTCCAATCATAATAATCAACTCAAGTTCTATTAATATTTTGTACGTCAGACTAGTGTGTTTTCTAATCGGATTTAAAAAGGGTAATTGACATTTGATAAAATTAGAATGGGCTATAATAATTCTTCATTTTTACCTTTTTGAATATTTTTTACAGAACTGATATATTGTTAAGATATAAGTATATTGTATTTTATACAAGAATTGTTATTATTACTTAGAATGCATTATTTGAAATGCAAGTCACTAGCGCCAAGAAACACAGCTGATTTCGATAATATCACGTAGAAATGCAAGAATTGCTTAGGTTAAAACGATATAGTCGTTTTTTTAAACACTTAAAGTATTTCAATACTAAAGTGATTATAATACTCTTAAGTAACTTTTGTGACCAAACGCTTAAAGAGATTTTTTAAATATTGCATACATACTGTGACTACTATAATATTTGAAGTAACTTTTGTGAAAGAAAAGCTTCGGGTGATTTTTATCGTTAGGAAGAAACCGAGGACGAGATAGCGGGGCTGCTCCGGCAGCGGGCGCACACGGTCGCGCACGGCGAGCTGGTGCGCGCGCTGTACGAGCGCGTGCACGACGCGTCCGGCTCACTGCGCACGCGCGCGCTCGCGCTCCTGGCGGACTGCCTGCTCTCCGACCACCCGCCCATGAAGAAGGCTATCGAGGTGACTCTTCTGATACCTAGTTCCATTTTATAGCAGCGTGTAAATATTCCATTATCGAGCAGAAGTCTTTTTTATTAATAATGGTCAAGTCTTGGTGCTCCAATATAAATGTGGTTTTAGATATAGCATCAGATGTTTTTATAACTAAAGATGATTGGGCCTTATCAGTCCAATGTAAATTGGATTACACACGCGTCTCAGACTATCTCTTGAAGAACGAATAGAACGTTTCGATTAAGATTGCTATTCCACTGGGCCATCTTGGCTTCACTGGTAAAGCTCAAACCCTGATTAAGAAAGAGAGATTTTGACATATATTAACTTAAAAATCAGAGGTCTAATCGCTACTTTAAGCAACCACGCTGCTTCATGGTTATTCCGCGTTATTTAATGGAAACACGTCATCGTCTATTTCACAAAACATGTTGCAACCTGTAAGCTTGTGGCACACCCTCCCCTGCCGCCCAGGAGCTGAACGGCGCGGGCAGCGTGTCGCGGCTGGCGGCGGTGTGCGCGCGCGGCGTGTGCGACGAGCGCGCGGCGGTGCGCAAGGCGGCGGCCGGCCTGCTGCAGCGCCTCGTCGCCGACGCGCTCAAAGACGGTCGCGCGCCGCAAGACTCCGACTACGCGGTTAGTTCATAACTTGATCGTTTGTCTTCATATGTAAAACTAGCTGTGCCCCGCGGTTTCACCCGCGTTCATTTGAGAAAAACGTGGTAAAACTACGTAATATACAACTTATAGCCTTCCTCGGGAAATGGATTATCAAACACAAAAATAACTTTTCAATTCGAACCAGTAGTTCCTGAAATAAACGCGTTCAAACAAACAAACTTTTCTATAATATTTGGCAACCTTTTGGCAGGCAAGAGCCACAAGGTGACAAAAGGCGGGCCGGGCCGCACTTATGATATTACCTTAGATTCTACCTGATATACATATAATTGGTCATTATTATAACATACGGACTTTAATTCCTAAACGTATTGATTAAATTATGTTTATACATAGTTTTAACGTTGCCGACCGTTGGTATAGATGATATCTATATTACTTTATTTAAAAGATTAACGCAAATAAAAAGGTATTTAACCAAATTCAAAAAAAGAAGGGGTTCTCAATTGGGTTTTTTTATGTATACCTTTTTATTGGGTGTACCGATTTTGATAATTATTTTTTTAATTGAAAGTTGGTATTTGCCGGGTTGCCATTTAATTTTTATGGAGATCCGACGAGTACTTTTTGAGCTATCCCTAATAATGCGTATTGAATTAATTATTTTTTGGGTCTACCAACGTTATATTACTTGTCGATGTAAATTGAAGTCGTTTTTTTTCCTTTGCGAGCAAACACAGTTATTAAATAGTACCTACCAAAGAAACGTCGATGACGTATAAAGTTAAAAACTCCGGACTGAAATGGTACACATACAAAGATACTTTCCTTTTCTTTCGAAAATAAATTAAGTATTGCTTATGTATACATCTATTCCTAGATTTCAGAATTAATTCATGTTTTATTGAAATAGGCGCATATAAACCATCAGTAGTAAACAGTAGTTCACATAATTTTATATGGAATAGAACAATTATATTGATAATCGTCATCCGCCATGATGGCAATATAAAGTGTACGACGTATTAAGGTTGCTATTTTAATCGTAAAATAATAAAATCGATTATGAATTGAATAAAAAATATGTAAATAACAATAACCACTTGATGATTAGATGCTGGTGGGGTTATGCCGTGACGCGAGCATCGTAGTGCGATCGGCTGCATTGTCCGCACTGGGTGAACTAGTTGCCTCCGCGGCCTTAAGCCCCATCGCCACAACAGTACCTCCGGTCCCTCAAACGGGATCTTCCGCTACCCCGTCGTCCCCGGTCACTACCACAGAGCGCCCGGATACCCCTACAAAATGCCCCACAACTCCGACAAATTGTCCCGCCACTCCTACAAATTGCCCCAGTACTCCTGCAAATTGTCCCGCCACTCCTACAAATTGCCCCAGTACTCCTGCAAATTGTCCCGCCACTCCTACAAATTGCCCCTCGACTCGCGCAAGGACCTCGGCCACTTCGGATGAGCCTCACGACGCATCTAGCGAGCCTCCAAGCGTCACTCGAGTCGCTCTCGACGCCTTCCTCGCCGGGCCCATGCATCGCTTGTCTGACCCTGAAACCAAGGTACGAAAACGTATTATATGCACATATCTGTAAAGTCTGTGTAGTCTAATTTAGTTTAAATAATGTTTAATATGTGATTCATTATATTTATATGATTAAAAATGTACACGTCTCTTGTGATGTTTCTTATTAAACAAAATTAATTGGTTCTATTTATTTATTTATTTTTTTGACAAATTATAGTACTAAATATCCCCCGCTGTATGTTTTTTTTTTTTTTTTGTATTACGATAATCTGAATAAGGACTTATGTAACAAAATTGAAAAACCCATTCATCTTTTATGGAAAAGTCCATTCATCTTACACAAGATAATAATCTTGTTTTATTCGTTAAAATATGTATAAAAGAGCACGGACACTGTAAATTATACCCCGTCCGCCCATTTATTATCTTTTTGATAGTTCACGCCTATATATTACAGTTTTTTTTTTCGGAATAACGCACTAAAAATTCTACAATAATGTCATACTTTATTGACGATTTGATTGATTGAGTGAAGTACCCTGTGCATAACAAACAACCACAGACTATGAAACAGTTCTTGAAATAATAAATCGATAATAAATCGATCATATGATAAAAAAATTTTACGTCATGTGATTATTGTATCTATAAATTTAATAAAAAATGGAAATAAAAATGGTATCTATGACTCCAAGATTGATTATTTATTTGCAAGGAATTAAGTCGAAATCTTGAAATTTAATTTCAAACCAAGAGTAAAGAGCAATAACTCTGTTCATTAATTTATTTATTATTTATATATTTCATTTATAATTAAAAAAACTAATAAACGAATAAATAAATAATATTTTGAAACTAAATGTATTTCATTAAGTCGATTGAAAGTTCTTCTTAAATAAAATCGATTATTATTTCAAATCAAATCAATAACGTGTGAGGTAGTCACTAATGTCAAAATTTCTGGAAGTGTCAAAAAGATAATAAATGGGCGGACGGGGTATAATACTCTTATATATGTATTTAGTTCTTTCAACATATTTTTCTTAATTCCTGACAATTTGAATTTGGCCAACAGCGCAAACTTGAAAATAAATGTTTCTTTTACAGATTCAAGAGCAAGTTGTGACTTTCATACAGGGTTTGTTAATAGATCCTTTACGAAAATATGATCCTCTCGTAAGCGAAGACCCCTTGCCCTGGGAGTTCCTTTCGGGCATCACCCGGCATAATATGAAGAGACATTTACAGAAAGCATGCGGTTTGCTGGTCAAATCATCAAATTGTATCAAGTAAGTAATCAAATCATTTCCGTTACAAATAAAATATAATACTTACAAATAAAGTGACGAATATTTTATTACTGGGCAAAGGTATACATATTCTCATTTTTCTCTTTTACTTCAATATAGTATCTTAAGAAATAATTGTAGAATCGATTCAGCCAATTATATCCCACTGTTGGGCATAGGCCTCTTCCCCACGTAGGAGAAGGATCGGAGCTTAATCCACCACGCTGCTCCAATGCGGGTTGGCGGATATATTCCCTACTATGAGTAACGATCGCTATCAGATGTACATGATAACAACCGGGACCGACGGCTTAAAGTGCTCTCCGAGGCACGGTGGGGAGACCCACAAGAACTGCACAAACACCCAGACCACGTCAAACATCTGTATGGCCAATACAAATGTTGACGTGTGCGGGGATCGAACCCGCAACCGCCCGCACAACAGCCAATCGCAATCCAGTGCTGTGACCGCTACGCCAACGCGGCGTCAGTAAAAAAGTGTCAAATAAAAAAAAGAGTGTGTGTAGTTACTAGTTATGTACGCACGTAAGAAGTTGTACTTCATTGGCTAGCTAACTTCACGTTGCTAACTTCTTCTTCGTTGACTAGCTAACTTCGGGGTGTCGGTTTTTTGTGACGGTGTGCGTGCGCATCGTAAAAATTTACTCTTATCATTTTGCCCTAACGCGCCAAAAGAAATATAAATTCGATAAGCTAGACCTATGTTGATACAAAATATAGTAATACTTGCAATAACGACGTGCTAGTTCATTATTTATTTACTTTAGATTTGTTTTATACAATTAGGTCGGCAAACAAGCGTACGGTCCACATGATGGTAATCGTTTTACGTTTACCATAGCTTATAGACGCCTGCAACAGTAGAAGCATCATCGAAAGCGCGTTGTCGACGCTACCCCCCCAGGAGCTCTAGCCACCTTACTCACTACAGGAACACAACACTACTTGAGAGCAATGTTTTTAGCTTTGGTCTTCTGTAAGGAAATCCTTTCCCATTTATGTTTCTCCAGATTTTAAGCAGGATATATCTTGGTGTGCCCTACCTATATAATATCCCGGTGAGCCCTAGCTCAATAATATTTGATTACCTTATTTTGTAAACTTACTGTCCAACGAAAATCTTATGCCCAGTCATCGATTAGTTGATATACTGAGCACTCACCTGGGTACGTCGAGTGACGAGCGCGACCTACAGTGCCTCGTGCTACTGACCAGCGTAGCGAGACACGTGGACTACTCCGACGTCGGCTTCCTGCTGGACTACTACTACCACCTGACGGAGAAACAGGTACTTTGTCACAGTACAGATTCGAAATTACAAATTAGTCTATAGCAGAATATTTGAAGACAGAAACAATACCGAGTGAACTTCAATAGTATTGGTCTGTCCACGCATACTTGAAAAAAACCATTTTTTTAAGTACTGCTGTTGCTACTCGTATACGATGCGACGGGGGAATGTATCTGATACTGTAAATAGCAATATATTAGCAAATTCTAAATTCAGTAGAGCCTTAAGATATAAGGACAAGAGTATGTCCACTGAAATAATAATAATTGTTTATGAACTATATCTATTGTTTTTAGGGTTCCGTACCCAAAGGGTAAAAACGGAACCCTATTACTAAGACTTCGCTGTCCGTCCGTCCGTCCGTCCGTCCGTCTGTCACCAGGCTGTATCTCGAGAACGGCTATAGCTAGACAGTTGAAATTTTCACAGATTATGTATTTCTGTTGCCGCTATAACAACAAATACTAAAAATAAAATAAAATAAATATTTAAGGTGGGCTCCCATACAAAAAACGCAATTTTTTACCTATTTTTGCTCGATATTTATATAATACATATATTTAAATATATATTACCTAGTCAATGGTACGGAACCCTTCGTGCGCGAGTCCGACTCGCACTTGGCCGGTTTTTATTTTTAATCTTTGTGTGTATGTCTGTAATTTGTGTAATGGCCCTTAATACTATACTGGCTACTAGTTACATGTGGGAACGTGACAATATATGCGTGGTCCGCAGGAGCGTGACGCGCGTCTGTTGCCTCTGACGCTGGAGCTGCTCTCGGTGTGGTCGGGCGCCGTGACGGGCGCCGCGCGTGACGCGCTGCGTGACCACCTCGTCACGCGCCTTGCGTCCGCGCCTGATGACGGTACGCACCTACTCTCTTATGAGATAGTTATATATTTTTTATAAATGTGGCTAACAAGCGTATGATCTGCCGGATGGTAAGCGGAAAACCTTTTTTTTTTATTCTACCTTAACCTATATATATATATTGCAACACTAGAAGCATCGCAAGCGCATTGCCGACACTACCCCCGACTCCCAGGAGCTCCGACTACCTTATTCGCCATTGTAACACAACACTACATGAGAGCAGTATTATTTCGCTATGATCTTCTGTAAGGTTAAGTTACTTCCCCAGTCCGACATAATCTTCTTTAAGGTTTAAGACACTTCTCCAGTCGAACTGCTCCAAATTTTGAGCACGTTATTTCCCGCTGTTTCCTACCTCAATAAATCACTAAGTAAGTGTACATTATTATTATTAATATTAAAATTGTTTATTAAGAAAGCAGACCAGCTGCCGCGTCTCTCGCGGCACAATTGGATCCTGACAATCTGCACTGGGCGACTGAGCTGATGCAAATATGTGAGTCTTTTCTTTGGTTTACGTTACAATAGAAATATGACAACTTGCATTGCGTTTACACCAAAGTAACATCTGCAAGAAACATTCGGAATATTTGGAGTCGGTTTTGGAAAGGCATAGAATTGTGTTATCACAGAAAAAAAAATACTAAGAATCAAAACGGGTTTTTTTTTAATTTGTATCATTGTATCCAATTGAGCTTGAGAAATTAACACAATTTTTTTATAAATAAACATAACGGGCTCAAATTAAATCTCGCCTTTTGATAGATTGTAACTTCGACTATCTGGAGTGGTGATAATCTAAATCATCTTTGATTGGAAATTTGTTGTTTGTTAACAAGTTAAATGCTTCGAATTAAAAATAGTTATGTTTGAAATGTCAAAAAATATCGAGTGAAATCATTGTACGTTTGTACCAGCGGAGCGGCGCGCGCTAGCGGGTAGTGACGTGCGCGAGTGGCTGAGAGCGGCCGACGTGTCGCTCGTGGCGCCCGCGCCGCCCTCGCCGCAGCTGCTGCGACTGTTCCTCGCGGCACTCGCGCGCCCCCCGCCCGGTAACTGCGCCCATTATAGAGAAACATTAGCTAACGTCATGAGCTGTGCTGTTATACGTTCGATGGTGATCGTG
The DNA here is from genome assembly GCA_905220545.2 of Melitaea athalia. Taxonomy (NCBI): domain Eukaryota; kingdom Metazoa; phylum Arthropoda; class Insecta; order Lepidoptera; family Nymphalidae; genus Melitaea; species Melitaea athalia. The sequence continues at coordinate 12,040,029 of HG992187.1, forward strand.
ACGCAGCGCTTTTGAATTGATTACTAGTTCACATATGTATTATTTATTTATGTATTTGCCAAAATAAATGTATGTAACGAAAAAGTAGTAACGAAATATTGTAAACAAAAAGCTTGTTATACAGTGGCAAATATTTTTTTTAAAATTAATTTATTATTGAATATCACTACGCTTAATCAGAATGTAACTGTATACACTCACCTTTTTGTTGTACTTTTACATTTGGAATTTTATGAATTTTTAAAATTCATCAAAAACATTACGAAATGGTAATAAATATTAGACAAAACGAGGTTATAAAAAATCAATGGTTTTATAAAACGTTCAAACGTCAAACGTTCGTACCACACGTGTTACATAAAGATAAGTAAATGAAAACTTACTGTTTTGTGAAAAAAGGCTATTAAAGAGCCCCGTAAACGATCAAATTTGTTTGTCAAACTTGTTTGATCAAACTTCAAACAAGCCCGCACACGATCAAACCAATAGATCAAATAAAGTTATGACTCCTAGAAACGAAAACGAGAAATCTGTACGTCTATACAAATAAATAAAATTGGAGTGTCTGTTTGTAATATTAAAATAACCATTTTTTACTAAATTCATTTGTTTGTATACACGGTACATATACCAAAATAATATTTTTTTATGGTTTTTTTTTTATACCAAGATGGTAGCAATCAAGCATACGGCCCGCCTGATGGTAAGCGGCTACCGTAGCCTATGGACGCCTGCAACACCAGGGGCATCACATGCGCCCATTTATTTTTTATGGTTTAGTTTGTAGTGTTGTATGGTATGGTTTGTCTGTCTGTATGTTTGTTCCGGCTAATCTCTGAATTTTGACGGGACTTCCACTGGCAGATAGCTGATGTAATAAGGAATAACTTAGGCTACTTTTTTTTTTTTTTATAGCTAGAACAATAACTATTTTGTTAAATTCCGCGGACGAAGTCGCGGGTACAGCTATTATATAATAAATATAAATACCATATAAAATTACTAATACAAGAAAGTTGGAAAATATTGGCTCTACAATTTAGAAATACATGGAACTTTGTTAACTGCAATGGAGCTGTAGATGGAAAGCATATCAATTCACAAAAACCTGAAAATTCAGGTTCCTATTAGTATAATTATAAAGGAATACACAGCCATTGCAGTTGTGTTCTCCATGGTTTCAATGCGATAACTGAGGTTTTATTTGACAAACACAGCCGCACACGATCAAACAGGTTTGTCAAACACATCCTCAATCAAAATTTCCATCAAACACGTCAAACATTTTCAATGTTTGACAAATACATCAAACAAGCCCGCACACGATCAAAACAAACACGTTTGTCAAACAGAAATTTGATCAAATATTTGATTGTCTACGGGACCCATAATACTTTCTGTAACGAAAAAGTAGTCCCACTAGACACTACACGTTTTACTGATTTTCACAATAAATGTAATGGCGGAGACGTCAGACCAGCAACAAATCAGAATTAAGCTAGTTTTGTCCGTGTAAAAAAATAATGGATTTATTCAGAAGTTATGAGAAAGCAGAAATAAAACGGAACTAAAGATTAGTAACTAAAAAGTAAATGAATGAGGGACATTTTGTTTTTTTTTTTTTTTTTGTATTAAATTGTTAATTTATTATGGAACCCTATAAAAATCACTTAAATACAGAAACTACCATTAATGTAGACCGATAATACGAGAAAGTTAACAATGATTACGTTGCGTATCGCATTTTATAAAGTAAAAACACATGAGATAGGTAGGGTGCCAAATAGTTTTTTTGTATGAAAGGTGAAAAAACACTTTTTTAAAAATATCTAAATATTTGGTTATAAAAACGATTATAATGCTAATTATTCGTTATCCTAAAGATTAATATTTCTCCTACCAAAGTGTTGCTTTTTTGTTTGATTAATTGCAAAAACCAAAAACATTTAATTTTTATCGACTATTTCGAGGCACACCTTTTTTTTTCAAAGATGTACCTACACTTATTTTGGCAAATATGAAAAAAAAAATTATGTTTAAATATTTTAGGGGTCATTAATCAATTACGTAAAGATGATTATGGCAATTTTTGACTCCCCTAACCCTTTGTAAATGTGTCTCCTCCCCCATTCTTACGCTAGATTCCATTTCGTTTTTCAAAATAATAAAATTTTGTTAAGAAAGGTCCAGTTACACTAAAAAGTAGAGATGAAACGGATATCCGGTAACTATCCGGTATCCGGCCTATCCGGCCTTGTTTTCACTATCCGGCCGGATACCGGATAGTAAGTCAGTATCCGGCCGGATACCGGATAGTAATTGTTTTTTTTTCAGCTTATAATATCCCACTGTTGGGCATAGGCCTCTTCCCCTATATAGGAGAAGGATCGGAGCTTAATCCACCACGCTGCTCCAATGCGGGTTGACGGATATATTCCCTACTATGAGTAACGATCGCTAGCAGGTGTACATGATAACAACCGGGACCGACGAGGCACGGTGGGGAGACCCACAAGGACTGCACAAACACCCAGACCACGGCAAGCATCTGCATGGCCAATACAAATGCTTGTCATGTGTGGGGATCGAACCCGCAACCGCCAGCGCAACAAGCACAATCCAGTGCTGTGACCGTTGCGCCAACGCGGACTCGTTCAATTTACGTCACATATATTTTAAGTAAAGATGAAACGTTTATCCGGTACCTGTAGCCTGGATAAAAAATATATGTTTTTAAGTAATTATTTGCTTTATGTAGTTAGTCTTATTATCACCTAAGAAATATAATTAGTTTTAGTTGTAAATTTTTAATCACACAATAGTAAATGAATATGGAAAGAAAATGAATTTAGTCTTAGTATCACTTAAGAAATATAATTACTTTTAGTTGTAAATTTTTAATCACACAATCTATAATCTATATATATAAAAGAAAGTCATGTAATCGTGTTAGTTACACTATTTATAACTCAAGAACGGCTGAACCGATTTGGCTGACAATTCTTAGGGAGGTAGCTGAGAACCAGGAAACGGACATAGGATACTTTTTATCTCAATTTGACCCGGTAGGTGGCGCTGCTATCAGTATGTAACTCCGAAACTACTGAACCAATTTGCATCAAATTTTGTAAGCATCTGTAATTTGGTCCAACTTGGGATATAGGGTAGTTTTTATTTCGATTGGACCCGGTAGGTGGCGCTGCTATTGGTATGTGACTCTGAAACTACTGAACCAATTTTTATCAAATTTTGTAAGCATCTGTAATTTGGTCCAAATTGGGAGATAGGGTAGTTTTTATCTCAATTGGACCCGGTAGGTGGCGCTGCTATCGGTATGTAAGCAATCAAATTTGGTAGCTGTTTTCCGGGCAGGACAACGTCTGCCGGGTCCGCTAGTAATATATAAAGCTAAAGAGTTTGTTTGTTTGAACGCGGTAATCTCTGGAACTACTGGGCCGATTTGAAAAATTCTTTCAGTGTTAGATAGCCCATTTATCGAGGAAGGCTATAGGCTATGTGTCATCACGCTAAGACCAACAGGAGCGGAGTCCACTCCGACGGAGTCGCGCGCAGAAGATAGTAGTAAATAAATGTAATAGAAAGAAAATGAATTTAGTCTTAGTATCACTTAACAAATATAATTAGTTTTAGTTTATTTATTTTATTTATGTATTTATGTTAATTAGGAATATATATACAGTTTTATATGCATTAAAAATAAAATTTAAGTGACATAATATATTTACCAGTTAAGTCTTCACATAATACTAGCAGATAGCAATACTATAAGTTAGATTTTGGCAAACTTTGTTAAATTTCACCAAACAGCTAAGTCCCGCCGGATATCCGGCGGCCGGATATCCGGCTATCCGGCCACATGGTTCGCCGGATATCCGGCTATCCGGTATCCGGCCAAACTACTATCCGTTTCATCACTGCTAAAAAGTAGTCAAACAACATGTCGTGGTTGATGTGCATGTACCAGTGTGTCCTATGGTGTCGGTCAGAGTGGGGCCCGGAGGAGCGCGGCGTGTGCTGCGCGGGCGCGGGGCGGCTGTGCGTGCGGTCGCGCGCCGCCGCCGCCGCGCTAGCGCCGCCGCTGGCCGCGCAGCTGCGGGACGACGCCGCGCCGCTGTGCGCGCGCCTCAACGCGCTGCTCGCGCTCACAGACATCTGCACCAGGTCAATCACCCCTTCTTACGCTAATTTGGCTGCATCAGGTCAATCACCCCTTATTACGCTAATTTGGCTGCATCAGGTCAATCACCCCTTCTGACGCTAATTTGGCTGCATCAGGTCAATCACCCCTTCTTACGCTAATTTGGCTGCATCAGGTCAATCACCCCTTATTACGCTAATTTGGCTGCATCAGGTCAATCACCCCTTCTGACGCTAATTTGGCTGCATCAGGTCAATCACCCCTTCTTACGCTAATTTGGCTGCATCAGGTCAATCACCCCTTCTTACGCTACTAACCCTCGTTACAGTGGGTCGTTTCATCGATTCAGCCAGTAACGTCCCACTGCTGAGCATTTTTTTTCACTGTCACTGTCAGATGTCAAGACTGACTGTTTAACGCCTCTATTGTACGATTGAAAAACACACAAGGACAGACACCCAGACCGGAAAACGAATATTTGTACAAATACAAATATTTATGTTGTCATAGTAGCAGTTGCATACATTGGAGTACAGTGAGGTGGCGGAAGCTGCTTAAAATACTTTCGGCGTTAGATGGACTTAAGCTAGGATCATACGTTTGAAAACGAAATCTTTTGTGCACGGAACCATTTAGCGCTCCCACACACGAACGGCACATTGCCAACGGCAGAGGTCGACGGCAGCCGTCGACTGCAGCCGTCGACTGCCGTCGAGTGCCGTCAGCGGCAGCCGTCAACTGCCGTCGAGCGCCGTTGGCGGCGCGCCGTCGGCTGCAGTCCTCTGCCGTTGAGAACATGCCGCTCAGTCGACACTCTCGTAGTAAAGGAGCCAGTTGCAAAATGAATTCCGAAGAAGAAACACTGTTATTGTTTTTACTTCGTCGCCGCCGAGAAAAACGAAAAATAAAAACACGTTCAGTGTGGGTTCAAGAAATACTAATCAAAAGAGATCAAGATGGGCATTTAACACTCTATCCACTTTTACGAAGAAACGAGCAAAAGTTTTTAAATTATTTTCAGAGGTCCATTGCTTCTTTTGATGAGCTGACGGCTATTATATTTCCTCTCTATAATATTAGCATACTAGCGACCCGCTCCGGCTTCGCACGGGTGCAATGCTGATACTAAATATAAAATCTCTATCTCTAGATATATAAAAATGAATAGCTGAATATGTTGCTAAGCGCAAATCTCGAGATCGGCTGAACCGATTTCGCTAATTCGCATTTAAAAAATAAATTTAACTCTAAATAAATTTAAATTTCGCGAGAGAAAAATTTAAAAAATTGCTTGAAAAAGTCTAAAAACAACACTTTTCTATATTCCTATACAAAAATTTCGTAATAATACTTAAAAGTCAATTTGAACTTTAATACCACACCATAAGGTTTAAGTGTTAGTAGAGGGGTTCCGGGAAGGATAAGTATTTAAAAAAATTAAAAATTAAAGAATCGACTCTTAGGTGGTACGAAGTTAGCCTGGTCAGCTAGTATAAAATAAATATTTGCAATCTAAGCGCAAAAAATGTGTTTATTTACGATATCACATTAGGAATCTTTAAAACTATCAGTGTTCCTCTACTATATTATGCATGTATTATACATATAAACCTTCCTCTGGAATCACTCTATTTACTAAAGAAAACCGCATCAAAATCCGTTGCGTAGTTTTAAAGATCTAAGCATATATACAGACAGACAGCGGGAAGAGACTTTGTTTTATAATATGTAGTGAAATATAAATAATAAAAAGATATAAGTAATTTAGATTATTTTTTTAATGAGATCAACATCATTTATCACCATTTTAAGTTGAAACAAAATACAATACAATTACTACCTATAGGAACAATAATCCATACTAATATTATAAATGCGAAAGTAACTCTGTCTGTTTGTCTGTCTCGGAATCACGCCAAAACTACTGAACAGATTTAAATGACATTTGGTATACATATATTCTAGAGTCTGAGAAAGGACCTAGGCTACTTTTTAATGTGAAAAAAAGGTGTAAGGGGTTGTATGGTTGTAATGAAAATTTGTATTTATTTATTTAACAATTTATGTACATTGGAAAACAATAGGAAATAGCACTTATAAACAATGCTGATACAAAGGCACTACTTATCCCATGATGGAATCTCTTCCAGTAGTCCTGCCATAGGAAAATTATAAAATAATGGAATTATGATTGTAATAACGTTCGTGTTTCGTAACTGTCAAACATTTCATGTTCATCCCATCGATATGGTAATATCTCCCCTAAAATTTTATTTATTTAAATAAAAATAATTTTTTTTTTAATTTATTTATTTATTATGGATAGTATGGATTATAAACCTGAAAATTGGTTTGTTTAAACGCGCTAAACTCAAGAACTGCTGATTCGAATTGAAAAATTTCTCTGAGGTGGATAGCCTATTTAAAGAGAAAGGTTATGCTTTAAGAAGAAGGAAGGCTATTTTTTCCCTCAAATCAACGCGGGTGAAACCGCGGGCACAGCTAGTACTATTAGTTACTTCTATTTTAATAACAATGGTCAAAAAAATCAAAATCAACTTTTAATAAGCCGACCATTTTTTTAAAACAAGTTTTTTTACTAGCTCAGTATTTTAACTTTTTTTTAATTTTTATAATATTATTAATTCAATCTTGGCGAGATATTGAACTTTTTAAAATAGCCGTCAGCTCATCAAAAGAAGGACATCCGAAAATAATTAAAAAACTTTCCCTCCATATTCTACAAATCGAGCCCTTTCATTCGATAGTCGATACCCATATTGAGGAATTTGTGGAAAATATGTAATACGCCATTTTGTAGCGGCGGCCATCTTGGATTTTTCATAGTGGGCTCTATTCTACCAATCAAGCCCTTTCATTTGATACCCATATTGAGGTATTTGTTAAAAATGTGTAATCCACCATTTTGTGGCGGAGACCATCTTGGATTTTTCATAGTGAGCTGTATTCTACCAACCAAGCCTTTTCATTTGACACAAATATTGAGGTTGTTGTGAAGTTATGTGATCCGCCATTTTGTATTGGCGGCCATATTGTATTTAGAACCATAAGAAATATACTATGTTGTATTGTCATCAAGATTAAGAATGTGTACCAAATATCAGATCAATCTGTCATTAGGAAGGGGGTAAAATTCCAATTACTAAATTTGACCCACACAAATAAACAAAAAAATAAATAAATACCAAGCTGGTCAAGCTAAATAAAACCGTTTAAAAACAATAACAGTGTTTCTTCTTCGGAATTCATTTTGCAACTGGCTCCTTTACTAAGAGAGCCGACGTGTGAGCGGCGTGTTCCCAACGGCAGCGGACTGCAGCCGACGGCGCGCCGCGGACGGCGCTCGACGGCAGTCGACGGCTGCCGCTGACGGCGCTCGACGGCAGTCAACGGCTGCAGTCGACTGCCGCTGACGGCGCTCGACGGCAGTCGACGGCTGCCGTCGACCTCTGCAGTTGGCAACGTGCCGTTCGTGTGTAAGAGCGCTTAAGCTCAAATATGACACGTTTGTTGTCACACGAATGAACGAATAACCATTTTAATAACTTAATAATACAATATTTTGTTTCAATAAAAAACATACCAAGTACAATGATATGTTTAGACTAATGCACTATTCGTTAGATACTATATGTAATAATAATATAATAATAAATTCTTTATTGGATCAAATTAATATTTTACAATTTCTAAACCCGCCAAACTGAGTGACAGTTTATCGGCGTATATATATAGTATATATTATTATGTATACACTTCTTGCATATTCGGATTCTACAATAGTTTTTTGCCAAACAATTTGTTGCCAATATTTTATCAGTTTACAATTGCAATACCACGTAACCAACAAACAGTCGTAAAAATGTCGTAAGTACACAGGTCCGAATTTTACAGAAGAGGGAAAAAACTTAATATTTTCTTTATTTTACGTCTTAAGTCGTCTGAACTATAACATGACTATTATTACGTGGTATTAACAAGTATTAGTTACGCAGTATTGCATTATCACCAACGATATATTGTAACCTGTTGTTTACAATTTGACTAGCACGTTGGCGCAGTTTGTAGTGGCCCTGCTATCTGCTCCGCGGGTTACGGGTTCGATTCCTGCCTGAGTCGGGGTATAATACTTGTATTTATTTATTTATATATCGATACCTTTGGGTAGAAAGGTCGTATAAACCAAAACACGACTTTTCAGGAGAGCAGAAAAACGATTTTTTTTTTACATAAAAATTCATAACTTTTTTGTTTTTGAAGTTATGAAAAAATGATGTATGAGAAAGGTTCTTACAATTTGCGAATGAAAAAGGTTAAATCATCAAAAACTATCTATCTTCTTTAGTTTTAAAGTTAGCTTGGATTTACATCTAAGAAAAAACCAATTCTTGGTTAATACACCCCATGAAAATGTACTTAAAAAAAACTGTATAGGTCGTATATCCATTTTTGGTAAGCTTATGGTCACATTTACCGTCGTAAAAACCCATAGATGTAGTTTTTTTTTGTTTTAAAAGCCATTTATAATCATACATCAATTGAATTCTGACAAATAAACAATCCTGTTACTCCTAAATTTAGCAGGAACTTAATTATTATTATTCTAATACCCAATAATGGTCGATTAAAATAAAATAAAACTACCTGAAATACGAAATCAGCATTAATTATTAGGTATTATAATATTTATAATACCTTCTAATCAACATTTACTATTATTTCAATAATGGTACAACATACCTAAAAGGTTTAACATTTTTAAATTGAAAAAATAATTAAGAACTTAAACTGAAAAGTGATAATTATAAAAAAAAATCTACTTAGTCATAAAAACACAAAAATTATTCAAACTTCTGAATTGTAGTAATCAGGAATTTTAATCGTTTATAAAATTATGACTTGATCGTTTTTTAAATTTTTCACATAATTTTTTCAATGTAATTCAATAAATTATTGAATTAGGTAATAGCCTTTGTACTAAGGCTTACTTACTACGTAATTTATTGAATTACAACTAAATTAAAAAACGATCAAACACTAAACTTATATAACTAACTTATGTACTAAAAAGTAACTTATTTTATGATATAAATTTCTATTCATAATTAGTTTAAAATAATTTATGAATTGTTACTATAAATTATTTTAATTATTGTTTTATATTATTTTAAAACGAATTATGAATTGACAAACAAATTTTCAAAAAATAAATTTAGGTGACAAAGAATACAATCTTTTTAACATAGTCTTGTTTTTTTACTAAATAATATTTTGCTAACGAACGAAATGTGAAATTACGTAAATACGAAAAGTTATTATTCTTTTATAATAATAATTTATTGTACAATTCAATTAGCTCTTCCTTGTCTTCTTCGTCGGTTAGCGTAAGAGAGTCAGCCACATTTCCATGGGATAAGTTAAATTAATCAGGGTGGTACCTTTTTGGTATAATTCCATTATCACATAGACGTTTTAAATCCCTATATTTTACATCTGATATTTGCAATTTGTTTTTAAAAAGTGCAGTTGGGGACAGTCATCAGCTTTTCATGTGTGCTTACACCTTGTTCGGGTAATATTGCACGGCTTTTCGATCTTCCTTGACCTCTACCTTCACCTTTTTTATTATTGCCAGATTTTTGAAATAATATTATTACTTTATCAGGTGACGTCTCTTCTTTCCTATTTAATGTACATTTCATTTGGATTCTTTTTCTTCAACGTAATAATTCGGATGTTTCGCATTTTCAGGGTTTTAGATGTTTCATTTGTAAATGTCTCATCAGTTATTTCATTCCAATTGTGAAAATCAGAATACTCCATTGCATTAACATTATAAGGCCTAGGATTTTTTCTCGCAGCCTCAATGTATGATGGCCATTGTGTTGGACTCCAGACAGTAACTTTTTTAACTTCACGTTCGACAGTTGCATAAACAGAGTCTAAAGACATGTAAGTGTGCCCTGGTAAAGGATAATTTATCTGAATCACTTCTAAATGCGTTGATTTCATTAAGAAGTAATGGTTTATACACCAACGGCCTTTGGATATACGACATCGAATTTAAACTATGTTTAGGTAATGTATTTAACACATTGGGGCGTATAAACCATTTACAATTAACGATTATTTTTACGCCCTAAGTTAATATAAATTATGGTCATTACATCATAACAAAACTACAAAAAAAAAAAATTCGGCTTTTACATTGAAAATTTACCTTTTTTACGACGCTACGATCGAAAATTTCTGGGTCGTATTAACCATTTTTGTGCGAATTTCTGCATTTCGTATATACAGATCGATAGAGAAAAAAATTCTGAGAAAAATGGTATATATAACTCAATTTGGCCAAAATGGTTTATACGACCTTTCTACCCAAAGGTATCGATATGTATTATTTCTATGTATATTTATCAAAAAAATAAATAGCTATAACAGTCAGCTATTACCTATAACACAAGCATTAAGTTTGCTCACCATAGGAACAGACGACCGTGTGTGTATGTTTTAAGATAGTTATATAACAATAATGTAATATTATAGGTACTCGTGCATCGTGGAGCCGCTGCTGGACGCGGTGTGCGGCTGCGTGGCGCGCGACGCGGCGCCGCCCCTGCGCCGCGCGGCGGCGCGCGCGCTCACCCGCCTGCTGCTGGCCGGCTTCCTGCGCCTGCGCACGCCGCTCTACTACCGGTACACCGACAGACACATCTAACCATACTAAAACCAGTGTAACCACGGCACGACTTCTTGATTCCGCAATCAAACTGTTTTTGTTATACCCTTGTGGGACTTTGTAACTATTGAAATGAGCCGTTTATTTACTAATAAATAAAATTAGTAAAAGCATTGAGATATTGATTTGAAGACCGTAATGATAAGAGTTTTAAGTCATAATCCAATCGTATTTATTGTGCTATTTCGTATCAACCCATTTTCATATAATCCCAAATCACACATCTCCAGAGCGTTGCTTACAAGCAAGTATTAGGTATAAAGTTTTGTTTTAATGATAACTTCTGCAAATATTATAAATATGACAATTTTTAAGATGAAGGGTTGTTTAATACTTTTCACATCACAAAATAGTCTAGTCGACAAGTTGGAAATGGTCGAAAATAGAGATACCTACTGCTCTTACAATTATGTGTAGCTCGTCCGATCCTGAATGAGGTCTAGAAAAATGTTCTAAAAGCGTGTATTAGCACATAAAAAATTGCAAAAGTTATAAACAAAAAAAGGAAAAAATGGCCCTTTGGTTTTTGCCAATTTTAAGAATTAAAAAAAAAGATTCTGAAAGAGAAGGAAATTTTCAATACGTAATAATAATAATTTTTGTAGTTCCAGAAAAATCATCATTTTTTGGAAAAATCACCAGTTTTTGTTCAAGTACAAAAATAAACAAAGTATGAATATTTTTTTAACTTTAATTGCGTTATCTTGTTAATTATGTTTATGTAGATAAGATAGACTAAAAACCGAAAATTTTTTACGACAATTATTGGCCATTTTTTCCTTTTTTTAATTGTTTATATCTTTTGCAATTTTTTATCTGCTAATACACGCTTTTAGAACATTTTTCTAGGCGTCATTCCGGATCCAATGAGCTATCACACATAATTTTAAGAGCAGTATCTCTATATTCGACCATTTTGAACTTGTCGACTGGACTAAAAACTTATCCTTCTACAATGAAACCGTCAACATTTTTTTTTTCAACTATTGAAAATGTTTGTATTTTTATGGCTATCGTTTAATGTTGTAAATTATAATTATTTAAGTTTCTTTACAAGCTCTTATATATTGTTACATCGTTTAGCTACTGCGCACTGCTCGCGGACGAGGACCACGACGTGCGCGAGCCGGCCGAGTACTACGTGTCCTGCTGCCTCACCGTCGACGCCATCTACCACCACTTCGTCGACTGCGTGCTACACTACAACAACGAGGACACCGGTTGGTGCTCTTTATACATAAATGAAAACCGCTAGCACCTAATAACTACGACCGATGTCATTTATACAAGTAACTTGGTAATATAATTGTTCTATAACCAAAGCGCCTCGGTATAATTTTAAAATGTACCTCGAGATACTTCAATAATGTCATAATGTCATTCCATAGAATATGTTTTTGACACAGAGTTTCTTCACTTCGACGTTTACTATTGTTTATGGATACTCTCTTTGAGGCGAAAGAGTATATATATAAGGTATGGATGTGTTGCAGAATCCATGTCGTTCGACGCGCGGCAGTTGATCTACGACGTGATGCTGCAGCGGCTCTCGTTGGTGCAGAAGCTGAACGTGCAGTGTCGCCTGGCGCGGGAGGTGCTGGAGCACGCGGCCACTCTGTGCGACGAGCAGGACGAGCTGCCCGCCGCGCTGCACGCCGCGCTGCTCGACACCATCACGCTGCTGTGCGGACCCAGGATGAAGCTGCCCAGTACGTGCCCTTGTTTACTGAGAGTCACCTCCTGGAGCACGCGGCCACCCTGTGCGACGAGCAGGACGAGCTGCCCGCCGCGCTGCACGCCGCGCTGCTCGACACCATCACGCTGCTGTGCGGACCCAGGATGAAGCTGCCCAGTACGTGCCCTTGTTTACTGAGAGTCACCTCCTGGAGCACGCGGCCACCCTGTGCGACGAGCAGGACGAGCTGCCCGCCGCGCTGCACGCCGCGCTGCTCGACACCATCACGCTGCTGTGCGGACCCAGGATGAAGCTGCCCAGTACGTGCCCTTGTTTACTGAGAGTCACCTCCTGGAGCACGCGGCCACCCTGTGCGACGAGCAGGACGAGCTGCCCGCCGCGCTGCACGCCGCGCTGCTCGACACCATCACGCTGCTGTGCGGACCCAGGATGAAGCTGCCCAGTACGTGCCCTTGTTTACTGAGAGTCACCTCCTGGAGCACGCGGCCACCCTGTGCGACGAGCAGGACGAGCTGCCCGCCGCGCTGCACGCCGCGCTGCTCGACACCATCACGCTGCTGTGCGGACCCAGGATGAAGCTGCCCAGTACGTGCCCTTGTTTACTGAGAGTCACCTCCTGGAGCACGCGGCCACCCTGTGCGACGAGCAGGACGAGCTGCCCGCCGCGCTGCACGCCGCGCTGCTCGACACCATCACGCTGCTGTGCGGACCCAGGATGAAGCTGCCCAGTACGTGCCCTTGTTTACTGAGAGTCACCTCCTGGAGCACGCGGCCACCCTGTGCGACGAGCAGGACGAGCTGCCCGCCGCGCTGCACGCCGCGCTGCTCGACACCATCACGCTGCTGTGCGGACCCAGGATGAAGCTGCCCAGTACGTGCCCTTGTTTACTGAGAGTCACCTCCTGGAGCACGCGGCCACCCTGTGCGACGAGCAGGACGAGCTGCCCGCCGCGCTGCACGCCGCGCTGCTCGACACCATCACGCTGCTGTGCGGACCCAGGATGAAGCTGCCCAGTACGTGCCCTTGTTTACTGAGAGTCACCTCCTGGAGCACGCGGCCACCCTGTGCGACGAGCAGGACGAGCTGCCCGCCGCGCTGCACGCCGCGCTGCTCGACACCATCACGCTGCTGTGCGGACCCAGGATGAAGCTGCCCAGTACGTGCCCTTGTTTACTGAGAGTCACCTCCTGGAGCACGCGGCCACCCTGTGCGACGAGCAGGACGAGCTGCCCGCCGCGCTGCACGCCGCGCTGCTCGACACCATCACGCTGCTGTGCGGACCCAGGATGAAGCTGCCCAGTACGTGCCCTTGTTTACTGAGAGTCACCTCCTGGAGCACGCGGCCACCCTGTGCGACGAGCAGGACGAGCTGCCCGCCGCGCTGCACGCCGCGCTGCTCGACACCATCACGCTGCTGTGCGGACCCAGGATGAAGCTGCCCAGTACGTGCCCTTGTTTACTGAGAGTCACCTCCTGGAGCACGCGGCCACCCTGTGCGACGAGCAGGACGAGCTGCCCGCCGCGCTGCACGCCGCGCTGCTCGACACCATCACGCTGCTGTGCGGACCCAGGATGAAGCTGCCCAGTACGTGCCCTTGTTTACTGAGAGTCACCTCCTGGAGCACGCGGCCACCCTGTGCGACGAGCAGGACGAGCTGCCCGCCGCGCTGCACGCCGCGCTGCTCGACACCATCACGCTGCTGTGCGGACCCAGGATGAAGCTGCCCAGTACGTGCCCTTGTTTACTGAGAGTCACCTCCTGGAGCACGCGGCCACCCTGTGCGACGAGCAGGACGAGCTGCCCGCCGCGCTGCACGCCGCGCTGCTCGACACCATCACGCTGCTGTGCGGACCCAGGATGAAGCTGCCCAGTACGTGCCCTTGTTTACTGAGAGTCACCTCCTGGAGCACGCGGCCACCCTGTGCGACGAGCAGGACGAGCTGCCCGCCGTGCTGCACGCCGCGCTGCTCGACACCATCACGCTGCTGTGCGGACCCAGGATGAAGCTGCCCAGTACGTGCCCTTGTTTACTGAGAGTCACCTCCTGGAGCACGCGGCCACCCTGTGCGACGAGCAGGACGAGCTGCCCGCCGCGCTGCACGCCGCGCTGCTCGACACCATCACGCTGCTGTGCGGACCCAGGATGAAGCTGCCCAGTACGTGCCCTTGTTTACTGAGAGTCACCTCCTGGAGCACGCGGCCACCCTGTGCGACGAGCAGGACGAGCTGCCCGCCGCGCTGCACGCCGCGCTGCTCGACACCATCACGCTGCTGTGCGGACCCAGGATGAAGCTGCCCAGTACGTGCCCTTGTTTACTGAGAGTCACCTCCTGGAGCACGCGGCCACCCTGTGCGACGAGCAGGACGAGCTGCCCGCCGCGCTGCACGCCGCGCTGCTCGACACCATCACGCTGCTGTGCGGACCCAGGATGAAGCTGCCCAGTACGTGCCCTTGTTTACTGAGAGTCACCTCCTGGAGCACGCGGCCACCCTGTGCGACGAGCAGGACGAGCTGCCCGCCGCGCTGCACGCCGCGCTGCTCGACACCATCACGCTGCTGTGCGGACCCAGGATGAAGCTGCCCAGTACGTGCCCTTGTTTACTGAGAGTCACCTCCTGGAGCACGCGGCCACCCTGTGCGACGAGCAGGACGAGCTGCCCGCCGCGCTGCACGCCGCGCTGCTCGACACCATCACGCTGCTGTGCGGACCCAGGATGAAGCTGCCCAGTACGTGCCCTTGTTTACTGAGAGTCACCTCCTGGAGCACGCGGCCACCCTGTGCGACGAGCAGGACGAGCTGCCCGCCGCGCTGCACGCCGCGCTGCTCGACACCATCACGCTGCTGTGCGGACCCAGGATGAAGCTGCCCAGTACGTGCCCTTGTTTACTGAGAGTCACCTCCTGGAGCACGCGGCCACCCTGTGCGACGAGCAGGACGAGCTGCCCGCCGCGCTGCACGCCGCGCTGCTCGACACCATCACGCTGCTGTGCGGACCCAGGATGAAGCTGCCCAGTACGTGCCCTTGTTTACTGAGAGTCACCTCCTGGAGCACGCGGCCACCCTGTGCGACGAGCAGGACGAGCTGCCCGCCGCGCTGCACGCCGCGCTGCTCGACACCATCACGCTGCTGTGCGGACCCAGGATGAAGCTGCCCAGTACGTGCCCTTGTTTACTGAGAGTCACCTCCTGGAGCACGCGGCCACCCTGTGCGACGAGCAGGACGAGCTGCCCGCCGCGCTGCACGCCGCGCTGCTCGACACCATCACGCTGCTGTGCGGACCCAGGATGAAGCTGCCCAGTACGTGCCCTTGTTTACTGAGAGTCACCTCCTGGAGCACGCGGCCACCCTGTGCGACGAGCAGGACGAGCTGCCCGCCGCGCTGCACGCCGCGCTGCTCGACACCATCACGCTGCTGTGCGGACCCAGGATGAAGCTGCCCAGTACGTGCCCTTGTTTACTGAGAGTCACCTCCTGGAGCACGCGGCCACCCTGTGCGACGAGCAGGACGAGCTGCCGGCCGCGCTGCACGCCGCGCTGCTCGACACCATCACGCTGCTGTGCGGACCCAGGATGAAGCTGCCCAGTACGTGCCCTTGTTTACTGAGAGTCACCTCCTGGAGCACGCGGCCACCCTGTGCGACGAGCAGGACGAGCTGCCCGCCGCGCTGCACGCCGCGCTGCTCGACACCATCACGCTGCTGTGCGGACCCAGGATGAAGCTGCCCAGTACGTGCCCTTGTTTACTGAGAGTCACCTCCTGGAGCACGCGGCCACCCTGTGCGACGAGCAGGACGAGCTGCCCGCCGCGCTGCACGCCGCGCTGCTCGACACCATCACGCTGCTGTGCGGACCCAGGATGAAGCTGCCCAGTACGTGCCCTTGTTTACTGAGAGTCACCTCCTGGAGCACGCGGCCACCCTGTGCGACGAGCAGGACGAGCTGCCCGCCGCGCTGCACGCCGCGCTGCTCGACACCATCACGCTGCTGTGCGGACCCAGGATGAAGCTGCCCAGTACGTGCCCTTGTTTACTGAGAGTCACCTCCTGGAGCACGCGGCCACCCTGTGCGACGAGCAGGACGAGCTGCCCGCCGCGCTGCACGCCGCGCTGCTCGACACCATCACGCTGCTGTGCGGACCCAGGATGAAGCTGCCCAGTACGTGCCCTTGTTTACTGAGAGTCACCTCCTGGAGCACGCGGCCACCCTGTGCGACGAGCAGGACGAGCTGCCCGCCGCGCTGCACGCCGCGCTGCTCGACACCATCACGCTGCTGTGCGGACCCAGGATGAAGCTGCCCAGTACGTGCCCTTGTTTACTGAGAGTCACCTCCTGGAGCACGCGGCCACCCTGTGCGACGAGCAGGACGAGCTGCCCGCTGCGCTGCACGCCGCGCTGCTCGACACCATCACGCTGCTGTGCGGACCCAGGATGAAGCTGCCCAGTACGTGCCCTTGTTTACTGAGAGTCACCTCCTGGAGCACGCGGCCACCCTGTGCGACGAGCAGGACGAGCTGCCCGCCGCGCTGCACGCCGCGCTGCTCGACACCATCACGCTGCTGTGCGGACCCAGGATGAAGCTGCCCAGTACGTGCCCTTGTTTACTGAGAGTCACCTCCTGGAGCACGCGGCCACCCTGTGCGACGAGCAGGACGAGCTGCCCGCCGCGCTGCACGCCGCGCTGCTCGACACCATCACGCTGCTGTGCGGACCCAGGATGAAGCTGCCCAGTACGTGCCCTTGTTTACTGAGAGTCACCTCCTGGAGCACGCGGCCACCCTGTGCGACGAGCAGGACGAGCTGCCCGCCGCGCTGCACGCCGCGCTGCTCGACACCATCACGCTGCTGTGCGGACCCAGGATGAAGCTGCCCAGTACGTGCCCTTGTTTACTGAGAGTCACCTCCTGGAGCACGCGGCCACCCTGTGCGACGAGCAGGACGAGCTGCCCGCCGCGCTGCACGCCGCGCTGCTCGACACCATCACGCTGCTGTGCGGACCCAGGATGAAGCTGCCCAGTACGTGCCCTTGTTTACTGAGAGTCACCTCCTGGAGCACGCGGCCACCCTGTGCGACGAGCAGGACGAGCTGCCCGCCGTGCTGCACGCCGCGCTGCTCGACACCATCACGCTGCTGTGCGGACCCAGGATGAAGCTGCCCAGTACGTGCCCTTGTTTACTGAGAGTCACCTCCTGGAGCACGCGGCCACCCTGTGCGACGAGCAGGACGAGCTGCCCGCCGCGCTGCACGCCGCGCTGCTCGACACCATCACGCTGCTGTGCGGACCCAGGATGAAGCTGCCCAGTACGTGCCCTTGTTTACTGAGAGTCACCTCCTGCACAATGTCTATGTAAAGACTTCCTCAATGGCATTACGTCTTGCCGAAGGCCGCTGATTGTTAGGCGTTTATTTGTTTATTTTAAATTATTCATCACCATCACCTCAGCCTATCGCAGTCCACTGCTGGACATAGGCTTACACAAGTTTGCGCCAAAAATTACGTAAACTGGTGTGTTTTGCCCATAGTCACCACGCTGGTCAGGCGGGTTGGTGACCGCAGGGTTGGCTTTGTCGCACCGAAGACGCTGCTGCCCGTCTTCGGCCTGTGTATTTCAAAGCCAGCAGTCGGATGGTTATCCCGCCATGGGTCGGCTTTTTAAGTTCCAAGGTGCTAGTGGAACTATGTTATCCCTTAGTCGCCTCTTACGACACCCACGAGAAGAGAGGGAGAGGCTATATTCTTTGCAGGCTATATTCTTTTTTGAAGTGAAACTTCTTTAGAATCGTTGTGATTTCAAACCGGATGCAACGCAAAAACGACAGGTAAGAGACAAAATAATAAAGTAAATACAAAATTAGTGAGCCAGAGCGAGAGAGCAAATGTAAATGACAGATAAGAGACACAAATACAAAAATTAGTGAGCCAGAGCGAGAGAGCAAATGTAAATGACAGATAAGAGACACAAATACAAAAATTAGTGAGCCAGAGCGAGAGAGCAAATGTACACGACAGGTAAGAGACACAAATACAAAATTAGTGAGCCAGAGCGAGAGAACAAATGTCGGTGTGTATGTATATTGCACACTGTTTAATACTTCCTTGTATTTGAGCATTTAACGTGTGTTAGTATGGATATGTGAAAATACGTGAGCTAGTACCACTGTACACTGTATGCGGCTGCGTATTACAGTTTTTTAGTAAGAAGTCAGCGTGGTGTGCTATTATTTAACTGTGTTTGTGAGTATTTTTATATCTTGTTGTGCTAAATAATAAATTTTATAACTTAGCGACTCGTTTTTTTTTTTATTTGTTTGCCAAAGAAGTTTCACTTTTGACATGTGTACTTTGTACGCATGCAACTTTTTTTATTTTAAATTATTGTTTTACAGAAAAACCTGAAAAAGCAGGAGATGCTGATTTAGATGACCTTCAAGAACGTGTGACAACGAACATTGTCTCTCATGTGAGTTACTTGAAATATATTTCTTAAGCTGCCTCATACATTGTTACAATTTGTAAATTCGCTAACTAGCTAGAAAACAACTTAGTAGAGTTTAAAAAAACAGTATAATATACCCTAACATATTAATCCATTACTCAATATATATTAAATTGGTAAACAAATATGCAAATTAAATTATGCTCTTTATATTATTATGTTATACACTGTCATATTTATTTTATAAATAATAAACATAAAGTTGGACTAAAATCCAATAACAATTTTTAATGTATTTATGTCAAGTGTGTGTATCAAGACTACCAAGAGCATGATTTCACTTATTTGAAAATAATTGAAGCATTCTGCACTGCACTAAAAACTTTGGATTTATGGCATTTTTACAAAAAAAATCATACACAACTATAAATTATTGTTATACATGAGATTCCAATACAGACAGTTTTGCGCTAATATGTAAAACCTTGAAGTGCTCTATTTTTAAATAAATACATTGGTATTTCATAATCTATCAACATTTTCTTCCTGTCCTAGATTTTCACGGAGAAAGAAAAGGTATAATTAGTTAATATTACTCAGTTGTATCTGATTTTGGCAATGTTACTTTTTCGTCTTATTTATTGTAAGCTTATTAATTTATATTGTCAGCTAAATTTGGAAATGACGTTTTTGACCAAAATAAAATCTTAAGAAATTTAAGAGGTCATTATGTTAACACTGACAAATTATAAGTTTATGTCGGATTTATTTGGAACAAAAAAAACATCTTCAAAAACTATTTTTTTGTGTACAAACAAATAGTCAGTTAAATAAAGATTACAAGTTCTTATGAGGATTGAGAAATTTAGCCGATGATATTTGGTTACTTTTTTCAGAACATCAAAATAATCTTTCTTGTAGGCAATGCTTTGATCTCAAACATGATAATAAGTCTGAGCATACGTAGCTAATGTACAGACGCTGCTCTAAGACGTAGTAAATATTTTATGGTGGCGCTAAAATATTATCGAACAGAACCTCTGCGTATGATGAGGGTAAAGTTTTAACGTTTTAGCGCAACGTTAAGTATGCATCCATGTCAGCTTAAAAAAAAAACAATTTAGCGTTTAGAGGAATACATTTGTCGACAAAATCCAAAATGTATCCATGTCAAAAAAAAATTTCACTACTGCTGAATTGTTTCATATTATCCCGTACCTTAGCGAATGCATAAATGTTGTTACTAGTGTACGTAATATTTTTAACAGGTATGTGTAAGTAGATTTATGCTTTGGTCGAATTTGACACCCAAATCAAGATTCGAAGAATTTCGATTTTGGTTTCTGTTTAGGTCGGACACTACTCAGAATGGATACCTAAGTTATGAAATCGATAAAGTTATACAGAGTGGGGATGACAATAGAACGATAATTGAAAACACCGTTAGTACTAGTATAAAGAAGTATTTCAAAACCATCAGATAAGTCCTAACATCAAAATCAAAAAAAAAAGATTTTTTCATACAAACTAATTCAATTTAATTTAATAAAATTTTATAACATCATTTTTGTAACTACAGGATCACTGACCTGTTACACGCGTCATCGCGCGTGTAACAGGCGCGTGACCTACTTTCTACGCGGCATAATCGCGTGGAAGTGGTTTGTGCTTGTACCTACAAAACTTCATTATTTTGATTGAATAAAAAATAGTAAGTTAGAAAAGTAAATTAAAATAAATTGTTACGCATTTAAAATTTAATTGAATAAAAAACTATTTGATTTAAATTTTCTCAAACCATCAATTTTTTTTAAATATGCAGAACTGATCAGTAGCCGATACTGAATAAGTTATGTTTTTTTAAACATTAGTTAAATATTATTTGATCTGCGAACTGTCACTAAATGGCAATTATTAAAAATTGTGCCTTTTTGTGGCAGTCGATGCCATATCCATTTCTTAATCTATGATTTTAAAAATAATAATAGCTGTCCTTGAGTCGTTAACCGCCGGTTTTAGGGTAGGTCAGGTCATTAGTATAATACATACGTAGTAATTTTAAAAAAATGAAAAATCATAATTTGTGACTAAACTACTGGATGTATTTTATTGATTTTTTGTATGTGGGCTTGGAATGTCATTACATATACGCTGTCCAAGTTATCGTTGTATTATAATCCCCACCCTGTATATATGTATGTATCTTAACGTTGTAAAGTCGATAATGTTATACACACTTAAAACGCTTGCATCAAACACGTTGTATGATTGATAATAATTATTTGATTATAATCATAATGTTGGCGTACAACCCTTGCGTTCCCTCAGGTGGTTGGAGGAAATGAAAGGCAGGATGGATTGTTCACCACGATTTTATTTTTGTCTTCAACCATACTAGTATACAGAGTTCGATACAACTATAGCGTGATTTAATTGACATCGAATGCCATCTAGTGGCAGCAAACAAAAACTTAAATAATTGTAAGTTGCAACGTTAACATACCGCCCACCAAGAACGACTTTTTAGCGTTCTTCACTTCGCCCACCTTGACAATATTGATGGGAGAGTTTCATAATTTAACAAAATACATAGTTGGGAAACTTAACTCGTAGTTATACCTTATTAAAACAAACAATATTAAGTATTAGTTTTAGTAGTAGTTTGTTGCGTAATTTAATTTCAAAATATTTATCTATACCTCCAATCTCTATATCTATCTATATCTATATCTCCAATATATATATCTCCAAATCTACACACAATGTACTGTTGAAGAATTACCACGAGCTATTACTACTATCAACGGTGATTTATTACGAGTAGCTAATTGGAGTAAATCCTTTGGTTTAACAGTAAATCCAAGGAAAACTCAAGCAATTATAATAGGAAGCTCAAAATTGATTTCTCGCATTAATAAATCACAACTACCTCCTATAATTTTTGATCGCGTTGAAATTCCATACAGCGATAAAGTGACTAACTTGGGTATTATACTGGATCAAAATCTCTCTTGGTGTCCGCAGATGTGTGAATTAAGTCGGAAAGTTTTTTCTGCTGTAGGATCACTCCGCAGGCTACAGAGTTTTCTTCCTACTTCCACCAAGATTTCGCTTGCACATAGCCTTCTCTTACCTATACTTGATTATGCTGACACTGCTTATCTTGACATTACTGAGGAGCAACTTAATAAGCTTGAGCGCATTCAGAATTTATGTGTCCGTTTCATATTTGGCTTACGCAAATATGATCACATCTCTGATTTTCGCAAAAAACTCAAGTGGCTCCCAATTCGCCTTCGCAGGAATACTCACATACTTACTTTGTTATATTGCATATTATTTAATCCTGCTACTCCTTCTTACCTACGAGAACGTTTTAAGTATCTTGGCGAGTCTGATGAGCGAAGCCTTCGCTCCGATGATAGTTTACTTCTTAAAATTCCTCCACACGCCACTACGTTCTATCCGAAATCATTTACTGTCCAAGCTGCTCGGCTTTGGAACTCCCTACCTTTGCCCATAAGACGCGCTGAATCTCTTCCAATTTTTAAGAAGTCTCTTAAGCACTATTTCCTTCAGTTATAATCCTTCTA
This sequence comes from Melitaea athalia, assembly GCA_905220545.2. Lineage (NCBI taxonomy): Eukaryota > Metazoa > Arthropoda > Insecta > Lepidoptera > Nymphalidae > Melitaea > Melitaea athalia. Next base: position 12,062,677 of record HG992187.1, read on the forward strand.
CCTAGTCACATATTATCCCCAGTCTTCGCTTTGAATCGTATCACAATAATTCGTTAATTTGTATATACGTTTATGTATGTCTATTAAAACTTTGCATTTATATACATATGCTATGTACGTACATCTTCTTTATTTTTATTTTTCTATTTTTTATTTATTTTTTTTAAATTATTTATTGGTTTAAATATATTGTATGTATTTTGATAAAACTGTACACCTAGACCCAGAGGCGGCCTTACCCATTGCGAGGCCCCGGGCGGCAAGTCTTTGCGAGGCCCTTTGTCTTTCTAGTCTAGTCAACAAGTTGAAAAGGTTGAAAATAGAGATACTGCTCTTAAAATTATGATACTCTTTTCCTAAGACTAAAATCTTTAATTGAAGCACAATAATCTAACGAATGAGCTACGTCATTTTCGATTGAAAGAATAGCAAGGACTGAAATCCGATCTTCTGTCATCGAATTTCTCAAATACTCGTATGTCTTAATAAAAGATACAGTTAAAATGTATATTATTTTAAATTTGCTGGGTTGTCGCGCGAGGCCCCGGGCGATTGCCCCGTTCGCCACCCTCTAAGGCCGCCACTGCCTAGACCATCTACATTTGTTTATACCATTTTCTCTGCCCAAAGGTTGTCTGGAAGAGATCGCTCATTAGCGATAAGGCCGCCTTTTGTACTTATCTCCTGTTTTTATTTTTGTGATTTTGCTCATTTTCTTACAATAAAGAGTTTTTATTATTATTATTATTATTATTTATAGCTGAAATTAATCTTTCCACGGTGGCGCTGCTGTGTGGTAAGCACAAAAGTTTCTTCACCAATTCACAAATTTCACACAATTGTTATATTTGTGAATGTTTGAAATTATCCGAAAAATACGTTTTGGGGAATTTTGTACATGATTTTCCAGTGCATAAAAATATGAGTGTCAATCACATAAGACTCAGGTCGGGGAATTCCTTATTCGAATCCCGACAAGAGTACATAGTTACATACTGCCATCTAGTATCATTGTGTATTATTATATAGTGGTTATCAAAACATATTACCTACATAGTGTAATAGGTGACGCTGAACGCCAATTGAAAAACAGTAAAAATTACAAATGAAACAGAAAACAGGGACATCGATGTAAAAACAGCAAATCTACTGTTAAAACAGTAGGGTTGGCAACATTGTAAACTAGTGAAAGAAAACCGATCTACAAAGACAACTGAACTATACTGAACTACTGAACTAAAAGATGGATATAGTTCAAAGTAATGAAAAGACACATTTGTATCTTTTCATTTCAGTGACACATTTTTCGCAAGGCTAGATGGATTGTTCACCACGATTTTATTTTTGTCTTCAACCATACTAGTATACAGAGTTCGATACAACTATAGCGTGATTTAATTGACACCTAATGCCATCTAGTGGCAGCAAACAAAAACTTAAATAATTGTAAGTTGCAACGTTAACACATAATAAGTATGATTTGTTCAGTACCAGCTTGCTTCTAATAGGAGGATGTGTGAATGTGTGTTTGCCTTAGTTGTCTCGTTGGTGACTAAATATCATAATCATAATAATAGCTTGTCACATAAAAATCATTTATAAGTGCAGCAGTATTTTCATCGCTTCAGCCTGTAATATCCCACTGCTGGGCATAGGCCTCTTTTCCAATGTAGGAGAAGGAAGAGTATTTTAATGCATATGTTTATTTGTTTATATATATGTATTATATTGTATATGTATGTGTATGTATGTGTATTTTTACTCGATAATTGATATCATCCTATGTGACACTATAAGTCACTTTTCTTTGTACACTTCCCTACCGCTTTAACTAAGCCCAAATGTCTGGAAGAGATCGCTCTTCTAGCGATAAGACCACCTTTGTACACTGTTCTTTATTTGTAATATGTTATTGTATTGATTGTTGTTGTGTACAATAAAAAGTATAAATAAATAAATATATAAAAACGTGAACACAGAAAATGAAGCGCACAGTAGCGGAGGTGCTGGTGCCGGCCGTGCTGCGGCTGTACGCGCACATGCGGCCGCGCGGCGGGCAGCTGGCCGCCTACCTCGTGCGCATCGCCACCGACCTGCTCAACGACTACCGGCTAGAGGTCAGCTCCTAGCTCCACGCTAATTCATTTAACCTTTGTACATTTATTGTACCATACTTCGCCAACAAGCGTACGACCCACCTGATGGTCTGTTTTTGGAGTTTACTCCTTAAGAATCGCTTTAATAAGGCCCCCGGTATAAAAAAATATGAGGAGTAAAATCTATTGAACGAATGACTTCGTTACGTTGCTCCTAACGCCATCTATCGGAAAAATAAACTAGTAAGAAAACGTCGTCTTAAAAAGACGACTACTTTTTCTAATAACGCTTCGATCGATCGATAGATGGCGCTATTTGATTGGTTTATTTACTATTTGTTTATGGTATTAAATATTAATTTTTTTCATAGACTAGTAAGCCTTTTTGTGCCTATTTGGGCAGTCGATCTGAGTAAACTCCAGTCGTGCTTCTGAGCTGACACACACACTTTTTTATATGAGTGGGTCGGCAAACAAATGTACGGCTCACCTGATGGTAAGCGGGGTTACCATAGCCTATAGACGCTTGCTAGACCATCAGCATCGCAAGAGCGTTGCCAACACACGCTCCACTACACCAGAGCGGTTGTTGTAAATATTTAATACAATTTTATATAATATGAATAGCTAATAAATATCTGCACATACGAAGTCGGCAGTCGAGAGTTATCTGTGACAAAGAAATGTACTAAAGACATGCAATACAGATCGAGGAGCTGATAGAGAACGACGAGGAGCTGGTGGAGCGCGTGCGGCAGTTCCAGGAGACCATCGGGCTGGAGGCGTCGTTCGGCAACACGCGCAACCTCGTCACCGCGTCCGCGCCGCCCGAGCCCGACACGCCGCGCGCGCGCCGCCGCCCCGCGCCCGCGCACGCGCACTCGCCGCGCAAGCGGGCGCTGCGCATGTAGCGGCCAGGCTGCGCCGCTGCGGGTTGGCGGATGTATTCCCCACTATGAGCAACAATCGCTATCAGGTATTTTAATGATAACAACCGGGACCGACGGCTTAGCGTGCTCTCCGCGGCCAACGACTGTCAATTATTATATTAAGTCCGATTCTTGTATTTCGAAACGATTCGTCGCGAAAGCGTAATCGCCGCTGAAAAGAGCGCTGCGCATATAACACACCACCTCCACTGTACTGCCTCATTTATTATTATTTTAACCTCCTAAGACTTAACCTAAATTTTAGGTACCTATGCATATATGAATATAGTTCAAGAGCATAGGTTCCCAACCTTTTATGGACTGCCGCCCCTTTTACATGAAAACAAAATCCCAACACCCCCGTCCAAATAATAGTTAATTGTACCAATTATTATGTCTATTAGATTATTAATATTATTAACTACTAATTAAAAATTAATTCACCCTATTTGTAATCGTGCTACTCGTGGTCATGGCTAAGGGTTATTTAAAAATACTAAAACATGTTATAATAAAAATATTTAATTCGGAAAAAAAATTGTATTTGAACACTATAGATATGAAGATCCTTGGTATATTATTGGTTTATAAGAAGTTCGATTTGTTACATCTACACAGTAGTTGATAAGAAAATTGATGTCAAACTTAGCTGTTTTCTTTTGTATATACTTTATTTATGATCTCGAAGATTGCGTTAAAAGGAAAGATAAAAAATATATATATCTATAGTTTTTTTTTGTACTTTTATTTCTATATCACTTATATTGCTTCAACCATGGGTATTGGGTATATTTCTACTCGTGATCTCGATTAATTCATGTTTTAATAGATTAACAAAAATACACAGGTAAGCTGCAATAGAATTCACAACTATTGGTGTTAATGTTATATTCGTATTGCTACTCCAATACTTAGACATATATGTATATAGCAAGACTCCGATTAGAAACCTAAATTGTACTTTTTTTTCTTTACTGTGAGAAATAAAACATCCAAACAAAGAATTGTGAAAATAATTATTGTATTAATAAAACAGCTTCTCAGAATAATATTAATTGTTGAATCATGCACGATAGTGCTTAACAATAAAGATATACATTTAATAAATTATGAGTCATTTACTCAATTTCAACTTTGCTTCCAAATCACTTTCTTTTTCAATAGTAATTGTACTGAAGGTTTTTTTCAATAACATATTAATCGCAGCTTCCTCTGTAATTAAAGATAAGATGATTAAAAATAAATCTTTTACCTTAAAAAATAAACCAAATTGCTGTATATGAAATCCTTACCAGTTACTTGTATAGCGAGTAATTGGTGAACAATATGCCTAGCGGTAATCTTAAACAAATCCCGATTACTAATTTTTTTCTTTTTATAATACGGCATTAATAGTTTAACTACTAAACTGGCGACGTCCAATTTTTCCGCTTTCTTTTCTTTATACTTCGTGCTATCTTTTTCTTTAAATATATGTTTAGTTTTACTTTTCTGTTTATTAACATATTCTTTCTTCCCATCTTTGTGCATTTTAGTATGTTTGATATCGTCACTTTTTTTAAGATTATCCTTTTCGTTAGTCTCATGCTTATCTTTTGTCCCATGCTTAGTAGGAGATTTCAACACCATAACTGCATTTTTAGAATCACATGTTTTAGTATCATCTGGAATTGTTTGATCTAGTTCGGGGTCTACTTTAATTTCGGAGAAATGTTTGAGCTCTTTTAACACTTTATCTGCTTCTAAGCTTAATTTATATGCCTTATCCATAGATGTGTCATCACCATATTTGTCTTTAGTTTCCGGGAAGTCTAATTTACTGTCATCATTTGTTAAATCATACGAATTGTTTTTGTCTACTTTATTTTGTTTTTTAATATTATCATGGTCATTTTCAGGATCAGTGTTCGCAGTTATCTGCGTTGTTCTATGATCTACATTATGTGTTGCCTCATGAGCAGAATCATTTTGGCTAATAGTTTTTTCAGAAACTTTTTCATGACTTTTATCAGAATGTGTTGATCTTTTATGTTTGTGTTTTCGCCTGGACTTTTCAATTTTTGATTGTTCTGTCTTTTCACTTTTAGTTTCTTGAACTAACTTATCTTTGGACTTTTTATATCTTTTTGTATCTCTTGACTCAATTTCACTATCAGACGAGTCTCCAAAAAGATCTTTGATTTTTCTTTTAGCTGTGGGTGTTGATTTCTCAGAAGACATTTGCTTTGTACTTTTTTCAATTTTATTTACATCTATATCTGAATTTCGTTTAGGTATACCCTGCAAAGTTATATTAATATACAACGTTTTTGTAGTTTGTTTTTTACCGGAATTATGATTTTCTTCTGTTTCAATTTTTAAAGTTTTGTCGTTATCATCGACATTCGACAAATCATCTGTTTGATCTATCTTAAACGTAGAGTCTCCATGATTAGGACTGCTATTTTCTGCTATAACAAGCCCTCCATCATCATCACTACCATCAGAAGGTAAACTAGGAGATTCTTGAGACGATTTTGCAGGAAAAAAGTTTTGTAATTTAGTTTGTGTTAAAGGGTCTCTTTTAAAAGAGTTAGCTTTACGTTGTGCTTCCTTATCAGCCTTTGAAAGTGATCTTTGCTCATTTTTACATTCTTTTTCACCTAAAAAACAAATTTTAATTAATTTACACAAAATTTTGACTGTATTAGCAGCATTTGTTGTAAATATAAAATACATACGATTTTCTAATTCTGATGCAGATATAAAACCGTGATATTTTTGAGGATCTCCATATTCTTTTTCGAAGTCCTTCACAAATTCGGCAAGTGAATGTGTCTTTCTCGGTTCAAAACTTTTAAGTTTCGGAAACAGATTATCCTTACAAGATTTAACAGATGATACCTGGAATTGTATAAAATAAACAACAATGTTCTATTTTCAACAAATTCAATTTTCATTATATCTTATTTATTTAAATGTTTATAATAAATAATAACATTACAATAAATAAGATATATTGTAATATTGTACAAAATGTTTAGATTAGTTATAAAAAGCCACTACTAAAGCTACTACATTTTCTACATGAAAACCTTAGTAAATGCAAGAAATGTTAAACATTCATGTTATCTAAAATAAGTAGCTATATGAGTTAAATAGTAAAATAATTATTATTTACCACTTTAGCCATTGCTCGTCTGTAGAGACTAATGACGGTACTATTTGAAAAGGCATCATACTCCAACTCTATTGCGCACCGTTCGACATCGCGTTCAGATAGTTTATTCTCTGGTTCATCAATACCTTTTAAATTTTTAAGGTTATTTCTTAAAGCATCTGTGAGTAGTGAAAGATAATTCTCTCGTACAGCGACTGTTAAACCATTCACCTACAAAAATAACAATTTTAAATTATAAAATAAATAATTATTCATTGAATATGTCTAATTTTGTTATGTTATAAATTCAAGCAGTTTACTTTTTTTCCAGTACTGTCAGCCGCTTGGCATTTTGAGTATTTAGCTGATTCAGCATCTGCGTTTTTATTTCTATCTTTTTCAAGGTTCTTTTTTCTATTTGCAAATTCTTGTAATATGAGAGATTTTGTTTCTTGAGCAACACGGCGACGACTACCGTCACTATCCGAATCATCGCTTTTATTTCCGTAGTAAGATTCTGTGTCCCTAAAACATTCAAGACACTTTTAAGCCTAGATATCAACATTATGACAAACAAATTTTTACAACTCGAGTCGCAATGTTTATTTATAGTTTAAAAATAGCATCTCCATACTATAATTACGTTTTAAGTATGAATCTTTCTCCGAAAGTCTAGTTATGTTTTAATTGCAAAAACACTTTATTTTAGTTTAATATTCTATCAAACTGAGACCAGACATAGATTACGTTATAATAGTCACCACTGAATGAATTATAATTATGCTTCCTTATGTCATATGTCTTAATCTGAACTTCTACACTATTATTACTCCTAAGTAATTTTGGGAAAATTTTGTGATGTAATTAAAATATATGTATAGCAAGGACACCACCGTTTTTATATGATACTTGCTGTGCTCGCGACTTCGTCCGCGTGGAATCCATTTAAAAAAATATTGTTCAGTTTGCAGAGTTACAAAATAAATAAATTTCTAAAATAAAAGTATCCTAAGTTACACCTTATTACATCAGCTATCTGCCAGTGAAAGTATCGTCAAAATCGGTCCAGCCGTTTCAGAGATTAGCCGGAACAAACAGACAGACAGACAGACAAAAATTGTAAAAAATGTTATTTTGGTATATGTACCGTGTATACATCCATATGTATTTAGTAAAAAGCGTTTATTTTAATATTAAAAACAGACACTCCAATTTTATTTATTAGTATAGATATATTTTATATGTGGGTCTGAAAATTATTGATTTTTCAAAAGAAAGTGCAATACTTTTAAAGGGGTGCTAATTAAACAGACTTCTTTCTATTAGCATTATTTGACTCCAAAAATCTACACTGTCTTCTAAATTAATAAGTCAGCCATAAATAACAAGCGTCTGAATGATGCTATCTTAGCCACTAGTTATCTTCTATGTAAGCCACTCTAAATACATCTCATCATGGTGGTTATTTTTTGGCATCTAAATTTGTAACATGCATTCAAGCAAAAAAAAAAACTAAAATAATAATATATGACATCAAATAAGATATTCTATTAGCTTCTCATTTTTTATTCCAGTATGTTTCAAACGTAACTCATCCCACATAAATTGATCGTCAAAATTTATCTAAAATTGCCATCAAATAGTAAATTATGGTCACAAATACTACCCCGAAACCATTGAGGGGAGATAAAATACGCCGACTCCCACGCTCGCCTGGGTGTCTGCGTTTTGTTACGCAAGGACGAAAGGGTTGCCCTCCCTCCGCACTCTGGCTTCAAAAGAACATTCTAGAGATAGGGCAAATAAGACTACGTGGAGTTAGAGTAAGCTGATTCCGCTCTGTGACCATTTTGAGGCATAAGTCAATGTCCGTTAAATTCCTCCCAATTAAAAAAAAAAACATTGACCATCGCGTTCGTTGCAAGCTCGTTTCTACATTTGTTTTTTAACGCAAGAGTGAAGGGCTTCCGTAGCGACGAAGATGTCACAGAAGGAAATTATGCCGATAAACGGTCTAATTTTGAGCTTAGGTCTATGGGATTACTTTTTTTTTTCAAAAATGGTGCACAACCTTATATTGCGAGTGGTATGGGGGAGTATGGTGAAAACTATTTAATTACAGATGAAACAGTTGCAATAGGAACGACAGTAAACAAATACACGTGACTAACGCGCGTCGGTACATGAACCGAATGGCGCTCTCTGATTGGTGCAAATGGCCGGCCGCTGTCGTCTCGCGCGCTCGCGCCAATTTTTACATTGGCTATTTTAACGATCGCGGCAACAAACTCTCGCTTACATAAGTGATCTAACTTTTGAGCGATGGGACTTTAAGGAACTAGAAACAACCAATCCACGTATAAACTGAGTAAAGCCAAAGCAAAACCGAGTAATACTCGGTACTCGGTTACTCGGTAATCTTGTACTCGGCGCATCTCTACTGTCTACGGAAGCTTGAATTGTATTTTTTGAGGACGTTGCGTTGAGGCTGTAAAACGTAAAATGGTATGATGTAAAATTCGTGGCTGAGGTGTAGGGTCGAACGGCCGTCGTATGGTGCAGTAAAACATATGAGCAATGGTCACCTCATCTGGCCCAGCCGGCCCTCTCCGTACAGGTCTGCGCAGTCCGCGTGCGCGGCCACGCCCCCCGCGCCCAGCGTGGCGCCCATGGCGCGGCGCAGGTGCTGGTCGAGCGCGCGCCGCACGCCGCGCTCGTCGGCGCACGCGTCGCAGCGCGTCACGCAGCGCGGCGCCTCCTCGCCGAAGTAGTCCGCGAACACCTTGTGCCGGCACCTGCGACCAACGCACACTATTATATTCGTGCTACGTGCACACTATTTAAACTTACTACTCTACGCGAATGAGGTAGCCATTACGTAGACCGCCAATATGAACTATTCTACGTTAAGGTAGAATTTTAATTTTTTTCTGAAGTCACTTGGAAATATATATTTTCTAGGATTAAAATTTAATAAAAAAGATCAACCACTATAAAATTCCCCTATTATCCAGCCACTATAGAAATACCTTTCAGATGACCTTTTTGACACCCTAAACTAAAAATCTAGGCAATAGCCCAAAATCGAGCAAAAAAAAAAAACAATTCTTACTTCACTTCCTCACAGTATTTGACCATAATTTCGAAACTTTTGTAGGCGTTTTTACACCTCTGCTTCTGTTCTGGAGTCTTGGAGCGACCTATCTCAGACTTCAATAAAAAGTCTACCGCATTTCGTTCACTTCGACAGTAGTAAATACGACAAAAAGCTGGTTTGCCATCTCTTCCAGCTCTTCCCGACTCCTGATAAATAAAAAAATTTGTGATGAAAAAGTTAATAATATCAATAAAAGTTTTAATAATGTATATCACAATTATGATACATTAAAAGTAAATAAATCGATGAGAAAGTCTTTTCGTATTTTCTAGTAAAACAGCAATTTTTTTTTTTTACTTATTGTTTGTAATTGGCTTGGTTTTGATACCATGAAAAGGTGAAATTTTAAAAATGAAATTAAAAAGTAATAAAAAAAAATTACCGTCACTTTTCATTTGTTTTTCTGTCCGCCAAGAGCGGTGAATCCAACGAAGAAATTCGGAACATTTTATAGGTTTACTTTATAAAAAGGAAAAATGTTACTCAAGCCGCAAAAAAATTTTGGGGCCGTTTATGGACCTAATGCAGTGTCAGTAAGTGTAGCACAAAATTGGTTTAAACGTTTTCAGTTGGAAATTTTTATGTCAAATAATGCATTTCGCTATTTGAAAAAATGGAGCTAGATCGACATTTGAGGTGTTATGATATAGCTGAAGATCTGAGAATTGACCATAAAACAGTTTCTACTTTCTACCCATTTTAATAAGTTTGGCTATACAAAAAAACTCGATATATGGGTGCCACATGTACTCACTGAAAGAAACCTAACCACTGGACTGTGTACTCTTTTGCGATTCTCTGTTAAGACGTAATTATATCGAACCATTTTTAAAGAGCTTGATCACTGGTGACGGAAAGTGGATTACCTACGATAATAATGTACGAAAGAGATCGTAGTCCAAGGTCGATCAAGCTGCACCGACTATCGCGAAACCCTGGGTGACATGCAATAAGATGATGTTGAGTATATGGTGGGATTGGAAGGGCTTCATTCAGTATGTGCGTTTAGTGCCGGGAAAAACCATTGATTCGGTTTTCTACTATCAACAGCTGATGATAGTTAAGAAAGAAATTGAGAGTAAGCGGAATTGATCAACAGAAAAGGTATGGTCTTTCATCACGACAACACATACGTCTTTAGCCACTCTACAAAAATTGAGTTTGACTGGGAAGTCTTGATGCATCCACCATATAACCCTGATCTTGCACCCTCAGATTTCCATTTGTTTCGGTCTCTTCAGAATTCATTAGGTAGTGTTAAGTTAGAGAGGACTGTCAAAACTACTTGTCACAGTTTTTTAATGAGAAGTCCCAAAATTTCTACAGCAAAGGAATCCTGTCACTACTTACGAGATGGCGGCAAATTATTTATCGAACAAAATGTTACATATATAAATAAATTTTGTAAAATCACCTTGAATTACTATATAAAATACGAAGAAACTTTTTACCCGACCTAATAAATATATATAATGTAATGAATAATACTATACCCCGTCCGGCCACTTATTATCTTTTTGACAGCTCGCGCCTATAAGTTAGTTATTTTTTTTCGGAATAACGTTCTAAAAGAGTGAAGTACCCTGTGCATAACAAACAACCACAGACTATGAAACAGTTCTTGAAATAATAAATTGATCATATGATAGAAATAATTTTACGTCATGTGATTATTGTTTCTATAAATTTAATACAAAAAAGGAAATAAAAATAGTATCTATGACCCCAAGATTGATTAGTTGCAAGGAATTAACTCGAAATCTTGAAATTTAATTGCAAACCAAGAATAAACAGCAATAACTCTGTTAATTCATTTAATTTATTGTTTATGTATTTCATTTATAATTAAAAAAACTAATAAACGCATAAATAAATAATATTTTTAAACTAAATGTATTTAATTAAATCGATTGAAAGTTCTTCTTAAATAAAATCGATTATTATTTCAAATCGAATAAATAACGTGTGAGGCAGTCACTAATGTCAAAATTTCTTGAAGTGTCAAAAAGATAATTAGTGGCCGGACGGGGTATAATACATTAACGAATAAACAATATGAATAGTGCTTCTTAGTTTTTTTTTTTTTTTGTATCTAAGTGATAAAACAAAACTTGTAACAAACCTGGTAATAAGCTGCAACATTCTGTGGCAAGCCCCAATGCACCACAACACGTACAGTTGCCTTGTCTACTCCCATTCCAAACGATACAGTAGCACAAACACATGGGCACTCACCATTAGACCATTGCTCTTGAACTGATATACGGTCTGAAGTTTTTAATCCTTAAAAAGTAATAAAAAATAATTACTTTTTTTTTATTGAAATTCATAAAAAAATAAAAAATATATATTAGTTCTATTCAACATACCGCCATGATAAGCTAATGATTTAAAACCTCTTTTTGTTAACATGCTAGATATGTCTTCAGTCTGTTCTCGTGTTCGGCAATATATAATGGCAGCACTCTTGTCTTTCTAAAACCACAGAGACATATTTATAATACCATTATACAAGTTTTGTCTGTAAATTTTATAGGTAATATAAAAAAATTTTTTATGTATTCATTTAAAATTAAATATAAAAATAATGGTCATTCCACGTTTGTCCATATCAAATTTTAGTTTATATTCCACTTATTAGATTTATAGCGATACCCATATTTTCCCTATCATTAGATGTATAACATAGTTTAATTTACAAAAATCGTAATTGTGTATGTCAGTTAAGAATTTAAATTTTTAAGTTAAGTATGTTTATAGATAGATAGATAGATAGAATATTCTTTAGTGTACATCACAAACGATTTACATAAAACAGTTATTTACGAATAGAGAAAGTAATGTACAAAGAACGGTCTTATCGCTTAGTAGCGATCTCTTCCAGACAACCGTTAAAAACTTTTATACAGTAATGGACACACACACACTACAGCCTATCACAGTCCACTGTTGGACATAGGCCTCCACAAGTTCGCGCCCGACATTATGACGCGAACTCATGTGTTTTGCCCATAGTCACCACGCTGGGCAGGCGGGTTGGTGACCGCAGGGCTGGCTTTGTCGCACCGAAGACGCTGCTGCCCGTCTTTGGCTTGTGTATTTCAAAGCCAGCATGGATGGTTATCCCGCCATCCGTCGGCTTTTTAAGTTCCAAGGTGGTAGTGGAACTGTGTTATCCCTTAGTCGCCTCTTACGACACCCACGGGAAGAGAGGGGGTGGCTACATTCTTTAGTGCCGTAGCCACACAGCACTGGATAATCCATAATAAATAATATTGGAACATATTAATGTTAAGACACCATCAGCAGCACAATGAGATTATGACAAAAGATATTGAACTTAATTTTGTCAATAAGAGTTCATAAAAACGTAGGAGTAAGAAAATAATAGATATTAAAGCATGAATAAATTGAGTTACTTTAAAAGTTTGGTGAATCATATAACTTACTGCTTTAATATTGTCATCATCTTTTAAATGTTTCCTTAAGAAGTCAACCAAATCTCCTATCTCATCTTGAATACAATTTTGATACACAACATCATAGTAGAGGTTCCTTCTAAAGCTTGGAGTTTTATACTGTGCTACTGGTTGCAAAAACTTGAGATTTGCCATTATGTCTTTAGTTACTTCTGCACTTGCAGTAGCAGTTAAAGCAACCCATGGTATGCTCTTAAACTTTTCTCTTAAATCCCCCAATTTTAAATAATCCGGACGAAAATCATGGCCCCACTCACTGACACAGTGAGCCTCGTCTACCACTATGTACGAAACTTTTTTGTACTTGACTAGATGCTCTATAAGAGCTTTGAAAGTTCCTGTAGCTGCTTGCTCTGGCGTAACATATAAAAATCTTGTATTTGGCTTCATACTGCGAAGATCATTTAGGACTCTTTCCCTATCCTTTGTTGACATTTTAGAATTAATGGATTCTGCAGGTATTTTAAGTTTTGTTAAGTGGTCAATCTGATCCTTTATTAAAGCTAGAAGAGGGGAAAAAACAATAGCAACTTTGTTGTCCTGTAACATAGCTGGCAACTGGAAGCAAAGGGACTTCCCTGAGCCAGTAGGCATTGAAACATACACATCATGGACACCTGAAAATAAAAACAAGTTTTTAAAAACTTTCTCTTGTATAACTTATACAAATCCAAGAATTACTACAATGATATTTAAAAAAAAAAGTATGTTATAGATAGTTTAAATTGTACTTTATTTTATAGACTCAGCTATAAGATTTAAAGCAATACAAATAAAAAACATTTTCTGTAAAAAAGAGTCAGGACAAGAGATTGATCGTCGTAATAAATATATTTTACATACCTTTTGCTTACAAACAGAAAAAAAAGTATAAAAAAATGTTAAACATTTTTACATCATACATCGACTATAGATAAGAACTGATAATTTAGCTAAATTATTTATACTCGACAACAAACAAATATCTGAGGTAGGGCACAGCAGAAAAATTCCTGCTCAAAAAATGGAGCAGCCCGACTGGGGTAGCTACTTCACCTTACAAAAAATCACAACTAAATAACACTGTTTTCAAACAGTGTTGGAAGATTTTTGGGGATAGGGTCGGCAACACGCTTTTGATGCTTTTGGTTTTGCAGACATCTATAAGCTATGGTAATCGCTTACCATCAGGTGAGCTGTACACTTGTTTGCCGATCTAGTTATAAAAAATAACAATAAAAACAATCCCTAAGTTGTATAGGTATATAAAAAACTTTGTATACTAATTTTCCTCTATTAGTAGCGTAAACTACTTAGATGACTATTGAATTGAAATATTCAAAATATATTTTTAAGTGCAAGACACATTCTACTGCACAATCTTATAGCTTTTCAGGAAGTTAAGCTCTTAGCTTTATAAAGGAAGTTAAGCTTTCGAAAATGTGGGTACGTTAATCAAAGTTACTGTATATATCAATATTTATTATATACTCAAGCATGTATACTGTATACATGCTTGAGGCATACATAGATCGGCGCGCCAAGATGCCATGAAAGATTTTTGATTTTTAATATTCATTCCATATTTTGTTAAAAATAGTATCTCCTTATAATAAGTTTTATAGTTACAATAACACTGAGAGTAATTAAAATTAAGCATTTACCTCGAGCAATTGCTCTTACAGCTCTCTCTTGAAGTTCACTTTTGAACTTTCTGTAACCAAAACACTGTACTAATTTTTCTGTTACGTTATCCATTATGAAGTTTCAATAACTGTCATTTAACAGAAACATATTTATAGAGTTTCATCTCAATAATCACATTAAAATACGTTAGTTATTTAAATCCCGTAAACAAATTATGAACAAAAATTACAAAATATTAAAATTAAAACAACCTCAAAATAAAAAAGTACTTTTTGATTGACATTTTGAATACAACATTACACATACCTTTGACACATACAGTCGGAGTCATAGATTATCAAGTAGATTATACACTTATATACGGGTAGTCCTAGGGTAGTCGGAGTCGTCAGTCAAAATCATCAAAAATTCAAAATACAGATTCAAATGTCATACATACATAGGGATGATGATATTTTTATTTTTCATTGAAAAAATTCAAAACAAATATTATGTAAGTTAAATGCATATTATTATAGCAAATTGACGATGCATCAAATGTAATCGATGTAATGTTAACGTTTTATACGATGTATCGAAGGTCTTTTTTTTATATTTTAATCTATTTTAAAATTCATATCGGTTTTAATTTTCTGGTTTACAGTTGTTGTCTTATAATAGGCATACGCATATCGTTATCAAAATTGATAAAAATAAATATGAAATATGTCTTTTTTTTATAAATATGCATCATTAACAAAATAATAATAGGTACTTAATGTTTCATTTTTACCAAAACGATATATTGAAAAAAAAAATCGATGTGTTTTGTAAATGAATGTAAATGTCCGTCTCTAAACGAATTTAAAAAATAATTGTTAAAAATTTCCTATATATAATTATTATACAAAGTACTGTGGTCTCTGTGGTTAAAAACTAAAACCAGACTAATACAACAAAAATACCGACTATTTTAATGTCAATATCTCAAATTACGAATGATGTCAATCGAAAAATATTATAATATAACTAATATGATAATATTTTTGGATTGCCATCATTCGTAACAGAGAGATACAATACCTATTATTTATGATGATGGTAAAAGAGTACAAATATATAAGGGGTCATCCATAAATTACGTCACACGTTAAGAAGGTAGGGGGTCGACAAAGTGTGACATTGTTTGACAAGGGGGAGGGAGGGGTTCAAAATTTTGTGACGTCACAATTCCAAATATAATAATATCAAAACGTAAGTACAAAAACATGATATTTCAACTACCTATCAATAACTGACTCCAAAAATTAAAGTTTTATTTGTTTTGTAGGCAAATCGACTTTTATTAAAATGAAAATAAAAATAATGTCGAAACTGTCATCAGTTTGCTCATGCATAATTGAAAAATATGTGACGTCACACTAGGTAGGGGGGGGGGTCTCATAAATGTGACCATCTGTGACAAGGACGGGGGAGGGGTCAAAAAATCGAGAAATTCGTGTGACGTAATTTATGGATGGCCCCTAATGATTATCGTGTAATATATTTATATTAAAAATTATCTATTATTATTATTTATACTCATACCTAGGGCACGGATAAATATGTATTAAAAAATTCAAAATATGTACATATAATATGGACCAAAAAATTTATAATATGGAAAAAATATGGAGTATAAAATAAATATATCTATCATATTAAACATTGTTTATGGTGAAAAATTACTGCAGTAAAGCTACGGCCTCATGCAGCCGCTCGACGCTCGTTTCCAGCGACAAATCTGGTCACGTGACCCCATTTTAAATTTCCCGCGACTCAAAAAGGTACTACGTCATGCAGCCGCTCGTCGCTCGTTTAACTAGCGGTACGGCCTCATGCAGCCGCTCGACGCTCGTTTCCAGCGACAAATCTGGTCACGTGACAGCATTTTTAATTTCCCGCGACTCAAAAAGGTATTACGTCATGCAGCCGCTCGTCGCTCGTTTGCAGCGGCAATCTGGTCAAGTGACCTCATTTTAAATTTCCCGCGACTCAAAAAGTTGCCACCTCATGACCGCCCCTACCCCAGCCTATAAAAGTATATTTTTTGTAATAATAAAAATACTGACCGATGTATTTTAATTAGCTCTATCCAAAAACATCGCCAGCTTAAACTGCTCCACCGTATATTTCTAATGAAAAATCAATAAAGATTTGGGAAAAAAAAATTTTATCTTAATTTTGATACAGCCATATCTTTTTAAATAAACAATATTTCAAACTGCTCCAAACTGCTCCAAACTGCTCTACATCCATATAATACTGCTCCATAGTAATTTTTATCGGCTCCGCTATAGTTAACTGTAAAATAAGTAAAATTCATTTTGTCATAAATGAGCTGACTGAAGCGGGTAGCGCGCAGGCGCGGATCTCATTCATTGCCGTATTGCCGGGATAAAGTTTAAATTAAGGTCAAGAATATGGAGATACAAATGGTGGGTAACATGGAGATACAAATATCTATAGGTACAAATAAATAAAATTGGAGTGTCTGTTTGTAATATTAAAATAACCGCTTTTTACTAAATGTATATGGATCTCTATACACGGCACATATTCCACAATAACATTTTTCACAATTATTGTCTGTCTGTCTGTTTGTTCCGGCTAATCTCTTGTGCAATTTTTATGTGCTTAATACATTAATATTAATACACGCTTTTAGAACATTTTTCTAGGCGTCATTCCGGATGCAATAAGCTATCACACATAATTTTAAGAGCAGTATCTTTATTTTCGACCATTTTCAACTTATCGATTAGACTAAGTGGTAATGAAATGATTCTATCACTTTTTAAGGAATTTTAGATTACATATTATTCGTAAGATTGCCGGTGTAGGCTGGAAGACGATTGCGGAAAACCGGGATGTCTGGCGCGAACTTGGGGAGGCCTATGTCCAGCAGTGGACTGCAATAGGCTGAACTGATGATGACTGATGATGATGATTATTATCGCGATAGTTTGAGATTTTTGATTAGTTGTTATTTGTCGGGACATTTAGTATTTTTTCGGGATTCTGGACATCATATGAAATGTCGGGACAATCCCGACGAATCCCGACCATCTGGCAACTCTATCCGGGCCCCGGCACCTAGAGGGGCGGCACCCACAAGACCACCCCTCCCGACGACGTGGGATCTCAAGCCAGCCGAGGATCCCCCGACCCCCAGCCGGCCACCCCACTTAGGGGACGCTCAACCAGACCAGTCTACCGTCTGCAGAATAGGGACATATGTCCAGGAGCGTCCCCCCCCCCAAATCAGGCGGGCCTGACCCCTAACGCCATAATGCCGGGCGTAAATAAAGATACTGCTCTTAAAATTATGTGTGATAGCTTATTGCATCCGGAATGACGCCTAGAAAAATGTTCTAAAAGCGTGTATTTAATATTAATGTATTAAGCACATAAAATTGCACAAGTTACAAACAATTAAAAAAAGGAAAAAAATGGCCTTTCGTTTTTTGCCAATATTTCATAAACTGTTAATTTTAATTAAGAAATTAAAAAAAAAAATTCTGAAAGAGGAGGTCCAATAAAAAATTCCCAGCTCCCGGAACTCTATCTCCATTATTTATAATTTAAAAAAAATGGGTCTCCGCGTGATATTTTTAGGTTGCGCGCGCGGCGTCAAAAGCGAGTACGACACATTGATTAATTTATGTAAGGTATTGAAAAGTTAATTTTTGATTGTTAACTAACAAAATTTTCTCCAAATTCCGTCTCAATTGTAGTTCCAGAAAAATCATAATTTTTTAGAAAAATTACCAGTTTTTGTTCAAGTACAATAATTATTATAAACAAAGAATGAATATATTTTTTACTTTTATGGCGTGATCTTGTTAATCATGTATACGAGTATAAGAAAGGCTCTACGAAACGAAAAATTTTACGACAATTATTTAAACATTTTTTTTCATTTATGTACAATTGAGACGGAATTTCGAGAAAATTTTGTTAGTTAACAATCGTTTAACTTGTTGAAAAATTAACTTTAAGTAAAATTTCCAAAAGGAATTGAGTATTTATAGTGTTCACAATACACCATATTTTTTTCAAATTATAAAAATATATATTCAATACCTTAAATAAATTAATTAATGTGTCGTACTTGCTTTTGACGTCGCGCGCGCAACCCATTTCACATTAAACCCCATTTTTAGCATTAAATTAAAATTATAAATAACTAGCTGCTGTGCCCGCGACTTCGTCCGCGTGGAATTTAACAAAAATTGTTCAGTTCGCAGTTATAAAAACAAAAATCTAAAATAAAACTAGCCTAAGTTACACCTTATTACATCAGCTATCTACCAGTGAAAGTCCCGTCAAAATCAGTCCAGCTGTTTCAGAGATTAGCCGGAACAAACAGACAGACAGACAATAATTGTAAAAAATGTTATTGTGGAATATGTGCCGTGTATAGAGATCCATATACATTTAGTAAAAAGCGGTTATTTTAATATTACAAACAGACACTCCAATTTTATTTATTTGTACCTATAGATATTTGTATCTCCATGTTACCCACCATTTGTATCTCCATGTTCTTGACCTTAATTTAAACTTTATCCTGGCAATACGGCAATGAATGAGATCCGCGCCTGCGCGCTACCCGCTTCAGTCAGCTCATTTATGACAAAATGAATTTTACTTATTTTACAGTTAACTATAGCGGAGCCGATAAAAATTACTATGGAGCAGTATTATATGGATGTAGAGCAGTTTGGAGCAGTTTGGAGCAGTTTGAAATATTGTTTATTTAAAAAGATATGGCTGTATCAAAATTAAGATAAAATTTTTTTTTCCCAAATCTTTATTGATTTTTCATTAGAAATATACGGTGGAGCAGTTTAAGCTGGCGATGTTTTTGGATAGAGCTAATTAAAATACATCGGTCAGTATTTTTATTATTACAAAAAATATACTTTTATAGGCTGGGGTAGGGGCGGTCACCTCATGCAGTCGCTCGTCGCTCGTTTGCAGCGATAAATCTGGACACGAGACCTTGTGTTGCTGATTTCCTAACCTTCTTCATAGCTCGTGGCAGTAGGGTTGGCAACTTTTTTGACAAAAATAAAATAAAATGGTTTGGATAGGAAAAAATAAAGTATTTTTCAAATTTTATGTTTTTATTGCTTTAAAAACGTATTTTTGTGTGCTTTTAGCACATGCTAAAAATTTTTTGTTATATTTTAATGTTTCAAAGCTTGTTTGGAACCAAATTTTAATTTAAATAAACAATTCATTTTTAATTTTTTTTGACGCTCTATTTCTCTCTTCTCACCACTTTATATTTATCACTGAAAAAAAACCTCTTTTAGTGAAAACTGAAATGACGGGAACGGAGAGTAAATAAGAAATATTTTTTTTATATTTGGTAAGCTATCAGATGCACTTTCACGTATATATTGCAATTTTTCAACTGTAATTTTCACTTAAAAGTGTTTATCATCATTAGTGAATTTTCTTTGGATCTCTTTAAGTCTTATAGATTCGGAATACATATCGTCCATCTTAATATTTAATCTGTCTTGTAATTTGGCCTTTGTAATTACCATTTCAAACATATTTCACAATTTTCAAATTTAACCTCATTTTTCAGGCATGTAAGGAAGTATTGAAAAATAAAGTATTTTCACATACTATTTAGCAAAAGTATAAACTATAAACCAAAAATAAAGTACAAGTTATTATAAAGTACGGTTGGCAACCCTACGTGGCAGTGATACAAAGTGAAAGAAATAGGAGTGCATAAAATAATAACTTAATTTAGTGTTTGGGCCGTCATATACATAAAAGTTAAATCTCAGTTATTAATTTATAATAATATTATTTTGATAAATTAGAGACATGAGAAATCTGTTGTTTTTTGCGCCACTGAAACAAATAATTAATATTTTTAAATTAAAAATATTTCATTAAATCGATTGAAAGTTCGTCTTAAATAAAATCGATTATTGTTTAAAATCGAATCAATAACTTGTGAGCCGTGAGGGCCTTTGGTGAGGGCGAGGGGGTGAGGCAGTCAGTCACTAATTTCGAAATTTCTTGAACCTTGAACTGTCAAAAAGATAACGATTGGACGGAGTATAGGAAATAACAAAGTTGTTGTTTGAAATTGCCGCCATCGCCAAAACAAAATACTCTTGAAGTGTAATACCTAGAAAAATATATTTAAAAGTTAAGACGTGGTTAAGACTGTAGTATGAGCAAGCGAAAAAATCCATCAGAAAATGATAACCCTAATAGAGATTTTTGTTGTTTTTTGATGGAATTAGCAGATTATGAAAAGAATGTGAGTCGTAATATTCATAAATTCAATGCGTATAAAAAAGCAGCAAGCGTTTTAGCATCACATAGTAAAAGAATTGAATCAGGAGAAGAAGCTAAAAAATTGAATGGTATAGGAGAGAAAATTTCAAAGAAAATTGATGAATTTTTGCAAACAGGTAAACTAAGAAAATTAGAAAATATACATCAAGATGAGAACGCACAAGCTCTTAGTTTGTTAACAAGAGTATCGGGTATAGGGCCAGTCAAAGCTGCAGACCTTCTTAATGCAGGTATAAAGACGTTAGATGATATAAGGAATAATAAAAATAAACTTAACCATCACCAACTTATTGGATTAAAGTAAGTAAATAGATGATTATGATATGGAAGCATATATACCTTGAATAACTTATAAGTATACTTTCCAGAGAAAAGGAATAAAAAAATTATAGATTGGAGATAAAAGACGTCTCTGGTATAAGAACTATTAAAATGTGAAAATGACAGCCAAGTTCAATATTAAGAATATGTTGTTTGTGGTCTTCGCCGAAAAAAGTATTGAGATCTAAATGAGCTCCAAGTTCTACAGAAAATCCCGAAAATGTGTGTTAATTAAAAACATGACATATTAAATTGAATGTAGAATAATTTGCATGTAGGTACTAATTAGATATTACTTCGATTAAATTAAGCTAAAGATTTGAAAGATTATTTTAAGAAATCTTTAGCTTAATTTAATCGAAGTTATATCTAATTAGTTGGTACATGCAAATTATTCTACATTCAATTTAATATGTCATGTTTTTAATTAACACACATTTTCGGGATTTTCTGTAGAACTTGGCACTCATTTAGATCTCAATACTTTTTTCATTGAAGTCCACAAACAACATATTCTTAATATTGAA
Organism: Melitaea athalia; assembly: GCA_905220545.2. NCBI lineage: Eukaryota > Metazoa > Arthropoda > Insecta > Lepidoptera > Nymphalidae > Melitaea > Melitaea athalia. Next base: position 12,084,305 of record HG992187.1, read on the forward strand.
CTTGGCTGTCATTTTTCACATTTATGTTTTTGGTGGGATATCATTACTTTTTGTAGAGATATTTATTTGAAATTTATTTTTTTTCTTGCGTTTACGCTTCATTTTTTTATACTTTAGATTGACTTCTACAGAAGTCAATATCTGTGTATTGTGGCGCCACACGCGCCAGCCGCCGCGCCGACACACTCCGTTGGCCGTTTGTTTAGCGCGTATTACAAGTTTTTTGTGTGGGGACATCCTTTATTTTTTGACTTCATTTTATTTTTATACTTGTTTTATATAGCAAATGTAACAATACATATTTTTTGCAAGTTTCAAATATCCATTTTTAACGGTTCAGACGCTACAATTAAAAAACTTTTTTTTTTTGTATGGGGACACCCTTTATTTTTTTACTTTCTTTTGTTTTCAGATTTTTTCCTGCGCTTACACGTAATTACCTAGCTAGATGCCAAATTTCGACTTCCTAGGTCGTCTGGAAGTGGGTTAGGTTTTTGATCTGTCAGTCAGTCAGTCAGTGGAAAATTTGCTACTTTTGAACCTTTATATTTTTGTAACCGTTTGAACTAGATTAATGAAATTTGGGGTTCTAGTTGTCCTTATGGATATAAATAAATATATGTAATTTGATCTGTTTCTGTTGAATAGGTTTTGAGTTATGGAGGGGTCAAAAGTCGCTCGAAATGGTTCGTGTAAATATACACACGGCGCTGAGTCGCCAGTTCTTGTGCTTGAACTTGGCTTGACACGCTGCCGCGTGTCTAGATCTCAGTGTGTAAACTCATCGTTCTTGATTCGACACACTGGCTTATGGAGACAGCCTCTAGGCCTGAAGCTGTTATCGAAAACCTGCTGAGCAGGCTCAACAGCTTAGACATTAGTCTCATCACAAATTTAATCTTGTGGTGTCAAAAACCTTAAATCATTTAGTCGTAGGTTGAAAACTTAAAAAATATTTAGTAATTACTGTCTGAGACTTACTAAGACCTATCTATTTATAACTCTATCATTTGTACATATATATATATATATATATATATATATATATATATATTTGTGTTATTAATATAAAATCTAGTAGACATTAATTCAATACTACAGAAAGTAAGCAAACTTAAATCTGAGACTTTTTGTTAAAAAACATTTTTGTTTCCATGCAAGTTAAAAAATTCAATACTTATCTTAGTACAATTGAATTTCCAAGAATGTATGATAATATAGAGTTAATTTTTTTCAGATACTTTGAAGACTTTGAAAAGAAGATCCCTAGATCAGAGGTTCAGGAAATAGAATCTATAATTCGAACTGAGATTACAAATTTAGATGCTCAGTACACTATTACTATTTGTGGTAGTTACAGGTTATAAAATAGTTTTATAACTATTTTTGCCAATGAAGCATTTGTAGCTGAAAATAGTAGGTTTACTGGCTAGTTGAAGTATCACTAAATAACATTAAATATCAAAAATTTAATTTTTTAAAATAAAACCAACAGCTCTCTTATTAGTTAAAAGATTGGGATTAAATTATTTATTTAAATTTTAATTATTTTTCTTGTTAACATGAGTTAACTATAACTATATAATATAACCTTCTCTATTATTGTTTATTTAATTTATTATTATTTAAATTGCAAAAGATTAAAATAAAAAAGAGAAATTAAGATCCAGGTTATTTCATCCTAATCTAATTTTTAATAGCAGGTTTATTTTATAGTAGCTTCTGCGCGCGACTTCGTCGGCGTGGACTCCGCTCCTATTAGTCTTAGCGTAATGATATATAGCCTATAGCCCTATAGCCTTCCTCGATAAATGGGCTATCTAACACTGAAAGAATGTTTCAAATCGGACCAGTTCTAGAGATTACCGCGTTTAAACAAACAAAAAAACAAACAAACAACCAAACAAACTCTTCAGCTTTATAATATTTTATTTTATATATATAAAAAAATACTAAATATATTATTTATTTTCTTAAGGAATTCTAACTTTTCATTCTTTTTTCTGAGAACAAAATAGTTGTGTAGTGTGTAAGAGAGAAACAGAACTATAAAAGTCAGCTGCTAGTTTCAGCTTCATGTGAAGCATAACATTTTATTTAATTAATATTAATTGCTTTTATATTTGACAAATTTAATAACGTAAATCACATTTTTAGAAGAGGAAAATTAGAAAGTGGTGATATAGACGCTCTGATTACACACCCTTCACTTATAATAAATAGTGAAAAGAACAAAAGCCACGACAAATTGCTAAAGAGTATAGTAACAGCTTTAAATGATCTTATTACTGACACAATATCAATGGGCGATACTAAATTTATGGTAAGAGTTGATTAGTTCATACTAACATATAAATTTTTTTTCTTATAAAAAGCATTTTAATGGAAAGACGAACATGCAAATTATGTGTTTGATTCTGATGATAGAAATTATAATTTTAAAATATTAAAAAAATTCTTTATTCAAGTACGTTTAAAATGTAATTTTGAACATCACTTCAAATTAAAATTATATTGGTTGTCAATAAATTAATTCTTACTAGTATGAAGCCTCCACCAGAACCCTTGATTCAGACTTAAAATGCAGATTTTGAATCTGAATCAGAGGCTACAAACTCGGCAGTTACTATTTTATATTTATGTTAGTAGATATATACATTCCTATAGCAATATTTTGTCTCTGTTCATATAAAATGTAACTAACGAAAATATGAACTGTCACTAAAGTGACGATAAATAAAAAAATATATATATATAAAGTCTATACATAATTACATTTTCCATAACAGTATTCTTTTGTCAGGGAGTGTGTCGTTTATCTAATGAGCATCCATTTCGGCGTTTGGACATACGTCTCATTCCCAACGAGCAATATTACTGCGCCGTGCTTTACTTCACAGGAAGTGATGTCTTTAATAAACATATGAGGACACACGCTCTCGAGAATGGTTTCACTCTTAACGAATATTCCTTAAGACCGATAGGTGTAACTGGTGAGAAAAACATCCTTTATGAATGTTCTATTATAAGGTGTTTGAATTAATTCGTAGCGTTTTTAACTTTACAAAAATTGTTTATTTAAATTCAATAACAAAAAATCCCTTATTGAAAATATTTTCCATCACTGTCCACAACTTTTTGCCATCTTTCAGGCAAAATACGAATACCGTGCCGGAAAAAATTCTCGTCTTTAGGCCTTTCACCGACAGGCGCCGATTCGTAACGCAGATGCGATCTAAAGGGCGCCACACACGGCGAAGATACTATAGGTAATAATTATGTTATCTTTAAACGTGTGTGTAAAACGTGTATGGCGCTCTTTAGATCGCATCTGCGTTACGAATCGGCGCCTGTCGGTGTAAGCCTTTAGATGCAATCCACGAATCGACCCATTTTTGCCAATCTTCATAGGAAGAAAATTTCTGCTCAGCTAGGCCATGTGCCATTGATCGGAACAGGTGGTAATCCGATGGAGCAATGTCTGGAGAGTACGGCGGGTGTGGTAGAATATCCCATTTCAGCGTTTCCAAATACGTTTTTACCGGTTTAGCGACATGCGGACGAGCATTGTCGTGCAGCAAAATGACTTTGTCATGTCTTTCACTATATTCCGGCCGTTTTTTCTTTTAATGCGTGGCTCAAACGCATCAGTTGCAGTTGGTAGAGGTTCCCAGTTATAGTTTCATTCGGTTTTAGCAGTTCGTAATATATCACACCCTTCTGATCCCACCTTATACAGAGCAGGACTTTAAATCCATGGACGTTCTGTTTTACCACTGGTGTTGATGGTTGGCCGGGCTTAACCCATGACTTTTTGCGCTTGGGATTGTCTTAATGAATCCATTTTTCATCACCAGTGACGATTCGGTGTAAAAATCCCTTTCGTTTCTGTCGTTTAAGTAGCAATTCACAGATTAAAGAACGCCTCTCCATGTCCCTCGGTTTTAATTCATATGGGATCCAATAACCTTGCTTATGGATGATTCCTAAAGTTTTGAGGCGTTTACTTACCGTTGATCAGAGGCGGCCTTACTCATTGCGAGGCTCCGGGCGGCAAGTCTTTGCGAGGCCCTTTGTCCTTCTAGTCTAGTCGACAAGTTGAAAATGGTCGAAAATAGAGATACTGCTCTTAAAATTATGTGTGATAAGTGATAACTCATTGGATTCGGAATGACGTCTAGAAAAATGCTCTAAAAGCGTGTATTACCACATAAAAAATTGCAAAAGGTATTAAAAATTTAAAAAAGGAAGAAAATGGCATTTTGTTTTTTGCCAATATTTCGTAAACTATTAATATTTAAGAAATTTCAAAAAGAGATTCTGAAAGAGAAGGACATTTCCATTTGGACCATTTTCAACTTGTAAACTAGACTATTCGGCTTTTCCAGACTAAAATCTTTAATTATAGCTCAATAATCTAACAAATGAGCTACATCATTTTTAATTGAAAGAATAGCAATAACTGAAAGCCGATCTTGTGTCATCGAATTCCTCAAATATGTTTTAATAATTAAAAAAAAAATACAGTTAAAAATCTATATTATTTTAAATTTGCTTGGGTTGTTGCGCGAGGCCCCTGCAAGAGCGAGGCCCCGGGCGATTGCCCCGTTCGCCACCCCCTAAGGCCGCCACTGCCGTTGATAAATCAAGTGCCAATGACGTACCCAATTCCTGAAGCGTTTGACATGAGTCTTCATTGAGCAATTCCTTCAATTCTTCATCTTCAAACTTTTTTGGCTGCCCAGGTCGTTCTTTATCTTCCAGATCAAAATCCCCTATTTTGAAACGTGCAAACCACTTTCTACGTGTTTGCTCAGCTAGAGCATGCTCACCATAAATATCCACTAAAATTCAATGACTTTCGGCAGCAGTTTTATTCATATCAAAATAATGAAGCAAAACTCCCCGCAAAAATACTTCATCCGGCACAAATGTTGACATCTTTAATGAATTACAGAGTGTTGTTGTTTACGTTAAAAAAATAATAATGATAGCTAATGACACCCCTAATGAAAGCTGTTTCACATAAAGTAGATAACTTTAGGTTCCAACGGAATTCTGTAATATTTGCGCTATCTTTTTTAAAACGCTACGAATTAATTCAAACACCTCTGTATTATTTATGTCTGCTTATCATTACACTAATCGTATAAATACAATGAATATTAATGCAAAATCATTATATATAGTAATTGACTTTTTAATGAGTATACTAATTTCAATATTTAGCATATAAATACCACAAATACAAAAACTCGAGTTGGATAAAGTGAAATAAAATCAAATTATTGCTTAATATGCAGTGCAATGTTGTATATTTTCATTAAGTTCTTACTGATTATTATTAGAAATAAGTTTAGTCAAATGTGATTATATAGAACACAATAGGACATATATTTATTTTATATTCGTTATTTGCGAACAGGTAGTAGGTACTTATATCTATGTTGAGATCTTAAATGACTGCTAAACATATCATATAAAAATATTTTCTACAGGAGTTCCCGGTGAAGCAGTTCAAATTACTTCAGAAGAAGAAATTTTTGATTACATTAACTACCCATACAAAAAACCAGAAGAGAGAAATATGTAAATCGTACATTTTAAAACTTTTATTCTATTGTTACAATATAACACAACACTGCAGCTTACTGCTACTGACTATTGTGACTATATAAATTACTGTAAATAAACATTTCGTTTTTTAACTTATCTACAAATGTCATCGTAATACTTTGTATTTAAAACAATTATTTACATTATAATCATAAGTTTTTTTTTATTTACACAATCTGTTTGGTTCAATTCTTTGTATAAAACTACCTAATAGTCAAAACATGTATTTTTTTATTTAATATACTTTTATGGACATTGCTAATAACAATTGTGTAACATTGTGAACAAAATTACAGAAATATAAACAAATAAAAAAGTTTTAATTAAATTTTAGTAGAATAAATTAGGTATTCATAAAAGTAATAGTAATTAAGCTTACAAATAAAATGATTAAAGGACTACGCAATTCGTTACTTTAAAAGTAAAACATTCCATTTCAATTTTACTGTTAATTATTTATATTGGCAGCTGTGTGGCTACGACAGTAAAGAATATAGCCACACCCTCTCTTCCCGTGGGTGTCCTAAGAGGCGACTAAGGGATAACACAGTTCCACTACCACCTTGGAACTTATAAAGCCGACCGATGGCGGGATAACCATCCAACTGCTGGCTTTCAAATACACAGGCCGAAGACGGGAAGCGTCTTCGGTGCGACAAAGCCAGCCCTGCCGTCACCAAGCCTACCGCCTGCCCAGCGTGGTGACTATGGGCAACACACATGAGTTCACGCCATTTTCGGTGCGAACATGTGGAGGCCTATGTCCAGCAGTGGACTGCGATAGGCTGAAGTGATGATGATGATTTATATTAGAACACTTTCTAAAGTCGTCTAGTAAATAATAAGAGTTATCTTGAATTTATTGCTCACTACATTAGGGGTTGCCCAATCATGTGGTGTTTTTAGGAACTTTTTAACCCCTGCCTCCCTTGGCCTATATGGTGATTAAATTTTGGTATGGTTTGATTAAATTTTGGAAAATTTGTCATTGACATAAATATTTTGACATAAATTAGCGTTGCAGTTTTTTTTTTGTTCAGAAATAACGCGCTTAACGAAAAAAATACATGTCTCATTACAGCCCCCTCCCCCCACCCTCTTTGTGATATTTCATTATTTTTTCTGAACCCCAAACCATTTCGAGCTTCTACATGATTAATGGACGACCCCTTATGGAATTTGACATAAAACTCCGACCGTCACCTTACCAATCGAAATTATAATACTTGTAAATAGAATCAACCGCAGTTTTAATCACCGCCTTGAATTGGGGAGGGGGGGCAGGCACGTGTGGTAGTGGTGTCGGTCGCGCTAGTCGTCGGGGTGCAGCAGGCGGTAGAGGTGCGAGGCGGGGTCGGCCAGCGCGTCCATACACGTGTGGTGGTGGTGTCGGTCTCGCTAGTCGTCGGGGTGCAGCAGGCGGTAGAGGTGCGAGGCGGGGTCGGCCAGCGCGTCCATACACGTGTGGTAGTGATGTCGGTCGCGCTAGTCGTCGGGGTGCAGCAGGCGGTAGAGGTGCGAGGCGGGGTCGGCCAGCGCGTCCATACACGTGTGGTAGTGATGTCGGTCGCGCTAGTCGTCGGGGTGCAGCAGGCGGTAGAGGTGCGAGGCGGGGTCGGCCAGCGCGTCCATACACGTGTGGTAGTGATGTCGGTCGCGCTAGTCGTCGGGGTGCAGCAGGCGGTAGAGGTGGGAGGCGGGGTCGGCCAGCGCGTCCATACACGTGTGGTAGTGGTGTCGGTCGCGCTAGTCGTCGGGGTGCAGCAGGCGGTAGAGGTGCGAGGCGGGGTCGGCCAGCGCGTCCATACACGTGTGGTAGTGGTGTCGGTCGCGCTAGTCGTCGGGGTGCAGCAGGCGGTAGAGGTGCGAGGCGGGGTCGGCCAGCGCGTCCATACACGTGTGGTGGTGGTGTCGGTCTCGCTAGTCGTCGGGGTGCAGCAGGCGGTAGAGGTGGGAGGCGGGGTCGGCCAGCGCGTCCATACACGTGTGGTAGTGATGTCGGTCGCGCTAGTCGTCGGGGTGCAGCAGGCGGTAGAGGTGCGAGGCGGGGTCGGCCAGCGCGTCCATACACGTGTGGTAGTGATGTCGGTCGCGCTAGTCGTCGGGGTGCAGCAGGCGGTAGAGGTGCGAGGCGGGGTCGGCCAGCGCGTCCATACACGTGTGGTGGTGGTGTCGGTCTCGCTAGTCGTCGGGGTGCAGCAGGCGGTAGAGGTGCGAGGCGGGGTCGGCCAGCGCGTCCATACACGTGTGGTAGTGATGTCGGTCGCGCTAGTCGTCGGGGTGCAGCAGGCGGTAGAGGTGGGAGGCGGGGTCGGCCAGCGCGTCCATACACGTGTGGTAGTGGTGTCGGTCGCGCTAGTCGTCGGGGTGCAGCAGGCGGTAGAGGTGCGAGGCGGGGTCGGCCAGCGCGTCCATACACGTGTGGTAGTGGTGTCGGTCGCGCTAGTCGTCGGGGTGCAGCAGGCGGTAGAGGTGCGAGGCGGGGTCGGCCAGCGCGTCCATACACGTGTGGTGGTGGTGTCGGTCTCGCTAGTCGTCGGGGTGCAGCAGGCGGTAGAGGTGGGAGGCGGGGTCGGCCAGCGCGTCCATACACGTGTGGTAGTGATGTCGGTCGCGCTAGTCGTCGGGGTGCAGCAGGCGGTAGAGGTGCGAGGCGGGGTCGGCCAGCGCGTCCATACACGTGTGGTAGTGATGTCGGTCGCGCTAGTCGTCGGGGTGCAGCAGGCGGTAGAGGTGCGAGGCGGGGTCGGCCAGCGCGTCCATACACGTGTGGTGGTGGTGTCGGTCTCGCTAGTCGTCGGGGTGCAGCAGGCGGTAGAGGTGCGAGGCGGGGTCGGCCAGCGCGTCCATACACGTGTGGTAGTGATGTCGGTCGCGCTAGTCGTCGGGGTGCAGCAGGCGGTAGAGGTGCGAGGCGGGGTCGGCCAGCGCGTCGGCCGGCGCGCGCAGCTCCAGCAGGCGGCCGGCGCCCAGCACCAGCACGCGCGCGCACTCCAGCACGCCCGTCAGCCGGTGCGCCACGAACACCACCTACGGGGGGCACGGCAGGAAACATCCTCTTCAAAATATGGACTAGTGACCGGGGAAGTACCTCGACGTTACAGATGACCACAGCTAATTAATACTGCTCTCCAGCAGTGCTATGTTCCTGTGGTGAGTAAGGGGACCAGAACTACTGTTGGATGATACGATGTAGAGTCGTCAACGCTCTTGCGATGCTTTTGGTGTTGCGTGCGTCTATAAGCTACGGTAATCGCTTACCAGGTGACCCGTACGCTTGTTTGCCGACCTAAGTGTATAAAAAAAAGAAAAAAACTACACCGTGCTGCCTCCGAAGGAACAGCGGATCGTGTCGAGGATCACGCGCTCGCTTTCCGCGTCCAGGTTTGCCGTCGCCTCGTCCACGAGCAGCACCTGTACACCGAGAATATTTTAATATATGTCTTGCAAATAAATGATTTTATTATTATTTAACATTATTATAACGCACGTCTGCTTCCCGCCAGTCTGTGACTTTACTAGTCTAATTATACTATAAGAGTTAAACTCTTACGAGATAAAACTTCCGAGGAGCTTGAATATTAAATATTACATTGGTAGAAGAATTACTTTTAACATGGTGTCTGACCGACTCTACTCTTACCATAGTCGATAAATGTGTTTATGCGCTAACGAAAAATAAAAACCGCCTTCAATTTACATTGACAAGTAAGTGAAAGATAGTCAAATACACATGAGGGATATCTCAAAAAGCACTCGTCACATTGGGGGCAACAAGCACAAGCTTTCGATTTTAAAAAAAATTGCGTGCGTACAAAGTACCTACACATGTCAGAAGTGAAATTTCTTTGGCAAACTAATTCAAAACAACTAATTAAAAAAAAAAACTAATTAAAAAAAACTAATTTCAAATACAAAAAAAAAAACTAATTGAAGAAAAAAAAGAACAAAAAGACAGCGTCTCGTGGTGTTCCCAGGCGGTCACCCATCCATGATCCAAGTACTAACCGTCATGACGCTGCCGCCTTACCGGTCGCTCAAATTTTACCCCTCATGCGCCTAAAGAAGTTTTACTTGTAAAAAGAATAATCAAAATGGTTGTTTGGAGTCAGTTAAATAAAAGTAGGCTCACCTTGGCTTTCTGCAGCAGCGCTCTGACGAGACACAGCAGCTGCGCGTGGCCGCGCGCCAGGCCGGCCGCGGGCGCGCCCAGCCCGCCGCGCGCCGCCACCGCCGCCCGCGCGCCGCACGCGTCCAGCGCGCGCCACACCTCCGCGTCCAGGTACTGCCGCAACGGGTCCACGTTCTCGCGGATGCTGCCCGTGAACACGAACGGCTCCTGCGGGATGATGCCGATGCGCGATCTGCGAACGGAAATACTTCGTTGCGGACAATTCATAGTGATAGAGGTCACGTCAAAGGGCGTATGCTAACTATTTCTAAAAATAATTAGGAGTTTAAATGTATACGTCGAATTGAGTTAAGTGAAATCGACATAAAGTCTCGAAGCTCTTCAAACACAATTAAAGTATCCGCAGCGTAGCGAAGCTGGTTACGTAGTAGACGTCAGGACTGTGACGTGTCAGCGGTGTGACCTGAGCGCGTGCAGGTGCAGCGTGGCGACGTCGACGCCGTCCACCAGCACGCGGCCGGCCGCGCAGGGCGCGAGGCGCAGTATGGCGCGCAGCAGCGAGCTCTTGCCCGCCCCCGTGCGCCCCACCACCGCCAGCCGCTCGCTGGGGTGACTCGCGAACGTTAGCCCTCGCAGCGCCGCTTCGCCCTCGCTTCTCCTGAAGCCCAGAAAAAGGGCAGGTTGTGATACAAATTTCAGATGAAGTTTATCTCGAGCATTCCAGTCCGCCTGTCCCTTTCGGTTGGTTTCTAGGGTAAGTTTCTAAGATTAAAATAAATATGTAATTTTTTTTTCTTTATAGTCAGTTTAAAACATCAAATCATTTAATGATAATGTTGCAGCAGAAACTGGTCAAACTTAACGTTTCCCATACAAACTAACGAGTAATGACAGTTCAAAAGTTATTAATCTCTCTATCGAAAGATAATATAGAAAGAACTTAATTGACAAAAATTGAGTTTACCCGTATTTAAGGTAGACGTCTTCAAAACTTATAACACCATGAGACGGCCAACCATATGGTGGCGCATCTCCATATACTTTCTCACTTTCAATCTGCCAAAAAAGTAACTAGATTAAACATCTATACTAATATTATAAAGCGGAAGAGTTTGTTTGATCTGCCGGGCTAGCATGCGCGCCACGACAAAAGTTTGTCTACCCCTTTTCTCGTAATTATCTCTTTATGTCTACAGTAGCTAACATGCGTGCACGTGATACTCTTCTCGTCACGACCATTGAAGAGATAACAAGAAATTTTAGTTATCGTAGTTTTGTCGAATTTTGACGTGATTTTGACGTTTTAAGAAGATAAACTACTCGTTGTCAATATTATCGACGAGAAAGACTACGATAAACGAAATATATTAAAATTATAAATATTATTATAATATCTTTTGTATACCATGGCGTTTCCGTTCCGTTTTGTCTTCGGAAGAGAATTATGTCTCTCGTATTGCGCATGCTAAGGTAATCGAGAAAATACTCGATGTAGACATTATCTTTCTCTCTCGTCAAGAGATTATCTCGTTGTACGCATGCTAGCCCGGCTGGAACCTCAGGAACTGCTGATTCTAATTGATAAATTATTTTTGTGTTAAATAGTCAATTTATTGAGGAAGGCTATAGGCTGTATAACATTATGCAACGACCAATAGAAACTGAGAATTTATAAAAAAAACTGTAAATAATATTTTTTGAGAGCTTCCGTTGCGTGCGCTTGCTGCGTAAACGGTAAAACCTAAAACTATGAATGACGGAAATGATTGCCATTAAAAGTTGTAAAAAAAGTCCGCGACAGCTCTTAAGGTCAATTTACTGGTTTTATACACATATATAATATATATCTGTATTCACAATCGCATAAATACGTTATTCATTACGAGTATTTCTGTCTGAACAAAATTGTCCTCGAGTTCCTTGACATGGTTTGATTTCAATGAATATCTTAGAAGATATCAGTTTTAAAATAACTGCAATAAATTCATGATCACAAAAAATTAAAAGGCGATTTTATTGCATTAATAAAACCAGGCATATGAATCCTTACGAATGAAAAATACTTCAACAAAAAGGCAATTTTATGAAGATAGACTATGTCTTTAATAACATTTAATTTAGACGAATAATTTAGGAGATGTAAAATCAAATAAAATGACGAAGCGTCGCGCCCCGCGCTTGTGTAAGTCGTCCGAATTCCACAGTAATGGGTTAAAAATATTTTAGTAGGATTTTTCCTCAAATTAACTCGGGTGAAATCGCGGGACCTAGCTAGTTATAAATAATTAATATTTCGATGATGGAGGAGGAGGATTGAAGAGGATGTAAAAATTTAAGAAGAAAAGACCCTATCAAAATATCTAATTGCGATTTATATAAAAATAAAAAAAAACTTCCACGCTTTTAAAATAAAATTATGCTTAAATAACATTAGGTATGTATATAAACGTTGATTATTATTATTATTTAGCTCAATAAATAATAGTATAATAATTAGTATGTTAGGTAAACCGTTACGGTTGTTAGGTAATTTTTCAGGGAAATCACCTGTGTGATGTATTCGCCGACTCGCTCCACGGCAATCATCTCTCGCTCCGTCTCGGTGAAGGCGTTGAGCACGTTGCTCAACATGGACGTCATCGACAGCGCGTACGATATCGCCAGGCCCACGAGACCTACAGATAACACCGTTATTATTAAACTAGCCGACCCGTGCCCACTTCGTTGGGCGTTATAATCCATTTCACATAAGAAGGGTACGGTGAAATTTGATATGTTCCAATACACTCTCACTATTTTCAGCAAATCAGATAAATATAAATGTTTTAAAATCACCAATTAATTTCTAAGGCAAATAATAATGCTTGATTAGATTGAATTGTTGACACGGCACGTCAGAGGGCGCAGGTTCAAATCCTGCTCGGTCGAAAATTTTGATAATTTTTATCTTTTTCCTTTTATCTTGTCACTCCTGAATAGTGTAGCTTTCTGTTAGCGAAAGAATTTTCATGATCGGATCAGTATTTGCGAAGATTATCCCGTATATACAAACAAAGTTATAAACTTTACCTCTTTATAATATTAGTATAGAAGTATAGAAGTATAGATACAGAAAATATCCATTTTACACAGTAGATAATAGATGATTCTAATTTACCTGCGATTCTATAAACAATAAATTAGCTAAATGCCTAAATTATAGCTTATATTATATATATGTACTTGGGAATCTTCGTTTTTTTTATCGGACAAATTTCAAATTTGGTAAAAGATTCATTGGTAAATCACGATAGTATCTATCATTGTCATCACCATCATCATCATCACCATCAACCTAATGTGCTCCACTGATGGACGTAAGACACGATCATTCGCTTTAGGAATTCGAACACTACCAGCTTACCCTTTTCAAATCGTTGGTCCATCTAGAGCCAGCCGGCTCTAACACTATAAGTGTTGAGGCATTGGCTCCCCCTCTATCATTGTGCAACGATTGAAACAGTAGAAGTAGAATACGGGGCCTAGGTCATAATCTCTGTATAAGGTCTTTTTTTATAGAACTAGGTCGGCAAACAAGCGCACGGCTACAGACACTTGTACGACCTACGCCCAATCCTCCCAGGGGCTCTGGTCATTTTACTCACACAAGAACACAACAGTGTTTGAGAGCAGTATTATTTAGCTGTGATCTTGTGTAAAATCGAAGTACTTCCCGTCGTCTACTTCACATTTTGAGCAGTTTATTTCCTACTGTGCCCTACCTTAGTTAAAGTAGGAGGTAGGTAGCAGTATGAATAGAAGTAGCTGTGTCTCACCGGGGTCGGCGGCGTGCGTGGCGCGCTGCAGCACGGCGAGCAGCGCGGCGGCGGGCACGGCGGCGGCGGCGGCGGCCTGCAGGCGCGCGGCCAGCCACTGCGAGTGTATGTAGCTGTGTCTCACCGGGGTCGGCGGCGTGCGTGGCGCGCTGCAGCACGGCGAGCAGCGCGGCGGCGGGCACGGCGGCGGCGGCGGCGGCCTGCAGGCGCGCGGCCAGCCACTGCGAGTGTATGTAGCTGTGTCTCACCGGGGTCGGCGGCGTGCGTGGCGCGCTGCAGCACGGCGAGCAGCGCGGCGGCGGGCACGGCGGCGGCGGCGGCGGCCTGCAGGCGCGCGGCCAGCCACTGCGAGTGTATGTAGCTGTGTCTCACCGGGGTCGGCGGCGTGCGTGGCGCGCTGCAGCACGGCGAGCAGCGCGGCGGCGGGCACGGCGGCGGCGGCGGCGGCCTGCAGGCGCGCGGCCAGCCACTGCGAGTGTATGTAGCTGTGTCTCACCGGGGTCGGCGGCGTGCGTGGCGCGCTGCAGCACGGCGAGCAGCGCGGCGGCGGGCACGGCGGCGGCGGCGGCGGCCTGCAGGCGCGCGGCCAGCCACTGCGAGTGTATGTAGCTGTGTCTCACCGGGGTCGGCGGCGTGCGTGGCGCGCTGCAGCACGGCGAGCAGCGCGGCGGCGGGCACGGCGGCGGCGGCGGCGGCCTGCAGGCGCGCGGCCAGCCACTGCGAGTGTATGTAGCTGTGTCTCACCGGGGTCGGCGGCGTGCGTGGCGCGCTGCAGCACGGCGAGCAGCGCGGCGGCGGGCACGGCGGCGGCGGCGGCGGCCTGCAGGCGCGCGGCCAGCCACTGCGAGTGTATGTAGCTGTGTCTCACCGGGGTCGGCGGCGTGCGTGGCGCGCTGCAGCACGGCGAGCAGCGCGGCGGCGGGCACGGCGGCGGCGGCGGCGGCCTGCAGGCGCGCGGCCAGCCACTGCGAGTGTATGTAGCTGTGTCTCACCGGGGTCGGCGGCGTGCGTGGCGCGCTGCAGCACGGCGAGCAGCGCGGCGGCGGGCACGGCGGCGGCGGCGGCGGCCTGCAGGCGCGCGGCCAGCCACTGCGCGGCGGCGGCTCCGCACAGCGCCGCGCGCTGCCAGCGCTCCACCGCCTCCTCGCCGCGGTCCGCCCAGCGCGCGCCCGCGCCCAGTGCGCGCACGCTGCTCAGACCTGCCACCGACCACAAGGTTAACACTAAATATTTACAACGTCTAAGTGAGGCCGCACACCACAGCTACATTTGTATTACGATAATTGTAGCGCCACATTTGAAACGCGATACATTTATCGACCCCCTATATTTGTATGTAAACCCGCACATCAAGGACACATTTGTAGTAGGTGCAGTTTGTGACAAGATGGCTGCCACGCCACACGAATTCAAGATCGAACACGTTCGTTTTATGTGGCGCGAACATAGAATAAAAACGCGCGAAAATGAAAGAATGTTGAATTTTATGTTGAATTTATTGCAGAGATTGAAAAAAATCCCGTTTAAATAAATTTATTGAACTGATTAATTGAACAATTTATAATTTATTGAAAAATTTGATTTGATTAAACTAAATTTAATAATAATTGGTAGGTATGTTTTCATATTCATTCTATGAACTTTTCTTCTTCGGATCGTAATTCTTGCGCAATTTTGAAATTTCCGTAAACTACAATTTTGATTAAAAGGGTGAACCCCATAACGTCTTTTTTTTATTAAAAGCTTTTATTGAACTTGCAATGTATGTATGTATGTAACTTTAATGAATGTTTGTTCGGGTGAAATCTTGCAACTCAATTTTGAAGCAGATATCTTCAACCAATTGAGCTGAAATTTTGTATAGAGTATCAATTTGGATGACAATGCATGGTTTGTATGTATGCATGTATGTATGTATGTTTGTTCGGGTGAAATCTTACAACTCAATTTTGAAGCAACCAATTGAGCTGAAATTTTGAATGCAGGTTCAATTTGGATGACAATGCATGGTTTGTATGTATGCATGTATGTATGTATGTTTGTTCGGGTGAAATCTTGCAACTCAATTTTGAAGCAACCAATTGAGCTGAAATTTTGTATGCAGGTTCAATTTGGATGACAATGCATGGTTAACTTTGTGACGTCATATTGGTAAAGCCAACTTTTGAGTGCGGACTAGTTATTTTTAGAGCACTTCTACAATATGGGTATCAAATGAAAGGGCTTGCTAAAAATAATTTGAATAAAGTGACGTGAATACCGACTAAAAAGTCAAAAATAAATTAAATGTAAAAAACCTTTTTAAAAAACAAGCTTTTATTTGAATGCACTAAAACGAAAAAAATAAATTTTTACTTTAAAACTTTTACTATCTACTTATAAAGTCATTATACATAATCTATATGATATAAAAGCTTGTCGCGAGATTTGCTTGTAAACAAGTAAATTAAATAAATTTATGTGATTGATTTTAACTATTAAAAATTTCAAACTAAGGAAATACGAGTACTCATATCTCGCGACATGCTTTTCTATCATATAGATTATGTGTAATGACTTTATAAGTAGATAGTGAAAGTTTTAAAGTAAAAATTTATTTTTTTCGTTTTAGTGCATTCAAATAAAAGCTTGTTTTTTAAAAAGGTTTTTTTACATTTAATTTATTCTCATTAATCGCCTCATCAAAAAAAAATCGTCATCGTCAGACGATGATGTCGACATTCTGACTTCTGTTGTTAGTGCCACGCTACAATTGTGCTTCCAATGTGCGCACACACGACACATTTGTGGCCGCTTAAATTGTATCGCAGTAATTGTGGCGCCGTAAATGTATGTTGAGTGTAGCGTGTGGCGGCGGTGTGCGGCCTCACTTACGTCAACGTCTATGTGGGCCCCATAAACGATCAAATAATTTGTCAAATTTTTGTTTGACAAACGTGTTTGTCAAATTTTTTGAACGTGTGCGAGCTTGTTTTAACCCGATCAACGCCGGATTTTGCTGCTAGTATCATAAAAAATTACTAATACAAGAAAGTTGTAAAATATTGGCAACTAGCTTCTGCGCGCGACTTCGTCCGCGTGGAATCACTGGCGGATCCAGGGGCGGGGGGGGGGTCATGACCCCCCTGGGCTGTGTCCAGGACCTAGGTGGACCACTAATTAAAATTGTTAAACAAGATTTTTGTCACAATATAGGTATTTTTAAGTACATTATAGTAAGTTCAACTCATCTTTGCGCGAGGCTCTATGTGTAGGTAAACCTTGTATATATACAGTGACTTTGTTGCGTGACAAGGGGTACAGTGAAGTGAAAAATATAAATAAAGTTATTTAAAAAAAATTAAAATAAAAAATTATATCTCGGTGACAAATAGTATACATACATACATAAACTCACGCCTGTATCCCGGAGGGGTAGGCAGAGACAAGAAAATGACACTTGCCACGATCCTGACAAACCTAAGCGAAAACGCTTCATCAACATTCATTAGTCATTGCATATTCTTTAATACTAAACTTGGAATAGTTACTATATATAAAAAATAATAATAATAATAGTTTGTTAATACATGTTTATTGAACATATTAATCTGTATCGCTACTAGAAGAATAAAATGCTGAATTTTCGGATTCGCTGCTTTCACCAAGTTTAATTATTATTTCAGATTCCATATCAAAAATTCTTCTTCTTTTTTTAAGTGTTGACAAGTATTACGCCAATTCTCTTCATTAATTTGACTAAAACGATCATTTATTAATTTCGTTATTCCAGTCACACTTTGTTCGATATTATGCGGAGCAATATAATTTTTTAAAATTCCCCATACATTTTCTATCGGGTTTAGTTCAGGATAATACGGCGGTAGTCGAAGAAATTTATGTCATATGGCTGAAGTATGTCATCAAGCTTATGACAAATATGGTCTTCTTTTTTTATCAAGTCATACAGTTTAATTTTTTTTTTATATGTGCATTATAAGTAATGTTTTTTTCTGTCAACCATCTATGCGGTTCTGTTTTGCGGTCTTTATACGGAGATTTAAATTTGAAGTCAGTTTTTTTTCCCTTTAGCCAATATATTTATTATTGTTCTCTCTGATACCCCCACTGCCATTGCTGTTCTCTTTCGCACACTGTTAAAATATTCATTCAATTTTGATATTAATTTGGACCTGCACTGCAAATTGGATCACTTATACTAGCTGCAATATAACTATGTTTTCCTTTTTTAGAAATTCGAACACGTTGGCAATAGTTTTACGAGTCTAAAGCAATCATAATACGTTCACTTTAAAAATAATATAGTTTTTAAAGTAAGTTAGTAATGTAGGTATACATTATTTAATCATAATAAATATTAATAGGTAATATCGAAATTAGCACATTGAAAATATTTACCTGACTCCTTAAAAAAATTCCGTGAAGAACTAGAACATTTTCTTTAACGACTGTACCGGTGGAAAAATAACCAATAAGAAGACGTGTTTTTTGAAATTTCGAATGACGGCGGTCGCGTCACTGCTACACAAATTAAGGCTAAGCGCGCACTAGTGACTTTTGTCACCGTGACAATAAATTCTTTAAACAAAAGTCACTAGTGCGCGCAAAGTATTATAATTACAAGCGCACGCACACATAGAGCCCCGCGCAAAGATGACTTGAACTAACTATACCTACATAGATTAATAAAATACCTACTTTTTACCTGTATCTATCATTATAAAATTTAAATTATAACTTCTTTTTACTTGACCACGACTTTGTGACCCCCCCCTGGCGCCTTGACCATGACTGTGACCCCCCCTGGCGCCAAAGCTGGATCCGCCCTTGCGTGGAATAGGACCAATTCTGTCATACATTATTTGTGCGAAACTTTAACCGTTTACGCAGCGGAAGTTATCAAAAGGACGAAAGCCCCCTATTTTTAAACATTCTTCATTGGTGCTACGCGTTATTGGTCTTAGCGTGATGTTATATAGCCTATAGCCTTACTCGATAAATGGGCTATCTAACACTGAAAGAATTTTTCAAATCGGACCAGTAGATCCTGAGATTAGCGCGTTCAAACAATCAAACAAATAAACTCTTCAGCTTTATTTATTAGTATAGAAGATACAATTTAGAAATACACGGAACTTTGATAACTGCAATGGAGCTGTAGTTGAAAAGCATATCAATTTACAAAAACCTGAACATTCAAGTTCCTATTATTATAATTATAAAGGAATACAAAGCCATTGCAGTTGTGTTCTCCATGGTTTCAAGGCGATAACTGAGATTTTATTTTACAAACACAGTTGCACACTATCAAACATCTTTTCAAACACGCCTTCAATGCAAATTTCCATCAAACACGTCAAATATTTTCATTATTTGACAAACACATCAAACAACGCACGCTGGACTTGGGGAGTAAGCTGGTGAATGCGTGACGAGAGCGTTACGAAAAGTGTTATCGGGCGCGGCGAACGAAAGTTGAGAGGGAGATATAAGTTAGTGAAGATAGAAAGAGAGAGAGTTACGTTTCGTTAGTTTTACTTCAGTCGTGTGGTCTAAAGTACACTCGTTTATTTTTATATTTGAAGATTTGTTTATTGCCTGCAATATTTATTAATCTAAAACTGTTCTTGTCAACTGTTTCCTGTTTGTTTTTACCTGCTTTTTAGTGACGGTAATTAACGTAATGTGTGTGGTTACTAAAATAATATAGCCTCCCCCTCTCTTCCCGTGGGTGTCGTAAGAGGCGACTAATGGCTGGTTTACACGGTGCGAGCTGCTGCCTGGCCAGTTAGACAGCTACTCGGTTTGCAACTCGCAGCGAGTAGCTCGGCTCGCCTTTGCTGTCTACACGATACCAGCTACTGCCCAGTCCGAACCGAGTCGCGATGTCGATTGAATTTATAATTTTATCATTTATTACTTATCTTAAAAGAAGTTTAAACATAATAGAAAAAAAGGTATCATATAACTTTGTTTGATATAAATTAAACACTTAAAAATTCTCCACAAATAATATGATAATTATAAAAAATGTATATATGAATTTTTCAACTAAAATCGAACTCATTTTTATTAGTGTCCGACCGAAAGTTCGGTTTCGGCCGAGTTTCGGCCAAAAATCAAGTTCCGGCGGCAGTTTCGGTTTTGGCCAATTTTATTATGTCGGGTTTATCTCAGGTTATTGTGTTGGTTTTTTTTTTAATTTTTAATTTTTTTTTTTTTTATTAATTAAATTTGATGGCGCTCTATTTCTCTCTTCTCGCCAATTTAGATTCATTACTGAAAAAACTCTTTCATCGAAAGCTTAAGTGGTGGGAACGGAGATTAAATAAGAAATATATATTTTTTTATATTTATATACATTTGGTTTATTCAGTATATATAAATCGTTTCCATCATCCGTTTTAACTTATTTGTACCGTTAAATAGTTAAGTACCCTTAATGAGTATTTTGTTTTACGCATCACAGTAAAGATTGAAAATAAAGTATTTTCACATGCTTTAATTGTATGCAAAAGTATAAAGTATATTTACCAAAAATAAAGTAGGATACATTATTATAAAGTATAGTCGACAGACCTATATACACGTGTAAGTTTTTTATATCTAAACTACATAAATATCTAACTTATAAAAAAACACTCGATGTATGGAAAACATCGATGTATTTTTTGACATATCGATATTACATCGATGCCACTATCCGATGCATTGAATCAAAAAAAAAAAACATCAATGTATTTTTGAAGTGAAACTTCTTTAGAATCGTTGTGATTTCAAACCGGATGCAACGACAGGGAAGGACGCGCCGCGCTGCGGCCGGGCCGCGCTGCACGCCACTAATTTTAAATTAGTTTTTTTTTATTAGTTTGGCAAAGAAGTTACACTTCTATCGTGTGTGAATCGCACACACACATTTTTTTTCAATGTCCATCACTGTGCCGAACGCGTCCAAACGATGCGAGCGACGGCCGAGCCGCCGTCATGTGCGAGATGCTGCCGAGCGAGCAGGCGAGTGATTGAAAACAAAAAATTTTGAAGTAACTCGGTTGCGAGCTACTGACCAACTCGCACGTGCGAGTTACTCGTAATTCCCGTTCACACGATGCGAGTTACTGCAGTGCAGCTACTCGGAAGGCTAAATCGTACGCTAGCTCGCACCGTGTAAACCAGCCGATGCGAGCTACTGACCAACTCGCACGTGCGAGTTACTCGTAAGTTCTGTTCACACGGTGCGAGTTACTGCAGTGCAGCTACTCGGAAGGCTAACTCGCACGCTAGCTCGCACCGTGTAAACCAGCCATAAGGGATAACACAGTTCCACTACCACCTTGGAACTTAAAAAGCCGACCGATAGCGGGATAACCATCCAACTGCTGGCTTTCAAATACACAGGCCGAAGACGGACAGTAGCATCTTCGGTGCGACAAAGCCAGCCCTGCGGTCACTAACCCGCCTGACCAGCGTGGTGACTATGAGCAACACACACGAGGTCACGCCATTTTTGGCGCGATCTTGTAGAGGCCAATGTCCAGCAGTGGACTGTAACTACTGTGTAAATAAATAAAATAGTCACTGTACCAACGATCTACGTAAGATCGCCAATGGATGCTGGATGAGGACCTCAGAGAACTGGGATGTTTGGCGCGAATTTAGGGAGGCCTACGTCCAGCAGTAGACTGAGATAGGCTGAAGAAAGGGAGTTAGGGAGAGAAAGAGTAAATCCTACCTTCAAGGGTATCGTTGAAATGTACGTAGACAGGCGATAAGGCGACACTCTGCAGACGTTTCAGTTGCCTTGAAGTTACCCGGTATAATCGCTGTAGTCTGCGTTAAAAGGGCATTTATATTAATAAGTATTTTTTTAGAAGTAAATAAAACAATTGTACAAAAATTATACAAAATTCAATCAGTAATATAATAATAACTACACTATTAAAAATATATAGAGATATTTTTAACAGTGTAGTTATCTATTACGTATTCTGGTAATTTTACAAGAAATGCATTGGAAGCTAATGGGCAAAAAATTTACCAATATTACAGTCGGTTTAATATTTTCATAAAACATGTATTTTTTTTTATGTAACTAAGTCGGCAAACAAGCGTACGGCTCACCGGATGGTAAGTGACTACCGTACCCTATAGACGCCTGCAACACCAGAAGCATCGCAAGCGCGTTGCCGACCCTACCCACAATTCCCTCAAGGAGCTCTGGTCACCTTACTCACCAACAGGAACACAATACTGCTTGGAAACAGTATTATTTAGCTGTGGTCTTCTGTAAGGTCGAGGTACTACCCCAGTCGGGCTGCTCCAGTTTTTGAGCAGGAAATTTCCTGCTGTTCCCTACCTCAGTTAAATCAGTTATATCCGTTGGTTTATGGATTTTGTAAAATATTTTTGGAATTTCGCAACCCATTTTCAATCCCACAAGCTTGTAAAATTACAATGCCTATTATTTATTTTTGTGTTACCCACACATCAGGGAATTCTAAACATTTTTTTTAAATATCATATTAAAAATCGACCGTTTCAGCGGGGATCAAACCTGCATTTCCGACTCACCGTGTGGGTGCTAGTGCAGCCAATTAAGCTATGGAACGAAGTACCCTCTAGGTCCAATGTATAGTAGTTAGAGCGTGGCCGATCCTACACCCCCCCCCCCCCAACGAATTCCGAAGGAAAATTGCTGCTTCCAATTTTTGTAAATCTCAGTCCGTTCTTGAGCTACTTTTGACTGGGCTACAGCAATGTTGTAGTGAACTTGGGTACTATTTTCTACCCCAATTAGTAACGTTACGAACATGATTCTGGCGCGGCATAACAATCCTTAGAATAAACTAATGTAAGTAATTCTTTAAATTTGTTTAAATAACATTTAATTTTAAAAATGCGTGCAGAGACCTAGTGTGTGTTATTTTTTTTAATATTTAACTAGCCGACCCATGCCCACTTCGTTGCGCATTATTTATTTTTAATAATTACTTCTAACGACGATATCTCAAAAACTATTCATCTGATTGATATAGTGTAAAGGGCAATTTTAATCTGCATTAAATGCCTAAGCTAAACAACATATTTATTTGGATAAGGATTAAAACTAAACTAAAGAAAATAGCTTTGAAAATAACGTAATGTTCTTAATAAAAAAATTGAACATAAATGTGGTTATTGTAAGTCAACCGTTAGAGATAGAGATATGCTATCGCGGACTTTTTTGTAGCATTTTTATAGGTTTTGAATTCGCTAGTACATTACTTAACTGTATCTTTGCTAGTTTACGCGGCGTTCGCGTGGAAAGCTCCCAGTTGGCGAGATTTTTTGCGACCTTTTCAACATTTATCGCCGTATTTCATAAAATAACTAGGCCAATTTACATAAAAGCATAATAAATTATATACCTAAACCTTCCTCAAGAATCACTCTTTCTATTGTTGAAAACCGTATAAAAATCCGTTTGGTAGTTTTCGAGTTTATCGCGTTTAGACAGACAGGAGGACAGAAAGACGCGGCCGGGGGACTTATTTTTATATGTATAGATGTAAAAAGTTTTGGTGTATTGCTGACCGAATTAAATATGAATTACTTACTATCAACGTATTTTTGATGTATACAAAACATACTAGCTTCTGCGCGCGCCTTCGTCGGCGTTTACTCCGCTCCTATTGGTCTTAGCGTGATGATACATAGCCTATAGCCTTCCTCGATAAATGGGCTATCTAACACTGAAAGAATTTTTCAAATCGGCCCAATAGTTCCAGAGATTACCGCGTTCAAACAAACAAACTCTTCAACTTTATATATTAGTGAGTATAGATTTCAAAGTGTAACTACATTGTTAATCCTACTACATGTATATTAAAAACCACACACACCTGTAATAGATAAAAGTCATAGGCAAAACTCCTACAAGTAACCACGGTAGACCGTAGACAGTAACCGCCACCGCGCCTGAGTCACAAGAAGAAATTAGTGTCAGAAAAGTTTTAGTATATACGTATATTCAATATGGAGAGTAGATGTAAGGAGAAGCGTGTTTTTGTTGTTAGTGTCTGTGAAATACGTCGATATAGAAGTCGCTGCGGTATAAATTTAAATTATTTTTTTACAAGTAAGTAGCGCTACCATCGCAAAAGGGTAAATTTAAGTTAGTTAAAAACTGTTCACAATAAAAAAAAAAACATTCTTGTCTGTTATCGAAAAATAACTACTTTAGTCAGAAAAAAAAAAATTGAATTTTTCAAGTCAGCGCATTCATTTTATTTATTTTACCGCACACTTGTCTTCGTTTCCAATAGCCAAGTTCATATCATATTATTTTTTTTTACGTCAGCACCACTCTGGGTTGAGTGTGAAACGCTTCACTTCTTTATTTATTATTTATTTTTACTGCTTACTGCAGGAAACTTCTCTAACTAATTCCCCATAAAAGACGGTTCTCCTTTCTCTCCAGTCTCCATAGTGTAAAGTACAGTGCTACTTAAATTAGTTTAAAAATAAATGCTTACCTATCAAAGAAAATACTTGAGCAAGTAAGATATTCATAATGAAAGGTAATGAATCGTCCACGGTATACGTATCCGACGAAAATCTGTTAATAATCCGACCGGTTGGTGTTACATCGAAGAATTTTATGTTTGCCTATAACAAAAACATTAATGAGTCATACAAAACTGTAGTATTAATTTATAACAAAATATATATAGAAATTATGTAATATACATACTTTGACGACAGTTTTGAGAAGAGCTTTATGTATTTTCTCAGCAGCTTTAACACCTCCATATGCAAACAAAAATGCGCGCATGATAGTGAATACCAAATTCAATCCAGCAAGACCAAAATAAATCTCCAAGTAGTAAGTGTCCGTTGTCGTAGGCATTTTCAATTGCCGTTCCTGAGCTGGGATTGGATCAGTAGCAGTCGTCGCAGTGTAATTCAGCATGTTGTTACTATCGAAACTATTTATCAGTTCCATAGATTTATTTACAAGGATATGGACAATACTGTCAGCGATGTTGATGCCGTGGTCCAGCACTGTTGAGTTATCGTGTACGTTATCAGATGATAATTGCAGATCGGTACTGTTCTTGCTTGAGTTTTTAACCCAAAATGTGAGCCACAGGAATGTGAAATTTTGCGATAGTTGCATGAGTATAAGTGACATGATGATTGTCATTGTTAGGAAGGCGCCCACAGAGCGTAAGTAAAGACCGATCACCCACCAACCTACGGTTCCTTCTGACATCGCCTCCTGAAAATTTTCAAAGGTAAAATCTCTATCTTACTCATATAGACTTCGCCTATGTTCATGAAGAATTGTTGGTCGTCTTATTGGTCTAAGATCCGGGATATAACAAAATATTCCCTCATCTGTTAATTACCTGCAGCCAGGTTACTGCTGACTGAGGTTACTGACCTGGCTGCAGGTAAGTGTAGCAATCATAGAGGGGTGCCTACTACAGTCAGATATATAATGTAAAATATTAACGGTTTTAGCTTACTACATGTAATTAACACGAGAGGAAAAAGATAAAAAAAAAAAAAAAATTTGCAGCAGGCTTATGGTGGCAGAGGTTGTTTTTATAAATTCACAATATAGAAATCAGCCTATAAAACATTGTTTCGTCTAATTAACAGATGAGGGAATATTTAGCTATCTCGGATTATAGACCATTTTATCAATTAAACATAAGTGAAAAGGTTTAAATTGATTTTACATTTTTTTTACAAATAAAAGCAACAATCATCCGAGGTAAAAAAAAAGTAAAAGCAGGTCAAAAGCAGGATGAAACTTACTGACAAAAATGTAACTTACATCTTCATTCAAGCTGTTGCGACTGACACTGTCCTGTTCGTCGGAGTGCACGTCGTTGTTGTCTTGTCGCAGAGGCTCTTCGCCTATTGACTCTGTTTCGCTCGGTAAAAATTCATCGATTTCATTCAAAACTGTTTCTGGTGGACCTGACGAATTTTAATGGTCGTTACGTTTTTTTAGTTATGTATTAATTTATTTTGGTTTTCAACGTTTTACGTACGTAAAGCATGTACATATACAGGGTGTCCCGTAAGTCGACGCCAAGCCGAAACCGGGTGATAGGTCTAGTCATAGTAGTTAACAGAAAAATATAAAAAAAATCTTTGCTATGTATTTTAGAAATTACAGGCATTTATAAAAAAACCAGAAAAACTTACACCTGTGACGGTCTTTTAACTCCTGTTGCTACAAATTTTAACTTTTTTTTAATTTTCTTTTTATTATGTAATCCTGAATAATGCTTCTAAAAACTGTTGCTTAAAATTTAAAGCCAACTGCTCCAGTTCAGTAGGAAATGTAATTTTTTTCCCAACCAAGTATTCAAAATTAAAACTTTGCCGATATTTAAAGAACTGTACTGAAAAAAAATGTACTACATGAGCTTGGCAAGTAACTTTAAAAGTTGGTGCATTTAATAAGGATTCGTAAATGATATAACACTTAGGGGCTGTCTCCACGAGCGAGCGTATCGCCGGCGATACGCTCGCTCGTGGAGACAGCCCCTTAGCAAGATTATTTGTTAAATTATGGAAAAAAAATTTTTTTTAAAGAATGGGCATGACGAAAGATTTTGAAAACCTCTTCTATAATGTGGGTACACGTTTACTATTTACAAAAATACCTATATTTCGGTAATAAACTTAAGTTTAAGGTAGTTTAAAACTATTTTTCTAATATGTTTTCAATTAGCGCGACAAAACGGCAGCAGGTGTCATGGCGTCGGCTCTGATCATACTCTGACGTCACGCTATATCCAAGTCAAGGTCATCAGGCGCGTTCCACCTAAGGCCGCTGAAAAGTTAAAACTGAAAACAATTTTTATGTGCTAAAATACGCTTTTAGAAAAATTTTCTAGGCGTCATTCCGAATGAAATGAGCTATCACACATAATTTTAAGAGCAGTATCTCTATTTTCGACCATTTTCAACTTATCGACTATACTACTGAGTGGTTTTCAGCGGTCAGAATTGTGGGTCTTAAGTGGAACGCGCCTAACGTTTTATAGTGAGACGTCATGCGCTGTAATTTGTGTTTCAATCAAAATGGCCGATTGCAGTATTTTACTGTTTTATTTTTTTGAAAATCACAATAATCTTATTATTTTACATAAAACTAAACCAGTATTTTGAATTTTTTTAATATGATTGTTCCCCTAAGATCATTAAATTGACGATTTTTTGATACTGTCGTCATGCCCATACCCAGTTGTAAATTAATTTTCCTTACCTGTCTAAAATTATTTTTGTGTAACCCAGGCTTTCCTCAAGCCTGTTAATTAAGATTCTAGTTTGAGTGAAACGAAGGAAACCATTTGACGAAGTGTGAGTGAGACAGATATCCTCTTTTCAGGTAGTCCAAAATCACCACGAGTCATAGTAATCTAGTGTATTTGCTTTAAAATCATTGAGATATATGTACTACGTACTAGAGGAGACGCCTCGACTTGATTTTTTGTAACACGAGTTAGAGTGCGTGCGCTCTAACTCACTTAGTCTGTTTCAAGCGCTTGCTGTAACGTGACGCCTTTGAGTAAAGTTTTATTTTTAAATATGCCTACATGTGCACTAAGATATTGCTCAAACAGCTCCAAAAACATAAGTAAAAATCAAGGAGTGACTTTTCACCAGTAATTTCGACATAATTATTATCTTTAATTTAATTATTATAATTTTTCAATTGCAACGCGTCGCAGCTGGCGGCTACTGCGGCCATGTTTTCGCGCCGATTCTGTGCGATCTCGCTCACACAGCGCATGCGCGGCAAACGCCGCTGTCATCAAAAGTGTTTCATAACTTTTGTTTGAAATAGCTTCTCTAGTACGTAGTACATAATATCTCAATGTTTAAAATTAGGATTGTCGTTCTTTTTTAGAAAAAAATTAAGTTAATGAATCAAAGATTGATTATTTGAATGAGACGAGCGAATCTGTAATGATATGTCTGATATCTCGATCCTTTATAAGAAGATGCCGAGCGTGCATTGCGAGTGAAGGAAGGCAGTTTGAGCATTTGCGGTAAATGTTTCATCCTTCATTTTTAGTTAGGGCATTTTGTTTGTTTAAGACATTTTGAGATTTTAATAAATTTTAGAATTCAAATAATAATCAATGTTTAATTTATCAACTTAATTTTTTTCTAAAAAAGAACGATAATCCTAATTTTAAAGCAAATACACTGAGTCAAGATTACTATGACTCGTGGTGATTTTGGACTACCTGAAAAGAGGATAACTGTCTCACTCACACTTCATCAAATGGTTTCCTTCGTTTGAGTAAACTAGAAGGAAAATTAATTTAGAACTGGGTTTCTTTAAAAAAAATTTTTTTTCCATAATTTAACAAATAATCTTGCTAAATGTTATATCATTTTCGAATCTTTATTAAATGCGCCAACTTTTAAAGTTACTTGCCAAGCTCATGTAGTACATTTTTTTTTTCAGTACAGTCCGTTAAATCTCGGCAAAGTTTTAATTTTGAATACTTGGTTGGGAAAAAAATTACATTTCCTACTGAACTGGAGCAGTTGACTTTAAATTTTAAGCAACAGTTTTTAGAAGCATTATTCAGGATTACATAATAAAAAGAAAATTAAAAAAAAGTTACAATTTGTAGCAACAGGAGTTAAAAGACCGTCACAGGGTGTAAGATTTTCTGTTTTTTTTTTTATAAATGCCTGTAATTTTTAAAATACATAGCAAAGATTTTTTTTTATATTTTTCTGTTAACTACTATGACTAGACCTATCACCCGGTTCCGGCTTGGTGTCGACTTTCGGGACACCGGGACACCTGTATACCGTGTGTCTGCATGAGAATTTTTTGTTTTAAATAAAATATTTCTCGGTAAGTACTTATTTACCAGTTATACTTTTCAAATAAAGTGCATCACCAGCACGCGCTCACCTCGCACGCACACACGCACTCACGCACACACACACACACGCACGCACGTACACATACGCACGCAAGCACACACAAAGCACACGTGTAGTTCGCCTCTCACCTTGCGCCACGACGCGTCCGTCTCGCAGCAGCAGCACGCGGTGCGCCCGCGCCAGGTGACGCGGCGAGTGCGCCACCAGCACGCGCTCACCGCACATACACACACACACACACACACACAAACGCACGTGTAGTTCGCCTCTCACCTTGCGCCACGACACGTCCGTTTCGCAGCAGCAGCACGCGGTGCGCCCGCGCCAGGTGACGCGGCGAGTGCGCCACCAGCACGCGCTCACCGCACATACACACACACACACACACACACACACACACACACACACACACACACACACACACACACATACACACGCACGTGTAGTTCGCCTCTCACCTTGCGCCACGACACGTCCGTCTCGCAGCAGCAGCACGCGGTGCGCCCGCGCCAGGTGACGCGGCGAGTGCGCCACCAGCACGCGCTCACCGCACATACACACACACACACACACACACACACACACACACACACACACACACACACATACACACGCACGTGTAGTTCGCCTCTCACCTTGCGCCACGACACGTCCGTCTCGCAGCAGCAGCACGCGGTGCGCCCGCGCCAGGTGACGCGGCGAGTGCGCCACCAGCACGCGCTCACCGCACATACACACACACACACACACACACAAACGCACGTGTAGTTCGCCTCTCACCTTGCGCCACGACACGTCCGTTTCGCAGCAGCAGCACGCGGTGCGCCCGCGCCAGGTGACGCGGCGAGTGCGCCACCAGCACGCGCTCACCGCACATACACACACACACACACACACACACACGCACACACGCACGTGTAGTTCGCCTCTCACCTTGCGCCACGACACGTCCGTCTCGCAGCAGCAGCACGCGGTGCGCCCGCGCCAGGTGACGCGGCGAGTGCGCCACCAGCACGCGCTCACCGCACATACACACACACACACACACACACACACACACACACACACACACACACACACACACATACACACGCACGTGTAGTTCGCCTCTCACCTTGCGCCACGACGCGTCCGTCTCGCAGCAACAACACGCGATGCGCCCGCGCCAGGTGACGCGGCGAGTGCGCCACCAGCACGCGCGCCGTGCGCCGCAGCAGGCCGCACACGCAGCGATTCATTATATGTGCAGCCACATTCGCGTCCACGCCGGCTAATATGTCGTCCAAAAGGTATACTGCGGGATGTATATCTCGCATTTAGTAGTAGGTATACCTACCAAAACTCAGAACATATTTTAATCTTTCTCTCATAACGCAGTTTTAACCTAATTCCGAAAGTAGTGATAGATATGGATAAGGTAGGTAGTGCCACCGGAAGGAAAGGTAAACAGTTTTTTTTCTTTACATTAAATTAAGCCCTTAGCCAATTTTATATCTTTTGTGAGCCACATAGTTCCAAAAGAATTTGAACAAAATGTTATTATTAAAAATCATTACTTCGTAAAAAAAGGTTATCGTCAATTGGATTGATAGCTGTGACTAAACCCACCTTGCTTGTCCTGGTAGACGGCGCGCGCCAGGGAGACGCGCGCGCGCTGTCCTCCGCTCAGCGTGCAGCCGCCCTCGCCCACGTACGCGTTCCAGCCCAGCACGTTCAGGTCCTCTACACGCATATAAATTTGTACTATACTCTATTCGTAATAAGCTAATAAGAAATTAGTGATTCATCGTCGTTACTAATGGACCGGGAGCCAGTGACAGGTTGACATAACCAATAACCTCTCAAACGAAACTTCGTAACATGAATAAGGGATTTTTTTATGAATTTTCGTCTTTGTTAGCTGCCACTCCGTGGGTGGGTTGGGCAGCGGTAGCCTCCCAAACATCAAGAAAAAAAATTTTTAGTCATTTCCTCTCACTTCAAAATTTCTCGGATTATAGTTTACCTAATATATTGAAGGAAACATAACGTCAGCTGGCCATAACATGGTGGATTATACGTCAGCTGACTGCTTGAACATGAAAAAAAAATTATTTTTTTTCAATGATTTCCTCTCAACTAAAAATTTGCATGGTGATAGTTTACATGCTACTATGAATGAAAATTAACGTCAGCTGGCTGTATCTCGGTGGAAAGTTTGTCAGCTGGTACCTTGAAAATGTAAAAAAAAACTTTTTTTAGTCATTTCCTCTCACTTCAAAATTTGTCAGATTATAGTTTACTTAATATCTTGAAGGAAAAATAACGTCAGCTGGCCATAACATGGTGGATTATATGTCAGCTGGCTGCTTGAACATGTAAAAAAAAATTTTTTTTCAGTGATTTCCTCTCAACTAAAAATTTTCCTGGTGATAGTTTACATCCTACTATGAATGAAAATTAACGTCAGCTGGCTCTATCTCGGTGGAAAGTTTGTTAGCTGGTCGGGGGGTAGGGGGTCGACGAAGTGTGACAATGTGTGACAAGGGGGAGGGAGGGGTCAAAATTTTGTGACGTCACATTTCCAAATATAATAATATCAAAACATAATTAAGTACAAAAACATGATATTTTAACTACCTATCAATAACTAACTTCAAAAATTAAAGTTTTATTTGTTTTATAGGCGAATTGACTATTATTAAAATGAAAATAAAAATAATGTCGAAATTGTCATCAGTTTGCTCATGGAAAATTGCAAAACATGTGACGTCACACTAGGTAGGGGGGGGGGGGTCTCATAAACGTGACCATCTGTGACAAGGACGGGGGAGGGGTCGAAAAATCTAGGAATTCATTTTTTTCATTTATTCTTTATTGTACACCACATAGAGTAATTGATTACAGAATTTTAAAGTAAAAAAAATATATATAATGCACAAATTAGGCGGCCTTATCGCTCAGTAGCGATTTCTTCCAGGCAACCTTAGGGTTAGGATTAAGAGAAAGAAAAGAAATAAGTAGGTGGTGTATAATAAACATACATCAAAGAGAATAAAATAAAAATAATACAAATAAATTAAATACAATAAACTATTAAATATTCCTATAGGTATAAATATACACGTACATAGCAATAATATAAGTAAATATACACATATATAATATACATATATACATACACACATACATACATATATACATATCCATACATAAAATTATGTCATTTTAAGAGACAGATAATGGTCTTTTACGAGTTTTTTAAATGAAGCAATACTTCGAGCTTTGCGAATGTGTAAAGGGCCCCGTAGACGATCAAATATTTGATCAAACTTCATATTAAATTTCTGTTTGACAAACGTGTTTGTCAAATTATTTGATCGTGTGCGGGGCTGTGGGTTTTTTTGATATGTTTGTTATATGAAACATGAAGTTTGATCAAACATGTTTGACAAACAAGTTTGATCGTTTACGGGGCCCATAATGGTAAAGTATTCCACAAAATAATAGCCTGGACAGCGAATAAACCACGATAATATTTGGTCTTATGTACAGGCATTCTAAGCGTAAGATTTTGAGACGAACGAAGTACCTTACTGTGATCTCCAACGAATTCAAATTTGTTCTTCAAGTATAAAGGACTAGTTGGTTTAAATAGTACACAGTACAGAAGTGAGAGAATGTGTATATTCCGGCGAAGACGGAAAGAAATTCGTGTGTTCGTGGCCCCAAATGACTAAAAATTTTTTTTTTTACATCTTTAAGGTACCAGCTGACAAACTTTCCACCGAGATACAGCCAGCTGACGTTAATTTTCATTCATAGTAGCATATAAACTATCACCATGCAAAATTTTTAGTTGAGAGGAAATCATTGAAAAAAAATTATTATTTTTTTCATGTTTAAGCAGCCAGCTGACGTATAATCCACCATGTTATGGCCAGCTGACGTAATGTTTCCTTCAAGATATTAGGTAAACTATAATCCGACAAATTTTGAAGTGAGAGGAAATGACTAAAAAAAAAATGTTTTTTCTCGATGTTTGGGAGGCTGCCACTGCCCAACCCACCCACGGAGTGGCAGCTGACAAAGACGAAAATTCATAAAAAAATTCCTTATTCATGTTAGGAAGTTTCGATTGAGAGGAAATGATTGACCGAATTTGAATCTGGCTCCCGAGCCATAAGCTTAGCTACGCCCCATAACCAATTAAATCGTAGTAAATTAGAACGTCGTGTTCATATTGACCTGTTGAAACAAGCCTGAACTGAGGTAGGGCCCTGCAGTATATATTCTGCTCAAAATCTGGAACAGCCCACCTGCGAAAGTACCTCGACCTTACAGAAGATCACAGTCTTCTCAATATCAAACAATATTTTGTCCACTAATAAAATTATTGATAAGTACCTGTTAGTGCACACGCGTCGACAACAGATCTAAACTTGGCCTCATCATAAGGTTTTCCGAATAATATATTGTCCCGTATAGTGCCTCGCACCAACCAGGGCTGTTGCGACACATATCCAAAACCTAAAATAAATACACAAAAAAAATCCAAACTGTTGACAAATAAGAAAACGACAATTAAAAATGTATGAAAGACGGCAAATTCAGTCAATCAATTTGGTTAACACCAAAAATGTTTACAAATTAGTTGCAACTTGCATAACATTAAAATTAAAATGTTTTACAAAGTAATGAATTGTAAGTTGCTACTCACTGTTAAGATATTCGGGCATTTGAATGTCTCCACTTTGCTTCATCATTTCACCTATAATAGCCATCAATAAAGAAGTTTTGCCGCTACCCACTGCACCAGCAATACCAATCAATTCTTCTTTACCTATTTCTAGTGATATATTCTTTAACATAAACGGCTCTTGTGGAATTCCCTCGCTGGACGACACAGACTCATTTCTTTCTCTGTGTTTACTTAATTTCTTTTTAGATTTTCCTTTATTTTTCTTATCTTTTACCGGCTTCCTCCTCAGCACAGAAGATTGGGCCCAAGAAAATGAAGCATTTTTCAAAATGAGAATTTTATCTTCATCTCTGTTTATATTTAAACGATCATAATATTGTTCGAAATTCATGTCTTCTAACTGAAAAACACGCATTAAATTTTAAAACTTTGATATTTAAAACAGAAATGAGCAAAATAATAATATCGATGCCTAACAGCCAAAAAGGGTTAAGCGACATTTTTTGGGGAATTGAGTTATATACATGGTTAGAATCGTCGTTTTTTTCTGCGTCGTTTAGTCTGGGTTACGTTTCTCAACGTGAAACTTTTTGTCGCTTAGGCGGTAGTAAAAATATGGGCAAGAGACAATTTTTTTCGTTGCAAACGACAGAAATTTTGATGTTTTTATTTTTTTGGTGGTTGATCTACTAAATATTTGAGAATAAAGAACTTATGCTTTTTGGATTTACTGTA
Organism: Melitaea athalia; assembly: GCA_905220545.2. Lineage (NCBI taxonomy): Eukaryota > Metazoa > Arthropoda > Insecta > Lepidoptera > Nymphalidae > Melitaea > Melitaea athalia. The sequence continues at coordinate 12,118,197 of HG992187.1, forward strand.
ATATTTCAATGATCGAACATTAACCTATTTCAGCTGGAAGTAAAAATTCAGAAATATGCATTTATGTTAATTTGCCTGTAGATAATTATTAGTTGAAATCCGTTTACTACTTTATGCCTGTTTGTTTTTAAAACATATTAGTCGCTTATTGTAGTTTGACCACATTTTTTAAGACTTTGTTAGGTGGTTAGTGTTTTTTTCCCGGTTAATAAAAAGTAATAAAAAGGAGCTTATTACATATTGCCCCTACAAATACTTAATAATAGTTTGTCGCTTATCCTTTTTTTCCCTCACGATACATATAAAATTTTGTCGATTAGATAAAAAGGTAGACCTAAATGTTATCGTTATACCAATTCGTACTCACCGTATTGTATCATTACTTTATTTGAATTGGCGGTTGTCGGTATTATTCTTTCAAAACTACGTGTTCAAGCGGCAAAACGACGAACTTTAGTCGTCTGGTGACAGCGGGGCAAGCGCCACGTATGCATGCGTGCCATTTTGTCGCGATATATAATTCAAGTTTTGTGTTTATTTATCATTAGGTAAGTCAAATTTAATGTTCAATAAAGTAAATAGCTACATTTATTTCTTGTTAACGAATAGGTACGTAATTGAATTAAAAAAAATATTGCTTTATTGTATCGAATATTTTAGGTTATCAATATGACTGCAAGAAAGCGGACAATGGACATCATTAACAAAGCGCTACACAGTTCCAACATAGAATTTCTGCCACGAAGAGTATTAAATTTTGACATACCAGAGCCGGATCAGGTAAGATTTAACTACTTTAATTTTCCTGTTTTAATAGGTTTTAATTTTAAAACTAAAAGTAGCAAATAGTATTATTATTAAAACTATTTATTATAAGGGGGCGTTCAAGTATTACGTAACGCTAATTTGGGAGGAGGGGGCGTCTTGTGAAACATTACGGTGCGTTACATGGGCGGGAGGGGGGTTTCGAACAACGCGTTACGTAACATTGTTTTTTATTTAATTAAAAAACTAACGTATTAAAATCTATTGTTTTATTTAATTATTACTATCGCAAACGCGATTAAAACAATAACAAAAGTAATTGAGCGACTTTCCGGTTAGTTTGCGCAACATAGTTGTGACATTTGGGTAAAAATGGTCAGTTGGGTGTTACGTAAAGTTTATGGGGAAGGGGGGGGGGGGGTGTACAGGAAAACGTTACGGCGCGTAACATGGGGGTGAGGGGGGGTCAAAATCTTCAAAATTTGCGTTATGTCATACTTGAACGCCCCCTAACTGACTCGGTGGTTAAATGCATAGTGCATTGGAATAGCGCGCCGCAGTCTTGGGTTCGATTCCCGGGTCGGATAAAAAGTGATATATAGGTTTTTCTGTCGAGAAATGCTCAGTAGTATTCCGAAGTCTGGATTTGTGCCCAGTGTGCGGCAATAGGTTCGCCCCCTATTACATGGAATCTAACATATCTGACGAAACGTGGGTATAATACACAGTTACCTGTTATGTTAATAGGTTTTTAAACAAGATATTCAAAATTATACTTATTTATACTCTACAAATGACAAAATAGTAGGTACCTTATTAAGTATAAAACTTTCGTGTTGCAAATTTTATAATTATTTTAATCTTTTAATATTACAAACAAAAATATTTGCGTTAAACCTTGTCAAATATAATTACAGTAGATTAGGTACTTACTAAATATTATAACCTATCAAGTCTCTTAAGAATTTATCTGTGTAATAAGTATGGGAGTATGGGTATCATGGGGGCGAGTGTGGTCCAGCTTGCTGCCTTCAAATAAGGATCAGCAACGCGTGAGTTTATAGGCAACTGTAACCGCCATCACGCGGGCCATTTGCTTGTTTGTGACTGTCTATGTTTATAGAGAAGTTTATTAATGACGTTATTTTATTTGTAGGAAAACGTGCGGCCATTGGATCATGATAAAGTTGAAAATGATGAGCCTGCTAATCAATCGTTTATAAACACAGAAACCTTAGACTGCCAAATAGTAGCCCAATCGTTGCCAGAACCGAGTATTACTGAAATTGAAATGTCATTATCTTCGACCCCTACATTTTCTGCGACGGAAGACCATTTGCCATCAACCAGTTTTGCGCCGGAACCAAATGTAAATAACAACGACACATCGAATCTTAAAAAAAAACGTAAAGCGAAACTAAACAAGCAATATTTTGATTACTACTTGTCAGATGAGGAAGATTTTAGTACTATTTTTGGAGGTGACATTGATTCAGATGCGTATATACCTACTTCAGATTCATCAGATTCAAACAGTTCGAACAATAATTCTAAACCAAAAAAACAGAAAAATAGTGTTAAAGATTCTGGGAACCTAATGTCGTCAATAGGTCCATCTGGCCTTAACGTGGTGGGAGAGAATGCAACAAAGCAACAACGCAAGAATAAAAAGAAAGAGAGACAAAAACTGAAGCAATCTGGACAAGCATATACGAGGTATGATGGAACTGAGGTATCTTCTAAAGAAGTGAAACCAAATCCATGCACGGGGAAAAAGTGTGGTAATGATTGTGGTTCTATAACAGATGAAAAGCGAAAAAGTATACACACATTTTTTTGGAATCTATCAGTACAACGTCGTAGAGATTGGCTTATATCTATGACGCAGAAAACAGCTGTTAAAAGAAAGAGAAACCAAGATTCAGACAAAAGAACTTTTACTTATATATACAAAATAACTGAAGGTGAAGGACAGCGGCCAGTTTGTCTCCAATTTTTAGCAGCTACTTTGGATGTTGGTCGTAAATTTATTCAATACACCGTACAACATTCTGCACTTGGACTAGCTAAAGAAGATAATCGTGGTAGGTGTGATCCGCATAACAAAACTAAAGATTCGACAATTCTGTCTGTAATGAACTTCATTAAAGGCTTACCAGCTGTGCCTTCTCATTACTGCCGTAAGGACACTAGCCGTGTTTATCTTCCAAGTAAAATAAAAAATTTAGCTAATCTATACAAAATTTACAAGAAGATTTATACAGAGAAAGGAATTGATATTGTAAGCGAAAGAGTGTTTCGGTCTATATTCAACGAAAAATTTAATATTGGTTTCCATATTCCCAAAAAAGACAAGTGTTTAAAATGCCTAAAATTTGAACGAAATATAGATAACCCTGAAATAGAAGAAGAAAAAAAGCAACATGAATTAGAAAAAAGAGAAAGTTATAACAGATTTAAAGCACACCAAAACATACAAAAAAGTGATCCTAGTACTTTATGTGCTAGTTTCGATCTACAAAAAGTGTTAAATACACCATACGGAGATAGTATGCTGCTATTTTACTCCCGTAAATTAGCTGTATACAATTTTTGCGTGTATGAAAGTGGTACCCGCAAAGTATATTGTTACTATTGGGATGAATGTAATGGAAAAAGAGGAGCTAATGAAATCGCAACAATACTCAATAAATATATTCACACTGTTGATGAACGTGGCACAGTTAAAAATTTGTTGTTGTATGCTGATTGCTGCCCGGGTCAAAACAGAAATAAAATAATCATGGCAATGTTACATACAACATTGCAAACGTGCATTAATATTCAAACTATACAGCTCAACTTCTTGCTTACCGGACATACGTACATGCCTGTTGATTCTGTTCACGCTGTCATAGAAAAAAACTTAAAAAATACCATTATTTATGCACCTTCACAATGGTATACAATATTTACAACAGCAAGACAAGATCCAGAACCATACAACGTCGAGCTTTTGCAGTTTAAAGACTTTAATAAATGGGATTCAATTAGCGACAAATACTTCAAAGGAAATTTAATAGGAAAAATAAGTAAGATGCGTATTGTCACATTTCGAAAGAAGAAGGATAACTTGATTTTTGTAAAAAACTCAATGAATGATGATGCTGAATCTTACAGTATCGAAGTGCAACCAAAAACCAAAATGAGTCCACCATCATGTTATAAATCTTTAATTCCTTTGTCTAAGGCCAAACACGATGACTTACTTAAACTGTGTCGAGATAATGTGATTCCCCATTTTTTTCATAGTGAATACAACAGCCTGATTAGTTCCAATAATATTAAAGATACACTCCCTGAATCAGATATCGAAGATGTTGATGTAGAATAATAATAATTATATACATCAACACCTTCGATATCTGATTATTATTTTTAAGAAAATGAAAGACTGATTATTATTATTTTTAAGTAAATTAAAGACTGATTAATTAAATTATTATTTTTATTATTTAAACCTCTCGAGTGAACCTGAAATATTTGTGCTCCGAACATAATTTTAAAAAGTATTACATCGAAATGCATAATAGAGTCCATAACCATAATTAATATTTTCTTAAAAAATTAACTTGATCCAATTTTCCCTTCAATCAGTTTTCATTAGATAGCTGGTTATACCATATTTTCACATTTTTATTAAAAAAAAAGCACACTTGTGCTATTTTTCTTTACTTTAAATAAAACATGAGGTGAAGTTACATCATTTTTGCTGGAAGCGAATAAATTGTGTATTTCATTTTATGACATTTTCGCTGTTTGTAAAATGAAGATCGTTTGGGGATAACCGACAGTAACTAGTATTTATAGGCTGAATTACATAAAAATGACAACGTCATTTAATAGATAGCGTGCTAAATACTACAAAAATACATTATCAGTCTTTCGGGAGCTATACTTAAATTTTTATGATTTTTTTTCGTTTATTTTTAACTTTAAATCACTCTCCTGTAAAGTTTGAAAAGTGGCGGTTATCCTTTTTTGGCTGTTAGGCATCGATATGTTATCTATGTAAAAAAGTCTTTATGCAAATATAGATTAACTTTAAAAATTATGTAAAATAGTAAAGAACCTTCGTAATTGACAACTTACATTTAAGAGTTTTTGTATTCGTTTTATGGAGACCCAAGCTTCAGTAATACCATTCAAAACCCACGGGAACGCGTTCAATGGCGCTATTAACATATTTATTAGAGCTACCGTTGTGAACACCTAGAATAAAATGATTTTCTAAATTTTATAACAGATAAATAATACAAAAAAAAATCCTCATTCACAAATTCAACATCACGTCCAGGTACTTGCGCGCGCAGTATCTAGACAACACAGGAGACAGACGAGCGACTCACGGTGGGCGCGGTGAGCGGCTGGGCCCGCAGCGCGTGAGTTCCGAGCGTGAGCGCCGCCACGAGCACGGGCGTGCTCGCCCACAGCACCACGCACACCGCGTCCAGGTACTTGCGCGCGCAGTATCTAGACAACACAGGAGACAGACGAGCGACTCACGGTGGGCGCGGTGAGCGGCTGGGCCCGCAGCGCGTGAGTTCCGAGCGTGAGCGCCGCCACGAGCACGGGCGTGCTCGCCCACAGCACCACGCACACCGCGTCCAGGTACTTGCGCGCGCGCAGCCGCCGCAGCTCCGCACCGCGCGCCTCTGACACACAACACCGGACCGTCAATCACTGGTACCTTCTTAAACAATACGTAGTGGTAATGATAATAATTTTTAAACGGTTTTATTACCCGACTGCCAAGGAAGGGTTATGTTTTTCGCGCGTATCTTGTATGTATGTATGTAATATTCTTAATCACCTCATTTCTCTAGAACCGCTGAACGGATTTGCATAATTGAGATATCGTTAGATTTGTCTTATTTTTTTTTTTTTTTAATTTATTAAGAGCTGGATACGAGTCCTTCGCTCTAAACTGAACAATTTTTTTTACATATTATTAAACTTAAGACTAAGACAATAATATTATATAATTATACACAAAATCTTATACTACACTTATGTTTATATTTTTATACACTTTATATTTTTTCTTTATTATAATCTCTATTGACGAAGATAAACTTGAATAAGGGTTTTAAATTATTTTCTTTTAGATTGGCTAATATTTTTTCTGGGCGGCGGGGAATATTTATTTTATTTTCTAAGCAGATGTTATTTATATCCGAAGCCAGAACTAATATAGGCAGCATTGTCCTTAGATGATAGAAAAGTAATCGGAGAAAGGCGTTTTCACAACATCTCTGTGGTCCTCATCATATCCATTTTTTGCAGTTAGATCAGCTCTTTCGTTACCTGATATTCTTCTGTGGGAGGGTAGGGGTACCCAGACTATCTCAACGTAAACATTTCTCGCATTTAAATTGTACAGTAAATTTCTAATCATAAATACAAAATAATTTGTTTTAACGACTAATTTACAAAATCACAAAATAAAAATAATAACATTTCTAATATTGCTACTGGAATTTACATACTTGCACAGAAATTACATATTTATATCGCTATATAATACAAAACACAATTTACATATTTACATAATTATACGGCAATTTATTTATTATGTGATTTAAATTGCGTAACATTTCGCATTAAAAAATTTAACAATTACTGTTTATGAAAATACATTTTGTACAGCCTAAATTACTGTCGAAATATGCTGCTTTAACTTCTCAGGTGCTTCTATATCCATCCGTATAAATTTTATAAAAATAATTTTATTTTATTTTATTTTATTTTTTTTAATTTTTTTTTTTTATATTTAATAAACTAAGCAATTTTGATTTACTATTATACTAAATATTAACATCGATAATAATTGTATTTTTTTTTTGTTTCCAAAGTGATTTCTTTATATCCATAAACAGACCATAGAGAGCTAGAATAAAAAGACTGAGAATGAAATTGACTTTTAAATTGTAATTGTTATACCCCGTCCGGCGACTAATGATCTTTTTGACACTTCAAGAAATTTTGACTTTAGTGACTACCTCACACGTTATTGATTCGATTTGAAATAATAATCGATTTTATTTAAGAAGAACTTTCAATCGATTTAATGAAATACATTTAGTTTTAAAATATTATTTATTTATTCGTTTATTAGTTTTTTTAAAATTATAAATGAAACATATAAATAATAAATCAGTAAAATAGAAATATTTATACATATAAATAATATAACTTTATAGCGCATTATAGGTTTAATGAATATTTATTTTCTCATTAAAAACACAGTAACTTACAAAATATAATATCAACATTTTATGTGGGTAAAATACAAAAATTGTCCAGCAGTTCACAGATACATTACGATTTATTTTATGTCTAACACTGTACTTACAACAGAATTCCAATCACAAAACATTTTATACACACTAAATTAGACCATTCCTCAATTCATATAAATTATTATCTAACTTGAATTCAAAATAAGTGTTCCTTATAAACTTTTTCAGTATTGGTTCTCTAGTTATGATTAAATAATGTTTTTATAATTTTATATTGTACTAGCTGTGCCCGCGTCTTCGTCCGCGTCGAATTTAACAAAATATTCATTGTTCAGTTCGCGGCGAGCATCTCAAGGAAATAACGCTGGCTCGCCGAGCTTTAAATGTTTCGCTGCTAATTACTTCTAACGACAATATCTCAAAAACTATTCATCTGATTGATATAGTGTGAAGGGCAATTTTAATCTACATTAAATTCCCAAGTTAACTAACATACTAATTTGGATAAGGATTAATACTGAACTAAGGAGAGTAGCTTTAAAAATAACGTGTTGTTAATTAAATGTTTTTAATTAAAAATTTGAACATAACAGTGGTTATTGTAAGTCAACCATAAGAGATAGAGATATACTATCGCGGACTTTTTTGTAGTATTTTAATAGATTTTGAATTCGCTTGTACATTACTTAACTATATCTTTGTTAGTTGGTTTGGAGTCATAGATACCATTTTTATTACTTTTTTTTATTAAATTTATAGAAACAATAATCACATGACGTAAAATTATTTTTATCATATGATCGATTTATTATTTCAAGAACTGTTTCATAGTCTGTGGTTGTTTGTTATGCACAGGGTACTTCACTCAATCAATCAAATCGTCAATAAAGTATGACATTACAGTAGAATTTTAGTACGTTATTCCGAAAAAAAAAACAACTGTAATTTATAGGCGTGGGCTGTCAAAAAGATCATTAGTCGCCGGACGGGGTATAATTGACAATAAAACGTAGTGGTTATATAGGTAATTATAATATTATACTCTTTGTACTTTGGACAAATTGACATCTTCGTAAGCATTACAGAATTTATTGATTGAGCGTTAATAATTTTAGAAGACACAATAGAACTCCATAATTCTTCTACTAACGTAAACTTACCAACAGAAGACAGATCTACAGAAGAGATAATTGACAGCATTTTTAGAAAAAACTCAAAAATACACTTGGGCATGTAAAAGAGTGATTGGGAACTTTATAATCATATTTCATTTTATAACTATGACATTTTCAAATAAAAGTGTTTGTAACAAAGGTTTTTTATTATTAATACTTTGTATATTATGTTGTACTAGCTTTAAACTATCCATTATTCAGATAAATTTTTAATAAAAATTTCCTTAATATGAGATGTGGTCTTAATTGATTCAGAATTTCCTAATGCTACTAATGTTTTTACTATCGAATTCATGACTTTTGTGTTATTTACAATATCTGAGATATTAAAGTTGTCTGATTTTGGTGGTACATGTGCTAATTCTATATTTTTATTACTTTCAACTTTACCTGTGTATTTCTGTATTCTACTCTTAGGAAGAGCTGGAAAGTTAACAAAGTCTGTATTTATAGTAGCCATTGCATAAGATTGCCTATTTTTTAATATTCTAGCTGCTTTTATTGGACAATCTTTTGCAATAGCTAGATGATTTCCAGAGCAATTAGTACACTTTAACGTTTCAGAAATACATTCTTTATATGAATGATTTTCAGAGCATTTAGAACAAACCTGTTCACTACGACAAATTTTAGCTGAATGGTTGAACTTTAGGCATTTATAACATTGTAATACTGGAGGGATATAAGTATGTACTTTATATCTCCATCCGTCTAATAAAATATATTCAGGTAGAGAAGTACCTGAAAATGTTACTGATATAGTTGATAATGGGATTAAATTATCATTTTCGCGTTTCATGAATCTACGTACACCAACAATGTCTTTATCACACGAAATTTTCTCAAATAATTCGTTGTTACCTATTTCTTTCGGAATATATCTAATAACCCCTACCCTTTCCACAGAGGATGCAGGTATGTATGCTCTCAAATTATGCTCTTTTAAGCATCGGGATTTCAAAAAGTCGTTCGCTAAAGATGCCTGTTTGAAAGATATTTTAATTTTATTGGAATTAATCCTTGCTCTCTCATGAACCCCCTTGATATTTTTAAAATATTTAGAGAGGTTCAAGGGATTCATATTGCCAATTTTGATTTCTCTATCCAAATGTTCAACATATACCACAAAGTCCCCATTAGAACTATTGTCTGGATACTGTCTCGTATATCCGTTTTTTATGAAGGTCTTATACTTATCTATTGGTTTGATCGTAATTCTTCTTTTTTTGCTTGAACAGGACTTCACCGATCTCTCCTCCTCATCTCCATCGCTTTCTCCTTGCATTTTTATACTTTTATTATTAACTTTACTATTAAAATCTAATAAAATAAATTTTATTTCTTAGACGAGTTTAAAAAAGGCGCGTTTCTCTTCCCGCCGCGGTAGAATTGTAGATTTGTCTTAGAAGCCCAAGTGTTCTTAGATAGGTGACATTAAAAAAAAACAAACATGGCGGCTGTGCGAGGCCATTGTAGTTAATGAAGAAATAATTTTTTTTTAGAATACTATAGTATTGGTATCAAATTAAAGGGCTCAATACAAGGATTTAAAAAATGTATATTATGATTATTATTACCGTAATAATAATAAAGAAATACAATAAGAAAGTTTAAAAAATGTTGACTTTGCTCTTTCCGTTTTTTACGCAGGCGGGTTTTTTTGTTTTCTTTTAATTATATTACTTGTTTAGCTTGACCAGTTTGGTGTTTATTTAGGTATTCATTTGTGTGTTTGGGTCAAATTTAGTAATTGGAATTTTACCCCCTTCCTGATGACAGATTGATCTGATATTTGATACACACTCTTAATCTTGATGACGATACAACATAATAATATTCTTTATGGTTGTAAATCCAAGATGGCCGCCTGATACAAAATGGCAGATCACATATTACTTCACAACAACCTCAATATGGGTATCAAATGAAAGAGCTTGATTGGTAAAATAGAGCTCACTATGAAAAATCCAAGATGGCCGCCGCCACCATATGGCGGATTACATATTTTCCACAAATACCTCAATATGGGTATCAAATGAAAGAGCTTTATTGGTAGAATAGAACTCACTGTGTAAAATCCAAGATGGCCACCACCATAAAATGGCGGTTACATATTTTCCCCAAATATCTCAATATGGGTATCAAAGGAAAGGGCTTGATTGGTAGAATAGATCTCACTATGAAAAATCCAAGATAGCCGCTGCGACAAAATGGTGGATTACATATTTTCCACAAATACTTCTATATGAGTATCAAATGAAAGGGCTTGATTGGTACAATAGAGCTCACTATAAAAAATCCAAGATGGCCGCTGCCACAAAATGGCGAATCACATTTTTTCCACAAATACCTCAATATGGGTATTGAATGAAGGGGCTTGATTGGTAGAATAGGGCTCACTATTAAACTCAATATGTAGAATGAGAAGTATCAACTAACAACAAAACTAAAAACTAGAAAATAAAATAAACTAATTTTATGTTAAACAGTTTTATTACAATAAAATCGGCCAAGTGCGAGTCGGACTCGCGCACGAAGGGTTCCGTACCATTGACTAGGTAAACAACAGGAGGTACAATCAATATTTTAATATCGGGCAAAAAGCGGCAAAAAAGTCACTTTTTTCAATGAGTCCCCTAAATATTTTTTTTTATTTTAATTTTATTATTTATGATTAAAGTATATACAGGGTGTGTCGTAAATCGTGGATAATCCGTTAACTGGGGGTAGCCCTGATGTCGAGCTCCAAGAAAATGTACTTTTTATTTTAGGGTTGCCAACACTGTGAAAATTGTGAATATTTTTGTGTTTTTTCAAAAAATTCCTACCGCGACTAGTAATTTTTCTAGTGCCATACATTTTTTTTTTCACAATCAATGGTTAAATCTTGACAAACGGTAACAAATAAAAATAAAAAAAAACTTCTATCGCTAATTTTTCATAAGTTTAGAATAAATTATGCCTGAAATAGTAATTTTGTTAGATAGTACAAGTATGCCCGAGTAAAATAACATAAAAATTACATTAAAATACCTTAATTTGTAAAAATTATGACCAAATTACTAGTCGCGGTAGGATTTTTTTGAAAAAACACAAAAATATTCATAATTTTTACAGTGTTGGCAACCCTGAAATAAAAAGTACATTTTCTTGGAGCTCGACATCAGGGCTACCCCCAGTTAACGTATTATCCACGATTTACGACACACCCTGTATATACAATTACGTATTTTGTGAATATTTCAAGTGTTACCATTTATTGATATCGAGCAAAAATAGGCAATAAATAGCGTTTTTTGTATGGGAGCCCCCCTTAAATATCTATTTTATTTAAATTTAATTATGACAGGACGGACGGACGGACGGACAGCGAAGTCTTAGTAATAGGGTTCCTATTTTACCCTTTGAGTACGGAACCCTCAAAATAATGTAGTTACGTTATGTACTAAAAGCTAAAAAATACTTCGGTAAGCCCTAGCTACCAGATCGCACCAATCTTCTCATCAATCTGGGGTATTGATCTGACAAATATAAAATCGTTGGGCACGTGAAATTTCTGTTATAATGTTTACTCTGGATACGCTACGCCCAGTACATAACCTAACTACATCATTTTTATTGTAATAAAACCGTTTAAAATAAAAAAAAAATAGTTTATTTTTACTATTAAAAAAATAAATGTACGTCGTTCACAATGGGTAAGGAAAATGATGACGATAAGTTCTTAAAAGGCAAACTATGTTACAATTCTTCTCGTTAACAGGAGTTATTGATTACTACTTTATTCATTTGACGCCGCGTTTGCGCAGCGGTCATAGCACTGGTTTGTGGCTGTTGCGCGGGCAGTTGCGGGTTCGATCCCCCCACACGACAACTTTTGTATTGGCCATACAGATGTTTGCCGTGGTCTGGGTGTTTGTGCAGTCTTTGTGGATCTCCCCACCGTGCCTCGGTGAGCACGTTAAGCCGTCGGTCCCGGTTGTTATCATGTACACCTGATAGCGATCGTTACTCATAGTAGGGAATATATCCACCTACCCGCATTGGAGCAGCGTGGTGGATTAAGCTCCGATCCTTCTCCTACATGGGGAAAGAGGCCTATACCCAGTAGTGGGATATTACAGGCTGAATCGTGATCGATCGTGATCGATAGTTAAAATTATAATTAAAAAAGTATTTTCTGGTCTGAACTACCAATCCAAATAATAATAAATCAATACACAAAATACTTATAATTTTACAGGCGAACATTAATTTTTATGAAAAGATATATTTTTACCTGACACTCTGTCGATGAAATAGTCTTCCCAAACATGTACTTTCACCGTCCGAATGCCGCGAATCATATCGCTTATCAGACTAACACGGGAATCTTTATGTTTCATCATCTCGGTGCTTTGCTGGCCAATTTTGTTTGCAATAAACTTGTTAATAGGTATCAAAATAACAGAAAATGTAACGCCCGCCAAAAATGATATTCCAACTTGTTGGTAAAGAAGGAATAAGGTTATGAATAACTGTAACAAAAGAAAGTACAGTTAGACTTAATATTTACCATCATTTTTTTAAGTGAAACTTCTTTAGGTGCATGAGGGGTAAAATTTGAGCGACCGCTAACGCGGCAACGCGTCACGCGGTCAGTACTTGGATGGGTGACCGTCTGAGAACACCGCGTGACGTTGGCTTTTTTTTCAATTAGTTTTTTTTTAGGGTTCCGTACCCAAAGGGTAAAAACGGGACCCTATTACTAAGACTTCGCTGTCCGTCTGTCCGTCCGTCCGTCTGTCACCAGGCTGTATCTCAAGAACGGCGATAGCTAGACAGGTGAAATTTTCACAAATTATGTATTTCTGTTGCCGTTATAACAACAAATACTAAAAACAAAATGAAATAAATATTTAAGGGGGGCGATAATTATTTATTACTCTCCAGCGCCATCTATTAGAAATTTGGAAAACTTCGTCGATAGACTAATAAGTTTTCCAATAGCGGCATAGATGGCGTTACAATTAAATAAATGTTTTACAGAAAATTTACTTATATTTAGTTTAGTCAATGGTACGGAACCCTTCGTGCGCGAGTCCGACTCGCACTTGGCCGATTTTGTTGTATTTTAAACTCGTTTTTTTATTAGTTTTTTTTTTAATTTTATATTCGTTTTTTTTTTGTATTAGTTTGCCAAAAAAGTTTCACTTCTGACGTGTGTATTTAATTACATTAATAAATTTACATAATTTTAGGAAATATAAAATTGATTATAATTTACCTGTAGGGGTATACTCCACAAGGCATGGAAACTGGGGCATGAGTTTACAATGCGGTCTGTATCAGTTGACATGAAATTTGTTATTTCACCAAAACTAAAAGCCTTATTGAGCTCCGTCGATGTTACGCTTAGAGTCTTTCTAAGGATTGTTGAAACGATTGCTCCGCGCATTTTTAGCCCAATGATCGACATTTGCCAGTTGAAATGAACGTTAAACAAAGCACCGATAATTGTCGCTGCGAGTAGCTCAGCCGCATAAATATACCTTAAAGGAATATCACTTTGCATTTCTTTTGATATTGACACAACTTTTAGTTAATTTCTATAGCACAGTGAAAATATAAAATTTGTAGTGAAAAAACTCCGACAACCAACTATTTTAGTTTTGTGATATTAACAAGCACTTCATTAACGCTAACTTTCTGTCAGTGGATATTATCTAAAGTAATATTATAAATAAATAAAAGCTGCTGTGTGGTTACGGCAGTAAAGAATATAGCCACCCCCTTCTCCTCCCTCTCTCCCTCTTTCCATTGGTGTCATAAGAGGCGACTAAGTGTTAACACAGTTCCACTACCACATTGGAACTGTTAAAGCCGACCGATGGCGAAACAACCATCCAACTGCTAGCTTCCAAATACACAGGCCGAAGACGGGCAGAAGCGTCTTCGGTGCTACAAAGCCAGCCCTGCGGTTACCAACCCGCCTGCCCAGTGTGGTAACTATGGGCAAAACACATGAGTTCACGCCATTTTTGGCGCGAACTTGGGGAAGCCTATGTCCAGCATTGGACTGCGATAGGTGGACTGCGATAGGCTGAATTGATGATGCTGAGTTTGTTTATAGATGTACATAAAGGGGGAAAAAGATAGCCGCTCGGAATAAATTGATACACGGAATTTACAATAAAGAGAATAAGTTTGATAACCAGTGATGTCAGTACAGATCAGCTAATGTATTTGTATAAATACATATTTATTTTTTAGTATGGACGTGGGATTTCCTCAACAGTCTCACCAATTATTATCGTAAAAGATTAATAACGAATGTAATCTTGGTAGAAAAAATATCTGTCCAATGAAGTGAAACAGTGTGAATTAATTTCCAACACTTTTCCTCTGTAGGTGACGCTCTTTCCCTATTTTTCAAACTGTAGAACATTAACAGTCTGTATTTTTAGTTAGTTCCAGCGGAATAATTTAAACTCACCCATAGTGTTGGTCGATACTCTCGTCTTCAACAAAAGTAACTAATTTGTTGAGCAATATAGGTCCAGCAAAGCCTGCCATATCTGCTACTAGTTTTAACATTCCAATGCTATAGAACTGAACAGCAAAGCAGTGGTGTAGTGCACGTAAGAGAGAGACGTTTTGGCGTCGTGTTGGACGTATCAACACTCTGGCAGTTGGGGTAACTGGAGTTGCTATTGGTGGCTGTGTATCTCCAGTAGAGCCATATCCTAAAATTTAAACAGTCATCAATATAAAATTATTATTAGATTAAGTTTTAAACATAATTTTCTGCAAATTTTATGCTCTATAATTTTCAAGATATCAACATCATTGGAGCCGAGATAATCACAAAAAATCATTTTTTGGACCTTGTACTGAATAGCCAGTAACCCACACTTGTCCTAAAACCTGCCTTCTAATTCTGAAGATTTTACTAGAAAAAGAATAACCCCCTCTGTCCTCTCATGACTATACACATACTTTACTAAGTTGGCATTATAAATAATCATCTATATATAAAAATCAATTGCTGTTCGTTAGTCTCACTAAAGCTCGAGAATGACTTGACCGATTTAGCTAATTTTGATCTTGAAATGTTTGTGGAAGTTCAGGGAAAGTTTAAACGTTGAGAAACGTAAATAAAATGTAACATAAAATACTAAAAACAACGATTTAATTTTCCAATACAAAATGTTCCTAGAGGGGAAATTTAATGTCTTTTGTCAGAAACGTTGTCAAATTATTGTCTAATATGTATAGGTGCGTTCAGAAAGTCTTTTGTGTATATTTTTCACAAACATATGTAAGTGATACGAAGTTCACCGGGCCATCTAGTAATTATATAAAATTATCCTTGTATTATAATGATGTCATACAAATAACAGCGTCTAAATACAATTCTATGAAATATTTCAACATACTCGGTATCAATCAATCATTTTTGTTATCATATGATTACAGCAGCATTTAAATATTTAATACTAGCCGACCCGTGCCCACTTCGTTGGGCGTTAATTATTTTTGTGATGCAAACAATATACTTACATATACTTAAGTTTTCATCTCGCTCACATAAAACTACCACCCCCCGTTTCAGCCCCAAAAAGGGTTGATTTCTAAAAATACATTATTAGTACACCTCCACACCATCTATAGAGCATACATTTTGAATTTCAAGTCTCTTACTTCAAAAACATAGGACTTTCATACAAACTTCCAACCCCCGTTTAACCCCCTTAGGGGTGGAATATCGCAAAACCCGTTCTTAGCTGACCTCTACTCGGCGAAAGGAATATTCCTACCAAAATTCAAGTCTCTACGCCTTATGGTTCCAGAGATATCGTGATGAGTCAATGGGTGGATAACTCTTTTATATATATAGATATGAATCATCATAGTCATTCCAATTTTGTCATTTCATTATGAAAAATTCAACTGAGTATATAACATGCTTAACATAAATTAATATACAAATCTTATAATAATAATAAATAAGTTGCTCTATTTTTTTTATATATAAAAATGTATTTATAGTGGTAGGTATGTAAATATAGACATTCAATGATTCATAGAGGTACAGGTGGAGCTATGTGTTATTTAGATATTGATACTGATAAAGACATGCAGGGAAATAACAAAATATTGTACCAGAGCCAATAAATGGTTCATGAGGCACTTCAGCAAACTGATGATAATTATCAACATTCCCAATAAGAGCTCTGTCCATTTTTGCTCCTATATATGAACACCTGTATCTGGCTGGAATGTCATAAAGTTCTTCTGGATCTTGCAACTTATTTTCAAAACCTAAAAAAATGACAAAAATATTAATTTAGTTGCCAATCTTAACAGGCTTAACTTTTAATGTGTGAAACTAATAATGACACTTAACCATACCTTTTTGAAGAAGTGGATTGACCCATGTAAAAGTAAGCTTAGACCACCAACTAGTTCCTTGCATAGCCGTGCCAAGAACACCCTCATCAACTTGTGGCAAAAGAGGGGTGTATTCACTCTAAAATTTTTAACCAGAATGAGAAATGAATTCTATTATGAAAAGTGTAAGTAAATATTTTAAAAGAAAACTTACATGAGAATGTTGTGAACCAACAAGACACGGTGAATAAAAGGTTGGCCTAGAGTCACTTGACGGCAGTAAAGTTAGAAAGTATATCACATGACAACATATCGAGGCTATGTAGAATTCCGTTGGAGCACCAGTTAGAGTGGAACTGCGCAGTGCTATTATGTTGAATATTACCAGCAACGTCCATAATATGAGTTGACACAGCGGCCCACGAGAACTGTGCCCAAGGCGATGCTTTAGAGCCAAAACATATCCAAAATGAAAAAGCCATGACAAACAAGCGGCTCCCGAAGTAAAGTAATCAATAGGATATAAAGTAAAATCTTTATTAGTCAAGAAAATGTATATTTCTATAATGGGAATAAAAGCTAGAGCCAAAATTGCAAAACTACGCAGCGTTATAGCCCGCTCTTGCGTTTTCTCTCTTACTACCCAGTCTTTTCGATATCCAATGTAATATCCTGAAGTAATAGCAAGGATGAAATAAATAGGTATTTGTAAGAACAACTCCTGGAAACACATTCCAAAATCTTTCGTCACATCGTTCCAGGGGACCAGACCCTGAGAGCCACATATATATTCCCATTTCCATGATATATTCATGAAAAAAGTCATTGTTCCAAGTAAAACACTACACGTCTACTAGTTTAACTTTTTAAACATATTAGTAAAAAATTTACAGTATATAAATTATTCTGACTAGTAAACGTAACTTAAAAAGAAAGGACACATCATTAAATAAGAGTTCTACTATTCCGGCTAGTAAATTTAATTTAGGATAATACTATACTATATTTATTTTTCATCACAAAAGGATAACAACAAGATAAAAACAAAATTGAAAATATACACATGGGTATAGGGATGTGAAAAAATAATCGATTTTTATTTAAATCGATTAATTTTTCCTAAATCGATTTTTATAATCGATTGTTGTATTAATATTAATCGATTTTTAATAAATCGATTATATAAATTACGCGCTTAAATCGATTTTTATAAGCAGTGCCATACTATGCGATGGATGAAAAAAAACGAAGTTTCAATTTTACAGCGCTAATTATACAGCGCTATCTATGCGGCGGGTGGAACAACTCAAAGTAAATTCATTGTTACTTAAAAAGACGCCAATTTTTTCTATGTACCTATCCGTGTAAAGCAGTTTCAGCACTTTCAGTGTAGTTAATGTGAATAAAAATGTCTTCTAACCGTAAAACACCTTTTTGATTTTAATTTGTTTTATATTTTATTTATTGAGACCACAGCGTAGTCGTTTAGTTTTTGAAGTGAAACTTCTTAAGGCGTATAAGGGGTAAAATTTGAGCAACCGGTAACGCGGTAGCTGCGTCATGACGTTCAGTACTTGAATGGGTGTACGCCTGTTTTTTTTTTTCAACTAGTTTTTTTGTATTTTAAATTCCTTTTCTTTTTAATTAGTTTTTTAATGGTTGTTTTTAATTAATTTTTTTTTAAATTAGTTTGCCAAAGAAGTTTCACTTCTGACATGTGTACTTTGTACGCACGCAATTTTAATTAATTATCGTTTTGTTTTAATTATTTTATTTTAAAATATTTATGCCAATTTTTTTGAAGTGAAACTTCCTTAGGCGCATGAGGGGTAAAATTTGAGCGACCGGTAATGCGACAGCGTCATGACGTTCAGTATTTGGATGGGTGACCGCCTGGGAAAACCGCGTGACGTTAGCTTTTTGTCTTTTTTTTCAACTAGTTATTTGTATTTTAAATTCGTTTTTTTATTAGTTTTTTTTTTAACTAGCTTTCCAAAGAAGTTTCACTTCAGACATGTGTACTTTGTACACACGCAATTTTTTTGTTTGATTTTTATTATAGTTTTTGAGACAATAAAGTTGTCATTTTGTTGGGATGCTCATCATTTTATTTTTATTACAGTAAAACGTTTAATGGTACTGAAAATCTGTATTTTAATGATATTTGGTTTCCTCATTAATTACCTTGAAAGTTTAAAGGAACTTTCACTTTGATTTTTAGTTTTGAATTTGTTATTTTTTAATAATACTTTTTATTTGATTTTTAATCTGATAAATTGATAATTTGAATTTTATTGGAATATGAATAGCACGTAGATTTTTAAATAATAGAAAAAAATCAATTTTTTTGCAAAAATTGATTATTTTTTTACTAAAATCGATTTTTGACAAATCGATTAATATTTAATCAAGAAAATCGATTTTATTTAATCGATTTTTTATATAAATGTCACATTTGGCCTGGGTACGTTCCACTTAAGGCCAACAAGTCACAACTCACAACGCCATCGACAACAACCGCTGAAAGTGGTTATATACTCTTTGGCTGAAATTGCCGTTCACTTAAAAAACGCAGCGGGCATCGTAGGCGAATTACACGTAGTGGTTATATACTCTTTGGCGAATTATATAAGTGCATATTTTATATTTGAGCTAGGTATGTCAAAATGTTCAAAAACGTGTTAAAATAGAAATAAATCTTCTAAAAATATGGGCGATAGCTCATTCGATTCGGAATAATGTCTAGAAAAATGTTTTTAAGGGTTTATTAGCACATAAAAATTGCGATTGTTATTAACAAAATAAGAAAAAAAGAAGATGTTTAGTTTTTCGTTAATAATTTCTTAAATAATCATACTTAAGGAATTTAAAAAAAATCCTAAAAGAAGAGGAAATTTCCAATAAAAAAGTCTCAATTTCCAGAACTCTATTATTTATAATTTATTTTAACGCTGAAAATAGTATTAAATAACAATTTAAAAATTTGAATAATTTATGGTGTAATCTAGACACTTGAAGGAAAAAAACCTCGGTGAAAAGAAAAGTTTACGTCGATTTTTCAAAAATAACCCTGACCTATCTAACTTCAAAATTAGACCGTTAATCGACATAATTTCGTTACAAAAAAAAAACTTAAGAATGCGTAGGAAGCGGGTGAGGCCTTCGGCAACCAGCCTTAGCCGCTCCGGGCTCTCTACAGAACACTCTAGGCGTAGGACGGACCGAGACCACGTGGATAGTGGGGTGCTCCGATTCGGTTTTGGTTATTTTTCGGATTTCTATATCTATATTAATGCAGTGCTGGTTTTTTTTTGTAACAAAATTATGTCGATTATTATTTATTTTTTTTTGTAACTAATTTGCGGGTATTTTGAGTATGATATTCTTAATCAGCAAGCCAAAATCTATATGTGTACCAAAATTCAAATCGATCGGAGGTATGGGCTAAACGGAAGTTTATCCAATAATCATATAAGGAATTTTAAAAAAATCTTTGTTTTTTGTAATTTGTATTGGCCATACAGATGTTTGCTGTGGTCTGGGTGTTTGTGCAGTCCTTGTGGGTCTCCCCACCGTGCCTCGGAGAGCACGTTAAGCCGTCGGTGCCGGTTGTTATCATGTACACCTGATAGCGATCGTTACTCATAGTAGGGAATATATCCGCCAACCCGCATTGGAGCAGCGTGGTGGATTAAGCTCTGATCCTTCTCCTACATGGGGAAGAGGCCTATGCCCAACAGTGGGATATTACAGGCTGAATCGATATACTTAGTACTCATAATTATTATATAGAAAGCTTTTTGTGAATTCTCAGGTCGCAGAATTTTACGGTTTGAGTGATCTAATTTTTTTAATTTTGCTATGGAATATTAATATTCTAAGACGCCATTGTACTTTTTTAACTTAAATATATTTTTATATTTAGTTATTTACTGTTATATACTAAAAACTAGCGGCCGCCCGCGACTTCGTACGCGTGGAGTTAGTTATTTTCAAATAATTTTTAATTATATTCGAAAAAGCTATGTATAAGTATGTATAAGTATGTATTGTAAATACCTAATGAAAGGATAAAAATAAAATAAAGATAAAAACATATAAAAACAATAGCTAGACGAATTTTTAGAATCAATGAAATCGATGGATATTATTTTTCATTGGACTTTCATACAAACTACCATCCCCGGTTTTTACCGCAAAAGGGGGTTGATTTCTAAAAATACTGAAATAAAGTGCTGTGTGGTTATGGCACTAAAGAATGTAGCCACCCCCTCTCTTCCCGTGGGTGTCGTAAGAGGCGACTAAGGGATAACACAGTTCCACTATCACCTTGGAACTTAAAAAGCTGACGGATGGCGGGATAACCATCCAACTGCTGGCTTTGAAATACACAGGCCAAAGACGGGCAGCAGCGTCTTCGGTGCGACAAAGCCAGCCCTGCGGTCACCAACCCGCCTGCCCAGCGTGGTGACTATGGGCAAAACACATGAGTTCGCGTCATAATGTCGGGCGCGAACTTATGGAGGCCTATGTCCTGCGGGTCGCTAGTATTATATAAAATGCTGATGTTCGTACGTGTGTCTACGGTTTTCTCTATCACCACCAACCCCAATCAACTTCCCGTTGGGGTGGTAAATACCCCTTGGTATCTTGGTGTGCATAAGGGAGTTTGGTCGAGGTGGGTGGAAGGGGGTGGTTGTGGGTGGCAAAAATGTTAAAACATACCTATATTTCTGTCCTTTTCTAACGCATTAGGACTTCTGAAAAGATCTCTTAAGTTTCATAATGTGTAAAACGGTTATAATTGACCTGGAATGTTCTAGAAAGTTGTGGGTCTCCCCACCGTGCCTCGGAGAGCACGTTAAGCCGTCAGTACCGTCAGTCGGTCCCGGTTGTTATCATGTACACCTGATAGCGATCGTTACTCATAGTAGGGAATATATCCGCCAACCCGCATTGGAGCAGCGTGGTGGATTAAGCTCCGAACCTTCTCCTACATGGGGAAGAGGCCTATGCCCAACAGTGGGATATTACAGGCTGAATCGTATCGTAGGTATCGTTCTAGAAAGTTCTAAAAATTTCTGGAACAATGTAGAAACTTTCGAAACTTGTAAAACTATTGTAATCGATTCAAAATGTTCGAGAAAGTTCTAGAAATTTCTATAATGATCTAGAAAGTTCCGAAATGAGTGAAATTTATTATGATGGACTTAAAATGTTCGAGAAAGTACTAGAAAATTCTAAAATGAGTGCAATTTATTACTAAACTTTTTCTTAAATTTATTTTTATTTGGTAGTTCGTTTATTAGAGATACATTATATACACCGTAAGTTTAATGACCGAATAAGTCTCTCAATAACTCAATATCGAAAATAGAAATCTATATATGTTAAAAAATATATCCTTATATATTTTTATACCATTAAACATGCGATGTATTTCAACCCAAGCAACGCCGGGTTTCGTTGCTAGTAATAATATAATACTTTTTACAATAATAATAATTGAACTACGCTCAATATACGTTTTTTATTATAAAAAACATCGACTATCTATCGTAGCAGTACATCCCATCACTAAAGACGTCTATATTATGGCATTACGTTATAACACTTTTCTTAATTTTTCTTTCCATTAGATTTTATTTGTAGACTAGAACATTCTGGTTGGGTTTAATTTAATTTACCACAGTAATTAATGATTTAGTATATTACGAATGTGGTACAGCTGAAATACTAAGTCATAATTTGTAAATCGCGGCAACTTTCAAGAGTGAAACGAAACGTTACTGAAACTGTCTCTGTCACCCGCACATGACCCGCGTCCTGTGTTGCCAACCCTACTGTTTTAACAGTAGATTTGCTGTTTTTACATCGATGTCCCTGTTTTCTGTTTCATTGGTAATTTTTACTGTTTTTCAAATAGCGTTCAGCGTCACCTATTACACTATGTAATATGTTTTGTTAACCACTATATAATCATACACAATGATACTAGATGGCAGTATGTAACTATGTACCTACTCTTGTCGGGATTCGAATAAGGAATTCCCCGACCTGAGTCTTATGTGATTGACACTCATATTTTTATGCACTGTAAAATCATGTACAAAATTCTCCAAAACGTATTTTTCGGATATTTTAAAACATTTCAAACATTCACAAATATAACAATTGTGTGAATTTTGTGAATTGGTGAAGAAACTTTTGTGCTTACCACACAGCAGCGCCACCGCGGAAAGATTATTTTCAGCTATAAATATTTTGAAAACTAAATTACGCAACAAACCACTACTAAAACTATTAAAGGAGCCTTACACACATAACACACTAAATCCGAAATAACCGATTGCTATTCGTTTGAAGTCAAAAAGGCACATAAAGAAAAACAATAATATGTATGATTTTAAAAAGAAAATGAGTTTGAAAATACTGAAGATGAGGCAATTGATAATAAAAGTGAAAAATAATTTTACTTTGATTTTATTTTTTTTTATTAAGTTGTGATAAATATTAAAATATAACTATGTATGTGAGTCGTGATAACTAATAAAAGTAGGTGATTGTTTTAATTATACGAGGAAAGTATGAAATCTGCCTTTTTTACTTTACCTACTGTTTTCTCCTGTTTTTTTATTGGTTATCTGCTGTTTTTTAGTTTCTTGGGGTTGGCAACACTGCCCGCGTCCCGCACCATGCTACAATCACAGGCTACAATAAACAATTGCTACAGTGCACTTGCAGTGCACGAATTAATTGGAATTAATCAGTCTGTAAAAACTAATAAAATCACAACAACATTGTGAATTGTGACAATGAAACTTAATAAATTGTTATAATTATTTAAATAAATAATTTAATAAAACATTTGAGTATACTTAATACGCAAATATGGAATATAATTGTGTTTCTTTAAGTCTGAAAGACGAAGTTGATGGTCAGATTGATCCTATTGTCGATATTATTGATTATTTGGTGAGGTGTGCAAATGTTTCCTTTAAAAATTCTACTATTGATCAGCCTGATGTAGGAAAAAATGAAAAAATTGATTATGCTTACAATCTTTTCAAAAAATCCCCTACACACTTTTTAACCCAATTCGGCAAGTATCTTTGTGCGAATCACCTACAGTATTTTGAAAACATGCAAGTAAACGACGATATCCTCAAAAAATGTTTAGCCGATTTAAAAGATTATCATTCAAATGAATCTAGAAGTAAAAGAATCAGAAATAGACGCTACAAAGCATTACAAAAGTTACAGCAAGATACAGATTATTTCAGTGAAAAACAAATGATGTACCGTAATCCACTTTTGTATGAACAATTAATAGGACAATATTTGACTGATGATGAAATAAGAGAAAGGGATGCTGTTGACAGCAAAGACCTCACTTTCCTCGGTGTGATACTTGAGACTGTCGAGAGAAATGAAGTGAAGGAAACTAAGTATGCACAAATGATGACAGAAGATCAAGAAGTATCAGAAGAATTTCAGGAAACTGACAATAAAAGAAATTTTGAAAGACCTAAAGAGAAACAATGGGGAAGTTTTGACGTACCAGATGCAGAGTCTGCTAATATTCCTGAAAAGCGAAATGAGTTAATGATAAATGCTAATGAAAGGAACCTCCTAAGAGAGGAATTCTTTCAAGAAATGTATAGTAGTTTTATCGAAGGCAGGGATATAAATTTTGATTACAATACTGTTGACAATGATGAAGAATATGATGACCTACAACAAATGTCACAAGACGCTGAAGATAAATATTTTGATTCCGAAGATAACGATGTGGAAACATTAGAGGAGCACATGAAACTAGTTGAAGAATATGGAAAAAAGAAATCTATTGACTCTAATGAAAGTGGTTCAGATCCTTTAGATGTGTACATGCAACATATTTCATATAAACTTGAGCAGTCTTAACTGTTTATTTATGCCATAATTTTTGTATATGTATATTTTGTACAAAAATTACATAATTATGAGTACCTCAATATAAACATGTGAAATGAACAAATATTAGAAGTTTTCAATTTTCAAGCTCATATTACACATGATTTGATTAACTCTTTTAGCATACAGACAAGTATTTATATTTTATACCAATAAAGGTTGTTGTCTACATGGTGCATTAATTGATTGTCATTACTTGTAAGTGTAACTATTGTTAGATTATGTTCCCACTACCTTATAGTCAAATTCTGACTCTATAAAGCTATTGAATATACTGATGCTATAAGGTAAATAATCAATGTAATAATTTGAAAAATAAAAACAAATGTTACACACTCAATAGCCCCCAGTTGGATTAGAATTTCACATCATGCACAAGTACAAACGCCCAGACCACAACAAACATCTGTATGGCCTATACATATTATGTTTGTCATGTGCAGGGCTTGAACCCATGACGGTTGATGCCACAGCCAGTTGTGACCACTGTGCGTGTGCATTGGCACAGTTGCAGAACTTAAAAAAAAACAAAAGTAAAACATGTAATGCGTTATAAGGGTCGTACAAGCGCATTAGACAAGAATACTCCTAGAACGTGGAACTAATCTACCGTGTTATAAGTGGGTACATGTAAATGAATAGTAGAAACTACTTATTATTTTAAGCATGATTTACACCAAGGCAACAACGTGCGGCATTGTCGCATGCGACATATTGTGGCGTGCGCCATCTTGTGGCATGCGACAAATTGCGGCATATGTGGCATGCGACAGCGTATTTTATGCCAAGGCAACAGTTTTTGAGCGTCGTGCTGTCAAATTTTAGTCTGCCTACTTGATTGATAGAGATAGGTTAGAATTTCTTGAGACAAAAAAACAAAAAAAGTAGATTTTATATATTTCTTTTTTAGATTTTCTGTAGTAAGGGTACAATTTCTAGAGATACCAGACGATTAGTGAGTTTGTTAATTTTTTTCGTCTACGTAGGTACATTGTATTACTTGTCGATGTGATCTAAGTCGGTTTTTTTCGTTTGCTAACAAATATAATTATCATTACACCACTCCATGTCCGATTTATCTCATTTTGTAAATAAAATAAATAAGTACAATCAAAACATAACCTAGAAACTGGCTTGACGCATCAAAAATTGTCGCACGGAATCCATCGTGATCGGATACAAGCTGCGACACTCTGCCACATGACGCAAGGTGTTGCCGTGCCGCAAGGTTCTTGCCACAACGTGCGACATTTTTCATGCGTCAATGCCGCATGCCACAATGACGCACATTGTTGCCTCGGCGTAAAACAGGCTTAACACAGAGTTATATTATGTGCACAGAGTACATTGAATATACAGATTATGTGTCTATTATAATATTACTAACTGACCCAGCCACTCGTTGCTGTGACTCAGTAATTATAATAGATTGAGTCAATTTTTTATAATTTTTTTGATACACTCAAATTAATAATTTCTAAAAAAAATAAAAATAAATTCATTCATATGGGATTGAAATAAAATAATCTAGAAATAGAAATACGGCGCCATCTACCAGATATCCGTGCAGCTTAGGTACCAAACCGCCATCTACTAGGATTTTATATAAACTAATATAAAATAATACAATAAAGTCGTATTAATATATACAATAATAACAAATATTGAGATCAATAATTGAGATTAAAACTACCCTATCTGTATCTCCCTAGTTGGAACAAATTACAGATGCTTACAAAATTTTATAAAAATTGGTTCAGTAGTTTCGGAGTTTATCGTGATACGAAATTTTTATAAGTTTAAGATGGTAAAATACTTTGTTGCGCTATTGGAAAAGTTGGAAAACTATTTGTTACATATTACATATTTAAATAACAAAAGATTAGCATATTATTATTGCTTATTCTTATGATATAAGCATAGTACAACGTTTTTATGCAATAGTGTTTTTAGTTTAGGATCACCAAACCATTAATACTAATATGGAGTTCTTATCCAATAATATTCTCTTACATAATTTTTGGTCAAGAAAGTTACTGCTAATTGCCAATGCTTCAAGAATAATAATAATAGCCAATAGGTCGTTTTATACGAAGCGATTTGAAGAACTAAATTCTTTATTTACATAGATAGGTACATATGTAGGCATATACATAACGAGACCAAAGTTAATATAATACAGATGTTTGGCGTGGTTTGGGTGTTTGTGCAGTCCTTGTGGGTCTCCCCACCGTGACTCGGAGAGCACGTAAAGCCGTCGCGTCGGTCCCGGTTGTTATCATGTACACCTGATAGCGATCGTTACTCATAGTAGGGAATATATCCGCCAACCCGCATTGGAGGAGCGTGGTGGATTAAGCTCTGATCCTTCTCCTACATGAGGGAAGAGGCCTATGCCCAAAAATGAGATATTACAGGCTGAATCGATAACAGATACATCAACTCGAATAATAATTTATGAATCTTTACATCTGTTGCGTTCTTAAAAAGGCTACGAAACTTCCTTCCATTCCCCCTTAAATATTTATTTTATTTTGTTTTTAGTTTTCTTAAATTCAGTGAAAAATTTTAATGTCATCCATATAAACGCCAAAGCATTCCAGCTCATTACATCGACATGCTTGCGTCGCATGAATCTTCGTAATTAGTATTCTGGCTCAAACCCTACTTAGGTACCTTTTATTGGTAGTTTTGTTTATTAAAGTAAAACTTCTTTAGGGAGTAAGCTAGTGAATGGCTGAATGCGTGACGAGAGCGTTACCAAAAGTGTGATCGGAGAGATATAAGTTAGTGAAGAGTCACCCCTCAAGCTAATATTGGCAGGTAATTATTACGGAATATCTATCCTGTAGTAATGAATTATCTTCTTATAATAGTATTCGGAGACCGCGCACGGCATAAAGTTCACAAATTCGGTGAATATCTGTGGTGGTCTGGTGGATATAGTATCTACTGAAGGCACCGACTTCAATATTATAAAATATTTATTTTATAATTTCTGATTAACTAAATCAAAATAAGAATTACTTTGTGCTAAGTAAAGTTATTTGTTACTTTTTAGTTTCCTGTTTGAAGTCGGTTTTTTTTTGTTATTTTAATATTAAAAACAGACTCCAATTTTATTTATTAGTATCATATTAGTATAGATGAAAATAAAAGGACGTGGCTTGCTATAAAGCTATAATTTACAAATCGACCTTAAGAGGTGTGAATTTGGGGGTAAAAGGCTGTCTATGCTGTATTACAGTTTATCATTTAAAAAAACTGGTATCAAAATTGACTTATATATTACAAATACATATATGTGTCTTTATTTAAATAATAATAAAAAAATAGGTACCTATAGTAAATCGCGCATTAATAGTTTGCGACCTGTTTTGTAATCCACGTGCTTAGGGTTTCGACAATGGACCTCTTGTGCGTTTCGTCCCTTCCTGTGCTTTATGATAGCCCATATGATAGCCGGCAGACGCGAAGCAGACGCCGGACGGAAAACGCGACTCGTGCTCCATGTGTTGTGGCATCCTGTAGACCTTGATCAGTGTTTCAAAGTAGTGCACATGACTCTATATTAAAATGCTCTCGGTAAGAATTTTATTTTATTGTATCAGATTAAAGCTTATATTATTTTAAATAAAGTTTTCTTAGAGGAATATTTCTTAATTTTTTTTTGTAATAATACCTACCTATTTTTAAAAAATATTAATTTATATCATTGTTCAGAAAAAGTTAGTTAAATTAATTTTTAAAAAATGTACATAATTAAATTAAATTATGATTAAAACTATAACATGTTAAAGTCATTTCATTTTAATAGATACATATTATAATTAATTATCTGTATTAATTTTCGGGTCATTAGAATAAAAAGCGCAATAGAAAAAATATATAATTAGATAATCCATACTAATATTATAAATGCGAAAATATCTCTGTCTGTCTGTCTGTCTGTCTGTCGCGCAATCACGCCAAAACTACTGAACAGATTTAAATAAAATTTGGTATACAGATAGTCTAGAGTCTGAGAAAGGACATAGGCTACTTTTTAAAGCGAATAAAAGGGTGTAAGGGGTTGAAAGGTGGGAATGAAAATTTGTATGGAACTATGTTCGTGTTTCGTAACTGTCAAACATTTAATGTTCATCCCGTCGATATGGTAAACTCTCCGATAAAATTAAAGAACGTATTTAAATAAAGGTTTCGAATCGACAACATATATCCACAATATACGGATAGTGGCGTATTTTACATTTTAAAAATGTATAATAATGTCAGTAATGAAAACGGATTGACATAATATAGTATATTGGTTGTCAAATATAAAACGTAGTTATTATAATATACTCTTTGGTCAAATATTTATGCGTGCGTTCAGAAATTCATTTAGTGTAAACTAAGGAAAATATATCAAGCTAATTAAATCTTATACTATTGAAAAAAAGGAAAGCATTTTTTTCCCTCAAATCGACGCAGGTGAAACCGCGGGGCACAGCTAGTTACCTATAAGTTAATAAAATTATATGACAAAAAATAAATCTAGTGTTTATAGCTGGAAAGCTAGTCATATAATATAATAGGTACACATGAATTAATATTGGTTAAATTGTAAAAGAGTACATTAAAATCAAATAAAGATTAAAAATCAGCCAAGTGCGAGTCGGACTCGCGCACGAAGGGTTCCGTACCATTGGCTAGGTAAACCAGTAGGTACATTGATTTTAATATTGGGTAAAAATCGGCAAAAAAGTCATTTTCGTTGTATGAGCCCCCCAAATTTTCTAAATTTTAATTTTATTATTTATTATTAAAGTAAATACACAATTAAGTATTTTGTGAATATTTCAAGTGCCCCTCTTACCATTTATTGATATCGAGCAAAAATAGGCAATAAATCGCGTTTGTTGTATGGGAGCCCCCCTTAAATATTTATTTTATTTTGTTTTTAGTATTTGTTGTTATAGCGGCAACAGAAATACATAATTTGTGAAAATTTCAACTCTCTAGCTATCGCCATTCTTGAGATACAGCCTGGTGACAGACGGACGGACGGACAGACAGCGAAGTCTTAGTAATTAATAGCGTTCCGTTTTTACCCCTTGGGTACGGAACCCTAAAAACGACATATTTTTCACAAAAATCATACTAAACTTGTAGGTATAACGTCTAAATTCTGTATGTTCTTGGATATATCAAAGTATTTATCTTACCTACTGTGACATAAATTACCTACCGCTAAGTTTATATAAGAACTTGCTTTGGTTGAAACTCTTATTATAAAAAGCAATCATTTCAATCAACCGTTGATTGACTAGTTTTATAGTGTTTCATTTTACGGGAACATGTCATTCACATGTGTACCTAGTACCTATGTGGAGTTTCTTACTTACCTACTATCTATCTATCGAAATAGCTCGATTGAAATCATGATATGTAGCAATTAAATTGAAATCTTCACTTTTAGGCGCTTTCTACAAGATATCCATTTAATTGTCTACGTTAGGTAAAATGAAATAACCATCTATTACGTTCACGCTTGCAAATGTAATAATAATCAATAATTAATAAGGCACCGTAAGCAGATTACGTCTAATAAATTTGTCCTATTATAATAAAAATAAACAATAATATAGCAAAGTAATGTTAAAGATATGTAGTTATTTCTATTTATGACAAACAAAAAACAACGTAACATAGGTTTATATAGGTGTTCTTCCTTTTTCATTAGTGATTTTATATATTTTCAATTTAAATCTTAAAGCCAAATGAAAACAATCGACTTTTGTGACGACTGACGACATACAAAATGTAGGGAAATCGTATAACTAATGGTGTCGGCGTAGCAGACATTGTCGCGTGGGCACATCTTTACCTTGGGAGTGCGACTGGTCATCGACACATAAAACATGTGAAAGTGTTAATATTTTTTCCTTCACCCACACGAGCGGTTCTAGTGCAAACAAAGACCTAATAATAATAAATCAATAAGATCTACCTAAATGTTGACAATAAGAATCTTAATGCTTATGTGCTGAGCTAGCCAAAGAAATTTTATGTTTAAAAATATAGCCTGCCGTGCAAAAGTTGCATCCTACAGCGACAGCTAATGTTTTTTCTGACTTTAATTGCGGAAACTAAGTGTAATTAATTTAAATGTACTTATGCTAAAAATACATGTTTGGCTAGTATACTATAACAACGTTTAATTATTAATTATATCAATTGATATATTTCAATAACATCAGTCGTTCAACGTCGCGAGAGCGTGGGCGTAAAACTGCCCATGGCGCCACTCCGTCTGCGAATGAGTGGTTCCCACGCCCCACTCCAAGTAACCCTGCCTAGCCTACACGTATTATATCAATTTAAAAAATAATAAATAGATGACTCAAAACTTTCACAAAAAATATATTGATACAAACTTTTATGGGAGTGCGTGAATAATTAATTAATTAATTATGTACGAAACCAGTCTTAGACTGCGAACTGCCAGACGTAGGTATATTATTTCGTAGTCTCGTTATTAACTAAATCTAAGTTTTAATTATAGTATTAGTCATAAAAGCATAACAATATGTTTTTAATATTTATAAATGTATGTTCACTAGCTGCTGCCCGCAACGTCGTCTGCGTGAACGCTATACAGCAAATAAAGGTTCACTGCTTTTCCGTAGGTGATAGCGTGATAATATGTAGCCTATATGTTGACCCGCCTGCTTAATAATATTCGTGCCAAATTTTAAGTAAATCCATGCAGTAATTTTTGTGTTTATCCCGGACATATGTATATACAGACAAACAATAACAGACCAAAATTCTGAAAACTATATTTTTGGCTTCGGTATCGATTGTAGATCACACCCCAAGTATTCTTTAAAAATAAAAATATATTCAACTAGCTGACCCGGCGAACTTCGTACCGCCTAACAGTCGATTCTTTATCTCGGAACCCCTCCAATAACACTTAAACTTTATGGTATGGTATTAAAGTTAAAATGGACTTTTAAGTATTATTACGAATCTTTTGTATGGGAATATAGAAAAGTGTTGTTTTTAAACTTTTTTTGGGGATTTTTCTAAAGTTTTCTCACCGTAAGAACCATCCTCGTACTTTAAGGAATATTATAAAAAAAGAATGATCTATATCGGTTCAGCCGCTCTCGAGATTTGCGCTTAGCAACACATTTAGCGATCCATTTTTATATACCTATATAGAGATGTATAGTTTTGACTTTCCTACCATCCATACTAATATTATAAATGCGAAAGTATCTCTGTCTGTCTGTCTGTCTGTCTGTCGCGCAATCACGCCAAAACTACTGAACAGATTTAAATAAAATTTGGTATACAGATAGTCTAGAGTCTGAGAAAGGACATAGGCTACTTTTTAATGCGAATAAAAGGGTGTAAGGGGTTGAAAGGTGGGAATGAAAATTTGTATGGAACTATGTTCGTGTTTCGTAACTGTCAAACATTTACAACATGTAATATCACATAAAATTACACTTTAACGAAATTATATATCTATATCTTCATATTTAGTGCATAATTAGGGTATTAGTAAGTTTAAATATAAATAGTTTATGTTTTAAAATCACACGTAAAAGGGACTAGATAGTTATAATTCAGTCTTGCGTTTATTTCATCATAATTATCATGTCGTGTGGTTCGATGTTCGATTCACTTGTAGACAGTAGATGGTAATGTATGGTCCTTGTAATATCTTCATACAAGGCTTTGACTTGATCGTCAGAGTGTGCCGAGGTCGGCGCATATACCTACCTGTATCACTTTCAGGGAATACCTGTCAATGTGTTTAAGTACAAGGTAAGCTACCCGGGTCGACACACTGCTGACTTCCACAACGCTGTTAGTGAGAGTGTTGTGGACCAGAAAACTGAGGCAACCTTGGGAAAGCTTAAAACCTTCACTGAAGTAGAACAAGTGCCCGGAATCCAGGATCATCGTCTTCTCGACCTCTCTTCGGACGAGACAACCCCAGTATGCTCCACTTAATGTGACTCAGTTCTACTTCAAGTTCGGCGAGGTGATGGTCCAACAGTAGATTGCTTCTATTAAACGTTGCCAGGTGTAGTGTTGGGTGGCAGCCACCCGTAACCCGGTGATTCCTACCACTCTCCACCCCATCGTTATTGCGCCCGCTGCCGTATCCGGGAATAGTGTTGCTGCCGGAATCTGAGGGCCGAAACTTCTGCCGCGAACTCATAAGGGTTTTACCCATAGTCACCACGCTGGGCAGACGGGTTGGTGACCGCAGGGCTTCCTTTGTCG
Source organism: Melitaea athalia (assembly GCA_905220545.2). Taxonomy (NCBI): domain Eukaryota; kingdom Metazoa; phylum Arthropoda; class Insecta; order Lepidoptera; family Nymphalidae; genus Melitaea; species Melitaea athalia. The sequence continues at coordinate 12,151,036 of HG992187.1, forward strand.
CACCGAAGACGCTGCTGCCCTTCTTCGGTCTGTGTATTGAAAAAACCAGCTGTGGGATGGTTATCCCGTCATAGGTCGGTCTAAATTCTAGACTGCCGTAGGCATATAGCAGTGTATGAATGTAGTCGATCTCAATAAATGCTGATAAAAAAGACAGCAACTTACAACATTTGAAAGAACAATTTACAGTGGTAATTAAAATCTTACTTTGAAGTTCAAAACAATTAAGAGCTACGCACAGCTCTGTTTGAACTGATAAAAGCGTGAAGAAAGTTTGTGCATCGGTGCAGCTATTACGTGCGAGCAATTCGAATTGTCCCTTTCAAAACACGTATTATTTCATATGACCTCTCCGGCTCTCCCTACTTATCTTTTGTGTAGATCGTAAAAACAACAAACCTAGTTATTTTTATTTTGACATCCTTAAAAACATTGTAAGCATAATGTATAGACGTATAGATCATGGTCATATTGTACTCGATCGCTAGGTGTGTAACTGATATGTAGATACGTCTGGCGTGAAGTAGGTACTAACATTCGTTTTGTAAATTGATACATCCATTCTCAATGTTTTCACCTGAGTACGTGAGCAGTACACATGATCAGTTTAATCGTCAACTAATAAATCTAGGGGATCGGGTTAACCACAATACCTTGTAAAATTAGAAATCGAAAGTTACACTCGGGATAGTGTAAATGTTTAATGAACGTGTTGAATGAATTGCAAATGCTAAGTGAAACCTAATTTGATATACTTGTTTTGTATTTTAAGAGTAGGTATACGCACCTTCGTTTACACTTTACATCTTATAAGTATATACCTACACTAGCTGATGCCCGCGACGTCGTCTGCGTACGTTCACTGCTCGTTCCCCGTAGGTGATAGCGTGATAATAATATGTAGCCTATGTTCTGTCTGACCCGACTTCTTAATAATATTCGTGCCAAATTTGAAGTAAATCCATGCAGTACTTTTTGAGTTTATCCCGGACATACATTGACTTTCCTATCATTTTATTGTATGTTAGATTACGTACCTACTTACTGCGTTTTTTATTATATAATAGTTTTGCAGCTTTATGTTAAAAACTAGTTCAATCAGTTATATATGAAATCAATATCGCTTTTGTAAATATAGGTAGGTAGGTACCTATTTCCTACTTAGCAAAGCCGACAAGAATACTAATAACAGAAAACGTTGGATACAATAGGTAATTTCAAATATTTTGCGTGAAACTCAAATTCATTGATGGTGACCAAATATTATTTATAATTTCTATAAATTTTTAGAAAAGTAATTATTTACTAGGTACTAGCGACCCGCTCCGACTTCGCACGGATGCAATGCTGATACTAAATATAAAATATAAAATAAATATTTGCAATCTAAGTGCAATAATTGTGTTTGCTCGCAAACGAAAAAAAAAATTACCAAAAAAAATCGACCTCAAACAGGAAACTAAAAAGTAAAAAATAAATTTACTTAGCACAAAGTAATTCTTATTTTGATTTAGTTAATCAGAAATTATAAAATAAATATTTTATAATTTTGAAGTCGGTGCCTTCAGTACTATAGGTATCCACCACAGATATTCACCGAATTTGTGAACTTTATGCCGTGCGCGGTCTCCGAATACTATTATAAGAAGATAATTATAATTAACTAGCTTCTGCGCGCGACTTCGTCGGCGTGGACTCCGCTCCTATTGGTCTTAGCGTGATGATACATAGCCTATAGCCTTCCTCGATAAATGGGCTATCTAACACTGAAAGAATTTTTCAAATCGGACCAGTAGATCCTGAGATTAGCGCGTTCAAACAAACAAACAAACAAACAAACAAACAAACAAACAAACAAACAAACAAACTCTTCAGCTTTATTATATTAGTATAGATTACTACAGGATAGATATTCCGTAATAATTACCTGCCAATATTAGCTTGAGGGGTGAGAAAAATTGATAATACCTATACCTAGTTTTTTTTTTTTATGTTACGAGTCCGGCAAACAAGCATACGGCTCACCTGATCGTAAGACCGTAGCCTATAGACGCCTGCAACACCAGAAGCATCGCAAGCGCGTTGCCGACCCTATCCCCAATCCCCCCAGGAGCTCTGGTCTCCTTACTCACCAACAGGAACACAATACTGCTTGAAAACAGTATTATTTAGCTGTGGTCTTCTGTAAGGTCGAGGTACTACCCCAGTCGGGCTGCTCCATATTTTGAGCAGGAAATTTCCTGCTGTGCCCTACCTCAGTTAAACTACCACCACCTATTGTTTTACTTTGGCACCGACTTTATGAGTAAAGATCGCTATCAGGTGTACGTGATAACAACTGGGACTGACAGCCTAGCGTGTTCTCCGGGACCGAACCGAAACCTCCAGACCGAAAATAAATATTTGTTTAAACATAAATTATATCCACTCCGAGCGGGAATCGAACCCGCGACCGTCGGTGTTTAGGCGCCGCCGACACGGCACATGCACCATTATATCAAAGTGGTCGTTAAACAAAAAAAAGTAACTGCTGTAAATTATTGAGGAATTCCCTCGACTATTTATGGGCTCCATCATCAGACCTGTAATGGCACTTGTAACTCATATGGGTGCAAAGTTCTCATCAATAGAAATGAATTAAGCTCAAACAGCAGGTGATTGCTGTAAATATTTGAAGATTTCCCTCAACTGTCTTTCGACTCCATCATTAGATCGACTCCAGACCTTCATTAAATAGTAGTGCTTTATAGTATTTGTCGCGTTTAGGTTAAGTTATTTGTTAGTAGCTTTTAGTTTAGATATCACGATCACGATCACGATTCAGCCTGTAATATCCCACTGTTGGGCATAGGCCTCTTCTCCGTGTAGGAGAAGGATTAGTATAGATATACATATTAGAAAATAATAGTAGTTACAAGTTACGCGAACAGAATAGAAGGTAGGGTTCATGAAAAAGTGATAAAACGCACTAAGTAGTCGTCACTACAATTTTCGAGGGTTCCCCTCGATTTCTCTGGGATTCCATCATCAGATCCTGGTTTCCTTATCATGGTACCTAAGTTCTGATATCACCTTTCCAACAAAAAAAGAATTATCAAAATCGGTTCTTAAACGACGATATACGGTCGAATTGAGTAACCTCCTCCCTTTTTGAAGTCGGTTAAAAAATGTGTTTATTTACGACGTTACATTAGAAAACTTTAAAACTATCAGTGTTGCTGTACTACATTATGCATGTATTATACATAATTATATCTAAACCTTCCTCTGGAATCACTCTATTTGTTAAAGAAAGCCGCATCAAAATCCGTTGCGTAGTTTTAAAGATCTAAGCATATATACAGACAGACAGACAACGGGAACTGACTTTGTTTTATAATAATACATACTAGCTTCTGCGCGCGACTTCGTCCCCGTGGAATAGGACCATTTCTGTCATACATGATTTGTGCGAAACTTTAACCGTTTACGCAGCGGAAGCTCTCAAAAGGAAAAAATGCCCCGATTTTGAAACATTCTTCATTGGTGCTACGCTCCTATCGGTCTTAGCGTGATGATATATAGCCTATAGCCTTCCTCGATAAATGGGCTATCTAACACTGAAAGAATTTTTCAAATCGGTCCAGTAGATCCTGAAATTAGCGCATTCAAACAAACAAACAAACAAACAAACAATCAAACAAACAAACTCTTCAGCTTTATTATATTATAGTATACTAGCTTCTGCGCGCGACTTCGTCGGCGTGGACTCCGCTCCTATTGGTCTTAGCGAGATGACACATAGCCTATAGCCTTCCTCGATAAATGGGCTATCTAACACTGAAAGAATTTTTCACATCGGCCCAGTAGTTCCAGAGATTACCGCGTTCAAACAAACAAACAAACAAACAATCAAACAAACAAACAAACTCTTCAGCTTTATATATTAGTATAGATTATATTAGTATAGATGTAGTGATGATGTTGTAATTCTTTTTAGTTCGCATGACACTGTTATATATCTACCTATACCTATAGCATGCAGGCAAAGACACATTCCCTCTGCCTATATGTACTGTATGTATTTGTATGATATATTGTCCATGATTATATACTTATACAATATTAGTCTCGTACCTTAAGTTATTGCATAAGTATAGATTTTTTATAATGCAAACAGGGAAGAAAGTCATATCTATATCTATCTATACTTATAAAAATAAGTCCCCCGGCCGCGTCTTTCAAAAGAGTCACTCTTTCTGTCCTCCTGTCTGTCTGAACGCGATAAACTCAAAAACTACTAAACGGATTTTTACACGGTTTCCAACAATAGAAAGAGTGAGTCTTGAGGAAGGTTTAGGTATATAATTTATTATGCTTTTATGTAAATTAGCCTAGTTATTTTATGAAATACGGCGATAAATGTTGAAGAGGTCGCGAAAAATCTCGCCAACGGGGACCTTTCCTCGCGAACGCCGCGTAAACTAGCAAAGATATAGTTAAGTAATGTACTGGAGAATTCAAAATCTATAAAAATGCTACAAAAAAGTCCGCGACAGCATATCTCTATCTCTTACGGTTGACTTACAATAACCACTTTTATGTTCTTTGTAATTAAAAATATTACGTTATTTTCAAAGCTATTTTCTTTAGTTCAGTACTAGCTGCTGCCCGCGACGTCGTCTGCGTGCGTTCACTGCTCGTTCCCCGTAGGTGATAGCGTGATCATATGTAGCCTATGTTCTGACCCGACTTCTTAATAATATTCATGCCAAAATTGAAGTAAATCCATGCAGTACTTTTTGAGTTTATCCCGGACATACATTTGAAGAACTAAAGGTTCACTGCTCGTTCCCCGTAGGTGATAGCGTGATAATATATAGCCTATGTTCTGACCCGACTTCTTAACAATATTCGTGCCAAATTTGAAGTAAATCTATGCAGTACTTTTTGAGTTTATCCCGGACATACATACAGACAAACAGACAAACAGACAAAAATTCTAAAAACTATATTTTTGGCTTCGGTATCGATTGTAGATCACACCCCAAGTATTATTTTAAAAAAATATTCAATGTACAGTTTTGACTTTTCTACCATTTTATTATATGTATAGATTAATCCTTATCCAAATAAATATGTTAGTTAGCTTAAGAATTTAATGCAGATTAAAATTGCCCTTTACACTATATCAATCAGATGAATAGTTTTTGAGATATCGTCGTCGTTAGAAGAAATTATTAAAAATAATTAATGCGCAACGAAGTGGGCACGGGTCTGCTAGTTTGGTTATAATCGGCACAGCTCACCATAAACGTATTGATCCTAAATACCGAAACCGGAAGTCAACGTCGTTATCAGCGGTATCCAGTGTGGTAATCGGAAACAAGTAACAAAAATCAAAATCTCATATCGAACTTCAAAAATCGGAAGAAAAAAAATTCAGGCTTGTTGGAAATTACACTCCTAGGAATGTTCATAAGTATTATAATATGTCAGAATATTCATTTTATTTGAAAACTTTTACTCATTTAAATTTTACGCTATCGCGCATATCTTCCATGTGACAAAAACCGTGCCAGGCTTGGTCTAAGGCCTCGTTTACGGAGACGCGGAGCGTAGTGCGTACTGCGTAGCGGTAAGCTGCGCGGCCCGCACTAAATTCAAATGTAGGGCGTTGTATGAGTGCGTTTACGGAAAAGCGATTTTACACGCGTTTGAGCGTGTTTTACGGCCGAGTCCGCGGATGGCGTCGTCGCATCTCACGCGGCGTATAGCGCGGCGTTAAGCGCGGCAGCACACGCAGCGTCGATTCTCGATGAAGCGATGCCTGTGGCGGAACCCAGTGTTGCCAACGTAGGCGAAATTTTTGCCATTTAGGCTACTCGATATGGAAATCGGTGACAAAAATATCCAAAAGGCGACTGGTCGCCTTTCAGGCTACTCAGATTATATATATCTAAATTTAGATCCTTAGCGAAATAATAATAATAAATAGATGATTGTATTTGTACTATAATGATTACTTTTTTTACGAAAAAAAAAATTAATTAAAGGTATCACATCTTAGGGTATCGTAGAATCGTATATAAAACTCGAAATTATAGTTGGTAGATCTACCTACTTTTCGAATTGAAGATGGTTGGAGACTCCAGCTTTTGAAATTGTATTTACCTACTCGATAAAATTCGAGTCGGTAACACTGCGGCTAACCTAAAACGTCAGTTTAACTGAGAACCCCGCGTGCGCCGCAGCGATACCCGCCGCGTGCTTCGCTACACGCTTGAAGAGAATACGACGCGGGAGCAGCGGCGGACACCACCACGCTTTCCGCCCCGCGTCTCTATAAACACACAACATCGTATATTGCTATAAGGCGGTGTTTACGCGTGCGATGATACGTACCGCTTCACGCGCCGCCGCTACGTAAACAATAAAAACGTCCCGACGCGCCGCGAGAAGCTACGCCACACGCTACGCACTACGCTCCGCGTCTCCGTAAACGAGGCCTAAGATCCGAGATAGCTAAATATTCCCTCATCTGTTAATTAGATGAAACAATTTTTATAGACTGATTTCAATATTGTGAATTTATAAAAACAACCTCTGCCACCATAAGCCTGCTGCATTTTTTTTTATCTTTTCCCTCTCATGTTAATTAGGTACATGTAATAAGCTAAAACCGTTAATATTTTACATTATATACCTGACTGTAGTAGTAGTAGTAACCTGGCTGCAGGTAGGTATAGCAACAGGATACTGACCTGGCTGCAGGTAAGTGTAGCAATCATAGAGATGGGTGCCAGCCTATAAAAAATTGTTTCATTTAATTAACAGATGAGGGAATATTTTGTTATATCCCGGATCTTAGACCATAGCTGAGTCAAATAAAGAGTCAGGTCACTGGTTACACGCAATGCCGTCAAAAAACCTTGGGACACTTTTAGACCTAAATGATACCATAAAAAGAGCTCTTGCCAACATCGACGTTCCTGCTCTTATCGAGCCTACTGGAATTAGTTGTGATGATGGCAAGATACCTGATGGATTGATGTTGGTTCCCTGGGAAAGAGGACGGGCACTTTTGTGGGACGCAACCTGCGTTAAAACACTTGCTCCGTCTCATGTCAGGGAAACAGCCTTAAGAGCGGGAGCCGCAGCGGAAAAAGCTGAAACGACAACGGCGCAAAAATATTCGTCACTAATTTCAAATTACATCTTTATGCCGTTTGTAGTCGAAACACTTGGACCTTGACATGATTTGTACATTTTTATCACTTCAGATTTTTTTTTACAGTTTCATATAAATTAATATTACATTTAGTCATTTATGAAGAAATAACCTAAATATCAACAATTAATTATAAAATAGCATACAACAGTGAGAAACTTCTACTTTTCTGTAACATTATTGAATTGTAAGAGCAGGTTTAATGGAACGTCCACGGTCCACGCTTCCTTTTTTTGCATACATAGTTCTTGAAGAATTGGAAGCAGATACGTTTTTTTTATTCATCTAGGCGTTTATTAGCGGGGCAACGACAACTAAAAAAAATAAATTTAATTTGTAATCGTCGAAAGTGATCCAATCTTGACCAATCATTTGAACCGCAGTTCAAAATTATACCCAAACAATTAAAAAAAAAAACAACCTAACCTAACCCAACGAACCAATTATCTAATTACACAATAACAATTGCCTTGCAATGTATATATATACTAGCTTCTGCGCGCGACTTCGTCGGCGTGGACTTCGCTCCTATTGGTCTTAGCGTGATGATATATAGCCTATAGCCTTCCTCGATAAATGGGCTATCTAACACTGAAAGAATTTTTCAAATCGGACCAGTAGATCCTGAGATTAGCGCGTTCAAACAAACAAACAAACAAACAAACAAACAAACTCTTCAGCTTTATTATATTATAGTATAGATGTGCATTGTGCATTAGGTATTTATTCAGATTGCCCGAAATCTACATGGCGATATTTACAATGTTGAAGCAATATGATAGGGAAGTTCGAATTATAATTATCTATTCTGCCCTAAGCATTATTTATAAAATGCTATATATTACTTGGTCCATAACATCCGTAAGAAATAATGCTATTTAAAAACATACATTTGAGCGTGTAATTTGAAATTTTAATACAGCTTTCTGACAAATTAAGAAACTAACGGTTTTCTTTTAATCCCCTGAGGTGCAGAACAAGTTGTCAAATATAGAATCAATTGCCTAACTGAATTGGAGGTTAAGAAGTAACCTCCTAGCAGCTCCGAGATATTTTAGTAAAAGTACAAAAAAACGAGTGTGCTTTAGACTACAAGACTGAAGTAAAACTTCTTTAGCTCCATCTAACCTATCCCTCTCAACTTCCGTTAGCCTCACCCCGATCACACTTTTCATAACGCTCTCGTCACGCATTCATCAGCTCAGGGCCGGACCGTGAGCTTAGGGGGCCCTGGGCTAATACTACTTAGGGGCCCACCAAATTTGACTACGATTGAGATGGATGTGTAATGGCAGCCGAACATTTTAACTGTCAGTTCGAAGTACCAACACCTGAACGTAGACTCGAATGAATTGAATGGGTTTAATTAATCGTAGGATTCGCAGGGCTGCAAACCATACGATCTGTTTAATTTAATCAAATTATTGATTCTTTCGCATTATCGTCTATTTTTGAACTTTGACTTGACTTAGCTGGGGCCCTTTGAATCCACGGGGCCCTGGGCTGAAGCCCAAAAAGCTATATGGTAGATCCGGCCATGCATCAGCTCACTCCCCAAGTCGAGCGTGCGTAAAGAAGTTTTACTTTAAAAATTCTTGAATTTGTTGTTAGTTGGTTAAGAACATTAAAATATTTATATAGAACTATGATACAAGAGAGTGAAAGGACGTTGTAGAAGACAAATTAGATGCTAAACACCATACCCCTATTCCCGTCATGTAGGTAAGCTAATGTTAGTGATGCGGTGCACGCGCAGCTTTCACTGCGGTCGCGTCAAATGTACGTATCCTGGTAATCTGTCTACTGATCATATTTTTTATAAATTACGTAGGCAAAATTGTTTTCTATAAATCAACATTCTTTGTTTATTTGCCTGCTATAAGTTGTAGTTTTACTGAGTTCGATGCGAAAAAATGTACAAAGTCTTTTAAATAATATCTATACTCAGTCTTTTAAATTGTTTTAAATTATTGTAATAGTTGATATCTAATACTGTTTATTATATAAGTAAGCATATATATCAAAAATATTATTATAAAACATACTTTCATTTAAAATGTACCTACTGAGGTCGACGATGAAAAAAGTATCCTTTGTAGATGGCCGCTGGTAGTTAACACAAATTTTTAATCATTATACACGATGAATACATTTTTCCATAATAAGTAATCGAGGTCACGTAATTCGCATACATAATCAAAGAGGATGGTTATAATGTTAAATTAGTCCGTCTTTCTTCCTGCCACGCCGCCGCCGCCGCCCGCCCGGTATTTTAACGAGCGCGTTGCGTGCCAAAAAAATTCTTGTCAATCCACCATCGCTCCGATTGCATGAAAAGAGAGGTGTTATTAATCAGTGAATTTTTAATTACATTTTTTTTTAATTTACGTTCATTTAATGTTCAGTTAATGTAGTAGTTGTAAAATACCTATTTATTTGGATGTGATTAAGAGAATATTTATGGTTTACGATCAATATTGTAAAAACTACATTAATGCACATTCTTATAGACCTATCACCTACATACTAATTGTATGTAATATTTTACAATAATACCAATTAGTAAAAGTCACAGTATTACTGTATTAATGGAGATTTAATTTTAGGTAAATAAACCAGTTCCTATACCTACTATGTACATACTTCGTAACTATATCATAATTAGAGAGAATATAGCATTAGTCAGAATAAGGTACCCATAGTGTAACTGAAAAATAAATCCGATATAGGTACCTACACATACATAACGTTAAACTGTTAATAATAATTGTGTTTGCTCGCAAACGAAAAAAAAACGACTTCAATTACATCGACAAGTAATACAACGTAATAAGACGAAAAAATAGTCAAGTAAATACGCGCTATTAAAGATTACTCAAAAAGTTGTAATCAGTTTTCGATCTAATTTAAACAAGACTACAAGACAAGTATTAGCTTTCGACTAAAGTAAGAATCATCGAAATCGGTACACCGAGTAAAAAGTTATGCGGTATAATATAACGAAGTTCGACGAAAAAGTAGTCACGTAAATACGCATTATTAGATATAACTCTAAAAGTACTTGTCAGATCTCAATTAAATTAAAATGGGACCACATGACACGCAACACCTTTCAATTAAAACAAAATTGATCGAAATCGGTCCACCCAGTCAAAAGTTCTGAGCTAACATACATTAAAAAAAAAACATACGTGTCGAATTGAGAACCTCCTCCTTTTTTGGAAGTCGGTTAAAAAATAGTTTTATCCAGTAGAAAATAATTTTATCTTTCATTTTTAAACGGCAGTTACTAATAAGTACAATGATTAGACATAATTTTGGAATCCGCTACTTTTTCCTAGCTAAAAGAAAGAAATTCTATGTACGTGTTTGGTCCAATATGACAAATATGTTTTTATTATGCAATCGTAACAATAATAATAATTTACGTTAGATACTATACGGATACGTGTATACCTATTAATAAACTGGAACAGCTAGTTTATTTGTAAATATTAATCCTGTGACGTTACCATAAGAACTTATAGGTATAAATACCTTTCACTATCTTATACTTATTTTGAGCTTATCAGAAACATTCATTATGTTCTAATCTCGAAAGACAATAAGAAACTTAAGATTCAAATATACATATTTAAATATTCATATCAAGTTTGTGATTTATAAATAAAAACCAGCCAAGTGCGAGTCGGACTCGCGCACAGAGGGTTCCGTACAAGATTATTAAAAAATATTTTTATTATATGATGCAACTAAAATTATAATTATGCCTTTTGCAATTTTTCCTTTAACTGTGCTATAAGACGTTGCTTCGTACCAAATTTGAGAGTTCACGGGAAGTACCCTGTAGGTTTTGATTATATTGCGAGTGTCAAAATTTGCAGCATAAACGGCTGTATTTTTTGATTGCATTGGTTTAAAAGTTTGATTTTTTCACAGTTCCAAGGAACAGTAGATCTGAGTATTTGATATGAATTTTAGCTTGATATCTCGGATCTCCACACGTTTCTGAGAAAAAGGGTCTTGACAGATAGACGGACAACAAAGTGATCCTATAAGGGATCCGTTTTTTTCTTTTGAGGTACGGAACCCTAAAAAATGGCAAATTATTCTAACATCGAGGAAAAACATTATATTTTAAATCTTATCAGTACTTGAATATCTATGTTATGTTTATCTTATACTATTAAACGAGCAATTCTTGTATATATATATATTCTGAATCTCGGAATCGGCTCCAACGATTTTCGTGAAATTTAGTATGCAGGGGATTTCGGGGGCGAAAAATTGATCTAGCTAGGATTCATTTTAAAAAAATGTCGTTTTATCCCTGTTTTTAGGCAATGAAAAAATATCATTAGAATACGAAGCTTAATTTCAATTAAATAATAAAGCGACGGATTTCAAATCGTGATTTATTATTTAAATAAAATTAAAATATAAAAATACCGAAAAAAAAAAACAAAAAATAAAATTAAAATACCGAGCTGGGCTCGGTCACCCAGGTACTATATAATATATGTATAACCTTTTGTTTCAATCGATTCATTCTATGCAATAAGCTAAGTTTGTGTACAAATCTTATTTAAATTTTAATTTGTTTCAATGATATTTTTCTTTTTACAGAAACACAGTAAAATGTTGCTGCACCCCATAGTTTGGTTTTTAATTTTCGCTAAAGCGGAATCTGGACGTATAGGAAAACTTTCAAAACAGCCAACAAATGTGTCCCGTAAGTTGAAAAGGATGCATAATTCATATTGTTATTTATTTAGATATGTATAATTGTATAATAGATATAAACTATTGCAATTTTTATTTTCCAGATCCGACAGAAAACTTAAATTTAAACGGTATTGCTTCAATATTGTCACCTCGAATGGACTTCGATCAGTGGAAACCATTAACAGGACGTGGAGATCCTCTACGTAATGATCCAACGTACGACTATGAACCTCCCGTTCTCGAAAGAGTTCATTATTGGGCGGATGATATTCACTCTCAGCGCGAAAAATATCCAGAGAAAAAATCTGAGGTCTTAGTGCTAGGTGTATCTTCTCGAAAACCAAGCGCTGCTTCAAGACCTGTAGCTCCTGTTAGAAGGTTACCTCCACCACCTAAATTTCCCTCTAAATATGAAGATTTCTCTTATAAATTTAGCGATCACTATCCGATGACGATACTGGTTCCACCTCCACCACCACCCCACAATTATCAACACGCACATTTCGTCGAAGATAACTTACTATTGCATACTAAACCTCCCAAGCAACATGACACAACTGTAATCTTCAAAGACACAACAACAGTACCAGAAACATTGTCGTCTTTCGATATTCAAGAATCAAATCTTATTTATCAATCTTCCACAACCAAACAAAACTGGTATAATAACTACAATAAAACTACAAACTTACCAAACAATACGGTAAGTAGTGACTATGCAGGATGGGGTCCGACGACACCTTTTGACGATATAAATGAGGCCCACAATATTATATCCTATACAGATAACTATAGCAACGACATTACAAAACAACCCCTCTCTTATTATAAGCCTGTGTTATCTGAGGCTCCACCACCACCACAAGCGTCATCGCACTTTATTGCATTGCCTACATTTCTACCTACGGTTCTACCACCAACACTTTTAACAGTTGGTAACACACAAAGTAGTTTGCAGCCTACTGAAACGACTCCAGAAATGTCTACAGACGCTATAACCAGCTACATTGAAACTGCTACAGAGAAAGTTAATGATGGACTTTCTCAAACCACAGAAGAATCGCTACCCAAAATAAAACCAAATATAATTGACATGTTAGGTTCAATGGTATCAATGCCTATGGTTACGGATCCAAATAGACCAGAAGATAATTTGTACGCACATGCATCAGACTCTATACACATATATAAGTCGCCACCCGCTGAAGATTCAGTTAATTTAGAAGTAATGCAAACTATGCAACCTCCTCCACCTGTGAAATCACCAGAAAGTTCAACAGCACCTCCACGACAACAGTTTCAATTCAACCCTCACATTTTAAATAACCTACTTAGTGAAAGACCGATAACGCATACGCATGATCCATATTTACATATGCGTTTCACTACACCAATTTCGACTACGTTAAAAATGTCACAAAATATTAAAACTACAACCGAATCTCCGTCTATACCTTCGTACTTAATTATACAAGGGCACTCTAAAGTTAAAACATACGGATCCAAACCAAAACCAGATAATACTGACTCTCAAAATGAAATATCAAATCCGAATGAGACTAATGAAGTTAAGCACTTACACCCACTTAAAGACAAAGATACAAAGAAATCCGACAAAAACAAAATAAAAAGGGTTAGTAGAGCGCAAAATTTAAAATCATTAATAGACATTGGTTTGGGTTCAATAGAAATACAAGAAACTGATTTAGGTATTAAATACGATGTAAGTGATGGCAGTGAAGTACCAGTGGAAATATATAAGAAGGGCATAATCATAGATAGTGATGAAAATAATTACTCAAATAAAATTCAAGAAGAAAAGCGAAGTAAGAGGTAAACTACAAGTTTTAATGATATGATTAAAAATACAATAAATAAAACCGTAGGTAAAGAAGTAAAATCTTAATAAATAATAATGGACAACAGAAACAACGAACCGTCTTTCGATGATAACAAACATGGTGACTGACGAAGTGAAATAAGTGAAGGGAGACAATAAATGTGAAATAAATGAATAGATAAGTGATGCTTAAAACCTGTGTTAAATTTAAATAACGTGTTAGAGTCATTATGTAGCGTCATGCCAAATACCGCTTTTATAAATAAATAACAAATGTAACTACATTATTATCACACCTCAGACAAAATCCAAGAAGAAAGAATTATATTACATACCTGACACATTTGGTTTATTGTAAACAAAATTAAAAAAACAAAATGTTTTAAGGTAGGTAACTAGGACCTATATATATACCTACTATAATTTACTAGGGCGCCATTCTGCTGTATTTTGTTCAACGTTGCCTATTCAAAAATTCAGACACTAATCAATGAGGATCAGTAAAGTTCTAGCAAATTCAATAAAACTAGTATCCACGTTATTCTCTATGACATAAGAATGATATTTCTTTTTGAATTATCCAAATCGGACCATTACTTACGAAGATATTACGTTATAAACATTATGCCGTTCCTGCCGCTACGTCAGTGTACGCGGGATGCGTGTGACGTCACTCCGACGTTCCATGCCAGTTAGCCCTTAGCAGCGACAAGATGCGATGATGTTTTCTTTTAAACTATGTGTCGTACAAAAAATTTGTAAGGACATAATTTGTAGCAAATTACTTTGCCTACAAATATGTTCATATAACTCCGCCGAAATTTAAAAATTAAAGAAGTTATAAGCAAAAAAGTGAGAAAATTTTTATAGAAATTTTCTTTATTGCTCTATAACTTTTTTTTATACATTTCACAAAAAAATACCTCAGACCAATCTTGTAGATGGTTTTTTGAGGAAAATTTTTCTCTACGATTTTTTGAATTTCATTCATTTAAAACGCTGTTACAGCGCTCCAAAGTTGACCGGGTTCGTCAATGGTCATGAGAATTCGGTCAAAACGAAATGTTTAACTTAGTTTTATGATCCTTTTTTTATTGTAAACTAGCTAACCCGGCGAACTTCGTACCACCTAACAGTAGATTATTTAATTTTTTTTTAATACTTATCCTTCCCGGAATCCTCCACTAACACTTAAACCTTATGCTATGGTATTAAAGTTCAAATTGACTTTTAAGTATTATAACGAATCTTTTGTATGGGAATATAGAAAATTGTTGTTTTTAGAGTTTTTCAGAGAATTTTTTAAATTTTTCTCTCCGTAATAACCATCCTCGTACTTCAAGGAATATTATAAAAAAAGGATTAGCAAAATCGGTTCAGCCGCTCTCGAGATTTGCGCTTAGCAACACATTCAGCGATTCATTTTTATATATATATAGAGATATATTCTTAATTTTTTTTTTGTTAAATCCCTGCCTACAACTTTACTTATTCATTGGCATAAGCTGTCTGTGGAGTAGGCCTACTGGGAATACCACGTTAAAAAAATATGATTTATGAGATATTTGATTACCTAAGTAGATACATTCGAAGAAGATTAAGAGAAGTCAACGCATTTTTGGAAAACATTAGTATTTCCGAAACTGGTTGAGACTCAAAAGTACTCTTCTACACATATGTATAATGAGGATCAATAAAGTTATAGCAAGTTCAATAAAACTAGTATCCACGTTATTCTCTATGATATAAGAAAGATATTTCTTTTTGAATTATCCAAATCGGACCATTACTTACGAAGATATTAAGTTATAAACATTATGCCGTTCCTGCCGCTACGTCAGTAATAATAATAATAAATAATAAGCGTTTCACACTCAACGGCCCCCAGTAGGATTTTCTCCTGTGTCGGGGGTCCGGAAACACACACAATACACAACCACAAACGCCCAGACCATGACAAACATCTGTATGGCCAATACAAATTTTTGTCATGTGCGCGGATCGAACCCGCGACTGCTAGCGCAACAGCTAGTGCTGTGACCGCTGCGCCAACGCGTCGTCATGTAAGCGGGATCAGTGTATGCGGGATGCGTGTGGCATCACTCCGACTCATAAAACTCACTCCGGATCATAAAACTAAGTTAAACATTTCGTTTTGACCGAATTCTCATGACCATTGACGAACCCGGTCAACTTTGGAGCGCTGTAACAGCGTTTGAAATTAATAAAATTCAAAAAATTGTAGAGTAAAATTTTCCTCAAAAAACCATCTACAAGACAGGTCTGAGGTATTTTTTTGTGAAATGTATAAAAAAAAAGTTATAGAGCAATAAAGAAAATTTCTATAAAAATTTTGTCACTTTTTTGCTTATAACTTCTTTAATTTTTAAATTTCGGCAAAGTTATATGAACATATTTGTAGGCAAAGCAATTTGCTACAAATTATGTCCTTACAAATTTTTTGTAGGACACATAGTTTAAAAGAAAACATCATCGCATCTTGTCGCTACTATGGGCTAACTGGCATGGAACGTCGGAGTGACGTCACAGCCTTCCGCGCCGGCCGGTTAGTACACTCCGCTAGTAATTTTATCATAACTTCGTCAATTTTTGTCGTAGAACAAAAATTTTTGCACTGTATGTTAAGGATTTCTTAGTTCTATAAATCTGCATTCTCAACTAAAAACGTTACGGATCCTCATTGCGCTAAAATGTGTGCTAAGTTAAAAATATATTATATCTACTGTTTAGTAGTAAAATCATTGACATTATTAATTTAAAACTTTCAATACCACTACTGTCTTAGGGCACTATACCGTTGAATCTCTTTTTCAATCCATAAACGATCGATATTTCAAAAATTCTTTCCGTACTGCCTCAATTTAATGATTGCCTGCAGTTTGATAGCATAATAGACATAAAAAGGTCTTATATATAAATGATGTTGTGATGATAGTTTGTTTTTGTATGTGTTTGATGTCTGCAGTAGTAGTAGATTACCGATCTTGACAAAAACATCTAAAATGAAGTAATTTGTAAGCTTAAAAACGCACCCTAGATATAAAAAAGAGCGTGACGGATAAGCCTATAACTTACTTACTACCTACGAAAAAATGTGTGTGCGGTGCACCAAAAGAAGTATTCACCTTAAAAATACAAAATATTTGCATAAAAATTATTATTTACGAAAGGACATTTTTTCTTATGAAAATAAAATAATTTTCGACACTTATTTCAAAAAAAAAAAATAATGTTATGTAATGTGATGTCTTAAGTGTTTTCTACCATAATTATGTGCTTGATGTTAATTTTTTTGGCTGGCTAACTGTACAGAGTAGGTAGGTATTTTTACTCCCACCGCTACGTACAAAAATATTTTGTTAATTTCTGTATAACATATTACATTTTATTGTTTACTTTAAAGCTATTTAATTATTTATTATGAAGTAAAATGGAATATTTAAAAAATATTTATTAAATGAATGTTCAATTTAAGACAAAAAATATAATGTATTAAAAGCTTTACATAAAAAACTGTCTTTTTTATTATATAAAAAACTGTTACATAATCCCTTTATTAGTATATAACTATATACAATAAAAGTTTGCACTATGTAGGTTTAGATTGACATGTGTCTACAAAAAAAGATGTATGCGGCGGGCGCAGCGGACGCGGCCCACTAACACAGACATTTCTTACCATCCTTTTCGTAGAAAGACACAGGCAACTAAGATCAAGTGAAAGCTGTTTATAAACCCATAAAGTCAACGTTTATTGCAATCCATACAGCTCATAGAAAATCAAGAATAACAAATAGACCATTACTTCCGTAGCCACCCTTTTACGAGGTCGTATAAACGCATGCCGTTCACGTACACCATAACATATAAAATACACGGTTGAATTTTCTAAACATTATTACACAATAAGCAAGTAGCACAAGAGGAAAATGATTAGCACCTTTGTATAACTAAAATGGTTTACATATACGCATGCGGAGTTACACCAGTTAGCATTACAGAAACACACTCTATATTCTGCACCAGCAAGTCTGAAATCAATAAACGTAGTATAAATATATCTATACTAATATTATAAAACTGAAAAGTTTGTTTGTTTGTTTGTTTGTTTGAACATGCTAATCTCAGGATCTACTGGTTCGATTTTAAAAATTCTTTCAGTGTTAGATAGCCTATTTATCGAGGAAAGCTATAGGCTATATAATTATCATTACGCTAATGCCAATAGGAGCAGAACACCAATGAAGAATGTTTCAAAATCGGGGTATTTGTTCCTTTTGAGAGCTTCCGCTCGATCCTAATCCTTCCGATCGTAAACAGTTAAAAGTTTCGAAAAAATCATGTATGACAGAATTGTTCCTATTCAGAAGCTAGTCTTTTAATAATAAATAATTAAACGTTTTAAAAGTACTTAACTACTTACGAACTTTACGTGAGTAAAACGAGTCAGTATATTAGGTAGCCAGACAAGAAAAGTTTTGTGGATCATTTATTTTTATATTTTAACACTAGCTGATATCGAAGTTCTTTTCTGCTTAGCTTATTATTGTTTATATGTAGGCACTACAATTTATATATCATTCTTAAATTTTTAACATAGTAATTATTGGTTCGGTATGATTTTTTTTCAAAACCTTAAGTGAACTTATTTATGCTTCACTTCAAATGCGACATTACTTAATGTTTATAGCGTATCTTTATCACTTATTATAAATATGGTATTACAAGTGCCCGTTAGGTACTATTTATTTCTTTCTATCCTTGCTTGGGAAATCTTAAATTACCTACGTAAAATCGTTGGCACCGATTGTTATCATTTCCACTGACTAACGAATTAAGCTACAATTTTTAGTCCACATAAGTGATCCTTTTTTTTTACGTGGGGAAAATCCATCATGGATACCCTCCGGCGCGGGGGCACCAGAGGGTTATGTCAGACTCCTACTGACCAAAAACCATCCACGTGTGAGCAGACCTCCGCCTGAGTGGGGCGAGATGGGGTCGCGTTAGCAGTCTCCACCCCGCCCCGGCGGCTGGCCCGAATGTACACATCCGGGCCCCGGCACCTAGAGGGGTGGCACCCACAAGACCACCCCTCCCGACGACGCGTGGGATCTCAAGCCAGCCGAAGATCCCCCGACCCCCAGCCGGCCACCCCAATTAAGGGACGCTCAACCGGACCAGTCTACCGTCTGCAGAATGGGGACACATGTCCAGGAGCGTCCAACCTCCAAGCCGGGCAGGCCTGACCTCCAACGCCTGGCATCACGGCGTTGGGGGTCAGGCCCGCCCGACCTCCAACGCCGGATCGCACCGAACAACCGAGCAAAGCTCCAGGGAGCCTAGCACGCACGACCCGGCAACTGCCCCACGGGTCCGCTGGACTGCACCAACAACCAAGCTAAAAGCTCCAGGGAGCCAGCACAGCCCGGCCCTCACACATCACGTCTGCCGGATTGCACCAGCAACCGAGCAAAGCTCCAGGGAGCCAGCACAACCCGGCCGGCAAACCGCGCTTTCGCGCTACAGGGCGGGCAAGTGAACCCACCCACCCCGTCCCTCTAGTGCACTCACGGGTCGAGCAGTACCCGGAGCGCACCCCGCGAGTCAGTCGTTAGCCGCGACGAGCAGCAGTACCGCGACTGCGATACTGCTGCCTGTCCCGTTGCCCAGGGTGCACCACGAGGAGGTGACCGACATGCACCCCCCACATAAGTGATCCTTACCTAACAGTGGGGAAGTTATATATAATTTTGTTTAGTTCATTTAATATAAATGTACATATCAGAACGTAATATTCAAAACTAATCAATTCCACTTTTTCAATATTGTAGATGACTAGGTACTTTTGAAAATTACCACCTCAATTAGGTATAACGTTGCCTATATTATTGCACTTGCCGTTCGTATTTACAAGTCATCGCTCTAGTTGGCGTAGTCATAGCTCTTGGGAAAGGGTCGTCAGAGTTTATTTGGTAACAGCCTCGTTGAACAATCCAGTGATGCCTGTCACGAGCTGTCCAAGATCGCACGAAGCACATTGAATTATCTGTATTGAATAGATAAAATTAATAAAAACTTAGATATAAAAAAAGTAATATGATGCCGCGTTGGCGCAGCAGTCACAGTACTGGTTTGTGGCTGTTGCGCTGGCGGTTACGGGTTCGATCCCCGCACACGACATTTGTATTGGCCATACAGATGTTTGCGTGGTCTGGGTATTTGTGCAATCCTTGTGGGTCTCCCCACCGTGCCACGGAGAGCACGTTAAGCCGTCGGTCCCGGTTGTTAACATGTACCTACAGCTGTCTACTATTAGTAATACTAATAGTAGGAAATATATCCTCCAACCCGCATTGGAGCAGCGTGGTGGATTAAGCTCTGATCCTTCTCCTACATGGGAAAAGAGGCCAATGCCCAACAGTGGGATATTACAGGGAGAATCAGTCGTCAAGGTTTCAATTTGCCCGTGCCTTATAACAATAATTGTGTTTGCACGCAAACTTAAAAAAAAACGACTTCAATTTCATTGACAAGTAATACAACGTAGGTATAGACAAGACAATAGTCAAGTGACTACGCATTATTAGAGAAATATAAAGTACTCGTCAGATGTCGATCAAATAGAACCAGGGGTCAAGCACGCGAGCTTTAGATTTTAAAAGAATCATCAAAATTGGTACACCCAATTAAAATTATGCGGTATAATACAATTTAGGTGGATGAAAAAATAGTCAAGAGAATACGCATTATTAGAAATAGGTAGGTTACTCAAAAACTACTCGTCATATCCCAAACAAATTTTATTTTTAATAAATAAAAAATATTTGGTAAATTTTAACACCAAGCTTTTTTTAATTCGTATTATTTTTATTTTTGTGTTTCCCACACATGAGGAAATTCGAAAATGTTTTTTATTATCATATCAAAATTTCAATCCAGCGGGATTCGAACCCGCACCCGGCCCCGACATACCGTGTCCGGTGCTCTAGCCATTAAGTTATGGATCTAGTTATTTAACTAGTTTAAATAATAAAAATAGCATAAAAAATATCATGAGTGTTAAAAATAGTGTTTTTTCTTGATAATTATGTCTGTGTATATTATTTTACAAGTGCACTGTGCAGTACGTGATAAATATGTAGAGACATTTTAAGTTAGAAAAATCAGTTGTTTTGCGTGAAGTGACCCATTACCCACCTCAACGCTTCGCTTATGAGGCGTGTAAAAAATAATCATCCAAATCGGTCTACCCAGTAAAAATTTATGTGGTAACATACTGTTGCGAAAACGCAAAGTAAAGGAGCTTGCGCCATCTAGTATTGGAGCGGTGGAACCACATTGTGTGCTGTACAAACCACTTTGTTACAAAGACAACGTGAAACATCCACTCAATACTAGATGGCGCTAGAGGACTTATATAGAGGAATGAACTCAAGACCGAGTACACGCACGAACATTCTAGAATGGTCTGGGAGTCGACTCGGCCAGTATAAATAGGTCAGGATGGCCGAACGGGGGCAGTTCAGTTTGAGCTAACGACGAAGCGACTTCGAAGTGAAAACTATAGTGATCAAGAAGTGATACCAGCGGAAACCTACGACATTGGCTACGACCTCGGACATTGTTAGTGCTTAGTGAGTGTACCTAGAGCTTAGTAAGTGTACCTAGTGCTTAGTGTTTGTACTTAGTGCGTAGTGTTTGTACCTAGTGCTTTGTGTCGGACCTAGTGCTAGTGAATAAAGTCTCTAAAAGAGTCAGCAGGTTTTTCTCTCCAAATCGTTCGAACCCTAACACGTAACAATACATACAAAATACAGTCGAATTGAAAACCTCCTCCTTTTTTTAAAAGTCGGCTACAAAAGGAAGTAAACACTTGGTGTTAGTAGGTATTCTGGACCGTAACCAGTAAAACCAACACACTTGCTTATAAAGTAGGTATATAATGGTCACGTAAAATAATATTCGTAAACCTACTCAGTAGAATTTATAACAAAATTATCATAGTTACTTAATTTTAACTGAGGTAGAGGGCACAGTAGGAAATTCCCTGCTCAAAATATGGAGCAGCCCGACTGGGCTAGTACCTCGAGTCTCGACCTTATAGAAGATCACAGCTAAATAACACTGTTTTCAAGCAGTGTTGTGTTCCTGTTGGTGAGTAAGGTGATCAAAGCTCCTGTGGGGAACTGGGGATGGGGTCGGCAACGCGCTTACGATGCTTCTGGTGTTGCAGACGTCTATAGGCTACGGTAATCACTTACCATCAGCATCAGGTGAGCCGTAGGCTTGTTTGCCGATCTATAATTACATAAGAAAAAAAATACTACATGAGGCAGTATCTAAATTAAACTAGCATTAATTTTTAATAATGGAAAACACGCCACCTCCTGTACAGTTGATCAAATAATGTCGGCTGTTATTGAAAATAAACACTGGTTTTGTGAATACTCCTCCACATCGATTCCAACTTCTTTGAGTTGACGAACAATTATAACAAAGTAAGTTAGGCGATGCACCCCCGATGAAGATTATAACAACTAAGCTGGCCGGTACATTAAAAACATTATTTTTAGTCATGATTATGTTTTTATCCAAACTTATTATGAAAACCTACTAAATTCTTTTAGCTAACCTAATTGTAAATATTCATGATTTAACGTTTCGAATTGTCAAGGTTCTTGACATAAAAAAGTCTGCAATATTTCACGCATCTTATACTTTTTTCATTACTCATTTATTCGCACTAACAAACTTTTAGGGGTCGAAAAAAACGGCTTTAATTACATACATGGACCAGTAATACGACGCGTCGTATTGAAAAAATAGTCAAGTAAATCCGCTTTATACGAGACTAGCTGTTCTCAACGGCTTTCACCCGTGTGCGCAAACAGTTTCCCGTGGGATTACTTTTCTGGGATAAAAAGTAGCCTATGTTACACAGGGATAACTAAGCTTTCAAATGGTGAAAGAATTTTTTAAATCGGTCCAGTAGTTTTTGAGTTTATTCATTACAAACATACACACAAAAATACAAATCTTTTCTCTTTATAATATTAGTAGGTATAGATAGCACTTAAAGTACTGGTCAGATCTCAATAAAATTTAAATGGGACCACATGACAAGTACAGCTTTTTATTAATAAAAGAAAACTTCAAAATCGGTCCACCCAGCAAGAAGTTGTGAGGTAACACACAAATACAGTCAACAATAAAAACACAGTCAATTTGTTAACCTTCTCCTTTTTTTAAGTCGGTTAAAAAGTAGGCGATACCGCCCTCTGGTAAGTGCTGAAGCTATTCGAGGAGGCAATAAAAACAAAAAATTATATTTATTAGGGGCTAAAATAGAAATCGAAGGAATGGATAATTGGAACATATAGATATACATAACTAGCGACCCGCCCCGGCTTCGCACGGTTGCAAAAATGATCAGTGTTTCTCTACTATATTATGCATGTATTATACATATGTAGGGGTTCTGTCCCTAACTGTTTCAACTGAAGACTTCTTCTGTTGGGAGTTGGAGAGAAATCACACTTGGCTGTTCTGATCGGAATATATTTATTTTAAAAACTTACGACTATATATACAAAATTTAAATGACAATAGAAAATGACAATAGAAGTCTTATATTAATTTGTTATTAATTTGTTTGTTTTGTCTTATGTTAAGTTGTACGTAAGGGTAATTGAACTTTGTAAAACTTGTCGTATCGTTCTAATACTTTGTATGGCCCATCGTACGGCGGAGTGAGCGGCGCTCGAACCATATCATTACGTATAAACACATGTGTACACGTTGCTAGGTCCTTGTATACGAATGGTTTCTGTTGTGAAGTATGTTTATGCGGCGTCGGCTGAAGCGTTGCCATGGTTTCCATTAAGCGACGTACGTACTCTGCATCATTTATCTTCGACTGTGTAGGTACGAAAAAATCGGCAGGTATGCGTAATGTGGTTCCGTATGTCATTATTGCAGGGCTTAAGTTGTCGCTGCGTAACGCCGTGCGTAAGCCTAATAGCACGGTGGGTAACTTGTCAGTCCATTGTATGGTAGCTTCACGCGCAATCAGTGTTCGGTGCCATCTCTCGACTTGACCGTTTGATTGAGGATGATATGCAGTAGTTCGGATTCTTGTTATTCCGATTTTTTTTATAAGAGAATTAAATAGCTCGGATTCGAACTGGCGACCTTGGTCGGTAGATATACGTAGAGGACAGCCAAATCGTGCGATCCAGTTTTCGTAAAATGCGTTAGCAACATTCTCAGCGGTAATATCTTTTAACGGCACTGCTTCGGGCCACTTCGTACAGCGATCCATCATAGTGACGCAGTAGCGATAATCTCTAGATGGTGATAGTGGTCCAATTATATCGATATGTACATGTTCGAAACGTCGCGACGGCGGGAATTGGCCCAGAGGTGTAACGACGTGTCGATGTATTTTCGCTCGTTGACAATTGATGCACGCTTTAGTCCATATTCCGATGTCTTGATTCATGTTGGGCCAGAAGTACTTTGAAGTAATTTGTTTTCTTGTAGTCCGTACGCTCGGGTGACATAATTCGTGTTGCGCTTTGAATGCAGCATAGCGATATGCGTTCGGTAGGTACGGTCGCGGTGTATCAGTAGACATCTCGCATGTTATTGATTGGCTTATCCCGGGTATTGTAACGGCCGTGAATCGTAAGTTCGATTGTTTTCGAATTGATTTCAGTTCTTCATCATTATTTTGATCGATTGCTAATTGCGTGAAATCAATTACAGTTGGGCATTGGATGTCTTCTATGCGTGAGAGTGCATCAGCGACTTTGTTTCCTTCTCCTTGTATATAGTTAATGCTCGAACAGAATTGACTTATGAAGTGTAGTTGTCGTTCTCTTCGCGGTGTGTCGGTGCTTTTAGCTCTGCAATGCAATGCGTAGGCGAGCGGCTTGTGATCAGTGTACACACTTACTTCGCATCCCTCGATGAGTCGTCGGAAGTGTTTTACAGCTGTATAGATTGCTAATAATTCGCGATCGTATACACTGTAGCGGCGTTGAGTAGCACTCATTGCTTTTGAAAAGTATGCGAGAGGTTTCCATGTATTATTAACCTTTTGTTGTAATACGGCGCCAACACTATGATCAGAGGCGTCGGTCATGATACTGAGATGACTGCCGGGAATTGGATGCGTTAGCGTTGTAGCTTCTAAAATGCTTTGGCGGCAATTTTCGAACGCTGCGTCAGCTTGCGGTGTCCACTCGATAGGGGTTTTATCATTCTTCTTTCGATTATGTAAATACTTGTTGAGGTTGTGTTGAAGTTCAGCTTGATGTGGCAGACAGTCTCGATAGAAGTTAAGCATGCCAATGGAATCGACGTAATTCTACTATGGTTTTCGGTTTCGGATAATTAGATATCGCTTCAGTTCGATCTTGAGTAGGTTTAATTCCTTCCGCCGATACTTCGTAACCAAGAAAATTAATTCTATTCTTTCCAAATTCACATTTTTCGATTTTTAATGTAACTCCAAATTTTTGTAGTCGCTTTAGTACTTCATGTATTAACTGATTGTGTTGTTCTTCGTCTTCAGAAAATAGTAGGATGTCGTCAATGAAACAGAAACAATTATCGATACCTCTAAGAACTTCGTGCATAAATCGTTGAAACGTTTGACTTGCATTGCGTAGTCCGAAGGTCATGCAGTTAAATTCAAAGAGGCCGAACGGGGTTATTATCGCGGTTTTCTGTGCATCTTCTTTAGCAATTGGTATCCAGTAATAAGCCATTTTCAAATCAAGTTTTGAAAATATTTTCTTATTGTGCAGTTGATATGTAAAATCTTGTATGCGCGGTATTGGGTAGCGATCGGGTTGAGTAACCGCGTTCAGTCTTCTATAGTCACCGCAGACTCTTAACCCACCATCCTTTTTCTTTACAATGTGTAATGGGCTTGCCCACGGACTATTCGATGGTTTACAGATACCCATTTCCAACATATTTTCGAATTCAGTCTTGGCAGCTTTATATTTATCAGGTGGAAGCGGTCGTGGTCGGGCGAAGAGAGGCGGACCGGTTGTTTCTATATGGTGGACAACGTTGTGTTTAGAGTGTCGATTTAGGGATACCGGTCGAAGTACATCTGGATATTGCTTCAATATATGATAATAAGTCTGGTTATTCGCAATGAGTTGTACTGTTCCGGTTTCAGCTTGAGCATCTGTCGAAATTGTAATAGCGTTGACAGAGAGGTCGGTGAGTTCGGTGACTGTGTCTATGAGTTTCTTTTTGTGCAGATCTATCAGCAGCTTGAAGTGTCGTAGAAAGTCGGCTCCCAGGATCGATGTTTTAACGTCGGCAATAATAAATGTCCATAGAAAATTACGCCTCAAACCTAAGTCGAGTTTGACGGTTTTTTTACCATACGTATTTATCGGCGTGTTGTTTGCGGCAAATAATTTGCAGGCGCTTTGTATTTTTGATTTGTTTCGGTTTGATACTGATAAAACGGATATGTCTGCGCCAGTATCCACGAGGAAACATTCTCTAGTGTTGCGATCGTAGACACAGAGGCGGTTGCTTGTAATCGGGACATCGAGATCCGCCGTTGTCGATGTCGAGGCTAGTTTAAATTTTGTTTGTTCGCTTTTCTACAGCAAGGAGATTCGCAACGTCTTGCCTTATCACCGAATCGGTAGTGATACTTGCATTCCCACGTTGCATCGCCGGGCTTTACAGCAGATTTATTTTGATTATGCGAGCTCGGACGAGATCTTGATTTTGAGCGGTAGCGATTTCGTGACTGATAACGATGTCTAGAACGACCGCGTATCTCTTTAATTTCTAGTGACAGCTTTTCTAACTGTTTTGACAAAATATCAAGCTGGGTAGACACGGCGTCGTTCGTCGGTACTGCAGTTGAAATGGCAGCTACCGTTGCGGGCTCGGAGTATTCAACCATCTTGTCAGCCATTGCCGCGAGTGTCTCCAATGATGATTCTGTGTTCACTGATAGAACGACGCGTACTTGAATAGGTAATTGATTGATCCACTCGATACGGAGGCCTTCATCTGTGATCATTCCGGAGCTAAGCTATGTATAAACCCTTCCCCTTGAATCACTCTATTTAAAAAAAAAACTGCATCAAAATGCGTTGCGTAGTTTTTAAGATCTAAGCATACATACAGACAGACAGCGGGAAGCGACTTTGTTTTATAATATGTAGTGATACATTAAAAATCTGAAAGTGAGTTAAAAACTAGGAGAAGAATAAATCAAATTAGTGACTAGCGAAGTGCTTAAATTCAACATTATGCTGTTATTTTTGGACTAGGGCCAATAGTTTTGGATGTTGAAAGAAATACTTCAGATTTATCCTGACTCATGGACCATTATTGAACAATTATTTCTTGTTTTACATCCCTCCACAGAGCATTTTAGTGGAACCCAGATACATATAGCGCAAAAAAAGGTGTTTATTTATGACCTCACATTAGAAACCTCTAAAACTATCAGTGTTCCTCTACAGTCTACTATATTATGCATGTATTATAGATAACTAAAGAAACTAAACTAAAGTAAAACCGCATCAATATCTGTTGCGTAGTTTTGAAGATCTAAGCATCCCAGATAGCATGTAAACTTGAGGCAAGTTTGATATTCTTTGATTTTAAATTGCTGCGTCAAATATGACGAGGCAAGTTTGCGACAATATTGCTGGAATATTGTTATGACAAAGATGATGTTTCAAGTTTGCGACAATATTGCTGGAATATTGTTATGACAAAGATGATGTTTCAAGTTTGTGACAATATTGCTGGAATATTGTTATGACAAAGATGATGTTTCAAGTTTCAATCTAGAGAATCCTGAATCACGCTATCAATGTTTTTAAGCTCACTTAGTATATATACAGTTATCAGGAGAGTCTAGTAGGGAGTACGTTTCTACACAGTGGAGCTGGAATCATCGCGGAGGGTTGTTCTAAATTGCGCACGTGCATCGATCACTGATAATAATAACTACTAGTGATAATAAGTAATAGAAAGTACTTATAAGCGATAAACGCTTTTTTATCAAGTTTGAATTTCCTTTGAAAAAACAAACTTCATGCAAGTTTGTCACCGTGAAACTAGCAAGTTTGATTTAAACTTGCTGCAAGTTTATAAAGTTGCCATGGCAAACTTGAAGCAAGCCTTCATTTTTGATGTATCAAACTTGTTGCAAGTCTGAAACAAGTTTATTTTGTTATCTGGGATACAGACAGCGGGAAGCCACTGTTTTATACTAAGTAGTGATTAAAAATAAAAATTATAAGTAGCACTGTTTTCTAAATGATAAATAAAAATTACTAAAAAATATGTACCGTTACACAGAAACGTAAGTGAGCAACGAATACGAGCCATTAGCTTTCTGGTTTGATATAATGAAGTTCTATGCAGAGGATCTTCTCCATAAATTGTATTATTAAAAGTACCTTTGTAACAAAACAAACTGTGATTGAATTTAATCAGAATTAAATAAATACAAAATAAGATGACAATGCATGTTGACATGGCCAACTGGTTTCTCTTCATGTTAATCGAAATAATTAAAAAATTACAATGATCTAATATAGATTTAATTAGAATTATAGCAAAAAAAACTTTATTTCACAACTACTCAAGATCCTTCTCCTAGATGGAGAAAGAGGCCTAAGCACAGCATTGTAGTGTTACAGGCTGAATTGATTTGATTGACTACTCGAGTCAATGAAAAAATAAAAAAAGGCTGTGTTTTATATTTTATTCTTAAGTTTTCATAAATTGATAACTATTCACTATCGGTGAGGTAACAATTTTAGTAGAACCTTTTTGAATAATCTATGTTCTAAATTCACAATCTAAATTTTTAATTTAAGGTAGGTACATCCAAATTAAATCTCTAAGACTTAAATACTTTCCCAATTAACGCTCTATTATATTAACGTTGTACATTCAGAAATATTAATAACGGATGCACCAGGCTCATGTACTCACTCGCACCACCATTTGACTCAACTCATCGCTTTGACACAATTTTATATTACATTAAGTGCAATTTTCGAGATCTTTAAGTTCTTCATTATTTTTTGGACCCAATAAATAAATAAATTTTAAAAACAAACAATAAATATTTTATACACAATAAAAAAGAATAGAAACTATTTGTTTTAATGTAATAATTACGTCTTTTTTCAAATAAAAAGGACAACCATTTATTAGTTTTTAACTAAAAATAAATATTGTGGCAAAACACATTGACATGCGACTTTTAAAAGAAAATAGTCTATGACTATAGTAATTTTATTATATTTTACAACCTTAACAGATTTTGGCTATAATGTTACAAAACTTAGGTAAATATACAACAATATATACATACATATAATTATATAAACCGAAACAAGAATGAGTTAACAAAAGCGCATAAATCTGCAAGAATTATACCGATGATAAAATACTTTGCTTGACGGTCGTCCTGGTGCAAATATATGTACATAAATACTTAACAGTTTGATAACTTCTATATTTTGTTGCATTTCGTTCACACTCCTGCTGAATTTACGTAAGCAATTTAAAAAAAAATTACGAATCATGCAAAAGAGGAAATAGAGCTGCATAAATGATATCAACATACAGATTTACGGATGTATACAGTATTTATAATAAGAATAAAAAATATGCCGTCAATAACTGTACTAACAATTTTATTTATACAGATAGTGATGTCAATAATCAATTTAGATAATAATTGGATATGCCTACTATTCACATCTATATAATAGTACGATACAAAATGGCAGTGTCAAATGCAATATTAAATTAATATAAAATTAATAATGATGCACAATAATCGTATAATTTTTTTCACAAATTTAAATGCTTATGTATTGTATTGTTCAATTGTCAACAACTGCAAGTACTCTACAAATATTTATTTATAAGTCTAGATGGCAATACCCACTTTTATATTAAAAGAAATTAAGACTATTACATAACATTCAATTAACAGAATATGAATATTAGTCTAAAGTATATTTTAAAATCACTATTACACACAAGCAATCATTTTATATACACAGAACACCTAAAAATTGCTATGCTATAAGCAAAGATAAAATTTTAGATATATTATAGGAAAATAAGTTTTATCTGTATGGGAAAGGTTTGGTTGCGTAATAGCACGAAGTCACAGAGCGACGAGTTGGCCACGGTACAATGTATTACTGTAGTAAGACAACACAATTAATTTCACAACAAGACAACATTCCAGTATAATATTCTGATACTGACCAAACTTACAAATGCATGTATCTTCTATTAAGTAAATTGCAATTGTTTTTTAACCTTTATATACATGCCACAAGCAATAGAGTTCAATGACCATTAAAAATATTCAAAGTATTCGCAAATTTGCAATTGTGCTGTGAGCATGAAAATTAAGATTAAATATTATCACACAACATTAGATTAAAACTTTAAATGAAAAACATTTTTCAAGCTATTTGGATGTATCACAATCATACTGGATTTTATTCACGTTGTGTAATTGAAGCAAAAAATTAATAAGGTCTAACTGACAGTCCAATCAAGTCCCCAACGCTCTGAAACCTTCAACTGCGCAGCAGCAGCATCTTTTAACGAGAACAAATGTGTCATTTCTTGTTCAGTCTTCGCTAATGCAATTGCTTTCTCGAAAAGCTCCAATGACCGCCTTAAGTTACCTCTGTAAAAGTTGAATTTCACTTTTAATAACAAATACAATAATTACAATAGACAATTACTTTTACTTAATGTACTCATAAATAATGTTTTATAATATAATATATATCCTCCCGTGATCATGGTTGCTGTAAAGTATCCGAAACATCGGGCATCTAAAAAACTTAATAAACCGTGATAAAATCCAAAAAAGTTGTTTATATTACATTGTTTTCTAATGTTTATGCGATTTCACTCATTATAATGATTATATATATATAATATTAAATATATAATATATATATACATATATATTATTTTATTAAACAAATCCTTAATGGGCGGTTCATAAACACACACCACACAATACCTACATGGCCCCTTACAAGTATTTATCATGTGAGAATCTAAGCCCACAACTACTAACACAAAATAGAGTTTCTGTAACCACTGCGCCAATGTATTTTCAAATAATTGATATTTTTGTTTTTAATAAATAAATATTTGTTTATAAGTTTGCTCTCTGCCCCTACTATAAAAAAATAGCAACAGTCACATTATTATGTAACATTATTTAAAAAAATTGTATTAAAATTTGTTTTTTTTTATGTAAAAGAAAAAAAGTGTTCAAATTAGTCTTAAAAAATTGAACATATTTATTTAACAATCAAAGGAATTAAGCTTGAACAGTTTTTTGTTACAGTATATGTACAACAAAGTCTATTATTATGTAACAGATATCAAAATATAAAGTCATAACTATGAAAGTCATAAAATAAAAAAAAAAACCTAAACATACATTTCAAACTTACCTTTGAACTTCTATTGTTCCCAGGGTTTCATATGCAAAGTCACATTTGTCATCAATTTCAATTGCTTTATTAATTAATTTGACAGCCTTATCGAAGTCTGTACTTTTTTGTAATTGTACTAGTCCCTTATGAACATACAGTGTAGCATTATTGGGATCAACAGCTAGGGCAGACTCAAATAGAGCTTCAGCTCGACCCCATTCCTGTTGATCTGACAACACTTGAGCATATAAAATATAGACTTCTGCACATCTTGGGAATCTTTCTAAAGCCTTTTCAAAGTCAGCTCGCACTTGAGTCAAAGCTCCTACATTTTTATGCAACTGCGCATGTCTGTAATCAGCGTAGCACTTCTGGACGTAAGCAATAGAAAAGTCCGGATTCAGTTCAACTGCTTTAGCAAACTCTTCAGTGGCTTCATCCATTCTCTCTAAGAGTAAATAAACTTGACCACGATGATGATATATGTCAGAGTTGTTCGGATCTAATTTTGAAGCATATGCAAAGTCTTCTAAGCAATGTTCAGTGTTTTCTAACTGAGTATACAGTGATGCACGCTTAATGAGAGCATTTACCTTAACTTTGACTGAAATATCACTGTCTATAACTTTAGCAAGATCGATCTGTGCATCTTCATGTCTGCCGAGCAAAAGATAAAATGTTGCTCGTAAGAGCAAAGCTTCATACTTGAATTGTCCATCTGATTCTAACTCTTCAGTGCAAGCATCTACCACTGATTCATAATCCTGAGCTTCTAGAGCACGTTTCGCCTTAGCAAAACCACTTGTCGAATCATTATCCACTTTAGCTGCTTTAATGGGGTCTTCAGAAAAGGCAGAAAAATATGTTTTGATAAAGTGCTTGGATGGCATTACTGGGCGTCTTTTAGCAAGTGCTTCCCGAGCATGTTGCCTTCCCAGAGCCTTAAGGATACGATCAGCGTTGACTAAAGAACTCTGCACTTGAAATCTTTCTAATATACAAGCAGAAGTAACATCTTCTAAAGCAAGTACAAGATCACCACTTTTCTCAGCCGCTCGCGACCGCCGAAGGAATGCCTTAACATATTTTTCATTCAGTTTAAGCGCAAAAGTACAGTCCTCTTTTACCTGTTCCCACATTTCTCGTTTTTCATAGCAAGCAGAACGATTTTGATAGAAAGTAGCCAAGTCGACGGGACGATCAGGTGGACAAGCTTCAATTGCTTCATTATATAGAGCAATGGCTTTATCGTATTCACCTGCATGAAAAGCTCGGTTTCCGGCTCCCTTTAATTTCATGGCACGGTCAATAGCACTTTCTACCGCCTTGGCATTGTCTTCATTGTCTAATGAAATAGTCGTCTTTGCTTTCAATTCAGCAATTTTTTTCTTTTCTGGATCCTCTAATCTATTTCTAAGATATAGATAACCTAAACCGATAGCTAAAGGAGCTCCGAGTAGGATAGCCAATTGCCACTTTGGGAAAGGAGTACTACCCGTCGACGCCATCCTCGTTGTTTTAGGTAGATTTTAACGTTTCAACATTTATTACTTTTCAGGGAAATTGTGACAAATGAACACTATGATTTTACAATAATTCTTTCTATTTTATAACCTTTTCATTTACTTGTCTGACATTAGTAATAGATAAAAAACATTCGGATAAATATCCCTAAAAAATAAGGAATGTACTCACTGTTAACTTTATAGCGCTCAATCTCGAAATCAATAAAGTCAACAACTTTATTTATCTTGATTATGTTGTATACTTTATAAATTTATTCATTTAACAATACTATACATATTAATAATCTGATACTTAAAAACTAATTATAATATTTAAATGAATGTGTAAATCATATTCGCGCGGAATGGTGACATACATGCTTAACATTAAACATTTACCAGTTGAATCAATCGCTTCAGCCTGTAATATCCCACTACTGGGTATAGGCCTCTTTCCCCATGTAGGAGAAAGATCGGAGCTTAATCCACCACGCTGCTTCAATGCGGGTTGGCGGATATATTCACTACAATGAGTAACGATCGCTATCAAGTGTAGGTACATGATAAGAACCGGGACCGACGTCTTAACGTGCTCTCCGAGGCACAGTGGGAAGACCCCACAAGGGCCACAAGCATTGCACAAACACCCAGACCACGAAAAACATCTGTATGGCCAATACAATAGACTTTTGAATACGGCACAATAATCTTATAGTATTAATATAATCTGAATCTCGGAATCGAACAGAACTATACAGGAGATTTCGGGGGCGAAAAATTGATCTAGCTAGGAATCATTTTTAGAAAATGTCGTTTTATCCCTGTTTTATGCAATGAAAAAATTGCTAAAATATCGTTAGATTAGGAAGGTTAATTTCGCAATTGTCATTTAAGTTGTAATAGCTCAGGTGGGAAATCGGACGGTCCAGATTGATCGAGAAAACTATGGTTCAAATCTCAGTCTCCAGATTAATTCTTTTTTCTTTTAAATTTCACTTGTGATTTTTTATTTAAATAAAAATAAAATATAAAAATACCGAGAAAAAAAAACAAAATAAATAAATAAATAAAATTAAAATACCGAGCTAGGCTCGGTCACCCAGGTATAGTCCGTCCAAAAATAAAAGAATTAAAATGTAAACAAACCCCTTACCGGATGGAAAATACGCAATCCCTGTGTAATCACACACAATGGCTACTATAAGATTATTGTAGCATCTGGGTAATCACATGCACTACCATTATATTTGTAATTATACGTCTATTTCATCGTCAAACTAATATTTTTTAGCAGAAAACCGAATTCGCTGTAACCTCAAACTTACAAGTGACATTTGTCATTACTGTGTCTTGTGTCTATGGATAAGGGCTGGGACGTTCTTTCATATCGATAAAAAGTCGAGGTCAATGATATTTAAAAAAAGCGTTTTAGCTCGAACTTTTTATAAATCATAAAAAGTTACTCGAACTTTTTATAAATCATAATTTATTTTCACTTTTTATAAATAATTAAAAAAAAAGTTAAAGCGGCCACTAAAGTTAAATAGTGTCTTACTTAAAGCGACTTTGAGAGAGGCATTACTTCGTTTTTTAACTGACTTCCAAAAAAGGAAGAGTCACTGAACTCAATTCGATTGTATTTTTTTTTAATGTATTAACATACAACTTTCAACTTTCTCTTCTTCAACTTCTTCTTCTTTTTTTTGCTCTCAACTTTTGACTGTGTGGACCGATTTCGATCAATTTTGTTTCATATAAAAGTTTTTCCTGTCAAGTGGTCCTATTAAAATTAAATTAAGATCTGACAAGTACTTTTAGAATTATATCTAATAATGCGTATTTACTTGACTACTTTTTCGTCGATCTACGTTGTATTATACCGCATAACTTTTTACTCGGTGTACCGATTTTGATGATTTTTACTTTAATCGAAAGCTAATACTTGTCATGTAGTCTTTTTAAATTATATCGAGATCTGATTACAACTTTTTGAGTAATCTTTGATAGAGCGTATTTACTTGACTATTTTTTCGTCTTATTACGTTGTATTACTTGTCGATGTAATTAAAGTCGGTTTTTTTTTCGTTTGCGAGCAAACACGATTATTGACAATAAGACCGTATGTCTTTCTCTGTGGTGACTTTAACTTTAAGTCTCATTGAAAATACTTTTAGTGTATCTTTGTCATCAAATTGCTAATACTTTTTTTAAAGGAGTTGTTACACGATAGTGGGGAGCCCCAGCTAAGGCAATGTGCCCCTAAT
The DNA here is from genome assembly GCA_905220545.2 of Melitaea athalia. Taxonomy (NCBI): domain Eukaryota; kingdom Metazoa; phylum Arthropoda; class Insecta; order Lepidoptera; family Nymphalidae; genus Melitaea; species Melitaea athalia. The sequence continues at coordinate 12,186,105 of HG992187.1, forward strand.
AAAAATAGAATTTTTTTGTTTTAATTAACATTTCTCTGAACTTTCATTAGTTTCGTAGAAAGAAGTAGTAATAATAGTAGCAGTAGTAGAAAATATTTAAATTAGATATTAATTACATAGCCTTTTCATGCATCGCCATTTCGAGTGTCTAAAGGTTACTCTGTGTTTTGATAAATTTTACTCACACACAAATACCAAAAAGTACTTTCGGAAATCTAATTTAAAACGCACATACAGGCTGCACCCTGCTAACGTTTCTAGTGTTATATCGTTCAGTTCCTCAACAAACTATTTGTATACAAAAATAACAGCAAATAATTTTAAAAAAAATCAGATATCGTTATATGGATTTCCCAGTTTACCATGCACATGGCTAAGGCCAGAAATGAAAAAAATCCATTAAGAACGAATAAAAACCTGATGAACGATACCGAGCCTCTAAATCTAAATTCTTGTATTTGCATTTGTGTTTCTACGGCTCAACAACTTGGCTTTCGTTTGTGGACTTCCGATTTCTTTGTGATTTGGACCGTGTTTTTCTCCGTATTGACGACTATTTGCAAAGTTTTAAGGACCCCGATTTCACTTTCGACTGGATTCCTATTCGAACTTCATTTCTACGAGCTAAGTCAAGTCACACGATCCAATAATATAATGCGGTAGATACAGATTTCAAATGCGGTAGATACAGATTTCACTTTGTCAGAGTAGCAAAAAAATAATACTAATATCGAGTAGTCGAGTACCTAGTATTTTGTCACTGATATTTTAAAATAACATCAGTCACTGTAGCAACTAGTATTGCCATGCACTTAGTAAGACAGAACTCTACGCACTATAAGAAGTTATATATTTCCTACGTTCGACGACGAAAATCTTCAAAATTTGCGTTACGTAATACTTGAACGCCCCCTTATAGTATGGTGTGCTAAATGTAATAAATATATGTTAATGTTTTATTTAGTTTAATTCCTCATTACATCTATATTATTTTCAAGTAGAGGTAGTACCTATTACTTAATCTGTCGAAGTACACTAATTCTATGGCCTTGCATAGCGCCATTAGAAATGCATCATATTAAATTTACCGATATCGACATTTAACAACATACATCTCAGCACTATAGTAGTCTATGGTTACACATTCCGCCATATTTGTTTACCTTTTAATTCTTTTATTTTTGGACAGAGTTTACTATAATTTTAAATAAATGAAATTTTTTAAAATGAATAATCGCTCTTTTCACTGTTTCTGCCATTTCTCACAAAAGCAACTTCATTTATGATGAAAAAGCATCAATTAGTTAACTAGCCCGTTGGCGCAGTTTGTAGTGACCCTGTCACCCTGCTTTCTGTTCCGGGGGTTGTGGTTTCGATTCCCACCCCGAGTCTGGGTGTAATATACATATTTATTTATATATGTATTATTTATAAGTATGTTTATCAAAAAAAAATTATGTGTAGTTAGCTAGACCAGTCGGCTGTTACCTATAACACAAGCATTAAGTTGCTTACTTTAGGAACAGACGACCGTGTGTATTGTGTATAAAAAAAAAAAAAATTCATCAAGTTCAAAACTTGGATTCGTCGTAATTATTAAAGCTTTGCAAGAACTCTTTTGTTTGTCTTAGGGTGCGTTTCCACCAAGGATGTGCGAGGATGCGTAGCGAGGGATGTGTTTTTGAAGAACCAAACAATAGAATTGCTTCATTTACCTAGCCTCGCTTAATACAGCTATTTGACAGCTATGGTGGAAACGGCTTAGCGGAGCGAGGTTTTTTACGAACAAAAACCAGCGAGAGAGTGTGCGAGAAATGTTTTACAAGGGATGTGTTGCGAGGAATGTGTTGCGAGGAATATTGCGTTGCGAGGTTTGAGTCACTGTCAGCCTGTCCATAGACGGCCATCAGTATGTCTGTCTGTTTGCGATTTTTAAGCAATTCTTTATTAATAAAAGAGTGATACCTGAGGAAGGTTTAGGACTTTATGTGTAAATTGGTAGAAATATGACGATAATTGTAAAAGATGTCGGATTAAATTAAGGTACATGTGAGCTTCCGTCAAAAGATAGAGATAGTAGAAAACAATGTAAAGTGAACTTATTCCTACTTTATATGTCTACAAAAAAGACCACAATAGTATATTATGTTTATCTTTTAAGGATAGCTCATTTTAATCATTCTAATTTATAAAAAAAAGTTATTTGTCATACTGTGATTTTAAAGCTATTTAAATTCATCTTTAACAATCTTAATATTGTATATAAATTACGCGTCACGTTGTTTGTTCACGATGAACTCCTAAACTATTACTTATCTGATTTTGATCTTTGCACACCATGTACAGTTTGATCCAACTTGAAAGATAGGCTATTCGCTAGGTACGAAGTCATGCTGGGGGTAAGCCGAATCGACACAAGCGTACGCAGTGGTTGCATTTTGTACTAAATGTAAATGACGCTGTTTTTAAGACTATGTCATATAAAATACACGGGAACATTTTAATTTTTTTATCAATAACTAGCTTCTGCCCGCGACTTCATCTGCGTGGAATAGTTACTTTGGGCTATTTTAACGCTAATGGCGCAATAGGGTATTCCACGATGTTTGAAAAAGTACTTCAAAATGTTGATTTTCTAATAAAAAGCCACAAAAAAGTATATTGCGGCAAAATAAACACGCTTTCATGCCATAAAATTAAATTAAATTTTAAACCTTTTTTATTACCGCGAAAACGCTACAGCCATTTTGGTGACGTAATATGTGCAATAACAAAAGTGTTTGACGTATGTAAGAGAGTAACATAACCTACAATTACTATGACAACCATCAACAAATAAGTAATGAATGCATATTATTTCAGTTGGAACAAAATATGAAGAGTTATTGTACGAAAGAACACAACTATTACTCCTTGAAGTTAAAATTGATAGATATTATTGATATAGATAGCTGTTGACAGCACTGACAGAACTTTGTTATTGCCCGTATGACGTCATACCACGGCGGCTCGTGTTTTAGGTCACGTGATATACAGATTAAAATATACGACTTTTAATTTCAATATAATAAATCAATAATGTGCTTTTATGATTCCAAATCAGAATATTTAGGTGTATTTCTATATACATTTTAATTTTTATCAAATTTTATAATTTATTTTTCACTACGGAAAGTACCCTATTACACTACACTACATCTAGTGCACTACGTCATATAGGACACTAGATGTAGGGTAGTGTAATTGCATGTATAGTCTGTCAAAAAAGTCTTGAAAAGAATGTTTGCGGAACTAAAGTCTCGTATATTCTTGGCAACACTGTTAAACGCTTGTTATGACATAAATGTCATCATAGATTCTCTTTATTAGTTTGTTTCCTTAGATATTTACATTAAAATGGCTAGTTCTTCAAAAAAAACTGACAAGAATGAAGAAGTCATACGAAAAACAATTCGCAGTGGTGCTCGACAAGTCATATTTAAAGTATTTGAACAATGTTTTGCTGAATACAAAGCCGGACGTATTTTAATAGAATTAGACGATGTTTACGCTCGAACTGCGGCTATGACTGGTTTGTAATGACGTTAAAATTTCTATTTAATCAGTTAATATTATTATATTGTTTGCGATTTATCATATTAAAGCCTATTAAAAGATTTGTTTACATCTAGAAATTTGGAGGTTATATCTGATTTGACAAACAAAGATAAGAGCGACCAATATTTTTTGATACTTTTTGCCACTACATTGCCGACGCAGGTAGCACTTTTATTAACACAAAGTTTTGGTATAAAATGGAGTTGTGTAGGTGTAAGAGTATATGTTGACAAGCTTTTATTTTACATGCAATGTATGTATGTATATAGGTACATATATGTGTTTGTTCAGGTCAAATCTTGTAAGTCATATTTAACTGGTTTTACGATATCTGGTGACGCTGATAATGCAGGCTACATCTCAATATATTTTTTTATTTAATTCCAGGAAAATCCGATAGTACCATCAGACGAATTGTGGATGAGGGGTTTAAAAATAATGGAACTTTCCGTTCTCCTGGTAAACACAGAAGTGGTCGACCAAAGAAAGAAATGGATGACTTTACCATCTGTGCACTCCGACAGAAAATACAGTTTTTTTATACTGTTCGGAAAGAGGTACCAACTCTACGGAAATTGTTAACTGTAGCTAAAACAGAACTTGACTTTGATTGCAGTCATGAACATTTAAGAAAAATCCTTACAAGTATTGGCTTTTCATTCAAGAAATGTCAATCAAATAGATCTGCTTTGATCGAAAAAGTACACATTGCAGCAAAAAGAGAGGATTATCTAAATATTATCATGAAAAACAGAAATTTACCAGAAGAATTGCAAAAAGATATTATTTATATTGATGAGAGTTATATTCATGACTCATACAAAGTGAAAAAATGCTGGCAGTCAATCAATATCACTGGGGTCCAGGAAAATGTCTCCAAGGGGAAAAGGTACATCATTGTACATGCTGGGAGTGAAAAAGGCTTTGTACCAAACTGCCTACTCATATTTAGTGGAAAAAATAAAATGGAAGATTATCACTCTGAAATGAATGCTAATAATTTTACTAAATGGATTACGGAAAAACTTATTCCCAATCTACACGAGGCATCTATTATAGTTTTTGACAATGCTCCTTACCATTCAGTACTTACAAACAAAACACCAAATACCAATACTCGTGTCGATGATATAAAATTATGGTTATTAGAAAATAATATTCCATTTGATTCATCGCTAAGGAAGCCCAATTTATTAACATTAGTAAAAAATAACAAACCAAATCCTATATATGAGATAGATACTATTTTGGGAGAACATGGGCATACAGTAGTTCGGCTTCCACCATACCACTGTGATCTTAACCCTATAGAGTTGATTTGGGCACTTGCGAAAAAAAAGGTAGCTGCAAGTAATGTTGGGTCTCGTGACGTGAAACAATTGGCAGAAGAAGCTTTTAATAGCATTACCGTTGAAAACTGGAAAAATTGTTGCGATCATGTAAAAAAAATAGAGAAGGATTATTATGAACGAGGCAGAACATTATACAAAGATGTAGACGAATTAATAATTCAAGTAAGAAGCGACAACAGCAGCAGTGAAAGCGATTCTGAGTCTGATTAATATTCTGATAATTATATATCCGTTTTTAGTTCAAATAAACATTTGATTTGCTTTTGGTATTTTTATTTGGTTTTACTTTGTGTTCTTTTAAAATTTCTTAGGTTAAATAAATTATTGTCCGCCAACTTTTTCGGGATAGGTAGAATGACAATTGCCAATCTAATAACATTTTCGCCTTTATTCACTCGCACACTCATGTTTTTAATAGGAAATAAAATATTGCAAGTACCAAAGTCTTTTATGTCACGCTATACAGTGTTGCTATGAGTTTGCTACGTGTTTTTACAGCGCCCTCATTATTTTTCAGGACTTTTTTGACAGACTGTAGGGACGTAGGACCCTAACTTAGGGTGATAGGAAGAGGCTGACCGTCCTACATGACATAGTGCACTAGATGTAGTGTAGTGTAACTGCGCCATAACTTTAATCATTTGCGAAACTTTAACTGTTTACGCAGCGCACGCAACGGTAGCTCTCAAAAGGAAAAACCCTTCTGAATCTTGTCTAGTTGTCTCTTTGTTTTTGTTCTATCCACATTCCACAGAGACCTGAGTTAGGTTTCTTTGTCTAAGGCTGAGACCAAACAGAGACCACAGAGTACAACTACAATGTAGTATGTACATACATCACAATATACATGGTTCTATAGTAACTAATACTTAATCTGTGGTTCTATCTTGACTGTCAAAGTGTCAAATGTAGGTACATATAGAATAAAATTAACCATAATAGGCTTATTTCTTATTTGTTTTACTTTGACGAGAAGTGTTTTTAATATATTTAAATTATATTTATGGCATTAATGATTTAATTATATTACTAAAGCCTATCCTGAAAATAAAAGATTCATAATGATTTCAAGAACATTAATTAATTTTGTATGTGTTATATAAAAAAATATACGATTTTTTACCTGTTACTTGTATTCTATAAATTACTTTTATTTCAGCTTAGATTTAATCGTAGCAAAGTGTTAAGTCGATTACCTATTGCTCATTCGCCTTCTTTATTTCAACAAGAACGACGATTTAAAAGCGATTTATATGAACCAGACTATTTAATTGTATGTATTTATTGTCATATATTTTCGAAATCCTAACTAGTTTTTGTCTTTATGTATTTTTTTTTATTTCAGAGTATGCAGCCTGATGAGCCAATTTATGATTGTTTAAATTTGCAAATAAAAGGTTATGATTTTGTGTTACTTGAATCCTGCCAGAAAGAAGTACATAGATATGCTGAAATAATGGGTATCCAAGTGGAGGAATGGTTATTATACTGATATATTATTTTATGTAAAATTAGTGTTTTATACTCAGTGGCGGATTTAAACAGTAGGCTGAGTAGGCTGGAGCCTAGGGCGGCAAATTCTAGGGAGTGGCAATTTTATTTTTTAAACTTTATATATAGATCCAGAAAATGAATGGCCAAGGCCATGCCCACAAGGTCAGCCGAAATAATCGCTTGGCCGTTTTAGACTGTACTAGGATATACGGTATCGAGTTTTAGAGCTTGGTAGGGGCGGCAAAAATTTATTAGCCTACTGGGGGCACATTTGTAAATCCGCCACTGTTTATACTTATGTTTATAAATGTAAATAACAAGTTTAACCGATTCAGTGCGATGGTAGATTTATCAAACTTTAGTGCCTGGCGGCGATCAAATTTTTCGTGTCGCCTCTGAGGCTTCTAGCGCCAGGGACTTTGATGAATCCTCTCGGGCGTCATCCGCCATGAAGTGTAACTTTACGCTTTTTCATCGGTTTCCCCTTGTTTTTCCCATAGTCGCAACCCAACACCGAACGGGAGCGTTTTAATAGTTCGTTTCAAGTGTTTAAAAGTGACTATATACTTGTATAAACCGAGATAGAAAGTAAGAGACTTATTTTATCAGGTGTCGTAAACCTTTTGTTACATGTTTGGCTCGATTGACTGATCAATTAATGTTATTTTATTGAAGAATGGGATATTACCGTTTGTAGGTCCTAAAATGCTCATACACCTGTTTTGTAGTAGTATTTCATAAAAAAAAATTGTATTATAGCTTTTGAATAGAATATCTATTTCTAACAAATCAATTCAATCGAAAAGAAAACTACAGGTATATAATTAAATACGAATTTATTTATTTGGATAAAAACATTCACTTGGTCTATTTGTTCTATTTACATTTATTATGAACTAGTTGCCCGGACAGACTTCGTTCTGTCTGTTATGAGTTTTTTTTTTTTGTATAAAAACAAAAAAAAATTAGCCGAATTGGTCGAGCCATTCTCCAGTTATGCTCTTAGCAATAGCAACATTCATTTTTATTATATACTAGCTTCTGCGCGCGACTTCGTCGGCGTGGACTCCGCTCCTATTGGTCTTAGCGTGATGATACATAGCCTATAGCCTTCCTCGATAAATGAGCTATCTAACACTGGAAGAATTTTTCAAATCGGCCCAGTAGTTCCAGAGATTACCGCGTTCAAACAAACAAACAAACAAACAACCAAACAAACAAACTCTTCAGCTCTAGCTTCTGCGCGCGACTTCGTCGGCGTGGACTCCGCTCCTATTGGTCTTAGCGTGATGATACATAGCCTATAGCCTTCCTCGATAAATGGGCTATCTAACACTGGAAGAATTTTTCAAATCGGCCCAGTAGTTCCAGAGATTACCGCGTTCAAACAAACAAACAACCAAACAAACAAACTCTTCAGCTCTAGCTTCTGCGCGCGACTTCGTCGGCGTGGACTCCGCTCCTATTGGTCTTAGCGTGATGATACATAGCCTATAGCCTTCCTCGATAAATGGGCTATCTAAAATTGGAAGAATTTTTCAAATCGGCCCAGTAGTTCCAGAGATTACCGCGTTCAAACAAACAAACAAACAACCAAACAAACCAACTCTTCAGCTTTATATATTAGTATAGATATATAACGTCATCTATGGCGTTACGACAACGACGCGTACGCACCGGAAATTGAAAGGTGCGCAGAATAGGTTGTGCACAAAAACGTAACGATGGTCCTTCGTTCAATACATTTTACACCTCATATTTTTTTCATACTGGGGGCCTTATATGAAAAGCGATTCTTAAGGAGTAAACTCCAATAAAAGAATATTTCATATATTCACTACACTTACTTGTACATTAAATTCTTAGTAAAATAATATTTCATAATGGAATAAATAAAAATTTCCAATGTAGTTTCACTCGTAATCTGAATCAAATTCATCAGTCACTATCCTCATTTCATTTTTTTAAAAGCGACTAGCAGTTACAGAAACATTTCATAGCTGTACAAAAAAAATTTACATCTTTTTTTTGTAAAGGTTTACAACTTTTGATGTATGCGTTTTCATGCAATATCCCGATGCTAGCAGTGTATTCGTAATCTGCGTGACAGATAAAGACACTTTTGTTTACGGATGACTACTGAAAAATGATGTTTTATCAGAGTTTTTCACGAAAACATTTAGGATCCTCTCGGGCTTCACACGCCATACACAAAAGATTCCCATGAATCCCCTGCGGCTTCTGCCGCACTGGAATAAAGTTTTTTTTTTACATAATTTTTCTTTTGAAAAGGTTTACAACTTCTGATGTATATTTTTTCATGGAACATCCCAATGCTAACAGTGTATTCGTAATCTGCGTGACAAATAAAGACACTTTCGTTTACGGATGACCACTGAAAAATGATGTTTTATCAGAGTTTTTCACGAAAACATTTAGGATCCTCTCGGGCTTCACACGCCATACACAAAAATTTCCCATGAATCCCCTGCGGCTTCTGCCGCACTGAATCGGTTAATTATATTAACTGATATGTAAACAAACAAAAAATATATGTATAAATTTTAAGCATTTCAAATATTTTCTCGAATGTCACTTAATTTTTATTACCTTTACATGTATTTGATATAAATATTATTTAAAAAAGCATTCTAAGAATACAATCAATTGTCAAGTTATGTGCTTCACATCACATTAATTTAGCTATTGATATTTATTTATAAAAGGTGTTCGACTCCCAACTGCGTTCCTTCAACTAGAACAGTGGTCGGCAACCTTTTGGTAGGCAAGGGCCACGAGGTGGCCAAATAAACTGAAGGCGGGCCGCACTTATGATTTAAACCCTAGACTCTACCAGTCTACCTGATACCTACAATATAATTGGTCATATCCCATAGAAAAAATGAAAATGCTATTAAATTTTTTAAAACATATGGAATTTAATACGTACACGTAATACTTACATTATACAGCACAACAGCATTTTTGTTGTATGGATTTTTTTTATGGATCTAGCTGCATTTTCTACCCTAATTCTAAATTTTACTCAGATTTTTGCTAGCAGCTCTACATTTTGAGATATGAAGGGTAGCTATTTTTGTCAAAAAAAAACATGGTTTCCCGTCATATAACAATTTATATTTAAACAACATTTTCTTTTATGTAACTTTCTTGAATAAGTTGGAGTTTTACTACTATTCTGGATAATCCAACAGTAGTCAGCCATCATACTTCCACTCCAATAGCCCCGGTAGCGCTCCTCCATGAAGCGAATATCCTGATGAAAGCGTTCTCCCTGCTTCTCGCTTAAATGTCCAAGATTTACAGAAAATCGATCAAGGTGGCTATAAATGAAATGCATCTTACTGCTCATGTTGTATCCAAGGTGCTGAACGTATTATGGTAACTGCTTGATGTGGTCAGGAAAGTCGACGGACTTCTTATTTCCCGAAAAGTTTTTTACAAGCCAAAAAAACTAATTCCAGGTATTTTTTCAGCAGTTGTCATACTTTCAGTAAAATTTACATCGTTTATTAATTTTCTAATTGGTGGTCCTTCAAAAATTCCAGCTTTTAAATTCTCAGCACTAAATTTTGGAAACGATCTGGATATACAGTGGCGTGTAAAAGTTTTGGGCCACCCTGTTTTTTTCCATATAACTGACAAAATATTTTTTCTTTCACTTGTTCTTTGTTCGAGTTGTTTGAGAGGACCATAATAAAGATTATAACGTTAATAATTATATAAAATATAATATTGTACAACGGTAAATGATTTTCAACAGTGTGCAAAAGTTTTGGGCCACCGCAATTCACGAATTTGCCGGACCTTACTGCACAAGATTTTTTGATATTTTTTTCTCATTGGTTTCTAAAAACGCTATGCACAAGGAATATGTTAATAATTACTATTATTTCTGCCTCAATGCCGAAAATTTTTAACAATAAAACTTGAAATATTTAGCTCTGTGAAATTTTGTTCAAACCACGTTCAAACCTTATTCAGAAAAAAATTTCACACGTTTTACACACTATATTGGGTATCCAGTGCTTGTTGTTTGTTTCCAATGGCCGTTGATAGTACTCCATGTAAGCATTATTAACGAAGTCTGACACATTTAAACAGAATTTTTTGAATGTATATTTGCCACAAATGTAACAAAATCTATTTGGATTGTTTACACAGGTCTTTCTAGAGGCATGTTGTGATTGATCTGCAATGTAATGACATTGCAGATCAATCACGTTCATTTGTAAATGACTCGATACTTCCTGAATATCACAGGAAAAAGGGGTTGCAAAAATCTTCTTTGCTTGAAACTTTTCAAACTCACCAAATCTGTCGCTGAATGAAAAATGTCACATCATATATCTGCCAGTATGGTTTTAATTCTACGTGTTACGCGATCGCGGTTCGTTCATGCATTTATGTTGATATTTATAACTTATTTACAAAACATTCGGGGGCCGCAAGTAGGACCTCCGCGGGCCGCATGCGGCCCGCGGGCCGTGCGTTGCCGACCACTGAACTAGAATGTTATGTAGGTGTAATAATGTAATAATCACGTTCCACTTGAAAAAAAACATTGACATTGTGTAAATAGATTATCTAATTTGATAGACTCGTTCAGCTTTATGTCTTTTGTGAGCTCATAAGTATATAGGTAGGGATCCCTAGTACATTTTTTTAACCTGATCAGTAGCAAGCTAACTTTCCGTGAGTAGCTTCATTTTGATGAGACGAACAAAAAGTTCCTCTTCGAAAACTCTCGATTGTGGTAGATAATAGAGTTAGCAGGAGGTAGAGCAGCAGTGAGCGTAGGACCGGGATAACGTACCACGCAATTTGGAGGACAATATTACCATCAAATTATATAAATATTAAGTAACTAAAAGAAAAAAAAATCAGCTGGTTAGTATTAATTTTTGATGACCTTACGAGGTCATCAACTTGATGACCTCGTAAGGTCATCAAAAATTGATTTTTTTCTGATTTTTTTTTCTTTTATTTAGTTAACATTTATATAATTTAATAGTAACATTGTCCTACAAATTGCGTGGTACGTTATCCCGGTCCTACGCTCACTGCTGCTCTACCTCCTGCTAACTCTATTATCTACCACAATCGAGAGTTTTCGAAGAGGAACTTTTTGTTCGTCTCATCAAAATGAAGCTACTCACGGAAAATTAGCTTGATACTGATCAGGTTAAAAAAATGTACTAGGGATCCCTACCTAATACCTATAATTTACTATGAAAATCATTCTATGAGAAAAAGAATTTGCTTTCATATCCAGCTCTTTAGTTGTATGTTGCAAGTCAGTATTAGTATTTCTAAACTCGTATTTTAAAACAAAGTCAAATTTAAAAAAGGGGGGATATTTTTTCATGCAGAATATGCTCTATAGCGCCTACAGAACCCCCATTTGAAGGAACGGAGTAAGAAGTTTGAACATCCAATATAGATTATGCATATATTTTTATACTTTAAAACAAATTATGAGTATGAAAATCCATGTTTTACTTATCACCATACTAATACAATACCTTTATTTGATCTTGTTAAACAAACTATGTCATAATAGGTAGAATATGCCAAGCTTATAAATTATTTTAATTTTTATGTATCCTCTTTTAGTTGGGCAACTCCAGCAGAGCGAACAAAAGTACAAAGGTTTAAGCCAGGGAGCACAGCTGTTGACTCAGAATACCAGCTAAATATTTATGAAAGAAATGTGCAGGTAATTTGTTTTTCAGGTTTAGTTTTCTTGTTACTGTGTGTTTATACTCTTAACAAACTCTTGAACATCAATTTTCGCATTCAGCCTGTAACATCCCACTGCTGGGCATAGGCCTCTTTCTCCGTGTAGGAGAAGGATTGGAGCTTAATCCACCACGCTGGTCCACTGCGGTTAGTGATTATGATCCCTAGTGGCGGAGTAAGCCCGTCAGAGGCCCGAGGCGGCAGAGCTGAAGGAGGCCCATCCAGTCCCGTAAATGTAGTATGAACGCTGGCTGCATGCACGAAAAAGAATGACTCATTGTCCTGTTACGCTAATTGTACGTTTGAGCCGCATCTATCTCTCTTCCACTCAATTGGCCTATATAATTATGTCCGAGGAGATGTTTTGTTATGACCAATTTTTTATGTTTATTTCGTTAAAATCTGGCAAGTGAAATTTAAATTCAGATTAAATTATTTAGGCTAAATAAACATACGTACCTACAATATGGAATGGATATGGGTCGATCCTTACTATGAGTAATGCAAACCGTCGATGTTTTAGGCGTGTTTTAGTTTTTAGAAAAAAACTATAATTATCAACTTAAGATAATTGAAACCTGTAATATCCCACTGTTGGGCATAGGCCTCTTCCCCATGTAGGAGAAGGATCGGAGCTTAATCCACCACGCTACTCCAATGCGGGTTGGAGGATATATTTCCTATTATGAGTAACGATCGCTATCAGGTGTACATGATAACAACTGGGACCGACGGCTTAACGTGCTCTCCGAGGCACGGTGGGGAGACCCACAAGGACTGCACAAACACCTAGACCACGGCAAACATCTTTATGGCCAATACAAATGTTGTCATGTGCGGGGATCGAACCCACAACTGCCCGCGCAACAGCCAATCGCAATCCAGTGCTGTCACCGCTGCGCCAACGCGGAATCGTATTAAACTAATTGTATTTTCTGCTTATTTTCGTGATCTTTGTGTATAAAAATTGTCTATTATTTGTGCGATCTCCCAAATAAATATGTTTCTTTCTTTCTATGGTAATGTTTTTAAAGGTGGTCGACGTTCCTGCGTGGGCACTGGGTACTCTCCTTCGAGTATGCCGCGCCTTGCTCCCTGAGGGTTGCACGCTCAATGTACACGAGCACACCCCTGAACACGAGGAAATACGATACGTTCCAGACAATGAACTACTTGAATTGAAACAACAGCTCGATGATATGGGAGGCAGCCGCCCTGAGAAAAAGAAGAAAAAGTAATTCTTGAAATTTATGTTAGTACTTTTGTAGATATATAGAAATTATATAATAAATAGGTTTTAATGTAAAAAAAAAACATATATTATATTTTCATTTTATTTTACTAAATATTATCTACCCATTACTCATTAGTATAATTATGATTTGTAAAATTTCATTGAACTAAATTCCAGCATTAACTCATTTATGCTATTATTTTAAACCACGTTCTTTTCGCCTCAGCCTATATTGAACATCAATTTTCGCATTCAGCCTGTATCATCCTACTGCTGGGCATAGGCCTCTTTCCTCGTGTAGGAGAAGGATCAGAGCTTAATCCATCACGCTGCTCCAATGCGGGTTGGCGGATATATTCCCTACTATGAGTAACGGTCGCTATTAGGTGTACATGATAACAACCGGGACCGACGGTTAACGTGCACTTCGAAGCACGGTGGGGAGACCCACAAGGACTGCACAAACACCCAGACCACGGCAAACATCTGCATGGCCAATACAAATTAATGTTGTCGTGTGCGGGTATCGAACCCGCAACCGCCCGCGCAACAGCCAGAAGCCAGCGCTGTGACCCCGACAGACCGTCTCAGTCTCTAGCCGCTAGAGCACTGACACGGTCTGTCGGGGGTGCGGTTTCGAACCCCGCTGGATCGAAATTTTGATATGATAATAAAAATATTTAAATACTTTTCGAGCTATGTCTAATAATGCCTATTTACTAAACTATTATTTCGTCGACCTACGTTGTATTTATTATGCCTGATAAAATGATAACTTTTTACTGGGTGTACCGATTTTGATGATTCTTGTGTTCATACACATCGTCCCATTTAAATTATATCGAGATCTGATGACTACTTTTTGAGAAACGCGTATTTACTTGGACTATTTTTATTACTAGTCGATGTAATTGAAGTCGCCTTTTTTTTGTTTGCGAGCAATCACAATAATTATATTATATAATATATTATTATACATAATAAACCTAGGCCTGATTATGTTTATGATAACACATGTAAGTTTCGAAATATCTTTAAAAGTAAATTAAAATTTTGTTAAGATAATTAATAAACAACAAATTAAAATGTATATGTTAGCTAAAAGTCACTCGACTAAAGACTCAGCTTGACAAGTAATTACTTAAAAACTTTAAAAACTAAATAACTAATGATAATCAGTTCCATTTTAGACCTGGTCTATCACAGACAGCTCAATGTTATGTCTTAAGCAGACTGTCCAGTATTATACTAGCAGTTTTTGTACTTGTCTAGTCTAGGCCAGTCTAGGGCATTCGACTTGGTTAATTATGAGGTATTGTGGCAGAAGCTTCAACGTGAAACCTTGCTACTCAGAAACAAAACTCCAAGTGAAACGATGTAATTCAAATTGTTAATGTAAAAATGTAACTATTTTAAAATTTGTTATTGATAATATTGTAACACTAGATTTAAAAAATAATAATCTGCGAAGTGCGAGTCAGACTCGCGCACGAAGGGTTCCGTACCATATCGGCTAGGTAAACAACAGTAGGTAAGTACATTGATTTTAATATCGGGCAAAAAGCGGCAAAAAAGTCACTTTTGTTGTATGAGCCTCCTAAATATTTTTTTTATTATAATTTTATTATTTATTATTAAAGTAAATATACAATTAAGTATTCTGTGAATATTTCAAGTACCATTTACTGATATCGAGCATAAAAGGGCAAAAAAATCGCGTTTGTTGTATGGGAGCCCCCCTTAAATACTTATTTTATTTTTAGTATTAAAATACATATAATTTACAGAAATACATAATTTGTGATAATTTCATGTGTCTGACGCACGGACGGACAGAAGAGGCGAAGTTTTAGAAATAGGGTTCCGTTTTTACCCTTTGGGTACGGAACACTAAAAACGTTACTAATACTATAAGCCCAGAAAAAAAGACTATTATTAGATATTATTTTATTATATAGGCGTTTCAATCAGGTTCTGTTTTTTATACTAAGTATAGGTACCTACCTACAGAGCAAGATTTTGTAATGTTCAGCAGTGCTATTCTCTAAGCGCAAACATCGTTACAGCCTAGATGGCAGCGGCTGTTACAGCGATGAGGGCTATACGGGTATTCCCTAAGATTAGTTTCTACGCTGTTCGACACTAGCGCCGCATGGCTGTAGACGGCGTGACTTGTAAACAAATATTTGTATGTTTTATTATGAAATCGGTATTCTCCAAGCAAAACAGCCACAAACTTCGACCACAGCCTCGGCGTACGCTTACAACTTTTAGTGTCAAACGAAAAGCTACAATTTCGTGGCTGTAGCCAAGGATTTTCAGTCCATTTACATTGTGTTTATTATGTTTTAGTGATATTTTAAGTTGGATTACTCTCTAAAAATGTAAGTATTTAGTACCTAACTAATATGCTTCTTTAAAATCTATTTAGAACTCGAAATACTTAAAGCAGTAATTTATAGAAATATAGGTACATATTTATATTTAATTATGGTTTTTTTTTTGTGAAAACAGGGCCGCAAGAGTGTTGTGTATGTTGTACGTTCTAGAAGAAGCTAAAAGGCTAGACGATTTACACAAAAGACGTCAAAGTCGCAGTATACGCAACCTTGATCAATTAACATCTGACAGAGATTACATACGCAATTACAGACTCACCAAGGATCATAGGAATATTGGAAGACGATCTCATGCCTTTTTTGCCTCAACAAGTACGGCGTGGTTGGCTCAGTCATCACACTAAGGTGATAAAACCGGAACTACCTAAATTCACTACTTATTAATTGATCTTTGTAGTTTAATATACAATCCAGTGCAGTATCTACTATTTATCTTTTGTGTTACAACTTACACCTAGTTCGCACTAGGTTTATGTAGGGGACCCTCAGTATAAGTACGTACATAATAATATTGAGTTATCCAATAACTATGTTAAGCGAATAGTTATTTATTAGTGTAGCAAGACACCTATGTATAAAAATATTACTATGTATTTATATAATACTTATTGATAATTTATAGTGAAACCTGGTTTTTCTATTACTAATCTATTATCATCTACAACTATACATTAAATGACAATAACCTTATTTCTTCCAGATTCTATGCACCCTATCTTTTTTGGCCACTGGAAGCTACCAGAACATAGTTGGAAAATCAATTTTTAATTATGTATCACAGCCATCTGCAAGCCGAGCTATTCATACAATAGTTAATGCACTAAATCATCCCGACATAATTAAAAGTATATAAGATTTCCACAAAATCTTAATGAAAGAGAAACCCTAAAACAAAGGTACTCAAAGTAAATATATTTAAGTCCCCAGTGTCGACACTTTAGCTCTTTGATTCTATCTTTTGTTGCAGATTTTTTGACAAATTTAATATTCCTGGTGTGATCGGCTGTGTTGATGGTACTTTGGTGGCCATGATTCATCCCAAAATACAAAAAGAAAGATATTACTGCAGAAAAGGCTACCATGCTAGAAATGTTTTAATTGTGAGTCTTGTACTATAGAATATAAACACCCATTGGTTTATTAAAAGATAAAAATGCATTACCTACAAATAAAAATATTTAAGTTATCTTGAAAACTGATTTTCCTTGATTTATTAAAATAGGTATAGTCAGTTTGGTCTGTGCTTATGAGAATAGAGATTATATATTATATGTCATTAATCATTTTATAATTTTGAAATAATAAATATTAGATATATATTATATGTTTAAATAATGAATATTATTACTACTAACTATATAATGGTGTTTGCATTGCAGATAAACGACTGTGATCTCAATATATTAAACGTGGACGCTACATTTGGAGGTGCTACACATGACAGCTTCATTTTTAATAATACTGTCATAAAGCATCACCTGGAGCAACTAAACAATGCGGGAGAGACAGCATAATTATTTCTTAGGTACGAAAAAAAGTACGTTGTTTACAGTTAGTGGAAAGGCAGTTGGTAATTTACTTAATATAATATCAATTTTTCACAGGTGATTCTGCTTATGGACAGAGATCCTACTTGATGACCCCATGTGCCAATCCTGAGCCTGGTTCTCCAGAGGAGCATTACAATACACTACATGGTACAGCAAGGAATAGTGTTGAAAGGACCATCGGAATTTTAAAGAGCAGATTTAGATGTCTTCTGGTTCATAGAGTTTTACACTATGATCCAGAAATGGTATCTAAAATCGTTATTGCTTGCTGTATCTTGCACAATATTTGTAATCTCGCTGGATTACCGGTATTAGAGTTGCCACATAATTTGCAAGAAGAAGAAATTCGAGCAAACGAAGTGCTGCAAAATGAGGGTCACGTAGAGCCAGCATCTCTAGGCGCCCTAGAACTTGGTCGGGCTAGACGCCGGCAACTTATAAATATTTTATGGTGTGGGAGGCAATAAATAATAGTGTAAATTCCTTTTTATATACACCGAAAATTTTTTATTTTACTAGTAATAAGTTTTTTACATGTGTGTCATAGTTGTTAATACATGTTAGTACATAGTAAGTACTTATAATTATTTAATTTTAACACTGTAATATTAGAATACAAAATTAAATCACAGCTATTATTTTATTTTGTATCAAAATAACTTGAAATAAAAATAATATGAAAATAATATCCTTCACGCGCCACCAACACCATCGCTTGGTCCAATTGATGGCATTTCCTCTGCCACTACAACATTTCTGTCTCTTTCAGAGGGGGATACCTGTAAATATAAAAAAATACTGTTGAATATTGTGTAAAATTATAGATTAATATAATATTAAATATCATTATAACCCTCTGCCTAATAAACATGTGTAAAGGAATAAGATTCCTTTAAGTTTGTATATAAAGTATGGTACCTCTTTGTATAGCAGTAGTTTTATTTATTTTTTATGAAAAGATTATGACACTTGATAGTAGTCAAATATAAAAGAAATATTTAATTTTAATTTTATTTTATTAAAAGTAATCGGTAAATAACTTTAAATGTCGTTTCTTTGTATTTTCAGGTAGGTTTTATAGGTTTTTATATTTTATGTTTTGTATCATAATGTATTAAGAAAAATTGTATAATAAAATCTTTGTATTTTCAGAGCAACACATTGTTTAATTTTCCGGTTCCAATTCTAAGTATTCAACTAAACTCTTATACATGTATAATCTTTCCAGTACTATAAACAAAAAAGATAATCACATAGAAAGTTCACATTTACACATCTAAACAAACTTAAACATTATGGATATTATTGTACTAACACTACTATAAATTAATTAATTACATACCTTAGCCCACTGCTTCCAATCTTTTATACACCCGTTGCCAACACTGTTTAACACTATAGCTATTTCGGTTCAGCCATTTTGCGTATGGGTCCTAGCATTAGCTGTACGGGCATGTCCAGTGGCAAGGTCTGATCTCACTTCCATGAATCCAATCAATTTCTCCAATTGTACTGAGGATGGTCCAGCGTTACGAAACACTGCAAGCAAGTGTTTAGATTATAAACCAACTTACATTAGAAAAAAAATACTGACGTCGTACGAGAAACATAATAAATATGTGATAGTAAAATAATACTTACTTGTTCAATTTAGATTTTTTATGTTTACTATGCGATGCACAACAGGTTTTACAACAGTATAACGTTTTGTTTAGGATTTAGGTAATACTGATTTACTGAACAGTACCTAAACACATTATTTCACATGTTCCATGTTTCCATGTTTCACAAAATATTTTAAGTGGTTTTCGTGGATCGCTCGAATCGACCCCATATGGCCATATCCAATTCAAAGTATACAAAAGTGGCACTTGACTTTCTAACATTCGATTTCATTTTTTTCATTTCATACAAGTTTTAAGTTTAATGTCTTTCACATGGTTTCGGTTTGATGCTTTTGTTTACAAATAATCTACTTACAGTGACAATTGACAACTCTATTTTAGATTTGACGTCCAGCTAACTTTTTTTTATTAAGTGTCATTTTAAAAGGCAAACGCCACATTTACTAGAAACATCTTTATTTGTTTGTCGGCAATTTGGTATTATTTTTAAACAAATACAGTCAAGTCATTCATAAATATAACTTTGTATTCAAAAGTGCTAATAACATAATTGTTATCACAAAGAAATAGCCAATATTTACGAGATAAAAATATATCGATAGTGCAAATACGGCTGTGCCCATCCCTCAAAAACAGCCTTGCGAACAGCCGTGCGCTCACGCAGCCGAGAGATCGTCGGCGAGATAAAAGAGCTTAGAGAATACGAAAAGTAACGCCTTGACAACAGCGAACGATGCTACGGCTGTGACATCCGTGATCACAGCGACGAGTACAGCCTCAACACGTCGCTTAGAGAATTGCCTAGCAGAATGCTTTAATCATTTCATTCCTATCAAATATTTTAGTCCTATATTAATACAAAACGTGATCGGTTTGTATTGAGTTAACGCAACTACGATGTATTTACATTGCTGTAAGAACTGGGTCGACGACAATCCTTTCCCCACGTCGAAATAGCCGCCTATTAACTTGCAACATCAATCTGGAAGGAATGCTTTCAAATATCCCGAAAATGATAACGTTACCTTACACTATCATTTATAGTAATGCTGCTTCAACTACCGACTAATAAGTATTTGTTGTTTCTAGCTACGCCACCATGTATATTACTTGATTTTATTAGAAAATACTGGTTCTGCAGTACCTACTCTATTGTACAAATAATAAGTACTAGCTTGTGCGCGCGACTTCGTCCCCGTGGAATAGGACCACCCGATTTTGAAACATTCTTCATTAGTGCTACGCTCCTATTGGTCTTAGCGTGATGATATATAGCCTATAGCCTTCCTCGATAAATGGGCTATCTAACACTGAAAGAATTTTTCAAATCGGTCCAGTAGATCCTGAGATTAGCGCGTTCAAACAAACAAACAAACAAACAAACTCTTCAGCTTTATTATATTAGTATAGATATGTAACTAATGATGAATGATAGGTGGTAGGTACCTTGGTTTGAAATATGTATCTATTCAAAGTTGTCGAACCTAACCATTTTGATTAAATTATATAACCAAACCCAATAAATAAGTATTTCATATTACAGTGCGATATGATAAAATAATTGCTTATTATCTACTTGCAATAAATATATGTTTGATACCCACACATATGCATTCATTATTATGATGATTACGAAACTATAATGTTTCTACTTCAAGGCAGGGTGTAGAGAGAGATCAAAGGTAAAACCGGACATTCTGCACGAAAGGTGAACCATCTAATAGATACGTAGAGTTCTAGGTGATTCATGGTAATGCATACGAGTACATATATTCTATTAATGTAAAAGTGAATGAGTTTCCATCTATCGTACATATATTCGTTTTTTAAAGTAAATTGGATGTAGGAGCAAATTACTGAAATGTAAAACCTTACAAGAGCCCCCAAATTTCAGACAAAATTTACTTTTTATTTACCGTAAATGCTAAAATTTATATTTCGATTTAAAATGAATTATTTTTACCCTGATATACGGCGGAAAATTTTCAGAAAATATAATTTCTGTTTATTATCGATATACGACAACCAATCATCAGAATAGTCCAGTCAAATTACGAAATAAAAAAACATTAAATACCACAGTTTGGGGATTATGATGGATCGATAATATATGGTGTATTCTGTGCTTAAATTCCAATTTGGGGGGTTCTCCGAAGGTCATCTCAAGGGCACACGTGAAATTTGAGCGGTGCTTACTTAATTTGGTCCAGTGCTCAGTGCTGTGTCTCGTGTATCTTACTTAGGTCGTGCTGCTTGTTTTTAAATTATTGTTCTTAAACAACTACAAAGTAATTGGTTATAATTTACTTTATATACTTATTACTAGCGACCCGCCTCGGCTTCGCACGGTTGCAAAAATGATCAGTGTTTCTCTACTATATTATGCATGTATTATACATATAAAGTATAAACCTTCCCCTTGAATCACTCTATCTATTAAAAAAAACTGCATCAAAATCCGTTGCGTAGTTTTTAAGATCTAAGCAATAAGCATACATACAGACAGACAGACAGCGGGAAGCGACTTTGTTTTATAAATATGTAGTGATGTTCCAAAGGGGCCCTAAATTTGAGTGTGCCCAAGGTGTGGCCCAAGCGCTCCGACAAGCCCAAAGACGGCACTGCGTTTGATGTTTACTTTACCAAAGTAATGTAATTTCATACAAGGATGTGCTCTATGATTTTCTAAGTGAATTTTTTTGTAAACTTTGTACTTTTGGCAGTACCTAAATAAGCAGTACCTACCTACCTAATCTGTGCGTTAGCCGTTAGGTCTCGGGACTCGGGTTTTGAGTCTATCGTAGGGAATGCAATCCAGCACCCAAAAGACAATCCGCAAATCCGCAAGATTGAGAACATTAATCCCGCGGATCCGCAAGATTTGCAGGATTGTACAATATTTTAGAATTATTAGTCCACAAAATTATTTTCGAAGTCATTAAATGAATGAATATAATTTACTTAGAAGAAACAAATAGTATAATTATATATTGATCAGAAATAATGACAAAAACTAAATTATTTTATGTGAATTAAAGTCTGAAAAAAAATTATACTACGTTTCGTTTTTCGTCGATTTTTTGATAAAAAAAGCGAAATCTGTCCTTTCGAGTACCGACTGCCGACTTGCGCTAATCTAAAATTGATTGATTTGTAGGTACTTTTTTAAAATATATAACTAGGTAGACAAACAAGCGTACTGCTCACCTGATGGTAAGCAATTACCGTAGCTTATAAACGTCTGCAACAACAGAAGCATCACAATTCACAAGCGCGTCGTCGACCTTATACCCAATTCCCTCCAGGAGCTCTGGTCGCCTTACTCACCAACACGAACACAACACTGTTTGAAAGCAGTATTATTTAGCTGTGATCTTCTGTAAGGTCGAGGTACCAGTCGGGCTGCTCCATATTTGAGCAGTCAATTTCCTGCTGTGCCCTATCATATCTTTGTTTCACTCACACTCATACATAAAATACATCCATCCTACTTTGTCAAACGACCGATAGATAGTAAAAAACCAAGTAATTTGTATACTACGTACTAGACATGCGCAAAACAGTGCACTGAAATGTAATGTAATATTACATTACATTTCGTACGGAGTAATATGGCATCACACCATCACACCGAACATTACCCGAAATGTGTACTGTTCGGAGTGAGTTATTTCTTATGAAATTTCCTATATCACGTAATTTTCATCACACCAAACATTACATGAGATGTTTAAATGTACTGTTCGGTCTACTACGTAGTCAAAGTACGTAGTAGACGAAACATAGTCACTTTAGCATTAAAAAAATTGTAAATGAGTTGGAAACTAGCTGAAAATTCAGTTATTTTTTATTTTATTTTTTTGGTTTGATTTTCTAAATTGTTTTAAAATTAGCTTTGATTTGTAAAAAAAGTTGATTTCCTTTCTTAATTAAGTAATAAGTAACCCCAAGGAAAATTGGGATTTTTTTATTCCAGGCTTAGGACAGGTCAGGCAATACACATGGACAAGTTAATTAATACTAGATGCGAACCGCGATTTTATCCGTTTAGTTTCGTTTCCCGTGTGATGAAAATAATTTGTGTAGCGCATCGCCGTGTCTCATTCAGTACAGTGAAGTTAGACAGAGCTGGATATAGCAAACAGATAAGAAATCCGACATTCCGACCGAACAGATCGCGTAATGTCAAGTGTGATGTGTAATGCTTCATTTCGTCGAGTAATGTGTGATGCCATATTTCATGTTCGGGTAATATTACGCGTAATGTATCAATTGCATTACTTACACATGTCTACTACGTACACCAGTATACAAATTACTTGGTAAAATACATTACATAGAGATTCACCGAAGCTTCTTGACGACTGTTTGGTTTTTGCCTGATAAATAATTTCTTTATATTGAAGGGTAAACAATAAAAACAAAATGATTCGACCAATAAATGAAGTCAATCGACCTGAAGGTATAGGTAATTATGGTATTTTCGCGCGTAGTATCCTTGCTTTACGAAACTACATACTACAAGTCATGAAAATAATGGTACAAATAGCATAATTATACTACGAAATCCAACACTTTTCGTGCCGTACACATTGTTATGCGAATTCAGGCTGGAAAAAATAAAATCTTGCAAATCTTGCGGATCCCGCAGGTGTAATCCCGCATTTGTAATCCCGCTAATTTTATGCGGGATCCCGCATTTGCGGGATTGCGGATCCGCGGGATTGCATTCCCTAGTCTATCGTGATGTTTATTTTCTTGGCGGACTCAGCTGTAAACCAACAAGTTTTCTAACAGAAAAAGGCTTGAATTTATTCCGGTTGAATTAACATTACTAAGCTAAAGCTAATATACAAACTTTTCGCCTTATTATATTACTAGCTGTACCCACGACTTCTTGGAATAATGACTTTGGACAGCATTTTTTGGATATATCTTTTGGTTTATTTTGGATTATAAACACCGTTCGTTTGGATATTTACATGTTCAACGTAATTATTCTTTAAATTGGCGTAACTTTTTTATATATGAACCAATTAACATAAAACAAACACTGCAGAATGTTAAGTGAAGCTTACAACAATACCTATATTAGTTACAAACCACATCGAAATCGAATTAGCCGTTTCTGAGATTAACGTGCGCAAACATTACATTTACATTATATGTAGGTATCTATTGATTATAGACTTATATTGTTGTCCCAGTTTTCTCTAACCGTTAAGTCTACATAATAATATGTATATACTTATAGGCACAAAGTAAATAACAATTAGTTAGTATATAAAAGTTGTTGTTGTTATTGGTTCATAATCAGTTCTAAACTTTACCTTCGTGTATCAAATACACATTTTGTAATACATACCTACATACATTAGTTATGAAATACATTCATGGTCACTAGACTCATATGCTATCGTTAACCTATTCTTTGTAAGATATACAAAAATTAACAGTCAATGAAAAAAGCGTTTCCAATCACTTTTAATCAAAATACTAATTCACCTTGCAAACAATTTGCATACTGTTATCTTATTAAAACAAATACATATTACGAATATATATATGAAATAATGAACTGTTATTAATAATTCTGACTATTGGTGATCATGACGTAGGTATACGAGTATATTATGCTAATGAGATTAGTCGTTACTCGTCAGTAACCTATCTTGAAATCAAATATCTTAAAGTAAAATATCTAGAAATCATTGATGAGTGCAAAATAAAAGAAATACCAACCCCTACGTTGTTTGCATCAGTAGGTACACAGTAACTAAAGTAATTAAATATTCGTTTTCAAATAACATACTATTATGGCAATCTATACTAATATAATAAAGCTGAAGAGTTTGTTTGTTTGATTGTTTGTTTGTTTGTTTGAACGCGGTAATCTCTGGAACTACTGAGCCGATTTGAAAAATTCTTTCAGTGTTAGATAGCCCATTTATCGAGGAAGGCTATAGGCTATATATCATCACGCTAAGACCAATAGGAGCGGAGTCCACGCCGACGAAGTCGCGCGCAGAAGCTAGTCAGTAATAAACTCAACGCGTAAACAGAAAGGTTATATCGTACTCGTATTACGACAGATGCAGCTTAATTATTTATCTTAAATCTATCCATGACCTGCGTCCGGCAATCTACGTTTTGTTCGCTTAGTAGTTTAGTCTTTTAGTCACATTTGTAATAAGTATTCAGGGCGCACAACTTGCTCATTGTCGACTCTCCTATATCGTCTCGTTTGGCAAACAAATGATATCTAAGTGTTCAGATTTTCTACTGGACTGCCCAGTGCCCACTAGACTGACTATACCTATTAAAACAGCGTAAAATAAAAAAAGAAACTGCCTGTAAAATAAATATTGAAAATAAATAAATAAACGTATTACCCTAGTACCTACTATTTCGATGTAGGCATCATGTAGCCACCCTACCTACATCGGCTACATCTACTTGGGTATAGGTACTAAAATCTCTGATTGTAAGAGTAAAATGCGTGAAAATCTACTCTACTTATATATTATTGACACAATAATCTTGTATGATTCTTTCATTTCTGACAATCAGTAATAAGTAATTTCTTTCGAATTTCTCAGGGCTCATCATCAGTTGAGTTAACCTTAGATCATTTGAAACAAAAAATAATTGTGTTTCCTCGCAAACGAAAAAAAAACCGACTTCAATTACATCGACATGTAATACAGAATACAGAAGACCACAGCTAAATTTAATAATACTGTTTTCAAGCAGTATTGTGTTCCTGTTGGTGAGTAAGGTAACCAGAGCTCCTAGGGAGGATTGGGGATAGGGTCGGCAACGCGCTTGCGAAGCTTCTGGTGCTGCAGGCGTCTATAGGCTACGCTACGGTAGTCACTTACCATCAGGTGAGCCTTACGCTTGTTTTTCGACTTACTTACATTAAAAAAAATACAACGTAATAAGACGAAAAAATAGTCAAGTAAATACGCGCTATTAAATATTACTCAAAAATTTGAAATCAGATCTCGATCTAATTTAAACAAAACTACATAACAAGTATTAGCCTTAGATCATCAAAATCGGTACACCGAGTAAAAAGTTATGCGGTAGAGTATAATACAACGTAGGTCGTCGAAAAAGTAGTCAAATAAATACGCATTATTAGGGTGGATTTAGAAGCTAGAACAAGAGCATTCTTTCTTGATTTTTATGTGTAAACGAACACTCGTATTCATATAAATAACAACGAAAAAATGCTCTACGCCTGTTTACACTAAAAGAATTTGATATGAATTTGATATAGTGGGGATAGAATGAGCATTCGCTCGTCTGATGTAAATCGACCATTAGATATAACTCTAAAAGTACTTGTCAGATCTCAATTAAATTAAAATGGGACCACATGACACGCAACACCTTTCAATTAAAACAAAATTGATCGAAATCGGTCCACCCAGTCATAAGTTCTGAGCTAACATACCTACATAAAAAAATACCTACAGTCGAATTGAGAACCTCCTCCTTTTTTGGAAGTCGGTTAAAAAGAATAACATTAATCACAAAGAAAATAATGTCGAACAAATCGATGTATAGGTACAAAAAGTTACTTTTACGCATAATAGTCTTCAATTTTTTTTTTTTTGTGGAACTGATAACTGGTGCTTGTTGCAGTCTGATTTAAATTACATCGAGATCTGATGATTTCTTTTTGAGTAATTTTTGATAACGCGTATTTACTTTACTATTTTTGTCTACCTACGTTATATTACTTGATAGTAGGCTTTTTTCGTTTGCGAGCAAACACAATTACATAATATTGCTAAATATAGATCTATATTGCATATTGGGAAATAAGTAAAAATATTAGGTAATCTTAAAAGATCTATTGATCAGGATATAATATGATAGTACCTAATGCAAAAAATATGCTTATTAAGGGAAACAAGTAGTAACAAATTGTGGGCCAATTTAAACAATCTACTAGGGGAGAGTTGGTAATTACCAAGCCCCTAAGGACTTGGACCTATAATCAGGAAACTGTTTGATATTAAAAGAAACCAAAATTAAGTAATTAGTAGGACATTTATTTAGGTACGAACACTGTATAACAAAAACTTCCAAAATTTAAACAAAAAGTAATTAATAATTATTGTCGATTTACAAAAAAAAGGAAAACGCGGTATTGTCAAACATGGTCTGACAAAACCGTGCCACATTAATTGCACACAAATGGGTAAGTAATAAAAGTAAAAATAAAAAAATGGATACCAGCCTAAGTAATTTTCTTGCGTGAAGTTATAGGGACACCCAATCTTTTAACCGACTTCCAAAAAGAAGGAGGTTACTCAATTCGACCGTATATATTATATATTTTTTTAAATATATGTTCGGGCATAACTTTGTCGTTTATAAACCGATTTTGATAAAAAAAGTGGAAGTGTTGGAAAGTGGATATCCCAAGTTTGGTACCATGATAAAGAAACCAGGATCTGATGATGGAATCCCAGAGAAATTGAGGGGAACCGCCCCCAGCGCGGAATTATCAAACTTCATCATTTTATTTTTTTACCTCAAAATTATATGGAAAATATTATAAGTACGTAAAAAAGTATTCTGACATTAATTCTACAGTATACCAGCATTAAAAATGTATCACGATTCAGCCTGTGATATCCCACTGCTGGTCATAGGCCTCTTCCCCATGTAGGGGAAGGATCGGAGCTTAATCCACCACGCTACTCCAATGCGGGTTGGCGGATATATTCCCTACTATGAGTAACGATCGCTATCAGGTGTACATGATAACAACCGGCACCGACGGCTTAACGTGCTCTCCGAGTCACGGTGGAGAGACCCACAAGGACTGCACAAACACCCAGACCACGGCAAACATCTGTATACTCAATAAAAATGTTTGTCATGTGCGGGAATCGAACCCGCAACCGCCCGCGCAACAGCCGATCGCAAACCAGTGCTGTGACCGCTGCGGCTGCGCCAACGCGGCGTCGTAAAAATGTATAATATCAAAGTTTTACAATATAAATACAGTATATATTATCTCTTTCCGAAAGTATACGAAAAATTATAAGGAGTGACGAAAAAAACATACAGCAGTTTACAGCACGTGCTATCTCAATCGTCGCGGGGACAGTAATGGGGGGTGTGTAGGGAAGGGTGTAGGCATGTCCGTCTTCGATGTATACGCACTGCATAGTAGAACTAGTGGATAGTTTTTGAATTATGCTAGTTTTTAAATACCGCGCGGAATTATCAACCGCGCGGTATTACCCAACTCTCCCCTACCTATTTATAAACGGCATTATTCAGATGGAGAAGGTTAGTTTTGTCTTATTGTTTGTTTGACTATACCTACTATAATGGAGTAACCTACACGTGGTATACGTTTTATATAGGATTCACTAGATTTTTGTCCTTAAATTACTTCAATAGCCATAAAACGCGCATTGATGATTAAATAAGCGTCTCAATCTCAAACATTACTTAACCAAGGTAAGAGGTGCAAGATTACGCAAACTGCGAAATGTTAGGATCAAATTGAGATGTGTATCGAGATGTTTCGTTCAACTTTAGAATGCTCACCATTAGTATGATTTATTATTTGTAGTTTTATGCAATTTTCAGTGATTACGATTTTTTTTTCAAGTTGTCGGTTAAACAAAAATATAGTTAGCCGCATAAAAATGTATGCATTTCATTTACATATTTGTAAAAACACAATACTTAGCATATAATTTAATACACATAAAATAACTAGATTAATACACGTCATAAAACGACTAGCCCGTTGGCGCAGTTTGTAGTGACCCTGCTTTCTGCTCCGGGGGTCGTGGGTTCGATTCCCACCCCGAGTCTGGGAGTAATATACATATTTATTTATATAATATGTAGTATTCATATGTATGTTTAATTGTTTATCGAAAAAAAAATGTAACTATACCAGTCGGCTGTTACCTATAACACAAGCATTAAGTTGCTTACTTTAGGAACAGACCGTTTGTGTGTGTGTGTCGTATATATTTATTTATTTATTTATAAAATCACTATATTCAATATTTTATTTTATATTATTAATTGTGTACCTAATAATTAGGACGATGCTCTAGTGTAGTGGCGCCCGCCGTAGCGCGTTTGCGTGCGCCCACCTAAACATCGGCGGTTTGCGGGTTCGATGCCCCCTCGAAATGTATTATTGTTTTTGTACAAATATTTGTTTCGGGTCTTGATGTCTGTCTTTAGCGCCGTGGCTCGGAAAGGACGTGAGATGTTGTTTGTAATCATAAACTGACAGCGATCGTTTCTCTTAATAGGGAATAGCAATAGGTATGTACACTACCCCGCAATTTAATTTTGATAATTAAAAAAAAAACACGAACACTTACTGTTGCGCTTGCGGTCGCTGGTTCGAACAAAACAATATTAAAAAACAGTAACAACGAAATATTAAATTACAATCGTCACACAACATCTTAATGTGAATAGCAACGATTTTTATTACAAAAGTAATAAAATACAATACAATACCTAGGTACTTACATATTTAATGTTTTTATAACCTCTAAAGCATGTTTCATTATATTATAATGGACGCTGTGCGACCAGCGACGAGTGCGCAGGAAGCTTAAAGTAGGTATACTAGAATGTCGACCCGTGAGTGCACTAGAGGGACGGGGTGGGTGGGTTCGCTTGCCCGCCCTGTAGCGCGAAAGCGCGGTTTGCCGGCTGGGTTGTGCTGGCTCCCTGGAGGTTTGCTCAGTTGCTGGTGCAACCCGGCAGACGTGATGTGTGAGGGGCGGGCTGTGCTGGCTCCCTGGAGCTTTAAGCTCGGTTGTAGGTGCAGTCCGGCGGACCCGTGGGGTAGTTGCCGGGTCGTGCTGGGCTCCCTGGAGCTTTGCTCGGTTGCTCGGTGTAATCCGGCGTTGGAGGTCGGGCGGGCCTGACCCCCAACGCCATGATGCCGCCATGACGCTTCTGAACATGTGTCCCCATTCTGCAGACGGTAGACTGGTCCGGTTGAGCGTCCCCTAAGTGGGGTGGCCGGCTGGGGGTCGGGGGATCCTCGGCTGGCTTGATATCCCACGTCGTTGGGAAGGGTGGTATTGTGGGTGCCGCCCCTCTGGGTGCCGGGGCCCGGATGTTTACATTCGGGCCAACCGCCGGGGCGGGGTGGAGACTGCTAACGCGACCCCATCTCGCCCCACTCAGGTGGATGTCTGCTCACACGTGGATGGTTTTTGGTCAGTAGGAGTCTGACATAACCCTCTGGTGCCCCCGCGCCGGAGGGTATCCATGATGGATTTTCCCCACGTAAAAAAAAGGTATACTATCTATATCTATACTTATTATAAAAATAAGTCCCCCGGCCGCGTCTTTCTGTCCTCCTGTCTGTCTGTCTGAACGCGATAAACTCGAAAACTATGCAACGGATTTTTATACGGTTTTTAACAATAGAAAGAGTGATTCTTGAGGAAGGTTTAGGTATATAATTTATTATGTTTGAATGTAAATTAGCAGAAATACGGCGATAAATGTTGAAGAGGCCGCAAAAAATCTCGCCAACGGGGAGCTTTCCACGCGAACGCTGCGTAAACTAGCAAAGATATAGTTGTATAATGTACTAGCGAATTCAAAATCTATAAAAATTCTACAAAAAAGTCCGCGATAGCATATCTCTATCTCTTAGGGTTGACTTACAATAACCACTTTTATGTTCAAATTTTTAATTAAAAACATTACGTTATTTTCAAAGATATTTTCTTTAGTTCAGTATTAATCCTTATCCAAATGAATATGATATTTAGCTTAGGCATTTAATGCAGATTAAAATTGCCCTTCACACTATATTAATCAGATAAATAGTTTTTGAGATATCATCGTTAGAAGTAATTAACGGCGAAACATTTAATGCTCGGCGAGCTAGCGTTCTTTCCTTGAGATGCCTATGGCGCGGGCGAGTCCATCCCCTCTGCCCCGCATCGCTCGACCGCCTGCTCATGCTAATAAAGGAAATCGAAGAATACCAAAGATCGTTTTATCGAACTTTTTTTAACTTTTTTGTTAAATTCCACGCGGACGAAGTCGCGGGTACAGCTAGTAATGTATAAGTACTCTAAGGCAGGAAGGGTGACAAATACCGCAGTGGCGGATTTACAAATGTGCCCCCAGTAGGCTATTCAATTTTTGCTGCCCCTAACAAGCTCTAAAACTCGATACCGGCCTATATATATAGGCCGTTTGGATTGGTATCGAGTTTCCCATCCTAGTACCTACAGTCTAAAACGGCCAAGCGATTATTTCGGCTGACCTTGTGGGCATGGCCTTGGCCATTCATTTTCTGGATCTATATTATAACGTTTAAAAAATAAAATTGTCGCTCCCTAGAATTAACCGCCCTAGGCTCCAGCCTACTCAGCCTTAGTTTAAATCCGCCACTTTATACGCTGCTCAGATAAAGATCGCTTTGAGGTTATTTCTAAATAGGTATTGCGCATCGGACTTCGTTCCTGTGGAATAATAGTAACATAAGGCAAATAATACATTTCTAGGCACTTCCAATCAATGACGACATTCCATACAAGAATTCATTAAAAAAAAACTTTGAAAGTGTAGTGTATCCTTACAGTTACTCTAACTGACACTCTTGAAGTCTTGAGTAAGAATTTTTAGACCTACGTCGCTACAGGATGAGCAGCCTCTTCGCTTGGCGTAACAAAATACAGTCAACCATATACTCACCTTCACAGTTTCCGCTAGCACCATAGATTATATTACATACACTGTACATATCTACCTAGCTAGAACAGTGTCTGCCTCTTCTTATTTTGTGAACTTGGAATTTGACTTTTAACAAGTCTCTGAAGTTAAGCTGCATGATTAGTTGAAGTTAAGTTGATTAAGAACAAACCATGAGATTTACCAATTATGTTTTGTAGTTTACGATATAATTAGGTAATAAAGGATAACGCAGAAGATATCATAGATACTTATCAAGATAGTGAAAATACGTAGTTACAAAATTATAGATAGACAGACGGACAAAAATGAAAGAAATTAACTTTCAATTTGAGTTTGAAGTTTGTTCATATAGTTTCCTCAAAAATAGAATTGGAGCTGTTACAGTTTTTTTTAATGTGCAGATGAAAGATGTGTATTTATAGCATAGTAAAGAATATAGTCACCCCCTCTCTTCCCGTGGATGTCGTAAGAGGCGAGGAACATACAAAAAAAAATTTAGCCGAATTGGTCGAGCCATTCTCCAGTTATACGCATAGCAACATTCATTTTTAGGGTTCCGTACCCAAAGGGTAATAACGGAACCCTATTACTAGGACTTCACTGTCCGTCCGTCCGTCCGTCCGTCTGTCACCAGGCTGTATCTCAAGAACGGCTATAGCTAGAGAGTTGAAATTTTCACAAATTATGTATTTATGTTGCCGCTATAACAACAAATACTAAAAACAAAATAAAATAAATATTTAAGGGGGGCTCCCATACAACAAACGCGATTTATTGCCTATTTTTGCTCGATATCAATAAATAGTAACAGGTAGGCACTTGAAATATTCACAAAATACTTAATTGTATTTAATTTACTTTAATAATTAATAATAAATAATAAAATGAAAATAGTAAAAAATATATTTAGGGGGCTCATACAACAAAAGTGACTCTTTTGCCGCTTTTTGCCCGATCTCAATGTACCTACTGTTGTTTACCTAGCCAGTGGTACGGAACCCTTCGTGCGCGAGTCCGACTCGCACTTGGCCGATTATTTTTATTATATAGATACTATAATATTATAAAGCTGAAGAGTTTGTTTGTTTCTTTGAACGCGCTAATCTCAGGATCAACTGGTCCGATTTGAAAAATTCTATCATTGTTAGATAGCCCATTTACCGAGGAAGGCTATGTAAGGCTATATAATTATGCTAATATTATGCCAGTTACTTTAAATTAATATTAAAATTTGTAATATACGTGTTTTCGTAGTATTTAGTTCTGCTTTGTTGCCTATTTATTTCATGCATTACATACCTAGTCATATATGTATACATGTGTATACTTACATAATTATAATATATACATGTTTATATATGTATAGTAGTAGTTCATACGTTCTAACGTGATTAAGAATGTGCGAATAAATAATCATAAATGAGACAGGGACAAAAAAAAAACAAAAACAAAAACACTGTAATTTGTAAAACAATGGAAGTAAGAGTTTTACATTAACATTATATTTGACCTTGACAACTCTATGAACCTAGTAGAGTAGGTAAACATGGCTGTATTTTAAGACTATATTTGTAGTAAAAGCCAATGATTGTGATTTTTTACTAATTGTGACTAAACTAAAAATTCACGATACAACCTTAGATTAAAACCCTTTTTGTTTTAATCTATGGATACAACCGAAAGTAGGTACCTATAGTAGTAGGTACGTAATAGGTATGAATAGATATCGTTATATATAAATAATTTCTTTAAATTATGTGATCAAAGATTGTAATGTATTTTTTTTATAATAATTAGCATATTATAATTTTGAAATACATTGTGTGTTAGTTAATAAACGATTATTGTTTTTATGGACACCATTTTGATGAAGTGGTACGAGAAGTCCCCTTAACGCTGTGGTTTCGGGGTCGATTTCCTCTCATTGCAGACATTTCGATCGATCACGATTCAGCCTGTAATATCCCACTGTTGGGCATAGGCCTCTTCCCCATGTAGGAGAAGGATCGGAGCTTAATCCACCACGCTGCTCCAATGCGGGTTGGTGGATATATTCCCTACTATGAGTTACGATCGCTATCAGGTGTACATGATAACAACCGGGACCGACGTCTTAACGTGCTCTCCGAGGCACGGTGGGGAGACCCACAAGGACTGCACAAACACCCAGACCACGGCAGACATCTGTATGGCCAATACAAATGTTGTCGTGTGCGGGGATCGAACTAGTGGTGGTTAATATAGCATATAGCATAAAAGTATAGCATGCTAAATGTTTATAGCAGATAGCATTTGCTATACCGACTATGACTTCGTGCTAAATCTATAACGTCTCAAACGCTAAACGTACACAGTGCGCTGCAGCGAGGCTAGAGCGGGATAACATTACTTTTTAGCGTTTTATAGTCTCATCTCTGCGAACTATTTTGCGTATGGTCCACTCACGAAAAAAAACTGTCATTACCAATTTTTATTTTTATTATAAATCAATGTACGAATAAAATTTTCCTAATACAGTGACCAATAAAATAAACATCATAACACTTTAAGATGCTACAAAAATAACTTATAAATTAAAAATTCAATTTCAATACCTCACCTTTCAACACAATAATATTTACACTTAATACTTTTTATACACATTACCACTTATTATTATTTAACACATATTTACACTTATTATTAATTATTATTTAATCACTGTCGCTGAGGGGGGAAATCCCAAAATCAAATCACACTTAATACTAACACTAAATAAAACAAAATTAATACTAACACTAGATAAAACAATTAAAACTAAATAAAACAAACTGAATACTATAACACTAATAAACTAATTACTAATACTAGTCCTAAGCCTGGAAAGTACGAGTATGAAGGAAAGTTCATTGATCTATAACGCTTCATGAGATATTATTACATTCTTTCGTGTACAGCGCGTTGGGGGCCATCCATAAATTACGTCACACGAATTTCTCGATTTTCGACCCCTCCCCCGTCCTTGTCACAGATGGTCACATTTATGAGACCCCCCCCTACCTAGTGTGACGTCACATATTTTTCAATTTTGCACGAGCAAACTGATGACAGTTTCGACATTATTTTTATTTTCATTTTAATAAAAGTCAATTCGCCAACAAAACAAATAAAACTTTAATTTTTGAAGTTAGTTAATGTCTCCGCGTATAGACTGCGCGGCCAAGTTTTGTAACAATGTGCTATAATTATAGCATATAAAATAGCATGCTAAAAAAATTTAGCATTTAGTCTATAGCATGTTTATAGTTTATAGCAGATTTGAACATCATAGGATCGAACCCGCAACCGCCCGCGCTACAGCCAATCGCAATCCAGTGCTCTGACCGCTGCGCCAACGCGGCGTCGCAGACAGACAGAGAGAGATGTTGCAGACATTTGTATTTGTACAAATAGTCTGTAAAAGAAAGTACATCATTGTGGGTGTCCCCACCGTTCCTTGGTAAATTGGTAATATACGGATAGTACATCTGATAGCGAACGTTACCTACTCAAGATAGGATAATTATCTATCAACCCGCAATGAAGCACAGTGGTGGATTAAGGTCATTCTTTTTGTCCATTCTTTTTCATGGAGAGGCATATTGTGACCTGCAGACTTGCAGAGTGATGCTTACTAGCTGATTCAGTTAGTTCATTAATCGGCTTGTAACGCACATAGGCATTATATTAGAACCTGCACAACGTTAAAATTAAAGATGAAGAATCTATGTTTATTTTACCGATTCAAATAAATAATCTAAATATTCATTTTTAATCCTACATATAAATACGTGATAATCGTGAGTAAGGTAATTACCTATTTAAACTAAAATATAATTACTAAAATAGTAATAAATTTTATTTCTTCATATAATATGTAATTATAAAAGTTGGAAGGTACTTACGGATTTGCGTACCATTAAAAAACCAAAAGGCCGACTGAACCTTGAACGTTATAGAGATCCAGTTGTTTTTGATCTTAAGTTATAATTACTGTTTACTTGACTTTGTGGCCTATTCTGCATTCAAAGTATTAAAATAAATAATAATCATCACCATTCGCTAATATCGAAATCTGATATCGTCAAACTTATATAAATTTGGAAACATACCTACCTATCTAATTCTTGTGTTCTAAAACAACATTTTATTTCACAAATTATTCATTTCGTAAGATGAACACATGTTTTTTTTTCGTTAAACAGTTGTAAGCCGCTTTTGCAACTAACTACATAATATAAACTATTTCAATCCAGATTACCTATTAGGTATTACTCGTAAGTTTGCTGTGTGGCTACGGCACAGAATTTAGCCTCCCCCTCTCTTCCCGTGGGTGTCGTAAGAGGCGACTAAGGGATAACACAGTTCCACTACCATCTTGGAACTTAAAAAGCCGACCGATGGCGGGATATCCATCCAACTGCTGGCTTTGAAATACACAGGCCGAAGACGGGCAGCAGCGTCTTCGGTGCGACAAAGCCAGTCCTGCGGTCACCAACCCGCCTGCCCAGCGTGGTGACTATGGGCAAAACACATGAGTTCACGTCATTTTCGGCGCGAACTTGTGTAGGCCTAATGCCTATGTCCAGCAGTGGACTGCAATAGGCTGAAATGAATTACTCGTAAGTGCAGAACATCCATGAGAAAATAATATTTAGCATTATTCTAGTCTAAAGTAAAAAAATTATAAATAAAATACCTAACTTTTATAAACGTAAATAAAATGTTGAATAAATTATTTAATTTAGTACCATTTACTGTTATCTAAGATATTAGTGACATGAAAAAAATATAATTACAAATTATAAGTGTCTTTTGTTTAATTTCTCAATTCCCAACATTCACAGAAATATATCTACATAATTTAGTGAGTGGCATGTGCGTACTAATAGTATGAGAACGTGATCTAGTAAAATCTGACGGCAATTACTTCATCACGCGCTGCAGTGCAATGTTCGCATTTGAGCACAATGTTCACACAGGGATGTAAGACTTAATTATGCGATCTTAGACGGAAAGAATAACGCTTGAATTGAGAAATATGACTGTTATAATTTTTGTGCAAACAAACGTTGGCAAACCAATTCAACAAAGAGGATACCTACCTACCTTATTAATCTTTCACAGGAACATGGAACAAGCAATTATCACAAGTTTTGCTTTTCACTATTAGTTACCACATTCTTCTCTATAGCCCATGTTCAGATGACGAGCCCTTAACGCGCGTTTACAACTACATACATTTTATTCAGGCCGTACAGTACATGTTAACGCGCGTTTTAATAAAGCGCGCGCTCAACGCTGCGCTAGCGCTCGACAGTTGTCAACGCGCGTTAACGCGCGCTTTGAGATCATTGGATTTCTATCATTCTATGTTACCGTTCAGTTGAGCGCGCGCTTTCGATTTCGACGCGAATGGACGTATTTTAGGGTTCATCAGTATCAGTACTCAATGTGATTAAGAGATTTTCTTCTGGTGAAATGCTATAGGGCACAGCGTTTTTATCTATTACGACTTCATCGTTTATGAAAGGCAAGATGCCAGTAAGTCATCATATGACTTGAAGGAAATTCTGAAGTACTTAAAAAATTTGAGTCCGAATTGCCTTAATTTAGGGTACAAAATTATGTGGTGCATGTCGGTCACCTCCTCGTGGTGTACCCTGGGCAACGGGACGGGCAGCAGTATCGCAGTCGCGGTACTGCTGCTCGTCGCGGCTAACGACTGACTTGAGGGGTGCGCTCCGGGTACTGCTCGACCCGTGAGCACACTAGAGGGACGGTGTGGGTGGGTTCGCTTGCCCGCCCTGTAGCGCGAAAGCGCGGTTTGCCGGTCGAGTTGTGCTGGCTCCCTGGAGCCTTGCTCGGTTGCTGGTGCAATCCGGCAGACGTGATGTGTGAGGGCTGGGCTGTGCTGGCTCCCTGGAGCTTTAAGCTCGGTTGTTGGTGCAGTCCGGCGGACCCGTGGGGTAGTTGCCGGGTCGTGCTGGGCTCCCTGGAGCTTTGCTCGGTTGCTCGGTGCGATCCGGCGTTGGAGGTCGGGCGGGCCTGACCCCCAACACCATGATGCCAGGCGTTGGAGCTCAGGCCTGCCCGACTTGGAGGGGGGGACGCTCCTGGACATGTGTCCCCATTCTGCAGACGGTAGACTGGTCCGGTTGAGCGTCCACTAAGTGGGGTGGCCGGCTGGGGGTCGGGGGATCCTCGGCTGGCTTGAGATCCCACGTCGTCGGGAGGGGTGGTCTTGTGGGTGTCGCCCCTCTGGGTGCCGGGGCCCGGATGTTTACATTCGGGCCAACCGCCGGGGCGGGGTGGAGATTGTTAACGCGACCCCATCTCGCCCCACTCAGGCGGATGTCTGCTCACACGTGGATGGTTTTTGGTCAGTAGGAGTCTGACATAACCCTCTGGTGCTCCCGCGTCGGAGGGTATCCATGATGGATTTTCCCCACGTAAATATAAAAAATAATAAAAAAGGGTACAAAATTATGTACTGGCTTTCAGTCAACCGTCAGTTTCTGCCGTCAGTATAAAATCACCGTTAAAACTGTTTCTATGTCCATCATCGACAAATGCAAGAACTGTACTGAACCATGGCGCCTGGCGGCTGCGGCAACGCGCGTTCAACGCCTGACCCAGAGCGCGTGTCATGTGAACGCCGTAGAAAAAATTAGCGCGCGTTCAACGCGCGCTAAGCGCTCGTCATCTGAACATGGGCTTACCTATATTTAGTTATTTTACTGTCAAAAGTACATTATACCTACTCGTATTTAGAAGCATTATTGGGTGATTCTTTGAAAGCGAGGGTAAATGACTAATTCATCTGGCTTAAATTTATTTTTAGTATTAGGTACAAGTTTAAATATTAGTTTATCTAGGTCATTAAATGAATTTAATTTATATAAAAGGCACTGCTTTGCTCCCAGTAATTTATGATTTACTGTGTGCAGATGAATTAATCAGCCAGATGAATGATGACGATCGCAGAAGAATGAGATTTTGCAGATTTATTATCTATTTTTGAGGAAACTATATGAACAAACTTCAAACTCAAATTGAAAGTTAATTTCTTTCATTTTTGTCCGTCTGTCTATCTATAATTTTGTAACTACGTATTTTCACTATCTTGATAAGTATCTATGATATCTTCTGCGTTATCCTTTATTACCTAATTATATCGTAAACTACAAAACATAATTGGTAAATCTCATGGTTTGTTCTTAATCAACTTAACTTCAACTAATCATGCAGCTTAACTTCAGAGACTTGTTAAAAGTCAAATTCCAAGTTCACAAAATAAGAAGAGGCAGACACTGTTCTAGCTAGGTAGATATGTACAGTGTATGTAATCTGTTACAGTTTTTTTTAATGTGCAGATGAAAGATGTGTATTTATAGCATAGTAAAGAATATAGTCACCCCCTCTCTTCCCGTGGATGTCGTAAGAGGCGAGGAACATACAAAAAAAAATTTAGCCGAATTGGTCGAGCCATTCTCCAGTTATACGCATAGCAACATTCATTTTTAGGGTTCCGTACCCAAAGGGTAATAACGGAACCCTATTACTAGGACTTCACTGTCCGTCCGTCCGTCCGTCCGTCTGTCACCAGGCTGTATCTCAAGAACGGCTATAGCTAGAGAGTTGAAATTTTCACAAATTATGTATTTATGTTGCCGCTATAACAACAAATACTAAAAACAAAATAAAATAAATATTTAAGGGGGGCTCCCATACAACAAACGCGATTTATTGCCTATTTTTGCTCGATATCAATAAATAGTAACAGGTAGGCACTTGAAATATTCACAAAATACTTAATTGTATTTAATTTACTTTAATAATTAATAATAAATAATAAAATGAAAATAGTAAAAAATATATTTAGGGGGCTCATACAACAAAAGTGACTCTTTTGCCGCTTTTTGCCCGATCTCAATGTACCTACTGTTGTTTACCTAGCCAGTGGTACGGAACCCTTCGTGCGCGAGTCCGACTCGCACTTGGCCGATTATTTTTATTATATAGATACTATAATATTATAAAGCTGAAGAGTTTGTTTGTTTCTTTGAACGCGCTAATCTCAGGATCAACTGGTCCGATTTGAAAAATTCTATCATTGTTAGATAGCCCATTTACCGAGGAAGGCTATAGGCTATATATCATCATGCTAAGACCAATAGGAGATGATAATAGATGAAGAATGTTTCAAAATCGGTTTTTTTTCCTTTTGAGAGCTTCCGCTGCGTAAACGGTTAAAGTTTCGCACAAATCATGTATGACAGAATTGATCCTATTCCACGCGGACGAAGTCGCGCGCAGAAGCTAGTATAGATATAGATATACATAGGTACCGTTTTACTTAACACTTTTTGACGACGCGTTGGAGCAACGCTCAACAGCATCAGCTCATGGCTGTTGAACTTTTGGTCACGGGTTCGATACCTGCACATAGCAAAAACTTGTATTGGCCATAAACATGTTTGTCGTGGTCTGGGCGTTTATGCTTGTTTATTGTGTTTATCCGGACCCTCGACACCGGGACCGTCGAGTGTGGGACGGTTATTTTTTTTTTATTAGATACCTACAAGAGAGAGAAAAGGAAACATAGCATGTCTTCACTTCTTCAGCTTTATTAAGCTAGTGTACGAGTACATTAATAGAAATGTTTTGTTAATTTATGCAATTATGTTTAAACCAGACGACAAATACATATATAAATTATGCTAATATTATGCCAGTTACTTTAAATTAATATTAAAATTTGTAATATACGTGTTTTCGTAGTATTTAGTTCTGCTTTGTTGCCTATTTATTTCATGCATTACATACCTAGTCATATATGTATACATGTGTATACTTACATAATTATAATATATACATGTTTATATATGTATAGTAGTAGTTCATACGTTCTAACGTGATTAAGAATGTGCGAATAAATAATCATAAATGAGACAGGGACAAAAAAAAAACAAAAACAAAAACACTGTAATTTGTAAAACAATGGAAGTAAGAGTTTTACATTAACATTATATTTGACCTTGACAACTCTATGAACCTAGTAGAGTAGGTAAACATGGCTGTATTTTAAGACTATATTTGTAGTAAAAGCCAATGATTGTGATTTTTTACTAATTGTGACTAAACTAAAAATTCACGATACAACCTTAGATTAAAACCCTTTTTGTTTTAATCTATGGATACAACCGAAAGTAGGTACCTATAGTAGTAGGTACGTAATAGGTATGAATAGATATCGTTATATATAAATAATTTCTTTAAATTATGTGATCAAAGATTGTAATGTATTTTTTTTATAATAATTAGCATATTATAATTTTGAAATACATTGTGTGTTAGTTAATAAACGATTATTGTTTTTATGGACACCATTTTGATGAAGTGGTACGAGAAGTCCCCTTAACGCTGTGGTTTCGGGGTCGATTTCCTCTCATTGCAGACATTTCGATCGATCACGATTCAGCCTGTAATATCCCACTGTTGGGCATAGGCCTCTTCCCCATGTAGGAGAAGGATCGGAGCTTAATCCACCACGCTGCTCCAATGCGGGTTGGTGGATATATTCCCTACTATGAGTTACGATCGCTATCAGGTGTACATGATAACAACCGGGACCGACGTCTTAACGTGCTCTCCGAGGCACGGTGGGGAGACCCACAAGGACTGCACAAACACCCAGACCACGGCAGACATCTGTATGGCCAATACAAATGTTGTCGTGTGCGGGGATCGAACTAGTGGTGGTTAATATAGCATATAGCATAAAAGTATAGCATGCTAAATGTTTATAGCAGATAGCATTTGCTATACCGACTATGACTTCGTGCTAAATCTATAACGTCTCAAACGCTAAACGTACACAGTGCGCTGCAGCGAGGCTAGAGCGGGATAACATTACTTTTTAGCGTTTTATAGTCTCATCTCTGCGAACTATTTTGCGTATGGTCCACTCACGAAAAAAAACTGTCATTACCAATTTTTATTTTTATTATAAATCAATGTACGAATAAAATTTTCCTAATACAGTGACCAATAAAATAAACATCATAACACTTTAAGATGCTACAAAAATAACTTATAAATTAAAAATTCAATTTCAATACCTCACCTTTCAACACAATAATATTTACACTTAATACTTTTTATACACATTACCACTTATTATTATTTAACACATATTTACACTTATTATTAATTATTATTTAATCACTGTCGCTGAGGGGGGAAATCCCAAAATCAAATCACACTTAATACTAACACTAAATAAAACAAAATTAATACTAACACTAGATAAAACAATTAAAACTAAATAAAACAAACTGAATACTATAACACTAATAAACTAATTACTAATACTAGTCCTAAGCCTGGAAAGTACGAGTATGAAGGAAAGTTCATTGATCTATAACGCTTCATGAGATATTATTACATTCTTTCGTGTACAGCGCGTTGGGGGCCATCCATAAATTACGTCACACGAATTTCTCGATTTTCGACCCCTCCCCCGTCCTTGTCACAGATGGTCACATTTATGAGACCCCCCCCTACCTAGTGTGACGTCACATATTTTTCAATTTTGCACGAGCAAACTGATGACAGTTTCGACATTATTTTTATTTTCATTTTAATAAAAGTCAATTCGCCAACAAAACAAATAAAACTTTAATTTTTGAAGT
The DNA here is from genome assembly GCA_905220545.2 of Melitaea athalia. Taxonomy (NCBI): domain Eukaryota; kingdom Metazoa; phylum Arthropoda; class Insecta; order Lepidoptera; family Nymphalidae; genus Melitaea; species Melitaea athalia. Next base: position 12,228,569 of record HG992187.1, read on the forward strand.
TAGTTAATGTCTCCGCGTATAGACTGCGCGGCCAAGTTTTGTAACAATGTGCTATAATTATAGCATATAAAATAGCATGCTAAAAAAATTTAGCATTTAGTCTATAGCATGTTTATAGTTTATAGCAGATTTGAACATCATAGGATCGAACCCGCAACCGCCCGCGCTACAGCCAATCGCAATCCAGTGCTCTGACCGCTGCGCCAACGCGGCGTCGCAGACAGACAGAGAGAGATGTTGCAGACATTTGTATTTGTACAAATAGTCTGTAAAAGAAAGTACATCATTGTGGGTGTCCCCACCGTTCCTTGGTAAATTGGTAATATACGGATAGTACATCTGATAGCGAACGTTACCTACTCAAGATAGGATAATTATCTATCAACCCGCAATGAAGCACAGTGGTGGATTAAGGTCATTCTTTTTGTCCATTCTTTTTCATGGAGAGGCATATTGTGACCTGCAGACTTGCAGAGTGATGCTTACTAGCTGATTCAGTTAGTTCATTAATCGGCTTGTAACGCACATAGGCATTATATTAGAACCTGCACAACGTTAAAATTAAAGATGAAGAATCTATGTTTATTTTACCGATTCAAATAAATAATCTAAATATTCATTTTTAATCCTACATATAAATACGTGATAATCGTGAGTAAGGTAATTACCTATTTAAACTAAAATATAATTACTAAAATAGTAATAAATTTTATTTCTTCATATAATATGTAATTATAAAAGTTGGAAGGTACTTACGGATTTGCGTACCATTAAAAAACCAAAAGGCCGACTGAACCTTGAACGTTATAGAGATCCAGTTGTTTTTGATCTTAAGTTATAATTACTGTTTACTTGACTTTGTGGCCTATTCTGCATTCAAAGTATTAAAATAAATAATAATCATCACCATTCGCTAATATCGAAATCTGATATCGTCAAACTTATATAAATTTGGAAACATACCTACCTATCTAATTCTTGTGTTCTAAAACAACATTTTATTTCACAAATTATTCATTTCGTAAGATGAACACATGTTTTTTTTTCGTTAAACAGTTGTAAGCCGCTTTTGCAACTAACTACATAATATAAACTATTTCAATCCAGATTACCTATTAGGTATTACTCGTAAGTTTGCTGTGTGGCTACGGCACAGAATTTAGCCTCCCCCTCTCTTCCCGTGGGTGTCGTAAGAGGCGACTAAGGGATAACACAGTTCCACTACCATCTTGGAACTTAAAAAGCCGACCGATGGCGGGATATCCATCCAACTGCTGGCTTTGAAATACACAGGCCGAAGACGGGCAGCAGCGTCTTCGGTGCGACAAAGCCAGTCCTGCGGTCACCAACCCGCCTGCCCAGCGTGGTGACTATGGGCAAAACACATGAGTTCACGTCATTTTCGGCGCGAACTTGTGTAGGCCTAATGCCTATGTCCAGCAGTGGACTGCAATAGGCTGAAATGAATTACTCGTAAGTGCAGAACATCCATGAGAAAATAATATTTAGCATTATTCTAGTCTAAAGTAAAAAAATTATAAATAAAATACCTAACTTTTATAAACGTAAATAAAATGTTGAATAAATTATTTAATTTAGTACCATTTACTGTTATCTAAGATATTAGTGACATGAAAAAAATATAATTACAAATTATAAGTGTCTTTTGTTTAATTTCTCAATTCCCAACATTCACAGAAATATATCTACATAATTTAGTGAGTGGCATGTGCGTACTAATAGTATGAGAACGTGATCTAGTAAAATCTGACGGCAATTACTTCATCACGCGCTGCAGTGCAATGTTCGCATTTGAGCACAATGTTCACACAGGGATGTAAGACTTAATTATGCGATCTTAGACGGAAAGAATAACGCTTGAATTGAGAAATATGACTGTTATAATTTTTGTGCAAACAAACGTTGGCAAACCAATTCAACAAAGAGGATACCTACCTACCTTATTAATCTTTCACAGGAACATGGAACAAGCAATTATCACAAGTTTTGCTTTTCACTATTAGTTACCACATTCTTCTCTATAGCCCATGTTCAGATGACGAGCCCTTAACGCGCGTTTACAACTACATACATTTTATTCAGGCCGTACAGTACATGTTAACGCGCGTTTTAATAAAGCGCGCGCTCAACGCTGCGCTAGCGCTCGACAGTTGTCAACGCGCGTTAACGCGCGCTTTGAGATCATTGGATTTCTATCATTCTATGTTACCGTTCAGTTGAGCGCGCGCTTTCGATTTCGACGCGAATGGACGTATTTTAGGGTTCATCAGTATCAGTACTCAATGTGATTAAGAGATTTTCTTCTGGTGAAATGCTATAGGGCACAGCGTTTTTATCTATTACGACTTCATCGTTTATGAAAGGCAAGATGCCAGTAAGTCATCATATGACTTGAAGGAAATTCTGAAGTACTTAAAAAATTTGAGTCCGAATTGCCTTAATTTAGGGTACAAAATTATGTGGTGCATGTCGGTCACCTCCTCGTGGTGTACCCTGGGCAACGGGACGGGCAGCAGTATCGCAGTCGCGGTACTGCTGCTCGTCGCGGCTAACGACTGACTTGAGGGGTGCGCTCCGGGTACTGCTCGACCCGTGAGCACACTAGAGGGACGGTGTGGGTGGGTTCGCTTGCCCGCCCTGTAGCGCGAAAGCGCGGTTTGCCGGTCGAGTTGTGCTGGCTCCCTGGAGCCTTGCTCGGTTGCTGGTGCAATCCGGCAGACGTGATGTGTGAGGGCTGGGCTGTGCTGGCTCCCTGGAGCTTTAAGCTCGGTTGTTGGTGCAGTCCGGCGGACCCGTGGGGTAGTTGCCGGGTCGTGCTGGGCTCCCTGGAGCTTTGCTCGGTTGCTCGGTGCGATCCGGCGTTGGAGGTCGGGCGGGCCTGACCCCCAACACCATGATGCCAGGCGTTGGAGCTCAGGCCTGCCCGACTTGGAGGGGGGGACGCTCCTGGACATGTGTCCCCATTCTGCAGACGGTAGACTGGTCCGGTTGAGCGTCCACTAAGTGGGGTGGCCGGCTGGGGGTCGGGGGATCCTCGGCTGGCTTGAGATCCCACGTCGTCGGGAGGGGTGGTCTTGTGGGTGTCGCCCCTCTGGGTGCCGGGGCCCGGATGTTTACATTCGGGCCAACCGCCGGGGCGGGGTGGAGATTGTTAACGCGACCCCATCTCGCCCCACTCAGGCGGATGTCTGCTCACACGTGGATGGTTTTTGGTCAGTAGGAGTCTGACATAACCCTCTGGTGCTCCCGCGTCGGAGGGTATCCATGATGGATTTTCCCCACGTAAATATAAAAAATAATAAAAAAGGGTACAAAATTATGTACTGGCTTTCAGTCAACCGTCAGTTTCTGCCGTCAGTATAAAATCACCGTTAAAACTGTTTCTATGTCCATCATCGACAAATGCAAGAACTGTACTGAACCATGGCGCCTGGCGGCTGCGGCAACGCGCGTTCAACGCCTGACCCAGAGCGCGTGTCATGTGAACGCCGTAGAAAAAATTAGCGCGCGTTCAACGCGCGCTAAGCGCTCGTCATCTGAACATGGGCTTACCTATATTTAGTTATTTTACTGTCAAAAGTACATTATACCTACTCGTATTTAGAAGCATTATTGGGTGATTCTTTGAAAGCGAGGGTAAATGACTAATTCATCTGGCTTAAATTTATTTTTAGTATTAGGTACAAGTTTAAATATTAGTTTATCTAGGTCATTAAATGAATTTAATTTATATAAAAGGCACTGCTTTGCTCCCAGTAATTTATGATTTACTGTGTGCAGATGAATTAATCAGCCAGATGAATGATGACGATCGCAGAAGAATGAGATTTTGCAGATTTATTAACTAAGACAAGGAATAAATGAGATTCTTTTATATTATTTCTATAAAATTTATTGTCAAAAATTAAAATATAATCACTATATTGTTTTGATCAATCAAACGATTTTAATAATTCTGATATCAAATACCCATACATACCCAAACTGAGGTAGGGCACAGCAGGAAATTTCCTGCTCAAAATATGGAGCAGCCGGACTGGGGTAATACCTCGACCTTACAGAAGACCACAGCTAAATAATACTGTTTTCAAGCAGTATTGTGTTCCTGTTGTTGAGTAAGGTGACCAGAGCTCCTGGGGGGATTGGGGATACGGTCGGCAACGCGCTTGCGTCGCTTCTGGTGTTGCAGAATAACATGCAATGGCACAAGTAATACATCTTCACTTATGCCGATTTCACCAACGTCGAATGAAATTTATATTTTATATTATTCCAAAGTTTTCCAAAGACCACTAGGAAGAAGCCTTCTTGCGAAGCTCAAAACAGCGGATGGCAGAACCGTTTGCTCTCGCCCTCAGATCCATCAATCAACAATCAATCAAGCCTGAGACTTGGGACACCGAAGATCCACGTGGACCATTGCTGCGCCATTATTCGAAGAGTATCCCGGACTTCGAAGTAGATGCGATTAGTACAGCGCTCGGGCAGCTTGAAAACGGAAGGGCCCCGGGAGATGACGGAGTTACTACTGAGCTACTTAAAGCCGCAGGGCGACCTGCCTAAAAGCCTTGGCGAGTCTCTTTAACGCCGGCATCCACCGAGGTACCACGCCGGAGGCGTAGTCCGGGAGTGTGGTGGTACTGTTCTTTAAGAGAGGCAATAAGTCTCTATTAAAGAATTACAGACCGATCTCACTTCTGAGCCACTTCTATAAGCTGTTTCCGAGGGTTGTTACGAATCGTCTCGCCAGATGACTCGACGAATTCCAACCACCGGAGCAGGCTGGGTTTCGAAATGGCTACAGCACAGTAGACCACAACCATACTGTTCAGCAGATTATTCAAAAGACAGAAGAGTATAATCAGCCGCAGTGTATGGCATTTGTGGACTACAAGAAAGCCTTCGACTCTGTCGAGACCTGGGCTATCCTGGACTCTCTGCAGAGATGCCATATCAACTGGCGATATATCGAGGTAATGAGATGTATGTACGACGCGGCGACGATGACCGTTCGTATGCAAGACCAGAAAACAAAATCCATTTTCCTCCAGCGTGGTGTAAGACAGGGAGATGTAATATCACCGAAACTGTTTACCACTGCGCTGGAGGATATCTTTAAGACTTTGGATTGGGGGAACGAGTCATCAACGTCACCGGCGAATACATCTTTCACCTTCGTTTCGACGACGATATCATTATCTTTGCGGAGATGTTGGACGAGCTAGGCCAAATCCTGACCGGCCTAAACGAGTCCTCCAGACGAGTTGGTCTCGGTATGAACTTGGACAAGACGAAAGTTATGTTTAACAACCAAGTCATACCGAAACCGGTATCGGTTGACGGTATCCTTCTCGAAGTTGTTCAGGATTATGTCTACCTTGGCCACACCATTCAACTGGGCCGAACCGCCGAAACAACTTCGAGAAGGAAGCTGATAGGAGGATTCGGTTGGGTTGGGCGGCATTTGGCAAGCTTCATCGAGTCTTCACTTCGAAGATTCCGCAATCCTTAAAGACAAAAGTTTTCGAGCAATGCGTCCTGCCTGTGTTGACATATGGAGCCAAGACATGGACACTGACGAAAGGACTAGTCCACAAGTTTATAGTCGCTCAACGCGCAATGGAACGGGCTATGCTTGGGGTTTCTCTCAAAGATAGCATTAAAAATGAGACTATCCGCAAGAGAACGAAAGTAACCGACATAGCCCACAGAATTAGCAAGTTGAAGTGGCAGTGGGCTGGTAATCTGTGTCGAAGGACCGATAGCCGTTGGAGCAGACGTGTCCTGGAGTGGAGACCGCGTCTTGGCAATCAAAAAACAAATAAAAAAACATTTTGATTTAACGCAACTTAGTTGGTCAGAGATAGAAATATAATTCATCTGCCTCGTCCAAATTCATCTGGTCTTATGAGCCAGATAAATCCAGACCAATGAGGGCCAGAGTAATGAGGAATTTGAAGATAATTGAATCCTGTCCAGTTATTTATCAACTTTTAAAATCATAGGAGTAATTAACAGTAATATACGACCTAATAAGGGTTTATGATTCTTACAAAACATTAAAAGACATTTCAATATTATTCATAAACAATGCCAGATTAATTATGCTACTTACCTTACAAACGCCAGATTACAGGTTGATATCGTATTTTTTCGTCAAAATACGCGCCGTGAAGCGACCGTCCTATGATAGACCGGCAGTCACTAGCGCGAAAGATCGAGAGTCAGTTTATTCAATGAAAAATTTAGAGTTAGACGTTGAATTCCCTTGTAAACGTATTGGGCCAGATGAATGATTACTTTAGTCCCGGACAATTTTTAAAGTGCTATAGTTTCAAGATTATTTAGTTATTATGTTTTTTAATTTGAAAATATAATTAAATATAAAATGGAATATCGTTATAACTTACTTATTTTATTATATTGCGATACTTTATTCCAAAAAATAGTATAATTCAACACCAAAGCGTCATTTGGACGCGCCAGATTAATTAGTTTTAACTGTTTTCTGAAAGCTTAAATTTTTTGTTTAATTCGAACTGCGATTAGCTGTATCATGCCTCGATAGATATTTACTTTTAACATAAAACCAAAAATTTGTGTCTAAAAAGAATATTATTTTAATGAGTTCTTCAGCGAAAATCATGTCAAAACTGTGTTTCGAAGAATCACCCTATTATATTACATTTTTGCATAAGTTTTCATTAGCTTTCTAGGGTGGAATTTTAAAGGGCAACCAACTAAAATTAATAAATATCTTTAACATTCACATACGGCCTTCTGTTTCTAAGGTAGACAACTTAATGCCTGTGTTTTAGGTAACAGCCGACTGCCTATACATATTTTTTTTTTTTGATAAATAAACATTTATTTATTATTTATAAACAATATACATAACACAACCAGACTTGGGCGGGAATCGAACCCGCAACCCCCGGAGCAGAAAGCAGGGACTGCAAACTGCGCTAACGAGCAGCTAGTCTACGAGTATTATGGAAAAATACTGTCATTACTAGCCGTTAGCTGTCGTTTCTAAATACTTGCTCATTGTCAGTTACTTTGCGTAATTGTAGCGTCATTCCACGCGTCACGTCACCGTCACCCGGGGACGCGCCCAGTAGGAGATCCATCAACTCCCCTGGGATGGTAGCATACCTGGGTAAAGTGATATAATGTATTGTTTTTAATAACTATATACTTATCCTTTACCGCATTGCTACTAGTACTCAAGTATTTATTATTATACAACTTAACTTATAAGCACCAAATAATGTGCAACATGGCATCTATGCAGGTATATTATATCATAATCGAGTGATATAGAATAGATAAAATAATATAGGTAGTCCATGTATGACAGAAAGATAGAGGATTTAATATTTAAGTATGTATTTGGTATTATTTTATCTGCCGTAAATTATTAATTGAACAAGTTGTTTCATTTAAGATAATCATGTAATCATTATAATTTTTTATGAATAGCTATATAGCTAACTCAAAGGTGATAATTTTTTTTATTTTTTTTTATTTAGTCGACAAACAAGCGTACAAGACCGTAGCCTATAGACGCCTGCAACACCAGAAGCTTCGCAAGCGCGTTGCCGACCCTATCCCCAATCCCCCCAGGAGCTCTGGTCACCTTACTCACCAACAGGAACACAATACTGCTTGAAAACAGTATTATTTAGCTGTGGTATTATGTTATTAACCCCCGCAACCCCCTCTTGTGGGTGGAATTTCGTAAAATCCGTTCTTAGCTGAACTCTACTCCTTACTTACTCTACGCCTTATGGTTCCAGAGATATCGTGATGAGTCAATATATGGGTGGAAATCTCTTTTGTATATAGATTAAAAAGGGGACGAGAAAAGTTCGAAATTTGTAAATTAGTTTCGCTCTAAATGCCTCGTTTCTTATTTCGTAAGGACACAATGTTTAAACGACAAAAATAAAATAATAGGTTACAACTCATTTAAAAATATTAACCTACAATATAATTATATAGTTAAATATACGTACATACATAAAGACATATAGTACACTACAAATGAGTCAGTTCAGTAGATTAATCCCATCATAACTGGAACATAAAGCAAAGACACGCCTTCTTGCACTCTGCCCTTTTTAACCGACTTCCAAAAAAGGAGGAGGTTCTCAATTCGATTGCATTTTTTTAAATGTATGTTAGATCATAACTTTTGACTGAGTGGACCGATTTCGATGAATTTTGTTTTAGTTGAATTAAGGTGTTGCGTGTCATGTGGTCCAATTTAAGATCTGACAAGTAGGTACCTACTTTTAGAGTTACCTATAACCTATATCAATAACGCGTATTTACTTGACTATTTTTTTTGTCTACCTACGTTGTGTTACTTGTCGATGTAATTGAAGTCGGTTTCTTTTTCGTTTGTGAGCAAACACAATTATTTATATTCGTGTCTGTTCGGCTAAAATCTTCCACGATAAAAGAACATTTAATTCTTTTTTAGTGTCAACGATCTTATCTTATACTATTAAACGAGCAATTCTTGTATATATATATATATATATATGTATATATATATATATATATATATATATATATATATATATATATATATATATATATATTCTGAATCTCGGAATCGGCTCCAACGATTTTCGTCAAATTTAGTATGCAGGGGATTTCGGGGGCGAAAAATTGATCTAGCTAGGATTCATTTTAAAAAAATGTCGTTTTATCCCTGTTTTTAGGCAATGAAAAAATATCATTAGAATACGAAGCTTAATTTCACTATTTATTAATATAGCTGTAATAGTGTAATTAGGAAAGCGACGGATTTCAAATCGTTTTGACCCGGGTTCGAATCTCAGTCTCCAGATTATTTTTTTTCTTTTTTTTTTTAATTTCACTCGTGATTTATTATTTAAATAAAATTAAAATATAAAAATTCCGAAAAAAAAACAAAAAATAAAATGAAAATACCGAGCAAGGCTCGGTCACCCAGGTACTGTTATTTAAATGAGTTACAAATAGTGATGATTTTTAGAATAAGAATGTTTATTTTTATGAGACTTAACATAACAATGAATACATATCTAAATTATTCATTTGTATTTATAAAAATTTAAATAAACCTAAATTAAAATTAAATCAAATGCTCTTCAAATGTCTTTATTATTCTACAGAATGCCTTTAAGTACACAATGTCTTCAGTTAATTGTAATTTTATCGCACTTCCATAATTACAGTGATGGTCAAATATGAGTTCAGCAGAACCGCAGGGACAATGAGTTGCGTCACGTTGTTGGCCGCGAAAGAGCTTCCGTTCTCTTAACTCATCTCACGGCCCTCCCGCAGCCCCGAGTGGGGCGTCAGCTTAGCGTATATAACACTAACTCGACCCCTCATCAAACAGATATCGCAAAGCATCAACATGAAGGTAAACCTACTACAACTACTAGTACCTATATTATCACCCCAATGCCATTTGTTGTACATTTATAAAAGAAAGAACATCTAACATGACGTGTTGAAATATTTGTAAATTTATTTTAAATTGTATCTCCAATACTTTTTGTAAAAAAATTGAATGGTGGTAGAACTTTTTTCTTTTGACTAATTCAAAATTTAAAAAAAAAATACTTATCCTTTAAAATAAGGTAGGTAAGTTATTCAAGTAAAAGTGTAATTAGGAACGGATTGTGGTCATGTTAATAGGACAACAAATGAGTTTCTAAATACATCATATTTCATAAAATTACCCATATTATATTATGTTGTCATTTTTCCTTTAGGTATTCGTTTGTCTACTGGCCCTAGCTGCGGCCACACACGCCGGATTCATCGGAGGAGGTGGTGGTAGCGGCTGGTCTAGCGGGGGCGGTGGCGGCTACGGCGGCGGCGGCTGGAAGTCGGGCGGCGGTAGCGGTGGCTGGTCCAGCGGTGGCGGCGGCTGGCCCTCCGGAGGCGGAGGCGGCTACGGCGGCGGTGGCTGGTCCAGCGGAGGCGGTGGCTATGGGGGTAGCGGAGGTGGTGGCCGTAAGTATTACTACACTCAGACTTTATCCTATTTTAATGCCATAGCAAAAACAGTTGTCACCAAATTTTCCACTTACTAAGCAAACATTTACTGTTTTTTAGGGTTCCGTACCTCAAAAGGAAAAAACGGAACCCTTATAGGATCATTTTGATCATTTGTCCGTCTGTCTGTCAAGACGAAAGGGAATCAAAACCTACAGGCTACATCCCGTGAACTTAGAATCTTAAAATTTTGTACGAAGCAACGTCTTATAGCACAGATAAAGGAAAAATTGCGAAAAGCATAAAATTTTGGTTACATCATTTATAATAAAAATATTTTTAATAATTTTTGTACGGAACCCTCGGTGCGCGAGTCCGACGCGCACTTGGCCGGTTTTTTTAAGTTTTTAACCAAAAAAAAAAAAAAAATAATACCGTATTTTATTGTACTTTAATGTTTTGTTTCTATTTACAGAAGTGAAGATAATCAAAATCATTACAACCGGAGGCGGCGGCGGCGGCGGTTACGGTATGTTTTGCCTGTCAATAGTTCTAACATTTTAGAAAGGATCATCATATTGCATAGTCAGTCAACAGTCACAGTATAGAACGGACTAATGATCAAATAATCTACTTCTCGTTGACCGGAAATGGAGGTAATTAAATCATTAGAACGTTAACTTTTGACATATAGGTAATTATGTAGGTGCTTAAACTTGAAAGAAAAAGCACGAGTAGTACCTAGCATTTGAAAGGAAAATGTTAATAAAATTTAAAACGTTAATCACGTCCTCCATTGCCATACCTTGCATTCAAGAGGTCAAAAGACCAAACAAGAGGGTCATCCATTCACTAGATGGACCACAACAAAAATAAATTTTGCAATCATTACCTACAGAACGATGAGCGTTACAGTACAGGTGTAATTTAACGGCACATAAAGTCATAACACTTTATATCTGGAGCTCGTTTTTTTAGGGCCTGTTTCATCAGTTGTGGATAACGCTATTTGACGGATAATGATATCCAACAAATAAAAGTGTTTGATTTATTATTCTATTTCACTATCGAATTCCACTGTATTTATGAGATATTTCTGTTCGCAATAATAATCTAAAAGCTGTTGTTTATGTAGGTACCTATTAATTAGTGTCCGACCGAAGTTTCGGTTTCGGTTTCGGTTTCGGCCGAGTTTCGGCCAAAAACCAAGTTTCGGCGGCCGAAACTTTTGCCGAAACCGAAACTGATTTCGGAAGTTGTCGTGCATGCTCGCCTAACTGTTTTCAATTCAAATGTTTACTGTTGCTTAGTAGTGGGTTACTTAATTCTAATTGCAAGTATGACTGTCCTACTAATGTGATCTAGGTAGATACCTATCTTTATTAATTCTAAATGTGTGATTTGATTATTTTTATCGAGACTGGAACTAAGAGTGTAATAGTAATTTTAGTAATTATTATTTTTATATAAGAGGTACCTAAAAGAGATTGATGATTCTTCTAAGTACAAATACAAACCAAAGTATAAATAAATAAGATTTCAAAATACCAATACTTAGTATTTAATGAAACAGTAACAATTAGTGATTTGATTATTGATAACTGATAATCATTTTGCTATGAGAACTTAATTTGAAAAAATAATCAAAATATTATTAATATTTTTGAAGTGAAACTTCTTTAGGCGCATGAGGGGTAAAATTTGAGCGACCGGTAACGCGGCAGCGTCATGACGTTCAGTACTTAGATAGGTGACCGCCTGGGAAGTTGGGAACACCGAGAAACGTTGTCTTTTTTTTCAACTAGTTTTTTTTGTGTATTTTAATTCGTTTTTTTTAATTAGTTTTAATTGCCAAAACCTTGTCCAATACAACCAGGAGCACAAATTAAACCAGTACTAGAGATGCTTCAACTTGATATATTGGATTGTTCAATAATTACACAAATGTATGGTGGCCATATAATTATGTACTAACAAGAAATAATTTTGCCAGCGCGATTTAATCTACTATTAGCACCATTTAGTCGTAGACGTGTTAAACTTAAACAAAAAAAAAAAAAAAACTTAAATAGCAGCGTTAACGATTAGTTTTTTTTTTTAAATTAGTTTGCCAAAGAAGTTTCACTTCTGACATGTGTACTTTGTACGCACGTAATTTTTTTCTTATATTATCTATATCTACTAATATTATAAAGCTGAAGAGTTTCTTTGTTTTTTTGTTTGTTTGTTTGAACGCGCTAATCTCAGGAAGTACTGGTCCGATTTGAAAAATTCTTTCAGAGTTGAATAGCCCATTTATCGAGAAAGGCTATAGGCTATACATTGTTAGGTTAAGACCAATAGGAGCGGCGCACCAATGAAGAATATTTAAAAATCAGGCTTTTCCCATTTTGAGAGCTTTCGCTGCGAGCACTGCGTAAACAGTTAAAGTTTCGCAAAAATCATGTATGACAGAATTGCTTCACTTTAAAAGTTCTAAAAAAAAGTCCGCGACAGCATATGTCTATCTTTTAAGGTTGGCTTACTATAACCTTTTTTATGCTAAACAAATTTGTTCTAAAATAATGCAATATTTGCGAAGGTGTTTTTATAAACATGATAGGTATAAATCTTTATGCAAATAAATACTTTTTTTGTCACAATTTAAAACAAAATTGCCCTTTACACCATTCGATTTCAATAAACATCTCAGGAGATATCGCAGTTTTTAAAAAACATTGCAGCAAAAATATTCACGATTCAGCCTGTAATATCCCACTGTTCGGCATAGGCCTCTTCTCCATGTAGCAGAAGGATCGGAGCTTAATCCACCACGCTGCTCCAATGCGGGTTGGCAGATATATTCCTTACTATGATGAGTAACGATCGCTATCAGATGTACATGATAACAACCGGGACCGACGGCTTAACGAGGCACGGTGGGGAGACCCACAAGGACTACATCACTACACAAACAACCAGACCACGGCAAACATCTGTTTGGCCAATACAAATGTTGTCGTGTGCGGAGATTGAACCCGCAACCGCCCGCGCAACAGCCAATCGCAATCCAATGCTGTGACCTGAAGAACCTGTGAACTGAGGAAGGCTATTTTTTTCCTTCAATTAACGCGTATGAAACCGTGGGGCACAGCTAGTATTAAATAAATGATTACAACAAAATTAATATACTATTTCCATTTCATGTCAATGAAAAAAAATGTGTGTAAATGGGTAAAATGCACCAAATTTCAGTATTTTAAGGAATTTTATACTTGACCACGTGAGTTTCGGTTTCGGTTTCGGTTTCGGCCGAAACTGTAGTCACGGCCGAATATTCGGTTTCGGTTTCGGTTTCGGCCGGAAACCGACTTTCGGTCGGACACTACTATTAATTGACGTGAAACAGATCCTAGTGGCCTATTCTACCTCCTGTTGTAAAAGTTGATAAACTTTATACAAAACTATTGAAACAGGTCATTTTTGTTATATCTTATTTTGTGATTAATAATCTAGGTAATTCATATCTGGTCACTGATACACAAGTTCTAGTATTATCAACTTCTAATTTTGTTTATTGTGCAGGCGGCGGTTTCGGAGGAGGCCACGGTGGTAGCAGCGGCTGGTCAAGCGGAGGCAGCGGCGGTGGCTGGAAACTGGGCGGTGGTAGCGGCGGCTGGTCTAGCGGAGGCGGCGGCGGTGGCTGGAAACTGGGCGGTGGTAGCTCCGGCTGGTCCAGCGGTGGTGGAGGCGGTGGCTGGAAACTGGGCGGCGGTAGCAGCGGCTGGTCCAGCGGTGGTGGAGGCGGCGGCTCCGGCTGGTGGTGATCCCTTTAGCTACAAATGACAATATACCAATACCTCAAACTAATAAAATCTAGTTTCATTTCTTCCTTTTGTAAATGAGTTAACGATTTAATCGTTCTCAAAAAATTTGCACCAACATAAATCTACGTAGTAAAATAAGATTCTAGTAACAGAATATAAGATACAGAAAATATTATCATAATAATTAATAAGTACCTGGGCCGAATATGGCCACCTCAAGGTTTGTTATCATTTTTTTATACTTAATAAAAAAGCTAAAACTAATAAGTTTTAGCATTTTTTCATGAAGAGTGACTATTTATCTTTATAATAAAGGCAAAAAAATACAAAGGCGATAACGGATAAATAGTATTTTAAACAGTTTAAAAAAAATTAGAAATTGGCCATATTTCAGACGGGGTAGGTTAATATGCCCACATAATTATGTGGAAATATTAATTCTTGTGTGTATTTACTTGTTTAAAAACTGATTCAGTAACTGAAATAAAAATGGGTATTATATTTTAATAGCGTTTATTTAAAGGATATTCTTTGGAGGACATTAATTAAAAATAAATAACAATATTTAACAAGTATATAAATTTGAAAATATCAACAATGAGATCAAAATCAAAAATGATATTCAAACGATAAGATAGAAAATAAACAATAAAAAATAACACTTTTTTATTTGAGAACTTGTCAGTGTCTTCTTTTGTTTACCCAACGCAGTCTTCGTGGACATACGTTTTACATAAAAAGCATAGTCTCATGTCTGCTACTCTATCCTCATTGCAAACGTAAAAATACCAAGTCATTAAATTTTTTAGAATGTCCTTTTTGGACCTTAAAAGTTACTGCTTCACTCTTATTCATATTAGCAGAATATTGATTTCTTTTTGGGAAGAAACTTCAGATGGTCCCTGCTCCTTACTTTTCTCTGTAAACATTGATTTTGTTTGCTCCTGTTCCAGATTATATTAATAGTAGTAGCTTTTGCCCTTGGTGTACTTTTTAGGCTTGACGTTTTCTCCGGAGTTTTTAAAATTTCACAAAAAGATGAATATGAGGCATTAAATGTTGTGGAGCAAACCTTTATGTAAATATGGCCAAACGCTGGCCATATTTACATGGCCATCCATACAGTTTTTTTGCTTTTATATTAACAAATAAAAAACACGCAATAGTCTGATAAATAAACAAAGAATTTTTAAATTACAATCGTCACACAACATCGTAATGTGAATAGCAACGATTTTTATTAGAAAAGTAACAAAATACAAGACAATACTTACTTTACGTTTTTATAACTTCAACAGCATGTTTCACTATAATGGATGCTGGGCGACCAGTGAGTGCGCGGGAAGGGTTACAAATATGCTGTTCAGATATATGCGACATTAGCGACAAGTTATGGTCGCTTTGAGGTTCTCACAAAGTTCGGTTTTTTAAATAATGGCATGTGGCCATATTTTCCGGCTGGCCATATTCGACCCAGGTACCATACCAAATAATTTATACCTAAGTACGTACCTACTACTATCTACTATCCGCCAACCCGCATTGGAGCAGCGTGGTGGATTAAGCTCCGATCCTTCTCCTACATGAAGAAGAGGCCTATGCCCAACAGTGGGATATTACAGGCTGAATCGTGATCGTGACGTACCTACTATGTAATTTATTTAAGTTTAAACTCGTCGGTTTTCTTTTGATGACTTGCGCATTCATAGAAACACAAAAAAACGAGTGTGCTTTAGACCCATCTAACTTATATCTCTATCTCAACTTCCGTTCGCCTCGCCCGATCACACTTTTCATAACGCTCTCGTCATGCATTCACCAGCTTACTCTCCAAGCCAAGTAAATTTTCAAATTCTTTGGTCTGTTGTTTTGGTGACTGTAGCATTCTCATAGGTAATCTATATTCTATACTAGCTGACCCGGCGAACTTCGTACCGCCTAGCAGTTGATTCTTTAATTTTTTATTTTTTAATACTTAACCTTCCCGGAACCCCTCCACTAATACTTAAACTTTATGGTATGGTATTAAAGTTCAAATTTACTTTTAAGTATTATTACGAATCTTTTGTATGGGAATATAGAAAAGTGCTGTTTTTAGACTTTTTCAGAATTTTTTAAAATTTTTCTCTCCGTAAGAACCATCCTCGTACTTCAAGGAATATTATAAAAAAAGAATTAGCGAAATCGGTGCAGCTGCTCTCGAGATTTGCGCTTAGCGACATATTCCGCGATTTGTTTTTATACTTATATATAGAGATAATTAAAAGTGATTGTTAAAAACTTTGTACCCCTTTTAACTAAAGTTGCGCGGACGGAGGAGTTATAAAATTTCGCACACTTATAGTTTATATAGAGGATTGCAGAATGGTAATATTTATTTTTAAATTATCTATGCATAAAAAAAAGCAGCGGTTAAAGCCGCTGGATTCAGAATTTCAGAGGGCACAGGCCCTTGAGGTAATTAAATCAGTAACGGAGTGGCGAACATTAGGGGAGGCCTACGTCCAGCAGTGGACTTCTAAAGGCTGATGGATGGATGCATAAAAAATACATTAAATCAATATGCATATTCCACAAAGTTGGTCTCGTTAATGGTTCTAGTTTTCTATATCCTTGAAAATATAAGTATAGGTAGGTACTTATACCTATATTGTACCTATACAAATTAAAAACTTTAAAAAGTTTCGAATTCCTAATTTTTAGAAGTTCAAGAATTTCGTTTTAAAATGTATTCGCTTTAGCCTGTAATATCCCATTGTTGGGCATAGGCCTCCTTTCCCATGTATGAGAAGGATCAGAGCTTAATCCACCACGCTGCTCCAATGCGGGTTTGCGGATATACCTATTCCCTACTATGAGTTACGATCGCTATTAGGTGTACATGATAACAACCGGGACCGACGGTTAAGGGGTCGTTCAAGTATTACGTAACGCAAATTTTGATGATTTTTGACCCCCCCTCCCCCCTATGTAACGCGCCGTAACGTTTACCTGTACCCCCCCCCCCTAGCCCATAAACGTTACGTAACACCCCAACTGACCATTTTTACCCAAATGTCACAACTTTGTTGCGAAAACTACCGTAAAGTCGCTTAAAAAAATCGAGTTTGCGGTAAGTATAAATATTTAAATACATAAAGGGATATAAACGAAAAGGGT
Source organism: Melitaea athalia (assembly GCA_905220545.2). Taxonomy (NCBI): domain Eukaryota; kingdom Metazoa; phylum Arthropoda; class Insecta; order Lepidoptera; family Nymphalidae; genus Melitaea; species Melitaea athalia. Next base: position 12,245,557 of record HG992187.1, read on the forward strand.
TGCCAATTTGGGAGATTTTAGTACTCTAGTTTTTTTTTATTTAAATAAAAAACAACGTAACGTAACGCGTTGTTCTAGACCCCCCCTCCCCCCCTGTAACGCATCGTAAAGCCCCATCCACACGCTTGACGAACAATGGCGAACAGCGAACAACAAACAGCAAAAACGGACGTGTGGATGGGTGTTTGTCGTTGTTCGCCTGTTCGTGTTTGTGTTCGGCAGTGTTCGGCATCGGTGTCGGTTTTTCTTCACAGATCAAAGGATGTTTGGCAAACAGTTCGCGGTGTATCCACACGTTTGGCCAGCGATCATTATGCGCGCGAGCTTCACGGGTGGTGGACGTGTCGCAGCTTAGAGTACATACATTACTTGTCGCAGTTTATGGCGCGTTATTTACAGCCTTTTAGGTACCTACTCAAAATCATGTTTTAATATTGTTTGTGTGACGTCATGTAAAGGTTTTATTTCTTCATTTAAAAATATTTAAATGAATTATATTAAATTATTATTCGATAAATAATGGTAAAACAGTATATTTATTTTACTAGTACAGTAGTAGTTAGTTACAGTAGTAGTACAGTATATTTATTTTAGTAGTATTAAGTACATTATAGATTTTATCCGTCCGCCATGCCGCCGCGTTACAGCGTTGCCATTTACACGGCAATTGCCGTGTTACACGGCAATTTGGATATATTCGGTGATAAAACACGGTACACGGCAGTACGTTCGTTGCCGTGTTCAAAAACACGGCAATCCAATGTATACTTGTTTTTCCTAATAATTTCATCGATAGTTGATAAGTCATTATAGTGCAACACAAAAACAAGAACAAGAAATAAAATAATTACAAAAAAAGGAGAAAATTATTACTTCCCCAATAAATGGAGCTTTACTGGCTGTAAGCACTTTATCCGATCTGAAGGAACAGCAAAAGATAAACAATATAAAGGAAAAAAATAAATATAAATTGAATAAAGCCGAAGAAAAAATGTTGGTTACGATAAATTTGTATGACGGTTGTGAAGAATAATGTTTTATTCAACCGATTTCAAAAAAGGAGGTTATTTAACCAACTTCGAAAAGGAGGAGGTTGTTCAATTCGACCGTATAAATATATTTTTTCATGTATGTTCGGGGATAACTTCGTCGTTTATGAACCGATTTTTATAATTCTTTTTTTGTTTGAAAGAAGATATCCTAAGGGTGGTACCATGATAAGGAAAGCAGGATATGATAATGGAATCTCAGATAAATCGAGGGGAACCCTCGAAGATCGTAGTGACGACTAGTGCGTTTGTTGATTTTTTCTCGTCTACTTACGTTGTATTACTTGTCGATATAATTGAAGTCAGTTTTTTTCGTTTGCTGCTAGCAAACACAAATATTTATTGTCATGTTTAATCTTACGTGTTAATGTAAAGTAAATACACGGCAATTTTGTAGTTTTTATTCCAAAACACGGCAATCCGGATACCCAAAACACGGCAACTTAAAATTTTGTGATGGCAACCCTGCCGCGTTATTCGTCCGCCATGTTTGCCGATCCACAAAATACTAACACGTTCGTCAAGCGTGAGGACGACTGTTTGTGTTTGATGATTGTGGTCGATGTTTGGAACTTTGTTCGTGTTCGTGGCGAACACCAAGCGTATGGACGGGGCAACACGTTTTACAAGACCCCCCCTCCCCCCCCAGATAACAAAATAAACTTGTTTCAGACTTGCAACAAGTTTGATACATCAAAAATGAAGGCTTGCTTCAAGTTTGCCATGGCAACTTTATAAACTTGCAGCAAGTTTAAATCAAACTTGCTAGTTTCACGGTGACAAACTTGCATGAAGTTTGTTTTTTCAAAGGAAATTCAAACTTGATAAAAAAAGCGTTTATCGCTTATAAGTACTTTCTATTATTTATTATTACTGGTAATTATTATTATCAGTGATTGATGCACGTGCGCAATTTAGAACAGCCCTCCGCGACGATTGCAGCTCCACTGTGTAGAAACGTACTCCTTACTAGACTCTCCTGATAACTGTATATATACTAAGTGAGCTTAAAAACATTGATAGCGCGATTCAGGATTCTCTAGATTGAAACTTGAAACATCATCTTTGTCATAACAATATTCCAGCAATATTGTCACAAACTTGAAACATCATCTTTGTCATAACAATATTCCAGCAATATTGTCGCAAACTTGAAACTTCACATTTGACTTAACAATATTGCAGCTATATTGTCACAAACTTGCCTCGTCATATTTGACGCAGCAATTTAAAATCAAAGAATATCAAACTTGCCCCAAGTTTACATGCTATCTGGGCCCTAATTGCGTTACGTAATACTTGAACGGCCCCTAACGTGCACTTCGAGGCACGGTGGAGAGACCCACAAGGACTGCACAAACACCCAGACCACGGCAAACATCTGTATGGCCAATACAAATGTTGTCGTGTGCGGGGATCGAACCCGCAACCGCCCGCGCAACAGCCACAAGCCAGTGCTGTGACCTCTGCGCCATCGCGGCGTAAATGTATAATAAGTACAAATTATATATATCATTAATTATTCAAAAAATTATTTAAAACGAAATGAATTTTGATATAGTTAAAAAATAGGTACCTACTGCTCTCAAGCAGTGATGTGTTCCTGTGGTGAGTGAGAGGTGAGCTAGAGCACCTGGTAACTTGGTGAGTGTCGGGGATAGGGTCGGCAACGCGTTTGCGATGCTTCTGGTGTTGCAACTTGCAAGTATTTATAAGCTATGGTAATAGACCATCACGTGAGCCATAATTATGCTTGTTTGCCAACCTCGTTGTATGAAAAAAAGTCAGATTTGCCATTTTTGGAAATCCTGAAAAGATGATTTTAATTGAATGTCACGTTATATTATTTTAATCGTTTACATTTTGTGCATTTTTTATGACGTCGGTCGGTCCAAAACAGTACCTACCTATTTAGATTTGTTAAAATTAGTTTTTATACGTTAGGACGACTGACGGCCTAATTTTACCCAATGATGAAACGAAATGAAATGAAACCTAACCAAACTCATTCAATCAAATCATTAAATCTGATATTGAAACAAATTGGTAGCTTCTTTTAAGAAATATACGTATTTGCATTAATCATAAAAACTTATACGATTTTTTTTAGTAAAAACTTCATGGTTGGGTTTTCTTTTTAATAGACATTATTTTGACAGCTGGGAAAGAAAACGCACGAGTGCGGGAATGGTAAAAAAAGCACGAGTGTGTAATACACAGAACACATATTGTGTAATAGCCCCATAATAGCCCACATCCCGAACGCTATACGTCCCTGCAATAAGCCACTTTTTGAGCAACTGTATGTTTAAATAATATAGAATAATGAATAATATTATATAGCCTTAATTCGGTGTAACGTGGAGTCCAATGTTAAGAAAGTCGTTATGAAAATATAACTTTTTGACGAAGTTTTAATTACCTTCGTCTTGACATCAGAATCACTACAAGGTGTGATTTACGCTTCAGCCTGTAATATCCCACTGTTGGGCATAGGCCTCTTCCCCATGTAGGAAAAGTATCGGAGCTTAATCCACCACGCTGCTCCAATGGGGGTTGGCGATTACGTATATTCCCTACAATGAGTAACGATCGCTATCAGGTGCACATGATAACAATCAGGACCGACGGCTTAAAGTGCTCTCCGAGGCACGGTGGGGAGACCCACAAGGACTGCACAAACACCCAGACCACGGCAAAAATCTGTATGGCCAATATAAATGCAAGGGCGGATCCACGGGGGGTGTCATGGGGGTCATGCCCCCCCCCCCCCCCTCCCTGGGCTGGTTCCAAGACCTTGGTGGACTAGTAATTAAAATTGTTAAACAAGATTTTTGTCACAATATAGATATTTTTAAGTACAGTACTTACATTAATAAAATACCTACTTTTTACCTGTATCTATCATTAATTCACGATCACGATCACGATTCAGCCTGTAATATCCCACTGTTGGGCATAGGCCTCTTCCCCATGTAGGAGAAGGATCAGAGCTTAATCCATCACGCTGCTCCAATGCGGGTTGGCGGATATATTCCCTACTATGAGTAACGATCGCTATCGGGTGTACATGATAACATTAATACTATTACTATAACTATCATTTATTATCAAAATTAAATTATAGCTTCTTGTGGCTTGACGACGACTATGTGACCCCCCTGGGCCCCTTGACCATGACTGTGATACCCCCCTGGCGCCGAAGCTGGATCCGCCCTTGTACAAATGTTTGTCGTGCGTGGGATCGAACCTGCAACCGCTAGTGCAACAAACCAGTGCTGTGATCGTTGCGCCAACGCGGCGTGATTTATGATGTGTGTTTAAGAGGTGCGAATGCACAATTTACAACGCAAAAAGTTTTTGTTATATAAATAGGTAAGCCTTACAGAAATAAATGATTATGTCCAATGCTTCCATTCGGTAATCCGGTCCGGTTTGGTAGTTATCGCTAAAACACTGGTGTCGATAATTAAAAACACAACAGCACTCAGTAGGATTTATTGTGTTGGGACTAGGGGGTCTAGAAGAAAACAATGAAATTAAGCCAAATGCTCAGAGCATGACAATACAAACGTGTGCCATGAGCGGGAATCGAACCCACAACCACCAGCCTATTGTTGTTGACAACGGTCAACGTGTCGTCAATATCCGTAACATCGGCGAATATTTATTTAATATTTTTAACTTAGAAAGCATGTAAAGTAGGCGCGCTAGTTCATGTTCATCATGCGGAATGCGATAGTTCTGTGACCTATAGTAAAGTCGATATCAATAATCTCATTTGGTCAACCATAATTATTATCTATCCCATATTTATTAAATAATTATGCAACTTATGAAATAAATGCATCCATTACTTATTAATGATTTATTACAAAAATAGGAAAACAATTTATAAAATGCAAAAACCCTAAACACGAATTATATGTCGGCCATACACGCTACGGTCTACCGGAGAGGAAAACTGTACAGGTTCACCTGCGCAGGTACACCGAACACCGGTATCGTGTATGGGGACGTTCCGGTGTACCGGAGCGGTCTTCAGTTCTTTTTGCGATGGCATCGAAGGAGGATGATGACGCGCTGGCATTGCTAGGCCTTGCGTTAATTTAAAAGATAAAATATATATACTTTTAATACCATAATCGAGATAAAAAATTATATATAAAAAATATAATTTTTTTATCTCGATTAATATATATATTTTTTTCTCGATTATGGTAATCTTTGTTTTTAATTTGCCAGAGACATGGATTACTTTTATAAAAATCTTGAAGGATTTTTTTTCTTGAATTCGCCATTTTTAATTGCTGAATTACGTATTGGTGACAAGCGACGAGACAACCATTCGAATGAAAAACTAAAAACAACTGACGCGACCTGCGCAGGCGACCGGAGTACACGCACACACGTACAGGTACACCGTAAGGTGTACCTTGAAAAAATTGATTTTCGAATTTGCTCCGGTCGCCTGCGCAGGTTAAAAAAACTGCACAGGTCTATTCCCACACACGTTCCGGTGTACCTGCGCAGGTGAACCTGTACAGTTTTCCTCTCCGGTAGACCGTAGCGTGTGTGGCCGGCATTAGTCACTATCAGATGCAAAGATAACTGACAGAGCAGAATCGGAGTCACTATCTTCGCCGTCGCTGACTTCAATTATGAATTTGTCGATCTCATTTTCGATTAATCCATCTTTTTGCCAGTAGTGCTCTTCCAAAATTATGACGTGATCGTCGTATCACGTCATAATTTTGGAAGAACACTACAACCTTTCAATCTTTTCAGCGATAAATCATCAGAGTTCACGTTATGCTCCCTCGTACATCTCTCTTGACTTTTGCCCATGCTAACTCAATTGGGTTTAAGTCACACGTGTACGGCGGCAATCCCAAAAACTCATGTCTGTGACTACGGATAAGCTGGTCCATTTTTTAAATTTTCTCATAAGGCGCATGTAATTTTATCAGCTCAAAATCGACTTTTCTTATGCTTGAAGCCGTTTCTACTAAGCCAGTCTAACGTAACCGTTTTAGTGCTTGATTTTGTAGCACTTTTTATTTTCTTGAATACTATGATATGATACGTTGTCCATAACAACATCGCTAGCTTGTGGCAAATTGAGAATGAACATGTCAGTCGCCCATTTCACCAAGTTCGTGCTGTTCATATGCAGTTGTAGTTAAATTAGACTCCACTAGTATAGACAACTACGTGAGTCTACGTGACATATCTTTAAAAACAAATGTCATAAAACTAATATATATAATATATAATAACTAATAAATATCATCAAAAATGTATGTAGCTATAGTATGACGTTTTGCCATAGGGATAGAATTTCATAAAATCCTTTCATTTCTTAGAAAATGTCGAGTTTAGGTGTCATTGTAAGGTTTAATAATTTTTTTGTTTTAATACCTTTGATAAAAGAAATATTTGACATGCCAAATCAAAGTTAGCTAAAATTGTTTATGTATTTACTCACTAACATTTTTATTTCAATGTTTATTCGAAGGTTACCGATATACAAAAGACACAAGTAAAAGATCATTTTTAATTGAAATATTAAAATAAATAAAAACATTTGCCAACATATAATATAACTTTAACATATTGTTAACATAGAATAATCCTACACTGGGACTATTTTTTGTTGCAATTTTTTTTACAAAGTTTCTGTTTTTTCATTCTGTTTGGATCATAATTTTCTTTGTCAGACGAGTCAGTGCTCAGTGGAGTATGTCCTCTCAAAGTATTCCTCTTCATCCTTGTTTCATACTCATTAGGCTCAAGTGCGGACAAAACACCAAAATCACTAAAAACAAATTATAATTTAAGTATGATAAAGATAAACAACAACTGCTGGTTTTTTTTTCTTAGCTTGTAATATCTATAATAATAGTATAAACCTGAAGAGTTTGTTTGTTTAAATGCGCTAATCTCAGAAACTACTAGTTTGAAATGAAAAATTCTTGTGTTAGATAGTATTATGTAGGCTGGATGGGGATTGCGGAAAACCGGGATGTCTGGCGTGAACTTGGGGCAGTAGCGTAGCGAGGGGGGAGGCTAGGGGGGGGTCATCATGCCTAGGACGCTACTCACAAAGGGGTACCAAATGGTCCGCAAAAAAAATTGCTGGACATTTTTATGGTTTTGGAATGGGAGGATAGAGCGCTTGTGGAGCATAGACGACGCCTTGATCGGACTTTAGCTCGACGCCAATATAGCTGTATCATCCGAGAAGGTTGTGACAGTAACGTCTGAGCCCTCTGGTAAATCCGACGTGTATATCGTGTACAAAACTGGTCCTAGGACAGAGCCTTATGGTACGCCTGCAGATATTTCATAGAATTTGGATGTGGCATCGTTCTCTCTCACCTGAAATGTCCTATCTGAAAGGTATGATTTTAGTACTCCAAAGAAAAGTAAAGACAACAATGATTTTACTTTGGACAGCAGACTCTTGTGCCCCTATCGAAGGCCTGTTGAATATCCAAGAATACAGCTGAACAGGATTCTCTTCTCAAATGAGGATCTTATTTTTCTGCAAACTGTGCACCACACAAATTTTCACCTTTTGATAATCTTCTTCCATGTAATTTGGAGTAACTAGAGGGCTATGTGGGTCAATAAATATGGTTTTAGTTTGATAGCACTGGCCTACGGCCTATATGAATAGATCAAAAAACTCATAAAACATGGCCAGCATTGACTGACTCGGCCCGAACGTCTAGTTATCGACCACCACTGACCGACACGGCCTCAACAGGAAAATGCTTTTTTTTGGCGCTCAACGTGTTAATAAGCAATTTCAATAAAAAATGTGATACTGAAGCAATACGATAAATATGGCAATGTTTTGTTAGTGATGACTCATTAAAATAATTGTTAAATAAAATATTTGATTTTGATAAAGAATTCTGTCTCCAGATTTTTTAATTTCTCCTTAGCACTTGTCATTGGCAAAATCACAGGCAAAGAGCTGTATACATAAAGAAATACAAAAAGAAAGTGGATTGAAATAATAAACATCTTACTAGCAAGTTTCTTCTCTGTGGACCTCAGCAGTAACTTCAATTGTACTTTCTATTTCATTAATATCACTATCTGTATCTGATTCCTCTATTACAAGACATTTATCTCTTGCTAAAGGTATAATATTAGAAACATCTTTAAAATTTTTCAAATTATTTTCTTCAATTTTATCTAGTTTTGAGATTTTAGGACCCTCCTTAGACATGTCAGCGCTTTTTAAGTCCTTTTTGTGTAATAATGACAAAACTTTCAGACTGCTTCTTTGACCTTCAGTGTTGTTTCCAAAATTAGTATTAATCTCATCCATATCAACTTCATTTGTTTCCGTAATATGTGTATCAGTCTGTATTTGAACAGACTGTTTATTTACAACTTCAACTTTGGTTACAGGACACTGAGAAACCTTAATAGTTGTAATATATTTGTCACTATCAATTATAACTGAGAGGTTGTTTTTATTGTCAACATTTTGTGTGTTATTTTTGTCTACTTTGCATTCATTGCAAATTTTATGGAGTAAACTTTTCTTATAAAATGGTACTTTGTATGAATTAGTTTCTATCTCAGGGTTTGATGTATCAATTATTTTAGAAATAACTTTATCGTTTGATTCATCGAAACTTATAAAATCACTGGAGGTAGATTCTTCAGCCTTTTTAACAGCTATTAAGGCCAATTCATCTTTATCTTTACATTCTGTTAGACTATTATCTATAATGATTGTTTCCTCATCCACAACAATACCACTTTCATCATTTTCACACTTACTGTTCTTATTAAAATTAAATTTTATGTTGTCTTTTGAAGATCTAAGTTCTCGGTATGAATCAGTTTTTCTCTTTTTAGGTAAAAGCCTCTGTTTTATATCACTATCTGAATCAACAATTTTAATATGTTTTCTCTTACGATAAGAGTTCCCATTATTATTGACTTTGGAAACTAAGCTATGTTTAGTAAAACTTTGTTCATTCACATTTAAGTCAGCGAATGGTTTACGAGGTAATTTATTATTAGACTTCTTTGATATAGATTCATTATTTTTCAACCATTGCTGAACGTAATTTATAGAATTGTCCATATTTGAAACATTAGAAATATTTTCACCAGCTATAAATGAAACTCTTGAATTTTCTTTATCTTTTAAATCTTTTATGCTTTTTCTTTTATTACAATATTTTGAAGGTGCCTGAATACATTTTGGAAACAGTTGTTTTTCTAACTTTAATTGCTCAGATAGTCTATGTCTTTTGTAAACTGTAAAAGAATGATAGTACTTTTAGAAAAAAAATCAACTAAGCTTAATACTTATAATAAATAATAATAATGTAATAGAACCAATTTTCAAAGGCACTTTATAATCAATATAGCAGCTAAAAATGTATTTTTATTTTTGTACTTTGGCCGCAAGACACAAAAACTTACAAATTAATTTGAATAAAAATGGACACAATTGTTTAGCGAGGCCACTTTGAAAGGATGGAAGAAATTCAAATTGTGTATTAAGTTATAATTGTTATAACTCATTAATAAGTTTCACTAGTTCTTAATTTATCTTATAGGCTAGATAAAGCTAGCTAGATCTTTTATTTTAATTGTAGACAAAGTCCTACGTCCAGCTAGTTATCTAATATAGCTATAATAATGTATGGAAAAAAATATTAAAAAATTACCATCTAAATTAAATAATTCTTGAAATGTGCTTAAAAGATGTGAAGTATTTTTGACGCGTTCACTTGAAGGTGTATCAACAGAATTAGTCGAAACAGTGGGTGGTGAAAGGCAAAGTAAACAATCTTCAGCAGTTTCGGAGCAACTTTTGCAGGCAGTGTGCCCACAAGGATATCTCACAATTGGTCCATTTAGTAGATCACTGTAAAAAGAATAAACGTTAGATATATTAATATTCTATCAATAAAACATTTAGAAAAACAAATAATATCTTCATCATACCAAGTGACACACCGATTTTTATCCACTAACGTTTTAATAAGTTCAACAGCAAGATCTGTATTGAGGTTATTCATAATAAAACTACCATTTTAAAACTTCCTCAAAACACTTTGTCAACTCTTGTATTATTAATTATTATTAGAGGAACAATGAAAAATGAAACGAAACTTAAACAGTCAACAACAAACCAAACCACATATTTAAGTATCATAGACTAATAGTCACAGATTAAGTATTACGTTACTACGTAACGCAAACGTAACTAATAGTAAAAAAATTTCATCTTGTCTATGTCAATCAACTCTTAACGAGATATGGATATCATAATTAACAGTTCTATACAAGTATACAACATTCTATATTTCTATAACAGTTATAAGTAAGGTAAACCACCCAATTGTTGGCACTTTAAGACTGAGATTCGTGTCAGTCTGAAATTAAATTACCATAAAATCTCATTTGCAAAACCTAGTAGACAAAACATGTGAAAAAGTAAAAGAAAATACTTTAATCTTTGTCTTTAAAATAATTTTTATGTGATTGAATAGTATTAAATAAATGTTTTACACTTAAATCCGAAAGACTACAGAAAATCCTATTATTGGCATAGAAATTCTCAATATTGGCATTTACTAGTCTAATTATTGGCACGTACTTAAAGTAGGAAATAGGTAGGTACTTATTTATCATTAAACTTATATATGTATAATTAAAACACTGTTTTACAAGGTCTGCTTTTATTTTGGTATGTTAAATACCAGTATTTAAAGTTTTCATAAAAATATTAAACATAAACTTATACATAACATTTGTATCTGGGCATTTTTCGATCCAGATAGATCTATTGATCCTGATCAAAAAATGCCCAGATAAAAACAGACAAAAACGTTGTATTTTAACGTATGAAAATTTTGGAATCCCTGTTTCAAACACTAGCTTACAATAACTTCCCATCAATCATCGTTTTTTATTTGAAACTTTCAGCAGAGAAAGAACGAAATTTGTTTCGTCACCATTCAAGACTCTTTTTGGGTCTAATAGAATTTCAACAAACCGTGATCTTGTAGAAATTTTACAATTGCCTGAAACCATCCTTTTATGTCATTTTCTGATACGGAAATACTTGCCGCAGTGACTGCTTCAGGAGTTCTTACAACAATATCTGGGTGCTACTTTAAGAAGAGTTTAATCCATTTGTCTCCTGGAATGTTGTCTCTGAACGGGTTAGATCAGCCGCTTTTTTTTATAAATTCTGATACGCTATTCAAAACATCTTCTTTACCTTTAGGGAAACCCTATCATGTCTGACATTTACGCTTCGCTACGCTTAAGCCTGTAATATCCCACTGATGGGCATATGCCTCTTTCCCAATGTAGGAGAAGGATCAGAGCTTAATCCACCACGCTGCTCCAATGTGGGTTGGCGAATATATTCCCTACTATGAGTGACGATCGCTATCAGGTGTACATGATAGCAACCGAGACCGATGGCCTAACGTGCTCTCCGAGGCGCGGTAGTTAGACCCACAAGGACTGCACAAACATCCAGACCACAGCAAACACCTGTATGACCAATACCAATGTTTGTCATGTGCAGGGATTGAACCCGAAACCATAGCTCAACAGGCACAAACCAGTGGTGTGACCGTTGCGCCAATGCGGTTGACATTTAACCGATTCTATATTTTATTTTCTTCGTCTGGCTTTTTGTTTTTTTTTTCAATTTTTTTTTAATTACGATACCGCCTACTTTTCCAATTAGTTTGCCAAAGAAGTTTCACTTCTGACATGTGTACTTTGTATTTTTATTTGTATCTTTTTCATTTCGTTTCTTTATTGTTTTCGTTGTACTCTATATGAAAAAAAAAATACACCGGTTATTAGCACTCCATATTCTATTATGGGCACTACTGCCAATAATTAGTTTTTGCTATTGGCACTGTGGGCCAACATTTGGAAATAGCTATTATAGAAAAAAATATTGATGTGCAAACAATAATTTAATTGAAAACCTTTACAGATAGATCCTGAACTCGCTTGTTGACAATATTCTTAGAAATCCTAAAATTGGCACTAATGCCAATAAAAGGATTTTGATGAATTTATTGATCCATATGTTGGCACATTAAATAAATATAATGTGATAAATAAATTAAAAAAGTAATCTTTGAATCTACTGCTTAGATGTGTAATTAAGTGTATAAAATTGTTTCGAAAGCATCAATAAGCCGAATAGCTGTGATATACTATGATTAATAAAGCTCTCTCCTTAAGAAAAAACAAAAAAAACGACTCCAAATCACTATCACAAAATGTCAGTTGTTGTTTTTAAATCTATACATTGGTTATTAGAACAGTTTTGCCATTTTGTAATAGAAAATTAATACTATTTTACTTTTAAATGCATACTGAACTTGAATAGTTTATAGTTTCCTTGTTTTATTTAACTAAACTCTAAAGTGCCAACAATTGGAAGAGTGCCAACGATTGGGTGGTTTACCCTACATACTTCTAACTTCTAAATACCGTAAAACAGGGTTAAAAAGCACGATTTAGTGAGGAGGCGGCGTTCCGGTGAGGGTGTAGTGAGCTATGACCCTTAGGGAAAAATGCATAGGGTTGGTAAAAATTTAAAACGAAGTTTAGTAGATACGGTAGTTAATTTAATACAATCTGACAATCTCATTTCCTCATTATATTGTACTATACCGATGTAAAACAGATTTATAAATACTAGGTTTTTTCTTAATTTTATTGCGTGAATTACTTGTGGTTTTACAGCCTTGAAATGCAATTTTTTAGCATTTAGATTATACTTGTTGTACTGTTTTATTTGTTGTTTACTTGTTTATAATTTCGATGTGTATTACTTAGTCTAAGGGGCTGTCTCCACGCGCGAGAGAATCGCGGTGATATTATCGTCCTGCCACCTATTTCTATATACTCTCTATGAACGCGTCTCCACACGGCGATTTTATCGCGGCGATGCGACGAGCGGCAAATGGCAATAAGCGCGCATAAAGTCGACGTATCGCCGCGGTATGGTCGCTACTAATGGTAATGGCGCTCTCGCAGCGACATTGGTAAATAGGAACGCGTGAGGGTACCGATAACCCCTCCCCCTTGGAACCCTTGGAATGGTAAAATTTGAATAAGGTGAGGATTTTAACTTTTAATTATTTAGTAATTACTATTATTAACCCTTAATCAGGTAAGAACTATTTTCCCACCCTGTCAATCTAGCTAAATTCCCGAATATTTTTGAATTGGCAACCTTATTTCAAATTAATTTTTTTACACAAATATAATCTATACTAATATATAAAGCTGAAGAGTTTGTTTGTTTGGTTGTTTGTTTGTTTGTTTGTTTGTTTGAACGCGGTAATCTCTGGAACTACTGGGCCGATTTGAAAAATTCTTTCAGTGTTAGATAGCTCATTTATCGAGGAAGGTCATAAGTGTCATCAGCACGCTAAGACCAATATGAGCGGAGTCCACGCCGACGAAGTCGCGCGCAGAAGCTAGTCTTAGATAATTACAGAATTATTTTATTGACAACCCCAGCTTTTCAAATTTCAAGTGTCGATGTAGAACTTAGAATCAAACTAACTTCACATTTGAAAAATTCGCGCGATATTTACATACGTAGTGGAGATATACATAAATCTGCTAAGTTTCTTAAAAAAAGATTCTGATAAGTAGATATTTGATTCGTTGTGTAATAATTTATTATATTTTTTGTAACGTTGTTATGTTATTCAATTCAAAAATGTAGTGTTTGTGTGGTTTTGATTCATTTGAAATTTAGTCTTGTAAGTGGGAAAATACTTCCCTTTGTCCGTTCCTGAACTCCATATTGCGTCAATATATTATAAATATAAAAAGTAGGGATTTATTTTTGTAGACTTTTTTTATTTTTGTCAATTACTTAATTTCGTTATTTTTAATTGTTGATTGCAATTGTTTTAGATAATGTCTTTTAAAAGATGGAAAATTGATGATAAAGCTTTTGAAAATATATTAGAAAATCTTTATAATTTATTTGACATCGATACTTCTGTTATTTATTTTATTTTTATTTAAAATTCTTTATTGTACAAAAAAAAAGTGTGAAAATTATTGGATCCTTTATTCGCACACTGACACTCCACCTCACTTCTAAGTAAATAATTCTGTGCACATTTATCAAGAAAAATAAATTCAAAAGTATAGTCAGGGCAAATTACTAGTCTATTTAAATTTATAGACGTATTCGGGCAAAGGGAAATTATTTCCCACTTTGCTTGTCCATGAACAGGCATAGGGAAATAATTTCCCACTTGTAAAAACATCATTTTTTTTTCAGTTTCAGTAATTTAAATACAATTTTATGTACATTGATATCCAACATGACACAAGAACTTATGCCATGAAAAGAAATTTTTTTGTTCGGCCCGATTAAGGGTTAATGATATATCTTAACTGCCCTTTTACTTTCTTTTCATATGTAATTCAATAGGTACAATAAGTAGGTACATAATTATAGTAAATTATTTATATTTCTTATGTATGGCGCTCTTCGGGTTCGGGATCTATTGGCAGTATGTGAATCCTATGCGGTGGCTCACGGGCTCAGGTATAATGCTGTGAAAAGTGAGCTTATGGTTTTTAAGTCTGGTTCTAAGACCTACTTGGAGATACCGGTAGTCTCGCTCTGTGGCGCACCGCTGTGTCGAGTAAATAAGTTCAAATATCTGGGTCACTGGGTTACCGACAATTTAAAGGACGACTGTGATATTGAGAGGGAACGTAGGTCGCTGTCTGTCCGATGCAACATGTTAGCTCGGAGATTTGCAAGGTGTACAAAGCCAGTCAAATTAACGCTTTTTAAAGCATACTGTCAGTCATTTTACACCTGCAGTCTTTGGGCTGACTACACGCAGCGGGCATACAGCGATCTACGCGTCCAGTACAACAACGCATTCAGGGTTCTGATGGGGCTGCCGCGGCAGTGCAGTGCCTCAGGCATGTTTGCGGAGGCGTATACGGATGACTTTTACGCCATTATGAGAAAACGGTGCGCCTCCATGTTAGCCCGCCTCCGCGGCTCCTCCAGCGGAATGCTGAATGTGTTCGTTGACCGGTGGGACTCGCCACTCATGTATCGGTGGGTGCAGATCCATCAAAAACCAAATTGTGGTACAATGTGTCGTACTAACATTAGTTTAAGTTTTCATGTATCTTTTACTAACAATTTAATGTGCGTGTTGTACTAACATTAGTTTCTAAATTTTCATGTATTACTAACAATTTAATGGATGCAAATCTGAAATAAATAAATTATTATATTATTATTATTGGTAATTTAGCGATTATTTCTTGTTAATGTGGTCTTTTTGCTCTTTTATGAATTGTGGTCTTTTTGCTCTTTTAGGTAGTTTACTGTTGGAAACTTTGTTGGTTTGTGTATTGTATGTATGAATTTATTAATTTTCTGTATTATTGTACTGTTTGTTTCCTAAATAAAATAAAATAAATAAATAAAACTGCGAACTGAACAATAACATTTTCGTTAAGTTTCACGCGGACGAAGTCGCGGGCACAACTAGTATATATAAATTATAAGGTAGGTACGTAAAATAAAACTAGAATTATGTGGATTGTTTTATTAAATGCAGTTTATCACATTACAAAGAAAACTATAGCTAAATCCAGATCTATAATGTTACTAAAACAAAAAAAAATTTATAGACAGATGTTTTCACTGCTATGTTTACAAATCTACCAATACTTTTTCTACGGACACTTTGTCTTGAAAATATAATTATTATCGATATTTTTCTAGTACCTTATAAGACATTAATTAGCCGTTTAACGCTAGTTTGTACATAACGCTTAGTTCTCTCGGTAATAATATACTAAAATGAAAAAAAAATGTCTCCAATATGAATTTGGAAGTAAATCGAACTAAAATTTTTAAGTACTTTGTTTTCATTTAAATTTTTATGTTCTTAATATTTGTATATAATATAATTTCAATTTTTCAAATTACAAACGCTTATTTTTACGTCGATTTTAACTTTGATAGAAAGTTAGCGGATTATTTAAAAAAAATATGTCACATTTTTACTTTAAACGTTTAGGTAAGTACATATTAGACATATTCTCCTAAAAACTATATTTATTTAATTAATCTTTGTCATTTTACAAATATTTATGGAAATATTCTTATTTATTTACTATTACCAAATTGCTTTAAATATGAACCTAGATTTACAAGATGCTAATCTATTATCGGTGGAAATTTCGTGGTGTGTGAGTATTGAATATTTGTACAGGACCTAGAAATATAGGCTAATTGTAAGTGCGACCTGATAGGATGAATATTTTAAAATAGAAGAAAAAATAAAAATAACAGTTAAATAATAAATAGTACTGTAAATCTTAAGTTACAAAAATACTTTTAATATGGCTAAAATTTATTACGAGGTGTTAATTTTACTTTGTAGCCACTTTGTACCTAGCATTCAAGGGTTCATGACCTATAAGAAGGCTATAAATACACCGGGCACGTTCCAGCCTGCAGATATTCAAATTTCAAAATAAAATAAATCTCATTTTATAGATCTCAATTAGCCCTTTCGACCTACGTTAATTAATTTATAAGCCTGTTTTTCGTTTTCCCAGGAAAAATAGAAATATAATTTTCAATTTTCCTCTACTTAAAATAGCCATATCTGATTCATTGATCATCATTTCCATTGATGCTACATACACGGAAGGACTTTAAAAGTTTATTATAATTATAACTGTTTCAGGAAGTTTTTCAATACTATTGGATTCATTATTATGTGCCTTTGGTAGTTTGATGTGTATGTGTAAATTTATAATTAAAATTTTCAATAATTGAAACAACGAAATAAACCAAAAAACATAGCTATTTTGACTTGGAAATGCCACGACGGTTTTTGATTGTTTACAATAATAATTATTGAATATTTTTAAGAATTAGCACGCGGGCAAATTAAATTAGCGCAAGGGCAATTTTTTCACGCTCGATAGAGTAAAAAATAATCATTTTTCAAAGAGATGGCTATTTTAAGTAGAGGAAAATTGAAAATTATATTTCTATTTTTCCTGGGAAAACGAAAAACGGGCTTATAAATTAATTAACGTAGGTCGAAAGGGCTAATTGAGATCTATAAAATAAGATTTTTTTTATTTTGAAATTTAATATCTGCAGGCTGGCACGTGCCCGGTTATAAATACATTGTATTTAAGCACAACAGTTACATACGGGGGTAGATGAGACTATTGTATTAAATACATGTTACCTTATGTAGGTAACTGTTGTGCTTCAAAACATATAGTAAAATATTTCAGTATAACTAATTTAAATATTAATGGAAATGTAAATAATGTTAAATCAACAAAATGTAGAATTGGTATTGTGATTCCACTTGGTGACTTGATGTCATATGAAAAAATGGAGAAGTAACATATTAATTGTAACTTGTATAGACTTTTACATAAAACGGAACGAAAATATGAAAATATATTAATAATTTATAGGACATTGAAAGTAGTGTTACGACTTCGTTTCACACATGACGATATTTGACATCGTCATCTTGAACAACCAATTTTTAAACGGTTTTATTTAGCTTGACTTGAGTGTTATTTGTTTGGGTCAAATTTAGTAATTGGAATTTTACCCCCTTCCTGATAATAGATTGATCTGATATTTGGTACACACTCTTATAATATTAATCTTAATGACAATACAACATAATATATTTCTTATGGTTGTAAATACAATATGGCCGCCAATACAAAATGACGGATCACATATTATAACTTCACAACAACCTCAATATTGGTATCAAATGAAAGGGCTTGGTTGTTAGAATACAGCTCACTATGAAAAATCCAAGATGGCCGCCGCCATAAAATGGCGGATTACACATTTTCCACAAATACCTCAAAATGGGTATCAAATGAAAGGGCTCGATTGGTACAATAGGGCTGACTATGAAAAATCCAAGATGGCTGCCGCCACAAAATGGTGGATTACATATTTTCCACAAATACCTCAATATGGAAATCAAATGAAAGGGCTTGATTGGTAGAATACAGTGTATTAGACTGTGTAGGTATATTTATGACTAATCCAAAAACTAGTCAACGAAACTAAAAACTTGAAAATAAAATGAACTTAAATTTTTTTTTATGTTAAACGGTTTTATTGCAATAAAAATGATGTATTTAGGTTATGGACTAAAAGCTAAAAAATAATTCGGTAAGCCGTAGCTACCAGATCGCACCAATCTTCTCATCAATCTGGGGTATTGATCAGACAAATATAAATTCGCGTATAGCGTATCCAGAGTAAACGTTATGATAGAAATTTCACGTACCCAACTTTACTCAGAAGTTTTGACTGGGTGGACCGATTTCGATCAATTTTGTTTTAATTGAAAGGTGTTGCGTGTCATGTGGTCCCATTTAAATTTAACTGAGATCTGACAAGTACTTTTAGAGTTATATCTAATAGTGCGTATTTATTTGACTATTTTCGTCGACCTACGTTGTATTATACCGCATAACTTTTTTTACTCGGTGAACCGAATTGATGATTCTTACTTTAATCGAAAGCTAATACTTGTCATGTCATCTTGTTTAAATTAGATCGAGATCTGATTACTTTTTGAGTAATCTTTAATTAATAGCGCGTATTTACTTGACTATTCTTTCGACTATTATTACGTTGTATTACGTCTTGTCGATGTAATTGAAGTAGGTTTGTTTTCGTTTTCGAGCAAACACAATTATTTGACCCAGTGATAATAATTAGTACCTGGCTACAAAACAGTGTACGGGCGAATCACTTTTTTTTTAATTTTTTGAAGTGAAACTTCTAAGCGCATGAGGGGTAAAATATTTACGAATCAAACGCATCACCGCGTCACAAGTCACGAATTTTTAATCTCCATACAACGTTGAAGCGCTTCATCGTCTTCCATCACGAATGACGTGTTTTTCTTCAGAGTTTCTGCCGAGAGGCGAGAACTGACGATCGACGCAGATATCGTAGATGTGTGGACGCACTACCGACGTTCTATAAACTGCGCAAATGAACTGTGCAGTTCGTTTGTGCAGTTTTATCGTTGCCGTGTATACCGGCCATAATCACATCTATACTAATATATAAAGCTGAAGAGTTTGTTTGTTTGGTTGTTTGTTTGTTTGTTTGTTTGAACGCGGTAATCTCTGGATCTACTGGGCCGATTTGAAAAATTCTTTCAGTGTTAGATAGCCCATTTATCGAGGAAGGCTATAGGCTATATATCATCACGCTAAGACCAACAGGAGCGGAGTCCACGCCGACGAAGTCGCGCGCAGAAGCTAGTAGATTATATGATGACTTTATAAGTAGATAGTAAAAGTTTTAAAGTAAAAATTTATTATTTTCGTTTTAGCGCATTCAAATAAAAGTTTGTTTTTTAAAAAGATTTTTTACTTTTAATTTATTTTTGACTTTTTAGTCTGTTATCACGTCACTTTATTCGGATTATTCTTAGCATGCCCTTTCATTTGATACCCATATTGTAGACGTGCACTAAAAATAACTACATAGTTCGATAAGGATATCGATCATTCGAGATCATTCTAAATCAAACATCCTCCTGGATATGCCACCATGTTGGATTTAGAATGACGTCACAAAGTTAACCGTGCATTGTCATTCAAATTAAACTTGTATACAAAATTCAGCTCAATTGGTTGAAGATAGCTGCTTCAAACAATTTTGTGTTGCAAGATTTTACCCGAACTTACATAATACATTACAAGTTAAATAAAAGCTTGTAATAATAACCACGTTTTGGTTATTAAAAAGTTTCATCATAAAATCATGATATTTCTTCATTATGTCGTAAAATTTTTGTGAAAACAATAAATAATATTTTAGCCGTCAAAATACAATTCGTATTATTTACGAAATAAACAAATACTATAATAAATAATTATGTCTTATATACAGAAAACCGATAAATATAACTTAGAACCGAACATAAGTTTAGGTACACAAACATTTTGTATATTGTATTTAAACAATAAGATTAGAAACTTATTAATTAAAATGTCATTTAAAAAAGGAAAAATTTTCAAACTTCATATAGAAGAGGACATTAAAATTGTTATTTTATGGCATTTTAGAAATAAAACATTACTGAAATATATTTAAAATAAAACTAACATTTTATACAATGAACAAACAACACAACTATATGTACCCTTTAAAAATTACAAAATGTTCATATTACAAGTCATATTATAATATAGTCATTTATTATTATTATTAAAATTTAGAAAGTTTTCCGATGTTTTTTTTTTACTGTAAATATTTTGTTACAATTATTTCTTATCACATAACGCAAAATATACTCACAGAAATATTAAAGAAAACAAACAGATTACTCTCTAAAAAAATTTTTATTTTATTTTTTAATGTTATTACGTCGACAAACAAGCGTACGGCTCACCTGATGGTAAATGACTACCGTAGCCTATAGACGCCTGCAACACCTGAAGCGTCGCAAGCGCGTTGCCGACCCTACCCCCAATCCCCCCCAGGAGCTCTGGTCACCTTACTCACCAACAGGAACACAATACTGTTTGAAAACAGTATTATTTAGCTGTGGTCTTCTGTAAGGTCGAGGTACTACCCCAATCGGGCTGCTCCATATTTTGAGCAGGAAATTTTCTGCTGTGCCCCCTCAGTTGAAAATTCATGGAAATATAATTCTTTTTTATTCATAAAAATAAAATTGAAAAATAAATTATTGAGGAATATATAATAAGTCAATACTGACAATCGACATGAAAATAATACAAAATAAGTATAAAAATAATACTTGATCCTTAGTAGGAAAAATTAAAGTGAGTTTTCCTGTTTGTTCAAAGTTCATGTCTGTACGATAAAGCTTATAATTACCTTACATATATACGTACACCTAATAAATGCACTTTTGCATTAAACACGTTATATAAAAGATTCGTCGGATTTGACATTTATACAACATACAAATTTTGTAGGGCGTACATTGCTAAAATAAAACTGTTAGTTTGGAACGTATATATATTATTGACTTCAACGCATTAGCATATACTCTCAATTTATTATTTATATATATGCTCTTAATTATACTCGCAAACATTATATTAATAATATACATTAAAAAAGCAATTGAGTCCTAAAAGAAATAAGAACGAAATAATTGGTCTATTGTTAAAAAAAAACAAAATTTTCCAGAAAAAAATACAGTACAAAATGTATGCTACAATAATATACCAATCACGCAACGCGCACCCTCGCACGCGCCCGCGGCGTGCACGCACACGCATTCCGTACATACATCTATCTATTTGGGAATCCTGACATTTCATTTAACTACTCAAAAGGAAGCCTCAACATTTGTACTTAAGAATAAATATATATGTGAGAACTGAGAGATCATTTCGCAAATTCGTGAATAGAATATAGTAGGTTTTAGTAGAGGTTGTAAAACAATTGTTAGAACTGAGTCTTGAAATTTGTAAAGAAATAATTAAAAAGATACAGCCTGATGAGCCTGAAATATATTGTGATCTCTCAGTTCTCACAAAGTACCTTCTAATTACGAGAAAATATTAAGCATAAACAAGATCTGTGCTTATGGATATCCAATATTTTATTTTTTATGGTTTTAAATTGAAGAAAAATGGAATCATCTAGTGAAATTAAGGATAAGGTAAGTATAAATTAATTACTACTAGTGGTTGTCCAGTGGTCGAAATTCGACCATAATCAATTTAAATTACAAGTTTGAAAATTATTAAGGTTTTTTGTTAAATACTATACTTCTATAATAATAAACAAGAATGTGTGTCGAATAGTAGGTAGTGTGTGTAATGTAATTTTTTTTTAAATCAATTTAATGTATTTTTTTTTAATTAGATAGCAGCATAATTTTAAAAAGATATTAGCATTCTGCACTCTTTCTCTATATAAACTGTAAGTGTGGGAAATTTCCTACTCCTCCGTCCGCCCAACTTTCGTAAAGAGGGTACTAAGTTTTTCCTTCACGTATTAATATATAGATAATAAGTACCGCGATGTATTTTACAAGGTACATAAATGAAAATATAATTTTATTTTGTGCCTAACAAAGGTACATCAAGCCTCTTCGTTGTCTATGCTGAGATAGTTGTTACAGATGGCAAATCCAACGCATCACAAGCTATATTTTTTTATCGATTTCATTAATAATTACTACATTAAATCTTAATATTTCTAACAATAAAATAACTATCACTGTTTACATAAACCTAATAAGTATAATATTAAAGATGAATCTCGAATAACAATAACAGACATATATACAATAATAAAAGAGGTTTAAAATTCATATGTAAGAATAGAATTAATTTCAGCACTTACATTAGTAGATATCCTTGTTATATTTTTTTCAACAAACAAAGCTTCATAAATAATAAAGATGAAATTGTAGGGGACATTTCAACTTTACGTTGTCGTCCCGTATTCTATACACATATTTCTTAAATTACTATGACATTAACAATATATTAATTAATACCATCCATCCATGGATTAATTTACAATCAAGAATAAATAAACAACATTACCCAATATATAGTTTTAAGCTAACGCGATCACTTTTCATATTTAATATTGTCTCCCCGTGATCATGGCGATTGAAACATTGCCGAAATATAGGGATATCAAGAAAACAATAAACGTGGTAAGCACCCGAACACATATAAATATGAAACATTTTACCTAATGTTTACAATTTTTTGTGGAATAAAAAAAATGCATTATAACTTACCTCTGATACATTTTCAAAGTATATTACGTACATTTTTTTTACAACTTAACATTAATCTCAACTGTATGTAATTAGGAAGTCTAATTAAGTTTAAAATAAGGCTAACTTGTCAACAGCAAATTAAGTAAATTATTGTTTCTTTATTTATTTTAATACACATTTCAATTTAAAGCTTCTAGTAAAGTTTCAAAAATAGTTTACTATGATACTGTTTACTAAATAATAAATATAGTTAATCTAAAATAAATGCAGTATATATACAAAGATAACGTTTTAAGGGAGTGTTTATCGTTCTCGGCGAGCTCGTTTTGCTCGCGCCGTTGGCGTGGAAGGATTGTGATCTTCATCGTCCCGTCTCTTAACTGGGATGTGGGGCCTCTGCAGTTGACTTTGAGCCGTTAATTGCAACTGCAAAGCGTGAGTATTTAATCTTTCGGCTAACAATAATGGCTTCAGAGCTGCCATTTTGTGGCTGTACAACGTGACACGAGGTCGACTATTAACCGCTGCGGTCAACTGTTCTCTCACAGACATTGGCGGGATATCCGCATTGTTGTTCCAGATATCCTTTTCTTTGTCATTTTCTGTGGTTTGACCACTGTCCGGTGTTTTTTGCGATACTCCAGTCAGTTCTCCGTTGTCTGGACTACATATGATATGAACTTGTGCCCTGACTTCTGCGTCGAATTTAGAAATCGTACTCACAAGGGGTTTCGCCCAGCCTATGTGCAGAATTGGAGTCTGACTACCCTCTTCCCATTTACAAATGCCGTCGTAAAATCTGAAACCGGAAAAAAACTTTATTAAAAAGAAAAATTAAACAATAAATGAAGAACATTTACAAATTAAAATTTATAGGTAGAATAGCTGACCCGTGACTACTTTGCTAGGCGCCGTCAATTGTTTCCGTCCAGCGGTGCAATAACCCACATAAATGTCAATCTTCCCGTATCATTTAACCATGAATCCAAAAATAATTCTTTTCGAGGCAAAGTATACAAGATATCGTATACATATATTCGTACACTGGTCTTGACGTTAAGGTATCTAACTTATTAATAAGGTCTAATTTGCTGTAATAATAATAAATAATAAATATATACAACACACACACACGGTCGTCTGTTCCTAAAGTAAGCAACTTAATGCTTGTGTTATAGGTAACAGCCGACTGGTATAGTATTTTTTTTTTTGATAAACATACATATAAATACTACATATATAAATAAATATATATTACACCCAGACTCGGGGTGGGAATCGAACCCACAACCCCCGGAGCAGAAAGCAGGGTCACTACCCACTGCGCCAACGGGCTAGTCGAAGTCTAGTGCTGTACGTAGTAATTAGGTACTATATATAAATATTTGACGCAAGACAGTTTTAACACTCAACATGGACAACTAATTCGTAATTTTGAACTTAGTGTTTTTTAAACGATAATCAATTTCTTAATTAATATTTGTTAGTTAATATTTTATACAAACCTTAGAAGAGATGCAAAACATTCTGGGTCTTTTAGAATGGACCTGGCAGAATGTCCTGAACTCTCTGCCTTCATTAATTGAGGTATTAGCTCATTAGCAATTTCAGAAAACTCTTTATAGATTTCCTCATCATCTCTTGAGTAGTTGTAGCTAACAAAAAAATTATTATAACATTAGATTCATTTAAAAGATTAATTTGTTTAGTTTAATATTTAAAAAAATTTAAAAGCATTAGACATGAACTATTTTTAGATTATTACTATATAATTATGTTTTTCTTACTGTCTAATGACGTCACCAGCACTGGCCCATGCATGAAATGCTTCTTTATACATTTTGTGCCTATGGTAATAGCCGCCTTGAAAAGTATATGGGTATACATGGCGATCTTCATAATAAGTTCTAGAAGAACGAATCGACTGAGCATATAAGGACGCTGAATCTGGCCTCGCAACACTACCTGATTTAACAATACCAATTTCATCTTTTAAGTCAGATATTTCTGGTTCTGCTTCTTTTGTACTGAACTTTCTCATATATTCATCTAGATCACCCAAATTTCCCAAAGCCATGGGATATGCGTCTAAATGACCTGAAATTGCAAATTTTCATTACTTTTATAATGTATGTTAAAACATAGACAATTGTCCTGGAGCAACATCTCCATTTACGCCGCCGAGGGATATTGAAACAATGTATTTATTTAATTACTCTACGGGAATTTCCGTTCAAGTCTACCTTTGAGATATTTTAATAAAATAAGATTGCATCACTGTATTTTTTAACAATAAGTATTAACAAAAATATCCGCCTACTCGCAATGGAGCAGTTTGGTAGATTAAGCTCTGATCCTTATCCTGCTGTTGTGTTACAGTTGTGTACTGTGAATGTTACAGGTCGAATCGTGAACAAAAATATCAAGTATTTGGACATAAATCTATATTAATAAATAAAATTGGTGTCTGTTTTTAATATTAAAATAACCACTTTTTACTTAATGCATATGGATCTATACACGGAACATATACCAAAATAACATTTTTTTTTACAATTTTTGTCTGTCTGTCTTTTTGTTCCGGCTAATCTCTGAAACGGATGGACCGATTTTGACGGGTCTTTCACCGTCAGATAGCTGATATAATAAGGAGTAACTTAGGCTACTTTTATTTTAGAATATTTTTTTTATAACTGCGAACTGAACAATAACTTTTTTGTTAAATTCCACGCGGACGAAGTCGCGGGCACAGCAGTTAGTAGTAAATAAAGCTGTGTTAACACGAAGATCAATTGTAAAATTGTAACCCCAAGTATCGATTAAAGAATATATAAATAAGATTGATGAATTTTTTGAAGTGATTGCGCAAAGTAAATATTTGCTTTCTAGGTGTGTGGTATTCGCATTTTTAACAAAATCCCACAAACGATTTTAAAGTTGCCAGAAAATAAATTTAAATTTTATATTAAAAGTACTTGTTAACTAAAGCGTTATTCACGAATGACATAGATCTATAGTTCATCATTTCAGCCTATCGCAGTACACTGCTGGACATAGGCCTCCACAAGTTTGCGCCAAAAATGGCGTGATCTCATGTGTTTTGCCCATAGTCACCACGCTGGGCAGGCGGGTTGGTGACCGCAGGGCTGGCTTTGTCGCACCGAAGACGCTGCTGCCCGTCTTCGGTCTGTGTAGTTCAAAGCCAGCAGTTGGATGGTTATCCCGCCATCGGTCGGCTTTTTAAGTTCCAAGGTGGTAGTGCAACTGTGTTCTCCCTTAGTCGCCTCTTACGACACCCACGGGAAGAGAGGGGGAGGCTATATTTTTTGCCGTAGCCACACAGTACAGATCTATAGTTAGTGGTGCTCAATTGTATACAAGACATAACAAAATTCATAATAATTCTCAGCTTTGTTGGGGTCGTCCATTTATCACGTTGTGATGATTTTGATGTTTTTTTTTTAAACTTTATTAAGTTTGCGTGCATATGGATCTATACACGGTACATATACCAAATAACATTTATTACAATTTTCGTCTGTTTGTCTGTCTCTTTGTCTGTCTGTTTGTTCCGGCTAATCTCTGAAACGGCTGGACCGATTTTGACGGGACTTACACTGGCAGATAGCTGATGTAATGAGGTGTAACTTAGGCTACTTCTATTATAGATATTTTTTTATAACTGCGAACTGAACCATAACTTTTTTTGTTAAAGTCCACGCAGCAGCTAGTTTACAATAAAAACATTCACTCTACGAAGAAATGAATTCATTTCCATATGCGTTTATTTCGCAATGGTACCCAAGAGATGGAAAAAGGAAAGGCGGGACGACAATATTAGACAGGTCGCAGGAATAACATGGGGCAGTGGCCATGGAAAGGCCAGAATGGAGAAGATTGGAGGAGACCTTTGCCACGTGGCAAACGGACACGCAAAAATGGTGCAAAAGGAAAATTTACGAATAATATATTAGAGAATTGTTGTTGTGTCCGAATGAAGGCTATGATAATGATGATGATGATGCGATTCTTAATTCTTTAGTTATAAGCGGCAATTAGTATTAATATGACACTTTATCCACGTTTTTACAGCTAGAAAATAGTTTGGACGGTTATGCAGATATATTCGTATATTAGGCTAAGTAAAATTTAAAAAGGGCTAGAAATTTTTTTTTCACCTAGGACGGGATCTATAACACCTACAGAACCCCTCATTAATTTGAAGTAACGTAGTAGGAGTCGACCTGTATATGAAAATGGGCCGTGAGGCTATTAGGCTTACTAAGTGGAACCTGTGCCTTTTGGTGTCGATAGTAACTTCTATCGGCCTCACTAACATCATGGTATGAAAGTGAAGGCACAGTGGGAAAAGAAAAATGGTAGTTTCCAATCTCTGGGTCGAATTACACTATTGAAAATGAGAAAAATGCAGCGTCAATCATCCTTTGATGCGGAACCCGATGTGTGAAGTGAGTTTTGTAAAGAGCTAGTCGTTGCACCCATTATTTTTATGGTAAGAAGTCGAGTGATCACATGATTTTTCGGCCATGGTATTGAAAGCGTAAGCTCCTGAATTTACTTTGAGAATAATGTACTTTTTCTAAGTTTCTAAGACCGTTGATGTCACAGAAATAGTAATACCCCATAGAAGTGTTAATAAACGCGCAACATGGTGCCGAGTATAAGGCTTTTTAGCCTTATGCACGGATCTCGCGCCTTAGTCTGCAACGGTGCGTCATCGAGTGATAATATCAGATTTTATTGTAAAAATGGGCTATTGCGGTGTTGTAAATTGCTCAAACTGTTCATCAAAGCCTGATTGTACTTCTAGAGTAATATAATTTAACTGGTAATTAATATAATACAAGTTTAGCGATGATTTATAATTAAAATCAAAACATGAGGTGAAAAAAGTAGACTAGTACTATGTTTTGTTCTAATCGCACAATATGGTCTACATTGCTTGTTGAACATAAATAGCTAGCAAGTCGTTTCATTACGACTCCGCAATGAATATTTTATTTAACAATACTATTAATACTAACCAACGCGCAAAAGTATCGATGTACGGCCGCATGTCGAAAACGCCAGTTAAGGATACGCAGTGCGTCGAAACTATCGATAGATTTAGATAGTTCCCAGCCTTGTACTAAGCTAAATTGTAATAATATTATTTTTTTGATTCGCTATGATATATATTTTTTCTTTTTTTTTCTTTGTGTTGTAACTTTGTAAGACAGCTTCTTGCTATAACTGATGATGCAATACTGCTACACTATATTACGTTGTTATGTTTGTTATTTCTTTTTTAAAATAATAATATGTAAATGTTTGTTTTTATAAATATAAATTGGTTAAGTTAAGATAGCGAAATAACAGCTTTTTATTGCCAACTACCTAATTCGAATCGATATTTTTATCGACTACATTTATTTTGATCAAGCACTAGCGTATTTGTAAAATATTCTTTGTTTTTACACACTACATAGACATTATACTTTATGAATGAGTGAGTGAGTAACTGATTTGCGATTTCAAGCGATATGTCGTCGCTATAAAGTTCATTGTTTCCTGTTGTTATAACATGCACGAAAATGTGTGAGTGTTGTGTAATACGCATCTATCTGTTTGAGCGTGTGAACTAATTGCAAGGAGTGGGGACCAACGTGGCATCATCGGTACTGCTACAAAAGTTAAGCGAAGGCATTTCTATTGGTATTATTACTATTTCTGTGGTTGATGTAGTACCGTAGGCTTTAATTGTGTTAGACGCGGTTGAGCAATCACTATTAAATGTAACGGACGAGCTATGGCACTTTGAAGTGCCTACCTCTTACTATTTATTGATATCGAGCAAAAATAGGCAAAAATGACATCTTTTTGTATGGGAACCTCCTTAAATATGTATTTTAT
Organism: Melitaea athalia; assembly: GCA_905220545.2. NCBI lineage: Eukaryota > Metazoa > Arthropoda > Insecta > Lepidoptera > Nymphalidae > Melitaea > Melitaea athalia. The sequence continues at coordinate 12,274,358 of HG992187.1, forward strand.
TTTAATTTTATTATTTATTATTATTTAAAGTAAAAATACAACTGAGTATTTTGTGAATATTTCAAGTGCCTACCTGTTGCCATTATTGATATCGAGCAAAAAAGGGCATGAAAATCGCGTTTGTTGTATGGGAGCCCCCCTTAAATATTTATTTTATTTTGTTTTTAGTATTTGTTGTTAATACTATTAAACGAGCAATTCTTGTATATATATATATTTTCTGAATCTCGGAATCGGCTCCAACGATTTTCGTGAAATTTAGTATGCAGGGGATTTCGGGGGCGAAAAATTGATCTAGCTAGGATTCATTTAAAAAAAATGTCGTTTTATCCCTGTTTTTAGGCAATGAAAAAATATTAGAATACGAAGCTTAATTTCACTACTGTCAACATAGCTGTAATAGCATAATTAGGAAATCTCAGTCTCCAGATTAATTTTTTTTTCTTTTTTTTTTTAATTTCACTCGTGATTTATTATTTAAATAAAATTAAAATATAAAAATACAGAGAAAAAAAAAACAAAAAATAAAATGAAAATACCGAGCTAGGCTCGGTCACCCAGATACTTTGTTGTTATAGCGGCAACAAAAATACATAATTTGTGAAAATTTCAACTGTCTAGCTATCGCCGTTCTTGAGATACAGCCTGGTGACATACGGACGGGCGGACGGACGTACGGACAGCGAAGTCTTAGTAATAGGGCCCCGTTTTTACCCTCTGGGTACGGAACCCTAAAAATAAATACATTATTAAAATTTAATTAATAATTTAATACTGACATAATTACATGCATGAACCTTAATATTGTTAATGTTATTAATATTTTCTCTATTGATAGGGATTGTATGTAAGAGATCACTATTAGAAATAATACTGCCCTTGCACTTTTTTAAAGTTGGAATACTTATTGTTATTTTTTTTTTTTTGTTATTTCAAATGTGCAATAAAGTATTAAAAAATAAATAAGAAGAACCTTGCAACAAAGCATCATAGGTATAATTTAGTTTGGTTATGATGATTATTCTATACTTCCTATTATTGGATCAGATATTTTGATATTAAGTGATATTTAGAAATGTAAATTTAATGCTTCAATTCACTGTTGGGTATCACTACATAGTATTTAAAACAAAGTCGCTTCCCACTGTCTGTCCCTATGTATGCTTAGATCTTTAAAACTACGCAACATATTTTAATGCGTTTTTTTTTAATAGATAGAGTGATTCAAGAGGTAAGTTTATATCTATACTAATATAATAAAGCTGAAGAGTTTGTTTGTTTGGTTGTTTGTTTGTTTGTTTAAACGCGCTAATCTCAGGATCTACTGGTCCGATTTGAAAAATTATTTCAGTGTTAGATAGCCCATTTATCGAGGAAGGCTATAGGCTATATATCATCACGCTAAGACCAATAGGAGTGGAGTCCGCGCCGACGAAGTCGCGCGCAGAAGCTAGTATTATATAACACATGCATAAAATCGCAGAGGAATACTGATAATATTAGAGGTTTCTAATGTGATGTTGTAAATAAACACATTTTTTTGCACTCACATTGCAAACACTGGCTGAACCCTACGAGATAGATCAAAATAATGTACGTATTGTACACCTCAAAAAGCTCTACAAAAAAGTCCGCGATGGTATACGTCTATCTCTTAGGGATAACCACAATAACCATTTTTTATCCTTTAATTTTTACGAGAAATAATGGCTAGAAAAAATGGGCTAGCGATTTTAAGCAATACAGAATGAATCCTTATCCAATTGCGTACCTTACATACATTAATAAAATGAATATTTTCGAAGATATTACAAAATCAAAATCAAAAATATTTTATTCAGCATAAAATTATAACAATTTCTTACTGAATGTCATGAGTCTACTACCAGTTCGGAAAAAAGAAGCCTCTGACCTGAGAAGAACTGGCGAAAGAAACTCAGCGGGACTGTAATTTTTTTTTCTATTATAATTTTTTTTTTTCAAATCAGAATGAAATTAACAATAAATAGCCTGGAGGCAATCACATCATTCCCAAGGCGTACTGTCTTCTAGAAAATCGTTAATCGAATAATATCCTTTAGTACACAAACGTTCTTTCACAATTTTTTAAATTTGGCAATAGAAGCTTTTTGAACGTTTTCTGGGAGCCTGTTGTATAAGCGTATACATTGTCCATAGAAGGAATTACTGACGCGGCGTAAGCGAGTTACAGGGATTACAAGTTTATGTTTGTTCCTAGTATTAATGCTATGCATGTCGCAATTCCTGCGAAATTCTTGTATATTTTTATGAACATACATAACATTTTCGTACACATATGGAGAAGCAACAGTCAATATTTTTATTTCTTTGAACTTTCTCTTAAAGATTCTCTAGGGCCTAAACTATAAATTGCACGAATGGCTTTTTTCTAGATTTTTTTACAGATTTAAAATACAGGGACATAGCGGTTGCAACGGTACTGTACCGGTAGGGCAAGTATTTTAACTATCGAAAATAATAGTTAAGACAGGCTATTGTCACTCCATGTACTTGCGCGCTATAATTACCTACTACCCGGCCGAGCGGTCTTGGGCCCTTTGAGGCCCAAATTCAGTGCAGTTGTCGCAAAAAAACTGTTTACTGGTGGATAAAGGAATGTTTCAGTATTTTTTATAGACTAATTTACATAATTATACTAAGCATTATAAATTTATAATACTATTAGGGCCTGTTTCACAATGTCCAAATAAAGTTCCCAATAAGCTACTTGCAACTTATTTATCAAATAACGACAACGTTTGCGTTTCACAATTGACAAATAGCACTAACTGACAAATAAAGTACCCAGTAAACTATATGTCAGATCAACTGGCCAATAGCATATTAATCTGTCAAATAAATTACTTGAAACTGGCAAACCTCCACATGAAGTCGCTTCCTACAGGCCTATTAGTTTGTTGCCAGCTATATCGAAGCTCTTTGAAAAATGTCTCCAACAGAGACTTAGCAAGGTCCTACTGCAAAATCGTATCGTCCCTAACCACCAGTTCAGATTCCGGAAAGAACACTCAACCGTAGAACAGATCCACAGAGTTTGCAGAAAAATAAGACCCTCATTTGAGAAGGGGGAATACTGTTCGGCCGTATTCCTAGACATTCAACAGGCCTTTGATAGAATTTGGCATAAGGGGTTGCTATGCAAAATAAAATTATTATTGCCTCACCCCTTCTTCGGAGTACTGAAATCATACATCTCTGATAGGATATTTCAGGTGAGAGAAAATGATTCCACATCCAAATTCTACGAAATATCTGCAGGCGTACCACAAGGCTCCGTTCTAGGACCAGTATTGTATACGATATACACGTCGGATTTACCACAGGGCTCAGACGTTACTGTTGCAACCTTCGCGGACGATACAGCTATATTAGCATCGAGTGAAAGTCCGGCCGAGGCGTCGTCAAAACTCCAGAACTCACTTAACAACATAGAAGAATGGTTAGCCAGATGGAGAATGTCTGCTAGCGCCACCAAATCCATACAGGTTACATTCATGCTTCGCAAGGAAAACTGTCCACCGGTCACCCTGAATGGCACACAGCTCCCACACAGTGACACTGCCAGATATCTAGGTATGCATCTTGACCGAAGGCTCACCTGGAAGAAACACATAGTAACGAAAAGGGATGCAATCAACCTAAAGTTTAGATCTTCGATGGCTTATGGGTCGAAACTCAAAGCTAAGCATCGACAACAAGCTGCTCATCTACAAAACCATTCTAAAGCCGATTTGGACCTACGGCATACAATTGTGGGGAGTAGCGAGCGCCTCTAATCTGATGGTACTACAAAGAGTGCAAAATGGCATATTACGGCAGATGACGAACGCGCCATGGTTCCTCAAAACCTCGGAACTCCATGAACTGCTCCATATTCCAACCATCAAAGAGGAAGTAGCTTTCTCTTGTCTCAGATATAGAACACAACTGCAGAAACACCCAAATCAACTTGTGGGACAGCTTACTATACCCGAAAGTAATCGCCGTCTAAAAAAGCGACGGGATATGTTTGAAGATTAAGACGGCTGGTCAACCTGATTAGCCGTAATACACTAAAGGGCTGAACTTCGATGGGAGTTGCACCCTACACAAGATGGACCGACATCGCATCTGCTCATGGCCTACCAGCCGATTGCACGATTAAAAACCAAAAAAAAAAATTACTTGAAAGCCATAATAATATTATGGCTTTCAAGTAATTTTTTATTATGTAGTTGATTCAATTAATTTTAGTTGTAACGTTTGTTTATTTGTGCAAGAAAATTTTAAAAAATGGATATGGAAATATTTGATATAATTGAAGACGAATTAGATGATTTTATGTATAGTTTAAATAGACCGAGAAGGAATCCTGTATTTCGACAACGCATTAATTATATGCAAGCCTCGGATGATACGGACTTTAGGATAAGATTTCGACTTACTAAACATGCGGTAAATTACGTATATTTATTCATTGTAAACCAAATTTCTTCCACCACAGAAAGGTATTTTTTTTTTTTTAAAGTTATAACAGTACGATATTTCAAACTTGTCAGCTTTCACGTTTGTTCATTTAACAGTTCGACGTTCCGGTCACAGTAATACACAAAATAGGTAATGTATATTCTGTTTTGATCAATAAAAAAATTAAGTAATAACATATTTCAAGCTGTATGTACATAAAATGTATAAAAAATAGTATAAACCATGCATTGAAATTATTAAAACATATTTTCATGTGTACTTACAACACAGAATGATATCCTAAAACATGTATTTCGAAAAACGGAACTATTAAATGCGAGGTTGCCAAACCTATTAACAAGTAACTGGCAAATAGCTATATGTCAAATAAATTTATAGGTAAGATGATGGTGAAACGCAATGAGGACTAACTAGAAGTTTTATGTGTCACATAATTAATTTGTCAAATAGCTATAGGGTACTTTACTTGGACATTGTGAAACAGGCCCTTATTATTATAACTCTAGCTGAATAGTCATATAAGTAGTAAATAAATGACTTGACTTTTTACCTTTCTCATAAAGTAGCCAAAGTAGTCTGTGCTGCAACAGGGCTACTTCATGGACGTCAATTGTAGGTGTTAAGGTTGGGTTTATTGAGGAAACTAATGCAGCCAGCTCCATTATTCTCGTGCATATTACTGGCTTGCCGGCCACATATAACCATGATCGTGCAAGTACTCCATCTCCGACAGATCTACCTCTCTTGTCCTCGTTACCTTTGCCATGCCAAGTTACCTAATGAAAATAAATCTTTCCTTAAAAAGTTTGTTTAACTTTATAATTGTAAGGTAATGAAAATGATTTATTTTGACAAATAAACCAAACTTCTATTAAATATAAAATTATGTTAACAAAGTTGTTCGTAGATGTTTTCTTAATCAGTAATTCAGCTTACTTCAGCAGTGTTAACTCCATCTTTCCCGAATATTACCCACGCATGATCTTCTGATAATGCAAGATGCACATCATTTTTGCCCAATACTTGACAGCCTGCCGTGACAGCAAAAGCAACTCCAAAACAATCTAATTTATTGCCTGTTAAAAAACTATAAATTGATTGGAGATGTGCTCTGTCCTTGTAATAACTTCGTGTTAATGAATTCCACACAACATCGGCTACCCTTTTTACGAGATCGCGAGTAGCTACATCTCCACTCAGTAACTTTGTATCAACGCCACTACGCATTAATGATACAAATCGTTCGTAAAGTGTTTTAACTTCATCCCATTCGACAGTGGGGAATTTCATCTTCACAAACTTATTTAATGCTAAATTAGCATCTTTATCACTATTTTTAACGTTAGTTAAGTTGTTCTCCACGGCTCCTATAATAATTGAAAACAATGCCAAATCTGGTTCTTTATTACTACGCAATTGCTCTTCAAATAGATCACAAACTTTTTGAATACTGTCTATAGGAAATAAATGTTTGTATTCTGATAAAATAGACATGATTTTTACTCTCAATATGTAATATTAATAGAAATAAACAAAAACATCAGCATATACCGGTAAATGTTGACATAAATCACAGAGTGTCACAGACTCATCATTGTTTTTTTTTTTTTATTATTTATCAAGAGCTGGAGTCGAGTTCTTCGCTCTAAACTGTACTGTATACTGTATATATTTTAAAATATGTAATTGTTCGATTTTTATGGTAAGCAATTTTTATGGAATTATTATATGTATTTATTCCAATTTCCAGTAGTTATTATTTATTCCAGTAGTAATATTAGAAATGTTATTATTCCTAGTTTTCCATTTACAGCGAACAATAGTTGTAAAATATACGCTGTGAATAAGTACCTATATATTTCTCACCTCAATGGTACAATGGTATTGGTATTGTCTTCTTCTTCTTCTTTTACAAGACGTAATATTATTATCATGAAATAAAATAATTATTTAAGTTACGTACTAAAGGAAACAATTAATGTAAGTACAGAAAATAATTGTGTTTCCTAGCAGACGAAAAAACCACACTTCAATTACATCGACAAGTAATGCAACGTAAGGCAACGAAAAAAATTAAAAAACGCACTAGTCGCCACTACGATTTTTGAAAGTTCCTCTCGATTTCTCTGGGATTCCATCATCAAATCCTGGTTTCCTTATCATGGTACCACCCTAGGGATATCGGCCAGTCTTTAGACAATAGTATTTCGATTTATGGGGTTTTTTGAAAAAGTGGGGGGAGGGGGTGTGGTGGATTATCCTCTGGTGCCTCTCCCATCCCTAGAAATCTCATGATTATAACGATATCACGGCAAAATTTTTTAAGGTAAAAATTATTTAAATACTTACCGAATACCTAATTTTAATTATACGTATTTTAGCTCCGATGCTGCAAGAAGTGCATTCATACTCCATTCCGTAGCCTTTAAAACACTTACACATTATAATAATACACGTATGTACGTAGAAACTATTTGTAACACTTTTATACATAATATTATTCGTATTTACGTTAAAACTATCTCTTGAATTCTTGATTGACATTTGACAAGAGTAATTTATACGATACGAAGAACAGATTAATAGGTTGTCTCCCGTGAGGTTAGATCTAACCTCAAATTATTTATCTACGCATATGTCACGATCTCATCCGTTTTGTAGTCTGTTGTCTCCCGCGCGGTTATATCTACACGACAAATTTTTTCTCCGTTGTTTCCCGCGCGTTTATATCTAACCTCAGGTAATTAACTCGTTTTGAAACCTTATTTAACAAAAATAGAGCTTAAAATAGTTTACAGGCGTATTTTAGTATATTCAGTACGAAATTAGATACCAATTAGACCAAACATTAATTTAGTTTTCATATAAGTTTTCCAAGATTCAACCAGTCAAAGTCTTCACTTTCGTGTAGACGTTCCATTTTTTATTATAGTATTTTATTATAGCGTTTTTCTTAAACTTTATTACGAAAAGGTAAGTTACTGTTATTTTTTACAGTATTTATATCTTAAAGATGACAGCAAACACAATCATTGGCTGTTCTAATGTCCGTACCTATAAAAAAAACTCAAATAGAAAATGTACTTAGACAAGTAGATGACCTTTACAACATTTTCAACGTGCGATATTTTATTTTTTTCCTTGAGACCTTAGTAAAAAATGTAATTATTGTAAAGTAAAGTCATTGCAGATTACGCATTAGTTACTGTTTTGGTAATATATTCCGTAAATATTTTGTTTTTCCTAGGTAAATGTGAAATGGCTGTTTTTCTACTTGAACATTTTCAAATTTATTTATGTGTGCGTGAGCTTCAAAATGGCCGGTTAACGTTTTTCAAACACAGGATGATTGTTTTTGCGTTTTCAACCCGAACAAGTAAAGTTTGCGACATTACACTTTTAAGCGACTTCAAAAAAAAGGAGGTTTCTTAATTCGACCGTATATTTATATTTTAAGGTGTTCGCGGATAACTTCATCGTTTTTAAATTCGTCAAGTGATAATTCTTTTTTTGTTGGAAAGGGGATATTTCATGGGGCTAAGCTTTAGAAAGACGGACATCGATTTATGGGGTTTTGTGGGGAGAGTGGGGGAGGGGGGGTGGGTAACCGTCTGGTACCACTCCCACCATGTGCGGAATCGATTTATGGGGTTTCTGGGGAAGAGCGGGGGGGAGGGGAGGGCTACTCTCTGGTACCACTGGATTTATGAGGTTTTGGGGGAAGAGGGGAGAGGGAGTGGGGTGGCTTATCCTCTGGTACCACTCCCTCACTGTTTATTAACCGACTTCCAAAAAAGGAGGAGGTCCTCAATTCGACTGTTTTTTTTTTTACTTTCGTTAAGTATGGCGAAATAAAAGTTTTCATTTTTGATTTTTGTTCGTGTTATTGTAATTAGTTGTTTTAGTTTGTAAAGAAATTATTGTTAAAATTATTTATTTGAATTTGGTATTATTTATTATTATTATGATTTTATTATTGTATTTGCAAATTGTCGTAATTTTTACTTTTATTTGTTTTATCCATTTTAAGACGAATTGTTTGACTTAATAGGTCATTTGTTACCTGAAATAAAAAAATGTTTTTATTATTAAGATTATTAGAAAAAAATGCTGTCTAATGAGTTTGTTGCGACATCTCTTCTCTTCTCACGTCGGTTTAAAAGGAACGGGCAAATTGTAATGGGTTTCTCGCGACATGTATATATACGCGATGCGCATACATGGCAAATATGATTTTCCTCTGTAATAATGATTAGTTTAGTTTTCTAGCACTGGGAAAAACAGAAATGTGAATGTTTCCTCTATAATATTTATTTGTTTAGTTTTCTTGTACTGGCAAAGAGATACATGTTCCTGATAGGTTTTATAAAAGCAGTAATCGAAGTACATTGGCCTGGACGGCCAACAAACAGGAAAACGTTTTTTATAAGTTGTGTTCGTTAATAAATGATATTTTAAAAAAATGCTGCCTTTTTATTTGTACATGTCGTTCACAGGATTACTGCATCATTTCATCTGAAAAACTGAAAATAAATAGATATATCTGTATGTTGTAAAGATCAATCCCATACTGAGCCATAAAATTTTTATTTTACTTAATCGAAAAAAAACTTTTTGTTTTAAGTGAAACTTCTTTAGGCGCATGAGGGTAAAATTTGAGACAAAGGCAACGCATCGTAAATGATTTTATACCACATTGAATACACGAGTTCTCATCCGATCACCGAATTTAAGCAACATCGGGCGTGGTCAGTACTTGGATGGGTGACCGCCTGGGAACACCGCGTGATGTTGTCTTTGTTTCAATTAGTTTGCCAAAGAAGTTTCACTTCTGTAAAGTGTACTTTGTACGCACGCCATTTTTTTATGTAACTAGATCAGCAAACAAGCGTACGGCTCACCTGATGGTAAGCGATTACCGTAGCTTATAGACGTAAAAAATGTTATTTTGGTATATGTACCGGGTATCCATCCATAAAAATTTAGTCAAAGTGGTTATTTTAATATTACAAACAGACACTCCAATTTTATTTATTTGTATATGTACATAATATATTATATATTATTATTACATAACGTACTTATTACATAAACAACCCGAACCCATTAACTAAAAATTCATTTATTGGACAAAAACTACGTTTATATTGAAAACGAGCATAAAATGCATTGAAGGAAAAAGAACATGATGTAGATTTTGTGTCATACATTAACCAAGGTCAGTAACGTCACCCCATGCCTATCAATTTCTGCACCGTTATGCTCTATGTTTGGATCGAGATTTCTTATTTTCTTAATAAGAAAATTGTATACATATTATACACCGATGCAAAGTGTATTTTGTGTACTTTATGAATATTTATAATGATATTTGTCGAGAATAGGTAAAATATGTATAGTTTGCTTTCCAAAAAATATCCTAATTTCTCGCCCTCTTTTGATATTATTGTCCAAAAAATATTGTTTTCAGTTTTATCGTTGCGTTCTTCATCTTCAATACTAATTTTGATTAGTTTTTCTAAATTAACTATGAAGTAGAAACCCCGTACCTAAGGTAATTGCTTTACAAGGTGTAATTGAAATGTCGATCGTGATTCAAGCGCTCTCAATCTAGACCACCTATTTTCAAGTATAAAAAAGAAACTTTGAACTGTATCACAATTTATTTATTTTGCTGTTAGAGCTAGATAGATACTATTGGGAAACAGAATAAGTAGAATCAACGACAAATGTATCATAATACTTTATTTTTTCGACATGTTTTTGCACCAAGACCACTTTTTCTCTCTCCCTCTGAAACAAGCGCGATTTTATAATTGATATACGCACATGTACAACACTTTTTATACAGTAAATTAAAGCTTAGTTCTTACTCTTCAAAATAATATAAGCGTTTTTGTTCTAAGTGTAGAAACTTGTGAGTTATGACGAAAAAACTACGACTCAAGTAACGCGCGCTTATCGAATCATATTACCGCGGGAAATGCGAGGTCAGCGCCGTGCAGGCGGTGCGGTAGACTCAGTGCTGAGGTTATATCTAACCTTGCGGGAGACAACGGGAGTTCGCGCTGGGCGAGTCCGGTATACCAGAGGTTAATATGAACTGACATATCGATGTAGATGTTTTCGTTCTATCTATCAAACAGGCAAAAGTCTAAGACCATACAGCCTATTCAGTCAGGATTCTTTTCAATACATTTTTTTATATGAAGGCAAAACCTATTTAATCGTAAATCTTTTTAATTTTGAGCTTAGATAAATTAGATTATCGACATAATTTCGTTATAAAAAATAAATAAATAACCCTAACCTATCTAACTCAGTTTTTATATATTAAATTAATACTTGTGCATTGTAGGAAAAATTAGAACGACATAATATTCTAATAAAATTAGTAAAATTTTGTGTTAGAATATATATATACAGAAATCCGAAAAATACCCAGAACCCAATCCGAGCACCCTACTATCCACGTGGTCTTGGTCTGTCTTACCCCTAGAGTGTTCTGTTGAGAGCCCGGAGCGGATAAGGCTGGTCGCCGAAGGCGACTAGCCTCATCCGCTCCCTACGCATTCGTTCATGCGCTTTCGCACAGCGGGAGAGGTATGTCCTCCTTCCGCGCCGGAGCCGTGTTATACTAATTTGTCATTTGACAAGAGTAATTTATACGATACGAAGAACAGATTAATATGAACTGACATATCGATGTAGATGTTTTCGTTCTATCTATCAAACAGGCAAAAGTCTAAGACCATACAGCCTATTCAGTCAGGATTATTTTCAATACATTTTTTTATATGAAGGCAAAACCTATTTAATCGTAAATCTTTTTAATTTTGAGCTTAGATAAATTAGATTATCGACATAATTTCGTTAATCTAACTCAGTTTTTATACAGGATGTCCCGCGATAAAGTGCAACCCCAAAAGGGGGTGAAACTAGACAATAAATTATCGACAAAAAACATAGAAAAAACTTTTTAAAAAAAACATTTTATTTCTTATTGACGAATTAAGATTTTTATATCTTACGTAGACTCTATGTACAAAAAATGATGATTTCTTCCAAAGTAGTGGGTCGATTACTATAAAATAAAATAAAATATTACGCCACGTACTTGGCGGTAAGGATAAAATAAAAATTAGCTCGCAAAAAAGTGGCATTATGTCTTTAACTATGTTTCTTGTGAAAAAAAATCCATTTTTTATGACTGTTTTTTTCAATGATCTCTAATTTTCTCAGAATTATGCCCCCAATACCAGGAAATTTTATGATTTATTATTATTTCTTACCATATTACCATTCAAATAAAAAAAAATTTACGCCTGTATCGCAAAAAACACGTACAAAAATCATCATTTTTTGTACAAAGAGGCTACGTAAGCTATACAAAAATCTTAATTCGTCAATAAAAAAATAAATTTTTTTTTTTAATTTTTTTAATTTTTTTCTGGTTTTTGTCGATAATTTATGGTCTAGTTTCACCCTCTTTCGGGGTTGCACTTTATCGCGGGACACCCTGTATATTAAATTAATACTTGTGCATTGTAGGAAAAATTAGAACGACATAATATTCTAATAAAATTAGTAAAATTGTGTGTTAGAATATATATACAGAAATCCGAAAAATACCTAGAACCCAATCCGAGCACCCCACTATCCACGTGGTCTTGGTCTGTCTTACCCCTAGAGTGTTCTGTTGAGAGCCCGGAGCGGATAAGGCTGGTCGCCGAAGGCGACCAGCCTCATCCGCTCCCTACGCATTCGTTCATGCGCTTTCGCACAGCGGGAGAGGTATGTCCTCCTTCCGCGCCGGAGCCGTGTTATACTAATTTCAATGGTGGTAGGTTAAATTTTTTTCGTAACGTAATTATGTGGATAAACCGTCTAATTTTGAAGTTAGATAGGTTAGGGTTATTTATTTATTTTTTATAACGAAATTATGTCGATAATCTAATTTATCTAAGGTCAAAATTAAAAAGATTTACGATTAAATAGGTTTTGCCTTCATATAAAAAAATGTATTGAAAAGAATCCTGACTGAATAGGCTGTATGGTCTTAGACTTTTGCCTGTTTGATAGATAGAACGAAAACATCTACATCGATATGTCAGTTCATATTAATCTGTTCTTCGTATCGTATAAATTACTCTTGTCAAATGTCAATCAAGAATTCAAGAGATAGTTTTAACGTAAATACGAATAATATTATGTATAAAAGTGTTACAAATAGTTTCTACGTACATACGTGTATTATTATAATGTGTAAGTGTTTTAAAAGCTACGGAATGGAGTATGAATGCACTTCTTGCAGCATCGGAGCTAAAATACGTATAATTAAAATTAGGTATTCGGTAAGTATTTAAATAATTTTTACCTTAAAAAATTTTGCCGTGATATCGTTATAATCATGAGATTTCTAGGGATGGGAGAGGCACCAGAGGATAATCCACCAGAGGATAATCCACCACACCCCCTCCCCCCACTTTTTCAAAAAACCCCATAAATCGAAATACTATTGTCTAAAGGCTTACCGGGATATCTCCTTTCCAACAAAAAAGAATAATCAAAATCGGTTCATAGACGACAAAGTTATCCCCGAACATACCTAAAAAATAAACAGGTGGCTAATCAATTGACGTCATAAAAAAATTTAGGTCCGGTATGTTGTGGGGTATCCGAATCACCCTTACTCCCGAAACTTATTATAAATTTTAAAAATATTAAATAATTTTTACACATTATGATCTCGTTCTTACTTAAAACTTTTCTTATCCAACCAACACGATAGTTTTCCAGCATTTTCTAATCATTAATTAGCCTTAGGAATGATAGTTTTTTTTAATCAATTGGCTAATTTTAAGAATTCTCTTGGGCAAAACACATGAGTTCGCGTCATAATATCGGGCGCGAACTTGTGGAGGCCTATGTCCAACAGTGGACTGTGATAGGCTGAAGTGGTGGTGGTGGTGGAAGAATTCTCCACCTTGCTGTCTTTGAAGACCGATTTTAGCCAAATTTTCCATATTAAGTGCGGCTTTTCTTTTATTATTATGAAAGCTGAGAGTCTGGCGCATTTTTAAGACTAACTAAGAAATGATAAGGTCACCTGTTTACATTTTTTAGTCCTAATTCATGGAACGTAAATTTTTGACCTTAGACCAACATTTTCATCAAAGCTACGAGGCTGATTAATTTATGCATAAAAGTACAACTCATGCGAATTCAGTTGCAAAAAAATAACTAAAAAGTCTTTTTATTTATTTTTTTAGAAATATTTTAAGATGGTCAAGTCGAAATTTCTCAAAAAATCGAAAAAAATTCATAACTCCTAAACTATAAAAAATCGCGGAACACACATAGGGGTGATTCGGATACTCGACAACATACCGGACCTAAATTTTTTTTATGGCGTCAATTGATTGGCCACTTGTATAGAGTCAGGGGGGCAAAGTGCGCCATACTTTTTTCATAGTTGACTTTGGTGCAATATTTCTTGTGTTTAAGTTCACGAGTGATACTAAGTCATGGTACTGTTACGAGTACACAAAAAAAAGGAGCTTGCGCCATCTAGCGGGGAGCGAAGGAACCACGTTGTGTGCTGTACAAACCACTTTGTTACAAAGACAACGTGAAACATCCACTCAATACTAGATGGCGCTAGAGGACATATAGGTGAATGAACTCAGGATCGAGTACACGCACGAACGTTCTAGAACTGTCTGGGTGTAGGCTCGGCCCGGTATAAAAAGGCCGATTGAGGCCGAGCGGAGTCAGTTCAGTTTGAGCTAACGACGAAGCGACTTCGAAGTGAATACTAGTGATCAAGAAGTGATACCAGCGGAAACCTCGGACATTGTTAGTGCTTAGTGAGTGTACCTAGTGATTAGTGAGTGTACCTAGTGCTTAGTATTTGTACCTAGTGCTTGTGTCGGACCTAGTGCTAGTGAATAAAGTCTCTGAAAGAGTCAGAAGGTCTTTCCCTCCAAATCGTTCGAACCCTAACACGTAACAACTGGTGTCAGAAGTGGGATTTGGAGATGCCATTGACTCCGAGAGAGAACCCCAAGGAGGGGGTCAGGACGAGGGCACAACGAACTGCGGATGCCACTGGGGGCCAAGCTCCGCCCACTGTGGGCCAAGCCCCGCCCACTGGCCCCGCCTACCAGGCCACGCCCACTGGCCACGCCCCACTGGCCCCGCCCACTGGCCCCGCCCACCAGGCCCCGCCCACTGACCACGCCCCTCAGGCTCCGCCCACTTTGGCTCAAGCCCCGCCCACTGGCTCCACCCACCTTGCCACGCCCACCGGACAGGCCACGCCCACCAGTGGTTCCGTAGCTTCTAACGACCCTCAAGTGGCACTTCAATTAGGAAGTTTATTTGAATTCATGAAGGCAATGCAAGAATCACAAGAACGCAAGCTCAGCGCTTTGCAAGAATCACAAGAACGCAAGCTCAGCGCTTTGCAAGAATCACATAAGGCAATGCAAGAATCACAAGAACGCAAGTTCAGCGCTTTGCAAGAATCACAGGAAAAAGCGCTTTGGGCTATAAAAGATGTTAGTGACACGGTGGGTAAGCTCCGAAAAGATTTCGACGAAGTGCAAGAACGAGTTACCGGGTTAGGATTGGATGTCGAAAATGTGAAAACCGTCCTCGCTGAACTACAGAAGAGAGTACTGCGCCTTGAAACCACGGGAGTTGCGATGTCTAGTGGAACTACTGGAGTTGCGCAAGGACCAAGAGTGAAAGTGCCGCCATACGACGGCACTACTTCGTGGAACGCCTATCGTCAGCAATTCCAGACTGTTGCTACTGCCAACGGATGGACGGAAGAACAATGCCTGACCGCTCTCACTGTTGCGCTCAGAGGGCAAGCTTTGTCTATCTTGGAAGCACTGCCACATACAGGACATGGGTTCCAAGACCTGATAGAGGCACTTGAGTCCAGATACGGGGAGCGACACCTGGAGCACGTGTTCCGTGCCCAACTGCGTGACAGAGTCCAACGCTCAGGAGAAGGACTACAACAATGGGCGTCGGAAATTGAAAAACTCGTCAGGAAGGCACACCCAGGAGCCGACACCAAGATGGTGAATACGAATATTGTTCAAGCATTTGTGGACGGAATCAAAGACCTGGAGGTCAGAGCTGCAGTGAGGCTTCGTCACCATACCTCGCTAAAGGAAGCATTGGCGCATGCTTTGGAGGTCGAGGCTGTTCGCCATGACGTACGGCAGACCCATAAGATCCGGGAGGTCTCTGAGGTAGTCAAGGTGGTTAAGGCTCCTACGAAGAGAAGTTATGGAGTCATGTGCTACAAGTGTGGCGAGAGGGGCCATCTTCAGCTCAACTGCCCGCAGAAGGAGGTTAAGGCTCCTACGAAGAAACGTTCCGGAGTCATGTGCTACAAGTGCGGCGAGAGGGGCCATCTTCAGTTCAACTGCCCGCAGAAGGAGGTTAAGGCTCCTACGAAGAAACGTTCTGGAGCCATGTGCTACAAGTGCGGCGAGAGGGGCCATTTTCAGCTCAACTGCCCGCAGAAGAAGACCCAGATGGCAAGAATGAAAAGGATCGAGGAACAAATAGAGGAGCTGAAAAAGCAAAGAGCTTCGTCCCCTGCCCGGGATAAAGGGAAACGAATAAAAGCTAGAACTAAGAGACGAGTTCTGGCTGACGCGGTGGAAACCCTGAAAACTGTTATCCTCCAGGCATGCAGCGGGAATAGTCTTACGACACAGGGGACTATTAACGACCGGAAATCGAACACAAGAGGCTTCGAGGAAGGGTCACTAGTGTGGCTGCATAACCCAACCCGCCGGAAAGGGAAATCTCCAAAGTTGCAGACCAAGTGGGACGGTCCATACAAAGTGGTTACCCGAATGAATGATGTGACTTATAGAATTCAAAAGCAACCCAGAGGGACATTCAAAGTGGTACACATAGACCGTCTGGCGCGTTACCATGGCAGTAACAACGATGCTCGGGACGAGCATCTCTAAGAGGGGAGTAGTGTTACGAGTACACAAAAAAAAGGAGCTTGCGCCATCTAGCGGGGAGCGAAGGAACCACGTTGTGTGCTGTACAAACCACTTTGTTACAAAGACAACGTGAAACATCCACTCAATACTAGATGGCGCTAGAGGACATATAGGTGAATGAACTCAGGATCGAGTACACGCACGAACGTTCTAGAACTGTCTGGGTGTAGGCTCGGCCCGGTATAAAAAGGCCGATTGAGGCCGAGCGGAGTCAGTTCAGTTTGAGCTAACGACGAAGCGACTTCGAAGTGAATACTAGTGATCAAGAAGTGATACCAGCGGAAACCTCGGACATTGTTAGTGCTTAGTGAGTGTACCTAGTGATTAGTGAGTGTACCTAGTGCTTAGTATTTGTACCTAGTGCTTGTGTCGGACCTAGTGCTAGTGAATAAAGTCTCTGAAAGAGTCAGAAGGTCTTTCCCTCCAAATCGTTCGAACCCTAACACGTAACAGTACCATAAGGATCTGTGATGTTTTGCAACAACAACCAATGTCGTGTCATTAGAATCTGACAGCAAATTAATGAATTTTAGCAAAAAATTTGAAAACAGTCTTACCAGGCGCACTTTGCGACAAATCGGGTAAGTGCGCCTTGTATTAATAAAACGTAATATTATAGCATTAGAATAAAAACAGCCTTATATTATTATAGGAAAACAAGAAACAAAACGAATGATATTTATTTTTTTTTCATAGCCACATTCTATAAGAATCTATGCATTTAAAACCAAATTTCGGCTAAATGCGCCATACAATCTTAAGTCAGAGGCTATGAACCTTTTTTCCAAATATTGATAATCGAGTGTCAAGTATATTTTTTCTTTTATTTACGACTAGCCGACCCGTGCCCACTTCGTTGGGCGTTATAATCCATTTCACTTATGAAGGGTACGGTGAAATTTGATATGTTCCAATACACTCACTATTTTCAGCAAATCAGATAAATATAAATGTTTTAAAATCACCAATTAATTTCTAAGGCAAATAATAATGCTTGATTAGATTGAATTGTTGACACGGCACGTCAGAGGGCGCAGGTTCAAATCCTGCTGATTTAAAATCTTTATATATTTTTATCTTTTTCCTTTTATCTTGTCACTCCTGAATAGTGTAGCTTTCTGTTAGCGAAAGAATTTTCATGATCGGATCAGTATTTGCGAAGATTACCCCGTATATACAAACAAAGTTATAAACTTTACCTCTTTATAATATTAGTATAGATGGGAATACCCCATGGTATTCCCATCGTAAATTGAACTACTTATTTGGTATTATAAACGGACTGAAATAAGAAGTTAGTCATTGAAATTAGTTATTAAGTGTAATATTTATTTTCTCGCCTTAAAACAAAAATGGGAAACATTTTTGAACAACATTACGATTTTCTCAAATTTTAATATTTCGTATTGCCTCCTCGTGCTTCCATTCCTGCGTTTACCCAGTTTGGCATGCTGTAGACCAAGTTTTTTGTACGATTTTGGGGAATATTCTCCCATTCCTCTGTGAGAGCAATTTTGAGCTCACGAAGCGTAATTTTTTTACGCATCTCCCTAGCTGGTCCCAAGCATGCTCGATCGGATTGACATCTGGGCTGCGTGCTGGCCACTCCATACGAGAATGTTCATCTCTTGAAGGTAGTCACTCACAATCCAATATGTACGAGGTCGGGCATTGTCATGCATAAAAATAGCATTCTCACCCAAATTGACCATAAATGGACCAACGTGTTCATTCAAGATTTCTTTTTCAAATTAATTTGCAAGATTTGACCCGACCATACAAACAAGCAAAGAAACATTGCAAGTTAAATAAAGACTTGTAACAAAGACACATTTTAAAAAGTTTGTAACCTCTGGATTGCGGCGAAGTGCGCCATATAAAAAGTCAGTATGGCGCACTTCCCCAACTATATAAATTTTAAGTTAGAATATTTAACTGCAAAAAAATATATAAATTTTTCTAGATAGGAGTGAGATATAGTCAGAAACTTAAAGAAAAATATTTAAATTGTGCATTTACCTCACTCGTATGTTGGTAAAAACTAGATTTCTTGAGATTTACGAAGATGATCAACCCATAGTCATCTCTGCTCACCACTTTGAATATCAGTGAAAATAAAATGGCGCGTATCTCAAACTCACATGACTAGAGCCATCTGTGACTTTCACCAAGAACTATGATTTAGTTTGTAGCATCGATATATAGTGTCACTACTAGTATCCAATCGGTAGTTTTCGAGATATTTGTGGTAGGTGCACTTACCCGGTAGGCGCACTTTGCCACACTGACTCTATATTATACGGTCGAATTGAGTAACCTCCTCCTTTTTTGATGTCGGCTAAAAAGGAAACAATTAGACAAGTACATAACTAACTAACTAAAGAAGATTGTCTTCTGAGGAATCAGCTTCATCTGCATTTTGCATAGAATAAAATTCTTTAGTGCCAATTTTTTGAACTATGGCATTGGGTATTATCACTACATATTATAAAACAAAGTCTCTTCCCGTCTGTCTGTCCCTATGCATGCTTAGATATTTTAAACTACGCAACCGATTTTGATGCGGTTTTTTTAATAGATAGAGTGATTCAAGGGAAAGGTTTGTATGTTAATACATGCATAATGTGGTAGAGAAACAATGATAATAATTTTAGAGGTTTCTTACGTATCTTTTGTTGTAGATCGGCCATTCTCCGAGTAGCAAATTTTAGGTGTCCGGGCTTGTATAATCCGTCATATTATCATATTCAATCATAATTTTTTTTATATATATTAGAAAGCATCCGTATCTAGCTGTAAAAAAAAATATTGGCTTCTGTTTTAAGTAATTAAGACTAAATTAATTTAACTTATGTTCAAAGAACCTCTGTTCTCTAATTACCGTGGCGTGTCCGCACACCAACTTAATCTTAAAAATTGCTTGTAATTTTTATAACGTAAAGATTTACTTTGATTCATTCAACGTTTTAAATGATATTAAGTAACGTGTATCGCAGAAAAAAATATCGACTCAATAGAACCAGTCTACAAATAATTATCATTAAGTAATCGCATGTCCATTGGAAAGTTATAATTCCCGTAACATTTGCTGTTCTCGGGTGTACATCCCTAAATAAAAGTATTTGGACCATCACTACCGTACGCGTCGCGTCTCCCCAGTGTGGGTCAAGGCCCATCAGCATCTGAATGTCTATAAGGTTAGTGTACCTCCAATGAAGCACGTGAGTATATAATTACCGTAGCCTTGGTTAAAAACTTTTCTAATTACCGTTGTTCTTAGTTTAATACTTGATTTTTAAGATAGACCCAAGTTGATAATGTAAATGAAGACAGTACTTTGGCCTCCGTACGTTGTAATAAGCTAGTATTTGCATACTGTGTCGGTTTTCGACATTTTTAAGAAAATCTATCGTTTTCTAATTACCGTATACTAATTACCATATGTTTATAATTACCGTTGTATAAAAAAATAACACTTGTTTACTAACTGGAACCGCAACCAACGCCGACAACGAATTAAAAATGACCCTTTTTGTATCAGCAATCAAAATAAAAGGAGAAAGAAAGGTACAATAAAAGAAAATCCGCAATGCTTGAAGACAAAAGTCTTCGAGCAATGCGTCCTGCCTGTGTTGACATACGGAGCAGAGACATGGACACTGACGAAGGGACTGGTCCACAAGCTTAAAGTCGCTCAACGTGCAATGGGAACGGGCTATGCTTGAGGTTTCTCTCGAAAGTTAGAATTAGAAATGAGACTATCCGTGAGAGACAAAAGTAACCGACATAGGCCACAGAATAAGCAAGTTGAAGTGGTAGTGGGCTGGTCATCTGTATCGCAGGACCGATGGCCGTTGGAGCAGACGGGTCCTGGAGGGAAGACCGCGTCTTGGCAAACGCAGTGTGGGACGTCCTCCGGCACGTTGGACCGACGATCTACGTAAGATTGCCGGTGTAGGCTGGAGATGAGGATTGCGGAAATTCAGGATGTCTGGCGCGAACATGGGGAGGCCTATGACCAAGCAGTGGACTGCAATAGGCTGAACTGTCTGACTGACTGCATAAAAGTAAAAGAGATAAAAAAATACTACCTGTCTGCGAAATGTCACCAAACAACCGGAAGAAAACTCACACATACTTATAAAATTACTCACACACACGTCACACACTGATAAACTTACTCACTCTTATAAAATCAGCAACTGGTTATTTTCCAAGATGCAACCATTTTGGGTCGTGATTCTAGAGTCTTGCACTTTGAGTCCTTCACTCATAGACATGACGCAGTTGCAGTATGGAGTCATCTCATACGTGCAATGACCTTATAGAAGGTCATTGCATACCTGTCTTAAATTTCATTGAAAATGAAGCTCCTCATGTAAATGTCATCCATTTTATATCAGATTCTCCGACTGGCCAATATCGAAATAAAAAAATGTTTTATATCTATCATCTTATAACTTCAGTGGCACTTTCCTAATCTAAGAGTGGTTGAATGGAACTATACAGAGAGTGGTCATGGCAAAAGCTCAGCAGATGGCGTAGGAGCAACGATAAAAAGAACTGCAAATGGTATCGTTGGTCAGTAGGCCTAGCATGCGCGCCAAAACAAAATTTTGTCTACCCCTTTACTCGTATTATCTCTCTATGTCTACAGTAGCTAAAATGCGTGCACGTGATACCCTTCTCGTTATGTCAATAGAAGAGATAACAAGAAATTCATCAAAACTGTTCTAATTTTTTTTTTATTATAGCAATGATAAAATGTCTTTTTTCACTATTGGTAGGTTATGGTTATGAGGGACATCGTTAATTCTTTCGCTTTAATTATAATTATATGTGAACGCATTATTAATATGTGTTATTATCATTTATCATATTTTACATAGACTTTATGTTATTTTCTAATTACCGTTACATTAAATATAAAAAAAATTCTAATTACCGTACTCATAAATTTTTTAAGTCTCATTATCTAGAAAACTACAATTAATTGTTACATGCCTAATTAATTATTGAATTCGTATCTTTGATTTGTTTCATATTTTAATGTGTTTAAGTCAAATCAGTGAAAAATAAAAAACGTCACGGTAATTAGGCAAATAACGCCGAATTGGAGAATGGCCGAGATAGTGGTCTTGATCACGGTATTATTCTATTATTGACGTCAAATGTCAATGTCAAAACAATTTTGGTTCAAAAGTCAAAACTCTTTACTGTAAATTACTGTTTAATTTCAAAATTTTGTCAAGAATGAAGAAATTACATATATGTATTTTTTGAATTATTTGTAATTTTACACAAAAACGACAGGCCAAGTTTAGTTGCTTGAAACAAAGAGTATATAATTTGTGAATAGTAATGAACAATTATCAAAATGAAAAGCAAACTAAAAAATATCGTAAAAAATATCATTTTATGAAATTACAAGTTAAAAGTTTAATAATAGTAAGCCCCTTAAATTTGTATAAATATTATATTTGTTTATCAAACTAAGTTTTAATCTCAATTGTAATTGTATTATAGGAGAATGCTGCATTATGCGATGAAGTTGCTAAAATTCAAGAAAATATACAAATTGTTAAGGATGAAAGAAAATTTTTACTTCGAAAACTTCTCGAATATGAAAATGATACGGATATAAGACAATCTTTCTACCCCCACGAGCCCCTGCCTGTGTCGAATGGTTCAAAAACAAAACCAAAGAAACGAAATAGTCTGGAAGATAATAAGAATATGTAATATTTTCTTCTAATGCACAGATATATCTAAAACCTTTAAATAATTTGCCAGTGAGTGATTACTGGTACAAGATTGTATTGAGTTAAGAAGACAAAAGGAACATGTTGAAACAAAAAGTAAACTTAAAAATAAAAAGGTATAAGAAAGAGCTAACAATTTTAGATAAATTATGCCCAATAATGTATCTATAATAGTATTATATTTGTTTTTAATGTGAAAATATCTTTAATTTTTTAGCAACTAACAGATCTAAAACAATTTTTACCCAATGGCGAAAAAGGGGAGGGGGTCCTCAATTCAACTGTATTATTGTGGTGTCCGCCAACCCGCATTGGAGTAGCATGGTGGATTAAGCTCTGATCCTGCTCCTACATGGGGAAAGAGGCCTATGCCCAGCAGTGGGATATAACAGGCTCCTTATAACTTCTCACTGGGTGTCCTGATATTGATAATTATTTTTTTTTATTCAAAGGTGGTGCTTGTCCTGTGGTCCCACTTAACCGATTCAGTGCGATGGTAGATTTATCAAACTTTAGTGCCTGGCGGCGATCAAATTTTTCGTGTCGCCTCTGAGGCTTCTAGCGCCAGGGACTTTGATGAATCCTCTCGTGCGTCATCCGCCATGAAGTGTAACTTTACGCTTTTTCATCGGTTTCCCCTTGTTTTTCCCATAGTCGCAACCCAACACCGAACGGGAGCGGTTTAATAGTTCGTTTCAAGTGTTTAAAAGTGACTATATACTTGTATAAACCGAGATAGAAAGTAAGAGACTTATTTTATCAGGTGTCGTAAACCTTTTGTTACATGTTTGGCTCGATTGACTGATCAATTAATGTTATTTTATTGAAGAATGGGATATTACCGTTTGTAGGTCCTAAAATGCTCATACACCTATTTTGTAGTAGTATTTCATAAAAAAAAAATTGTATTATAGCTTTTGAATAGAATATCTATTTCTAACAAATCAATTCAATCGAAAAGAAAACTACAGGTATATAATTAAATACGAATTTATTTATTTGGATAAAAACATTCACTTGGTCTATTTGTTCTATTTACATTTATTATGAACTAGTTGCCCGGACAGACTTCGTTCTGTCTGTTATGAGTTTTTTTTTTTTTTGTATAAAAACAAAAAAAATTAGCCGAATTGGTCGAGCCATTCTCCAGTTATGCTCTTAGCAACATTCATTTTTATTATATACTAGCTTCTGCGCGCGACTTCGTCGGCGTGGACTCCGCTCCTATTGGTCTTAGCGTGATGATACATAGCCTATAGCCTTCCTCGATAAATGGGCTATCTAACACTGGAATAATTTTTAAAATCGGCCCAGTAGTTCCAGAGATTACCGCGTTCAAACAAACAAACAAACTCTTCAGCTCTAGCTTCTGCGCGCGACCTCGTCGGCGTGGACTCCGCTCCTATTGGTCTTAGCGTGATGATACATAGCCTATAGCCTTCCTCGATAAATGGGCTATCTAACATTGGAAGAATTTTTCAAATCGGCCCAGTAGTTCCAGAGATTACCGCGTTCAAACAAACAAACAAACAAACAACCCAACAAACAAACAAATCAACTCTTCAGCTTTATATATATATATTAGTATAGATATTTAACGTCATCTATGTCGTTACGACAACGACGCGTACGCACCGAAAATTGAATGGTGCGCAGAATAGGTTGTGCACAAAAACGTAACGATGGTCCTTCGTTCAATACATTTTACACCTCATATTTTTTTCATATCGGGGGCCTTATATGAAAAGCGATTCTTAAGGAGTAAACTCCAATAAAAGAATATTTCATACACTCACTACACTTACTTGTACATTAAATTCTTAGTAAAATAATATTTCATAATGGAATAAATAATCCAATGTAGTTTCACTCGTAATCTGAATCAAATTCATCAGTCACTATCCTCATTTCATTTTTTTAAAAGCGACTGGCAGTTACAGAAACATTTCATAGCTGTAAAAAAAAATTACATCTTTTTTTTTTGTAAAGGTTTACAACTTTTGATGTATGCGTTTTCATGCTATATCCCGATGCTAGCAGTGTATTCGTACTCTGCGTGACAGATAAAGACACTTTTGTTTACGGATGACCACTGAAAAATGATGTTTTATCAGAGTTTTTCACGAAAACATTTAGGATCCTCTCGGGCTTCACACGCCATACACAAAAGATTCCCATGAATCCCCTGCGGCTTCTGCCGCACTGGAATAGTTTTTTTTTTTACATAATTTTTCTTTTTAAAAGGTTTACAACTTCTGATGTATATTTTTTCATGGAACATCCCAATGCTAACAGTGTATTCGTAATCTGCGTGACAAATAAAGACACTTTCGTTTACGGATGACCACTGAAAAATGATGTTTTATCAGAGTTTTTCACGAAAACATTTAGGATCCTCTCGGGCTTCACACGCCATACACAAAAGATTCCCATGAATCCCCTGCGGCTTCTGCCGCACTGAATCGGTTAAATTTTATTGAGATCTGACAAGTAGTGCTTGAGCTATCCCTTAAAATACTTATTTAACTGATTGTTTTACTGGCTACCTGCGTGTGTACTTGTTGATGTAATTGAAGTAGGTTGTTTTTATTTTGTATTTTTTGTTAGTCAATAACGTACATGTCGGTACCTGTGATATTGTCGACATTCAACTACTCTCATTTTATTATTCAAGTCATTCAGTCGTGCATAAAAAACCGATGCAACCACAGCTAAGGCAGTCTTGGCTCTGGCGTGGCACTGTACACTCGTTGTATCCTGCTAGTAGCTTAACCTCGACTCTTCTAATAGTTAGTTTGTGTACACGAATTAATTGTTACTGATTGGGCAACTCGACCGGTGGTGGTGAGTGCCAATGCGCATTGTGAGGCAGCGCTGCCCTAAACCAACACTCGGGTCACAAGTCCCGGGCACTGCGTCGAGTTGTCTCTCTGCCACGCGATAGACGGTACCCGCTCGGTGAGTCCATTGAATACTCTAATCTGTGTAACTATCTTGTGTTAAATTACATTGTTAATTAACGAGTTCGACCATCGTGACGTGACGTCACAAAATATTGACCCCTCCCTCCCCCTTGTCACACATTGTCACATTTCGTCGACCCCCTACCCCTCTTAACGTGTGACGTAATTTATGGATGGCCCCTTGTTAAGATCATATTTCTTATCAAATTTTTAAGCTGGATTGCTATTTTGAATAAGCAAAAATAGAGCAATTATAGACACCTGCACCACTAGAAGCAAGCACATTGTCGACCCTACCCTCAATCCCCCTAGGAGCTCTGGTCACCTGTTTTTACAATAGGTTCACAAAATAGCTTTAAAATTGCTATGACTATGCCTGCCAAATAGTACATATTTAAGAATAGTTGCAAGTTGCATCAGTCCCCAATATATCACTGTACCCGGGCAATAAAGCGGTAATATCAAAAATCAAATTTTACAGGAGAAATAAAACAAGCTAATTTGTTTATAGTGCAGCGTATATTGATCCAAAACAGGCGTTCAATATGTCAAATAAAAGCTAATTTTTTTTTACCAATTTAACCTTTTAAAAATAATTTTAATGGTATAAATATTTAATGAAATAATTGAAAAAATGTATATACAATTTATAGATGATACTATTTTAATTGTAACATCCTTAATAACTTTTATAAAAACGTCAACCACTGAGATTCAGGAATGTAAGAAACTAATACGACGTAATATCTACTTTAGATTTAGAGCGTACCAGCCGATTACCACCTTCTTCAGAAAAATTTTAAAGGCATTATAGCATTGTACAGAATAAAATCTCTTGTGATTACTTAGTATAAAGTGTTTACAGTTTATTGATATAATAATAGGTTTATTTCCAAAAGCGCGGTTAAATTTATTACTGTTACTCTTTGTTTAAAAATTCAGTGTAAAGATGTTCACCGGTTTTTTGTGTTATGTTTTCTCCATGAAAAAAAACTTTTGTCATTTATTCTAAAGAACTATTAATAGGTACAAAAAATCTGAAAAAAATAAGAGTGATAGATTGATACTCAGAGAAGCCAAAAATCAAATAACATTTAAAAATCGGCCAAGTGCGAGTCGGACTCGCGCACGAAGGGTTCCGTACCATTGACTAGGTACATTGATTTTAATATCGGGCAAAAAGCGGCTAAGAGAATCACTTTTGTTGTATGAGAGCAAAAATAGGCAAAATGACGTTTTTTTGTATGGGAGCCCCCCTTAAATATTAATTTTATTTTAATTTTATTATTTATTATTAAAGTAAAAATAGAACTGAGTATTTTGTGACTATTTCATGTGCCTACCTGTTGCCATTATTGATATCGAGCAAAAAAAGGCAAGAAAATCGTGTTTGTTGTATGGGAGCCCCCCTTAAATATTTATTTTATTTTGTTTTTAGTATTTGTTGTTATAGCGGCAACAGAAATACATAATTTGTGAAAATTTCAACTCTCTAGCTATAGCCGTTCTTGAGATACAGCCTGGTGACAGACGGACGGACGGACGGACAGCGAAGTCTTAGTAATAGGGTCCCGTTTTTACCCTTTGGGTACGGAACCCTAAAAAGGCGTAACTGGCGTTTACCGCTTTATTGCCCGGGGCCAGCGATATTATGAAAGTAAACTAATATCAAATAATTATGTTCATAATTTAAGAAATTATATACTAGAACATGTTAAATTTTATTTATTTTTTATTCATTATAGATATTTACAAGTATTTCAATGAAACAGTAAATGGAAATCATAATTTATTATTCATCTTCATCCTCTAAATTATCGCCTCCAAAGGACAAAAGTTTTTGATTATTAGCTTTTGGTGGTAATTTATTACTCGAACCATAATGTTTGCTTTTATCATTCTCTTTTGTTTTTGATTTCTTCTTAAAAATTATTCTTTGATTGAGATCTGCTTTTGTTTCAGCTTCGATTTTTTTAATTTTTTCTTTCTCGGCCTCTGCTTCCTCAGCAGTAAGATCACCTTTTTTCAATACCACTACTTGTGGTGACTCACTTTCTTCATCTTCTACGAAATCTTCTTCGGAATTTTCAAGTTTATCAAATTTGTGATTGACGTCGTCATAGCCAGCTTGCTTTTTGAGAACTTTCAAAAAATGTGGATCTTCTGGTTTAATATAGCTGATATTTCTTTTTCTGTTCATTTTGTTCGCAATATTTAATACAATATTATATTAATTGTGTACAAACATAATTTTAATATTTAATTTTTATTTAATGTTTAGTTTTATACTGTTAAAAATGAATGATACTATGACCGCAATTAATTAATTACAAATTAATTAAAGTTCAAGTATTTAAATGTTGTTTAAAAATATTAGGTGGGTATATCGTAGTTTCAATACAGGTTGTAAACTGATTGAGCAAAACACTTTTATCAGCTATACAATTTGCATGAACGTATTTTAATACACTTTTGTCACAAATTTATTTTATCCATTCTCTTTTTAAGCTCCAAAAGCTCTTTGTTATCCATTCAAAGTTTTACACCACAGACTACTAAGAGAACAATTTTACACACAGCACAAACATCAGGTTTCGACGAGGGTTTCGACCACAGAGTTGCACAGAGGCACAGAAAATCACAGATAAAGTATTAGTGCGTTTTCCAATTACAGAGCATAATGCGACTCAGTGGCGCACAATACTAAACCACTGAGCCACCACTGAGTTGGTATTCATTGCAAGCACGCACACGGAAGCCCTACTTTTGAGAGTGCTCGTTGTGTGAAGCGTTTCTGTAGCTTTGGAACTTTCAACGTTGAGCATTGAGCATTATACCGCATAATGCGGTTTAGTGCTGATATTGGAAAACGCACTTAGTTACTACGTAGTAACAGAAAATAGAAATTGAAAATTCACAGATATGAGGCTTGTTACCGGTACTAATTACCTTTATAAAATACCGGTAAATAGTGTTAATTTTATCCGATACCTGTTTTACCGGTAAAAGTTTTAAAGGTAATTCGGTACCGGAAACGATTTTTAACGGTAAATAGAATTTTAACGATAGTGGTACCGGTACCTCTGACGTCACGATTAACGATATTTTTATCAGTACCTCTACGACGTTGCCGCTCCATGCAAAGAAAAAATGTTCAACTCGAAGCTGCGCGGGGGGGGGGGGCTGATAAGAGCGGCAACAGCGCGTGACATTAGATTATAACGCTGTGAGATCAAAAATAAAGAAAAGTAGGTAGTATTCTATTAGCGTAATAATTTCAGTACCTATAAAGGTAACAGTAGGAATTAACGGTACCGGTATGGATAGGTACCGGTAAAAATAACGTCAAACGAGTTTTTACCGGTAAAAAATTTAACGGTAAAATGGTTCTAAAGTACCGGTACTCGATAAATAACGATACGTCTGCCGAGACAAAGTACCGGTACCGAATTTTTACCGGTATTCCAAGCCCTAAATGATGAGCAAAGAGTATAATAATGTATAGGGATGATGAGGGTGAGTGAGGATGAGGATGTTAAAAAATAATCGATTTTTTATAATCGATTATTTCTACCAAAAATCGATTAAATGTGACCGATTATTTTTTGAAATAAAATTGATTATTAATCGATTTTTTTCTTTTCACGTCTAAGAAAAATCGATTTTTTTCTCAAGCAAAACTACGTGAAAAATCTAATCAACTAGCAAGAATACTAAATTCGCCAAAAGTATTAATTTAGTGCAAACCACCAGATTCCACCACCCTTCAGATCCCCTCAGATCTAGATCTTACCCCCGCAAGATTGCCAACTGTGCGAGGATCCTCGTACAAATACGAGATTTGTAGTCTTCCGTACGAGGTACGAAAAGATTATCACCACCGACCACGTACAATTTAGTACGAGATTTTGATAATATTGCCATACGAACATTTTGCATCACCATTGTACCTTTAGTAGTAAAAACTAGTCATCTATCACAACTTGTAGGAACCACGGTCTTATACGCTAGGTGCGTGTCGGTAGTGCCACTCGAGGTATAAACTAAAGGACGATATCTGAATGCAGTATACTATGGGGCCATCCATAAATTACGTCACACGAATTTCTCGATTTTTCGACACCTCCCCCCGTCCTTGTCACAGATAGTCACATTTATGAGACCCCCCCCCCCTCTATCTAGTCTGACGTCACATATTTTGCAATTTTGCATGAGCAAACTGATGATAGTTTCTACATTATTTTTATTTTCATTTTAATAAAAGTCAATTCGCCTATAAAACAAATAAAACTAATTTTTGAAGTTAATTATTGATAGGTAGTTGAAATATCATGTTTTTGTACTTACGTTTTGATATTATTATAATTATTTGGAAATGTGACGTCACAAAATTTTGACCCCTCCCTCCCCCTTGTCACACATTGTCACACTTCATCGACCCCCTACCTCCCTTTTAACGTGTGACGTAATTTATGGATGGCCCCTAATGGTAATGATATTTGACAATAATAATTTTTTTATTGGTAAAAATAACAATAAATATGTAAAAAAATGTAGTGACGAAATTACGTGCTATTTTCTTCATCCGTTCGCGAGCTACGGAGCCTTAGACAGACAGACAGACGCGTCAAACTTATATCACCCCTCTTTTTGCGTCGGGGGTTAATAAAGGCAAAACAATTTATTTTTATTTTAAGTCTTAAAAATCGATTTTTCCAAAAAATTATCGATTATTTTTCTCTTATAAATCGAAAAATACTAGTCGAATGTAAAATAGGACGACATTTGTGATATTAATTATTTTTCAATTTTTTATTGTTAAAACGTAAATATTAACGAGCTTTGTTTTATATTTTAGTTTTTGAGACCACAATATAGTCGTTTAGTTTTTGAAGTGAAATTTTTTTAGGCGCATGAGGGTTGAAATTTATTTTCAAACGCGACAACGCGTCACGCGGTCAGTGCGTGGATCAAAGAGCATATAAAGTACCCGTATATTCAATGTACTCTGTGCCGCAAGCGCTCTCACACTCACAGGGAAGGTCTATGTCGAACTCTGGGCAGCTGTCTTTCTTTTATCGGTCTCGTTCACACGCGCCAAGCGTCTGTTGTTATATACCCCGTCTTCTTCTTCTTCTTTTATTTTGGCTCGTTATATACCCCGTCAGGCGACTAATTATCTTTTTGACACTTCAAGAAATTTTGACATTAGTGACTGCCTCACACGTTATTTATTCGATTCGAAATAATAATCGATTTTATTTAAGAAGAACTTTAAATCGATTTAATTAAATACATTTAGTGTAAAAATATTATTTATTTATGCGTTTATTAGTTTTTTTAATTATAAATGAAATATATAAATAATAAATTAAATGAATTAACAGAGTTATTGCTCTTTATTCTTGGTTTGCAATTAAATTTCAAGATTTCGACTAAATTCCTTGCAAGTAATCAATCTTGGGGTCATAGATACTATTTTTATTTCCTTTTTTGTATTAAATTTATAGAAACAATAATCACATGACGTAAAATTATTTTTATCATATGATCGATTTATTATCGATTTATTATTTCAAGAACTGTTTCATTTCTTGAAATAATAAATCGATTCAAATTAAATACATTTAGTGTAAAAATATTATTTATTTATGCGTTTATTAGTTTTTTTAATTATAAATGAAATATATAAATAATAAATTAAATGAATTAACAGAGTTATTGCTCTTTATTCTTGGTTTGCAATTAAATTTCAAGATTTCGACTTAATTCCTTGCAAGTAATCAATCTTGGGGTCATAGATACTATTTTTATTTCCTTTTTTGTATTAAATTTATAGAAACAACTAGCCGACCCGTGCCCACTTCGTTACGCATTATTTATTTTTAATAATTACTTCTAACGACGATATCTCAAAAACTATTCATCTGATTGATATAGTGTAAAGGGCAATTTTAATCTGCATTAAATGCCTAAGCTAAATAACATATTCATTTGGATAAGGATTAATACTGAACTAAAGAAAATATCTTTAAAAATAACGTAATGTTTTTAATTAAAAATTTGAACATAAAAGTGGTTATTGTAAGTCAACCATAAGAGATAGAGATATGCTATCGCGGACTTTTTTGTAGCATTTTTATAGATTTTGAATTCGCTAGTACATTATACAACTATATCTTTGCTAGTTTACGCAGCGTTCGCGTGGAAATCTCCCCGATGGCGAGATT
Source organism: Melitaea athalia (assembly GCA_905220545.2). Taxonomy (NCBI): domain Eukaryota; kingdom Metazoa; phylum Arthropoda; class Insecta; order Lepidoptera; family Nymphalidae; genus Melitaea; species Melitaea athalia. Next base: position 12,305,866 of record HG992187.1, read on the forward strand.
TTTTGCGACCTCTTCAACATTTATCGCCGTATTTCTGTTAATTTACATTAAAACATAATAAATTATATACCTAAACCTTCCTCAAGAATCACTCTTTCTATTGTTGAAAACCGTATAAAAATCCGTTGCGTAGTTTTCGAGTTTATCGCGTTCAGACAGACAGACAGACAGGAGGACAGAAAGACGCGGCCGGGGGACTTATTTTTATAATAAGTATAGATAATCACATGACGTAAAATTATTTTTATCATATGATCGATTTATTATTTCAAGAACTGTTTCATAGTCTGTGGTTGTTTGTTATGCACAGGGTACTTCCTCGGTCAATCAAATCGTCAATAAAGTATGACATTACTGTAAAATTTTTAGTACCTACGTTATTCCGAAAAAAAAACTGTAATTTATAGGCGTGAGCTGTCAAAAAGCTAATTAGCCGCCGGACGGGGTATAGTGGATCATTAGATTGTAGTGGATACACCACCGCATTTGATACTTTCATAAAAATAAAAAATATGCGAATATTATTATTTAAAATCTTTTTTCTTACATTATCAATACAAATAGGCATTTAAATCTGTTTGTCTTGTTATTTGTTAATAAATCTATTTGTCGGTGTCATTGAGTTTATAAAAAAACTAGCGTCTGCGCGCGACTTCGTCGCCATGGACTCCGCTCCTATTGGTCTTAGCGTGATGATACATAGCCTTTAGCCTTCCTTGATAAATGGGCTATCTAAAACTGAAAGAATTTTTCAAATCGGCCCAGTAGTTCCAGAGATTACCGCGTTCAAACAAACAAACAAACAAACAACCAAACAAACAAACTCTTCAGCTTTATATATTAGTATAGATTAAAGCCGGCAAAATTTGACGGTCTACTTGCATCCAAAGTTTTTATTGTGCATAATATAATGCTATTTTATTTATATCGTAAATATTCGATTCATCAGTAAACTCAAAACACTAAATCAATTTGAAAAAAATTATTTCATTAAATTGATTTTTATTTTTAATGTATTGACTGTTGTTTCATAACATACTTGAAATTTTTAATAAGTTAATTATGTAAAAAACATTTTACAACATAGTTATTAATTTTTAATATACCTTAAAAAAAGATCAAAAATTTTTTTGGTTGTATAGTGCGACAGCCGACAACAAGACCGCGCAGCTCGTACGACTCGTGCGCTTCAACCATATTTACCTTAACTTGCAGAGCCAAAAATTGTGAAATGGCTCTTAAATCAGAATTGTTATATTTTTCTATAAATTTCGAATTCTTCATAATTATATTAGCTTGATAGCTTATAACTATAAGGTATTTATGCTTTCATGCTTTTTTATATACTATTTAAAGTAGGTACCTATACAGGATGTCCCGCGATAAAGTGCAACCCCGAAAGAGGGTGAAACTAGACCATAAATTATCGACAAAAAACAGAAAAAAATTAAAAAAATTAAAAAAAATATATTTTTTTTATTGACGAATTAAGATTTTTATATAGCTTACGTAGCCACTTTGTACAAAAAATGATGATTTTTGTACGTGTTTTTTGGGATACATGCGTAATTTTTTTTATATTTGAATGGCAATATGGTAAGAAATAGTAATAAATCATAAAATTTCCTGGTATCGGGGGCATAATTCTGAGAAAATTAGAGATCATTGAAAAAAAACAGTCATAAAAAATGGATTTTTTTTCACAAGAAGCATAGTTAAAGACATAATACCACTTTTTTACGAGCTAATTTTTATTTTATCCTTACCGCCAAGTACGTGGCGTAATATTTTATTTTATTTTAAAGTAATCGACCTACTACATTGGAAGAAATCATCATTTTTTGTACATAGAGTCTACGTAAGATTTTTTCTATGTTTTTTGTCGATAATTTATGGTCTAGTTTCACCCCCATTCGGGGTTACACTTTATCGCGGGACATTCTGTATAAGATACGGCCGGCTCCACACGTTGGCCCCAACGCTCGTACCAACGTTGGACTGCGAATTCGGAGAGCCGTACACACGTTGGCTATCAAACTAGTTCTGTCCCGTCAGGGCCAACGTGAAGATGTCCGATATAGAAATCGAAATTGCTCTGAGCGCTTTTGTAGTACTGAGTGCACATTTATATTTGTTACTGAGAAAAAATAAAAATCCACGTCAAAGACCGAGCAGAGTCACTAATTTTTTTTTCTGTAAAGGCGATATGTGCTCATTAATGATTCTCGCTTTTTTTAAAATCTTCAATTGAGAAATTCATTCCCATATTCTGTTGAATGGTGCGCCATGCATCAGCTAATAAATTTTCATTTTTATGATCCTTTCGAGTAGCGTCCCATATTATTGGATGTGAAAAAGTCATAGAATTTATTGAACTTTATCAAAAGTTCAATAAATTCTATGATTTTTTCATTTGTCCCTGCCGGTGGCGATTTTGTGGATGAGGAAGCCATTCTCGCGCGACGTACGCACTCGCTGCGTGTTGCAACAGAACTGAGCAACGCGCCAACGTGTGGACGGATTGCGAGCGTTGGCGCAGATTCCTTTGATAAAACCGACACGAGCCGGACAACTACCAACGCTCGCCCCAACGTTGGGACGAATGCCGTTTTCTAGATCCACACGTTGGACGAGTAGCGTTGGGACCTATGTTGGGGCCAACGTGTGGAGCCGGGGTACAAAATAGTATATAATAAAGCATTAAAGCATAGACTAATAGACTTCGAAGTTATTGTATACTCTTTGGCATAGACATAACGACATGTACACTAGCTTTTTCAAGCATCACGAAAACGACGAAAACAACGGGTTAGTGTGTATGGAAGTGCATTTGACCGATTGCGCCGCAATTAATATAATCGGGTAAGTAATTGGAAAATGTTCAATTTCACCAATGCCTTACATGAAATGAAATTGTACTTGTATTTTAAATAGAACTGTACTTAGCGAAAATGTCATTGTTAATCTTACGGGTGTGTACAATCTTATTATTTTACTTTATACATGAGGTTTGTAAGATTAATTTTAATATTATAATTTTAATAATTTATTTGTTACATTTGTATTTGTAAATGAAGTGTGGTTATCTTAACAGTAGTGTTTGCTTATGAAAGAGGTTAGAGCGTATACCTTTCTAATTATGATTTAATTTCTTTCAGAGTAGCGTGTGATGAGGAATGATTGAAAATAAGATACATTTGATTGGTTTTTAATTAAGGGAAAACGTGACAAACAATAATCAGAATGGCAACTTTAGAACAGCAAGCCTCCAAACTTCTCGATTTCAACCAGAAACTGGACATAAATCTACTTGATAATATCGTTGGATGCCTCTATTCAACTGTTGGAGATCAGCAACGTGTCGCCCAAGACATTCTAACAGCATTGAAAGAACATCCAGATGCATGGACTCGGGTTGATACAATTCTTGAATATTCCCAAAATCAGGAAACTAAATACTATGCTCTACAAATATTGGAGCAAGTCATACTGACACGGTGGAAAGTCTTACCAAGAAATCAATGTGAAGGTATAAAGAAGTATATTGTTGGCCTTATTATTAAAAACTCCTCAGATCCTGTTACAATGGAGAATAATAAAGTTTACTTAAAAAAACTTAATATGATACTTATTCAAGTGTTGAAGAGAGAGTGGCCTCATAACTGGGAAACTTTTATTGGTGACATTGTTGGGGCATCTAAGACCAATGAGAGCCTTTGCCAAAATAACATGGTCATCTTGAAGCTCCTTAGTGAGGAAGTTTTTGTTTTCAGTACAGGCCAGCTCACGCAAACAAAAGCTAAGCATCTAAAGGACACTATGTGTTCTGAGTTCAGTCAAATTTTCACACTTTGTCAATTTGTTCTTGAAAATTCCCAAAATGCCCCTCTAGTGGATGCCACTTTGCATACACTACTAAGATTCTTAAATTGGATTCCATTGGGGTATATATTTGAAATGAAATTGATAAGCACCCTTATATTTAAGTTTTTAAATGTCCCGATGTTCCGTAATGTAACACTAAGTTGTTTAACTGAAATAGCCGGTGTGACAGTAAGTAATTACGAAGAACAGTTTGTAGCACTCCTTGTGCAAACTATGGAGCAATTGGAGGCCATGCTGCCTCTCACTACCAACATACGTGAAGCCTATGCTGCTGGTAGAGATCAAGAACAGGTTTTCATTCAGAACCTTGCATTATTTTTATGCACGTATCTAAAAGAACATGGACAATTAATTGAAAGAAGAGGTCTTACAAATACATTGATGAATGCCCTTAGATACCTTGTATTAATATCAGAAGTAGAGGAAGTAGAAATTTTTAAAATTTGTTTAGAATTTTGGAATGCTCTTGCTGCTGATTTGTATAAGATTGCACCGTGTGCACACTCTGGCGGATTATATGGCTTAGGTAAAAGTGTTGGACGAAAAGCTCTGTACGCTGATGTACTTAGTTCAGTTCGTTATATTATGATATCTCGAATGGCAAAACCTGAAGAAGTTTTGGTTGTTGAAAATGAAAATGGTGAAGTCGTAAGAGAATTTATGAAAGATACTGACTCTATCAACTTGTATAAGAATATGAGAGAGACACTAGTTTACTTGACACATTTGGATTATCAAGATACTGAGAGAATAATGACAGAGAAACTTCAAAATCAAGTTAATGGAACAGAATGGTCATGGAAAAACCTTAACACACTGTGTTGGGCGATTGGGTCCATATCAGGAGCGATGATGGAAGAAGATGAAAAGCGATTTTTGGTGATTGTTATCAAGGATCTATTGGGCTTGTGTGAACAAAAAAAAGGCAAAGATAATAAAGCTATTATTGCCAGTAATATAATGTATGTTGTTGGGCAGTACCCTCGTTTTCTTAGAGCTCATTGGAAATTTTTGAAAACAGTTGTAAATAAACTTTTTGAATTCATGCACGAAACTCATGATGGTGTTCAAGATATGGCGTGTGATACATTTATAAAAATTGCCTTGAAGTGTCGACGTCACTTTGTTACCACACAGGTTTGTGAAGCTTGTCCATTTATCGAAGAAATTCTGAGTACAATCAGTTCCATTATTTGTGATTTGCAAACACTACAAGTGCATACGTTTTATGAGGCTGTTGGGTATATGATTAGTGCACAAGTTGATCAAGTAGCACAGGAGCAACTGATTGAAAAATATATGTTACTTCCTAATCAGGTCTGGGATGACATTATTTCACAAGCTTCTCATAATGTTGATATCCTTAAAGACCCCGAAGCCGTCAAACAACTTGTGAGCATACTTAAAACGAATGGTCGAGCCTGTCGAGCATTGGGTCATCCATATGTTGTGCAGCTGGGAAGAATTTATTTGGATATGTTGAATGTGTACAAGGTAATGTCAGAAAATATCAGTCAAGCTATAGCTTTGAATGGGGTGGTTGTCACAAAACAACCATTGATTAAGAATATGAGGATTATAAAAAAAGAGACCTTAAAATTAATAGCAAGTTGGGTATCTCGCTCTACTGACAATAGTATGGTCTTGGAAAACTTTATCCCTCCATTACTCGATGCTGTTCTTTTGGACTATCAAAGAACTGCAGTCCCCGATGCGAGGGAACCAGAAGTTTTATCTTGTATGGCAGCCATCGTAAATAAACTTGGAGGGCATATTACTTCTGAAGTTCCAAAAGTTTTTGATGCAGTTTTTGAATGTACTTTGGAAATGATTAATAAAGACTTTGAAGAATATCCAGAGCACCGGACTGAATTTTTCTTGTTACTACAGGCAGTTAATACACATTGTTTTAAAGCATTCCTAAGTATACCTCCTGCACAGTTTAAATTAGTGCTGGATTCCATAATTTGGGCATTTAAGCATACAATGCGAAATGTGGCAGATACGGGATTACAGATACTGTATAGATTACTACAAAATGTAGAACAACACCCGCAAGCTGCTCAAAGTTTCTACCAGACTTACTTATGTGACATATTGGAGCATGTGTTTAGTGTTGTAACAGACACCTCACACGGTGCAGGTCTTACAATGCATGCTACAATTTTAGCATATATATTCTCTTTGGTAGAAACTGGCCGAGTTTCTGTCCCTCTCGGACGTACTCCAGACAATGTTCTTTATATCCAAGTAAGTAATTCATCCTTATTTATAAAGTAAACGCATAAACACACTAAAATGAATATGTTATTTTTTTTTAAATATTTGTTTAATTATAGTTGTGCTAATTTTGTTAATATGCATTTTGAAATGGAAGAGTTATATTGTAAATTGTGTCCAACGTGTACTAATCAGGTTTGAAACAAGGAAAAATAATATTATATACATGTAAATTTTGTCTTTTCAGGAATACGTGGCAAATCTTCTAAAAACAGCATTCCCACATTTGACAGATAATCAAGTTAAGATTACTGTTCAAGGATTGTTCAATTTGGACCAGGACATACCTGCCTTCAAAGATCATCTACGAGATTTCTTAGTCCAAATAAGAGTAAGTCATTCTTATAAAATACTACTAAAAATTGATTAGAGTGCGTGCTATTTATCTTATTCAACTTGCCAATTAAATAGATTTGTTCATTAATCTATGCTATATAGTTACTTATCTATACTAATATATAAAGCTGAAGAGTTTGTTTGTTTGTTTGATTGTTTGTTTGTTTGTTTGTTTGAACGCGGTAATCTCTGGTTCTACTGGGCCGATTTGAAAAATTATTTCAGTGTTAGATAGCCTATTTATCGAGGAAGGCTATAGGCTATCTATCATCACGCTAAGACCAATAGGAGCGGAGTCCACGCCGACGAAGTCGCGCGCAGAAGCTAGTGTATAATACATGCATAATATAGTAGAAGAACACTGATAGGTTTAGCAACCGTGCGAAGCCGGGGCGGGTCGCTAGTTTTATATAGCATTAAATATCAATTAAGTTATAGATCAAAAATAGTATTATTAAAATAAAAAAGATATTTATATCTATACTAATATATAAAGCTGAAGAGTTTGTTTGTTTGATTGTTTGTTTGTTTGTTTGAACGCGGTAATCTCTGGTTCTACTGGGCCGATTTGAAAAATTCTTACAGTGTTAGATAGCCCATTTATCGAGGAAGGCTATAGGCTATGTATCATCACGCTAAGACCAATAGGAGCGGACTCCACGCTGACGAAGTCGCGCGCAGAAGCTAGTCTGATATATAATTAATATAACTATTTATTAGACAATGACAAGAAATAATATAATAATTAATAATTCACAACCTATTAGTCACAAAGAAATCCACTAATGGCAAAATTAATCATATTTTAAAACATTTATCTCTGCTTAATAGGAATATACAGGTGAAGATGACAGTGATCTATATCTTGAAGAACGATTATTTGCACTTCGTCAAGCCCAGGAAGAGAAGAGAAGGGTACAGCTATCTGTGCCGGGCATTATTAATCCGCACGAATTGCCCGAAGAAATGCAAGATTAATAATTATAGTTTAAGTAAGGAAGGTTGAAAATGGTAACAGTTCACTTAATATGAAATAATAAATGTATGTCTTAAGGCAACTTTTATCATCAGTCAAACAAATTATAAATACAATCAATTATTGTGTACCAAAAATTTTAATAATAACTGAAATTTAAGGTAACGTAAGAAATATTATATTTTAATTATCTTTAAATAATTAATTTCCTTAGATATATCTGTTTGTTAAAAAAAAGAAAAAATTTCTTTTATTTTGATGTCCACTCCTTGCATTTATAATCGTAATGCTGTCACATTAGCGTGGACTGTTATCATTAAGGCAAAAAAAATGTTGTGCTTGTTAAAATGATACCTTGCTATGTCAGTGTGTACAAAGGATCGCCTGAAACAATGGAAGATGATGAATGTAAGTTGCAAGGTTACATCAAAAACCTCAAAAAGGATACATTTTACGAGCACAAGACGCAGTACATGGCCTTTTCTATTTATAGGTAAAATCATGCAACAATCTACATTGCTAGAGAATAATTCAAGAAATATGTATTTCTGTTTCCAATATAACGTGGGATTGTAGGTAATGAAATCTCTGTGATGGCTCCAGTGTCGGATGTACAACACGTGCGATATAGAATCTGAGTATTATGAGTAGATTCTAGGAAAAATAAGTGAATTGCTGTTAGTTAACGTTTTATAATTTTTTGTTTAATGTTGTCGAAACTAACTTAATAATGGTTTGGGAATCAAACATTCGAGATTTCCGAACGCGTTTTGGGTCCGATTAATTGTCGAAATCTTTCAATTTGTGTTTGAAATAAACAGATAATTGTATTACAAGTGTTTGTCTTACATAATTCCATTTTAGACTATTCCGATCCTATTCAAGACATTTTAGACTATTATCCTGTCCAACAGTAATAAAAAGCTAAACACAAAATGTAACATGAATGGTCAAGGTATAGTAACTTATCTGGTTTGTAACTTTGTAGTATTGGTTTTTCACTGTTAATAAAATTCAAGAATAGAAGACAATATAAAAAATAATTGCATTGAGGGTACGCAGGATGGTAAACGGCTACCGTAGTCCGTAGCGTATGGACAATTGGACACTCGCAACACCAGATGTTATCGTAAGTACGTTGCCGACCCTACCCTCGATCCTCCCTAGGAGCTCTGGCCGCCTCACTACAGCCTTAGAGTAAGATGCGGCCCGCAGCTCCGTGAATAATTTGAATAACTAAATTTCTAAACCGATTTGAGTGAAAAACAATAGTACCTATGCTATACTTTGCCACAATGTTTGGCACAATATAAATGCTTAAAAGACTTCGTGATACATATTTATTTTAACTCTACGCTCCTCATTACCTATTAATTCGATATATAACAATAACAGCAGCCTGATTACTTTTACGCATTCGGCTCGTATTCGTATTTTTTGTTACCTATATATTTGTTAGTTGTGATTGATCGACGACCACTGACAAATAGTTATTAAATCATTGCGCTTCACTTCTGTAGTTCTATCACAGTCCACTGCAGGTCATAGGCTTCCCTAATTTCGTTCCAAATCTTCCGGTTATTTGCAATCCTCATCTAGCCTCCGCATGCGATCATACGTAGACAATCAGTCTGTCCTTGCGGATTCTACCGGCTATGTCGGTTACTTCTGTTCTCTTATAGATGAACTCATTTAGGGTCATATCTGTAAGAAAGACTCCAAGCATAGCACGTTCCATGGGACGTTGAGTGTAAAGTCACTCAGAAAAAATTGTTTCATTATAAAAAATGTGTGCTAGCATTTCTCTCTTGCTCCGTTTGCCTCGCCCGATCACTTTTTGTAACGCTTTCGTCACGCATTCACCAGATTACTCCCCAAGTGAAGCGTGCGTATGCGTAAAGAAGTTTTACTAAAATCATGAAAATCAATAGGTACACCCACTAAAAGGCTATAAGGCCTATTATTAGGTATATCTAAAATTATAATATAATTATATTATATCTAAAAATCCGTAGTTTATTAACTTAAATAACTAAACTAGGTAACTAAACTTCTGTAACTCGAAAGTACTTTAATTTTTAATTCGTATTATTTTTATTTTTGTGTTTCCTACACATGAGGAAAAATAGGTTGCTTAAAACCGAATAAAATCATATCAAGAATTTCGATTTGGCTGGACATAGATCCATAGCTTAACGGCTAGAGCATCGGACACGGTATTTCGGGGGTGTGGGTTCGAATCCCGCTGGATCGAAATTTTTGATATGATAATAAAAAAACATTTTCGAAAGTACTTGTCAAATTTCGATTAAATTGAAATGTCAGCATATAACAAGCACCACGATTCGATTAAAGAAACAATCATTGAAATTGGTCCACCCATTCTGAGGTAAAACAAAGTCGTAAAAAATACAGTTGACTTCAAAACAAGGAGGAGGTTCTTACCACCTCCTTTTTTAAGTACTTAATTTAATTATTATCACATCCCATTAATCAATTGATCTGAATCAATATACAAATTTCTAGACAGGTATCAAGATTAAAGCATAGTTTGTTGGTTGTTTTTAGGTTTATATGTACTTATGATAATAGCTTCAAGAAAGGCATCAATAAGTTACCACTACGCTGGCAAAATGCATTGATTCCATGGGTAAAATTACTTTTTTTGAAAAATAAAAATAAAAAAATATAGAAAAGAAAGTGCGGTAACTTATTACATCAAAAACGGCAATTTCATAGGTATAGACATTGATCTAGTAAAAAAACCCTAAACCTTTTTTACTAGATCTATGGGTATAGACCTAATAATTATTTAGTAATGTCTTTCCGACCCCCCCCCCCTCCCCCTTTCGAGCCTTACGTGATTAATGGAGGACCAATTATTTGAAGAAATTTATGGCTAATTGTAATTAAAATCGCATTAAAAATATAGTTTTAATGAGGTTTTAAGCAATTAGCTAATAAATTATTTATTAAACTTATTAAATTGTTTTCATACTTGTTTTTCAAATAAGTAGGTAGTAACTTACAAAAACCAAGTTCTTGTATCGAGATAAAACAAAAAATAGCGAATTATATCCGTGCGTATTTAATCACAATGAATAATAAATTTAATTGTTGCAAGACATGTGTGGGCAGTGGGACAGTACAATATTCAGTGAGAACCGAGAAATACTTCTCATAGTAGTTAATTGTCCGTCCTACTAAATAAATTATATATTGATATTCCTAATTAGCGATTTACTTTAAACGTCGTATTATGAGTTTTCACTTGTTAATAGGAAATGAATAGAAAACGAAAATCTTTACTTACACAATATTTTTAATTTTAACTGACAATGATGATTTCATCACTTGAAAGTTACTATAGCCTAAAACTCTTCACTTAACCTACAAAAAATCCTCATAAAAAGGAAAAATAACTTTATAACATATTATATATTAATGTACTATCTACTGTGCTGTGTGGTTACGGCACTAAAGAATGTAGCCACCCCCTCTCTTCCCGTGGGTGTCGTAAGAGGCGACTAAGGGATAACACAGTTCCACTACCACCTTGGAACTTAAAAAGCCGACGGATGGCGGGATAACCATTCATGCTGGCTTTGAAATACACAGGCCAAAGACGGGCAGCAGCGTCTTCGGTGCGACAAAAGCCAGCCCTGCGGTCACCAACCCGCCTGCCCAGCGTGGTGACTATGGGCAAAACACATGAGTTCGCGTCATAATGTCGGGCGCGAACTTGTGGAGGCCTATGTCCAACAGTGGACTGTGATAGGCTGTAGTGGAGTGGTGGTACTATCTAAGTATCTACTGAAGTTAAATCTTAATAATAATTATTAAGTTGCGAGAAAACATGCGAACGCTTTTTTATCATTTTGTTAAATATAAAATTTGGACTTAACGACTTTAGCCGACTAAAAAAGGAGGAGGTTATTCAATTCGGCCGTATATATATGTATATATAAAAATCAATTGCTGTTCGTTAGTCTCGCTAAAACTCGAGAAGACGAGAATGGCTTGACCGATTTAGCTAATTTTGATCTTGAAATGTTTGTGGAAGTTCAGGGAAGGTTTAAACTGTGAGAAACATAAATAATAATTATGTAATGGAAAATGCTAAAAACGACGATTCAATTTTCCAATACAAAATGTTCCTAGCGGGGAAATTTAATGTCTTTTGTCAAAAACGTTGTCAATTGGTTGTCAAATTCGTTTTATTTTTTTATTTAAGGTTTGCTTAAAAACCAAAATCATCATATCAAGAATTTCGACCCAGCTTGATGTGGACCCATAGCTCAGTTGGCAGAGCGCTGACACGGCACGTCGAAGGCGCGGGTTCAAATCCCGCTGGATCGAACAATTTTGATATGATTTTAAAATGGTTGTCAAATATTTATTGGTGCGTTCAGAAAGTGTTTTGTCCATATTTTTCACACATATACGTAGGTGATACGAAGTTCACCGGGTCATCTAGTCTTATGTATAAATTTCTCGTGTCACAATGTTAGTTAATACAATACTCCTCCGAAACGGCTGGACCGATTTTTATGAAATTTTGTGTATGCAAATCGGGTAGGTCTGAGACATTTATTTAATTTTATTGCTCTGCGAACTGAACAAAACTTTTTAAGCTATTGCATAGCTTCTTTCGCGGGCCTTGAGCGCGGGGACAATTTCTAGAATTACAGTAACGAAAAAACCTCACGCTCCCCACTCCGACGGGCACGGAGGTGTGGCTTGAAGGCCGTGCATCGTCTAACGTCGTTTCAGTTCGGCAGTCTTCGACACGGCGTTGTGTGCGTGCGATTAGACGTCTAGGTCGGCGCGGCTAGGCGGTGCGCTTGACGTCTGAGCTTCGACGCGAGTTTGCCGGCATTTATCAATGAATGCGTGATGAAATAAAAAATATGACCTACATGAATGGGATAGCACCGGCGCGGGCGTTAGTACTATTATCTAGTTTAGCGTATTACTCATTGATGCAAATATGATATTGCCTATAATGTTACTATTTCCGGATAAAATTTGGCATTTAATTTTTTTAATAAAAGAAAAAAATTTGTTTACTTATCGGTCACCACGCTCAAAAAGTGTAACTTGAATTAATATCAAAGAAAAAGAAATACTGCATAAATAAAATAAATAAATATTATAATTATTGCATAAGTTGATACAAAATGCTATGCAATAGCTTTACCGCGGCAGTCCCCGAGTGCCACACGTCTTTTTTTTAATTCTACGCGGATGAAATCGCGGGTACAGCTAGTAGACGCGTTCTAATTATTTTAACTTGTAGAAATAAGTATAGATAATAGAGTAGCGCATTGATTGATTTTGATGTAGAGCATTGATCAGCATTGTGTGTGTTCGCGTCATGTAAAAAGAACGCTGGCCTTCAAGATGCGCAGAAACGCGATTTATCGGTCTAACAGGTGGTATGAGGTAGGGGAGGGGCGTGTGTATCACTCGCCGCATGCTTGTCGGTGTGCTAATGGTCAGGTGGACAGTTCAAAGTCGGCGTCGACTCGAAATCGCTCGTGCACAAAAGTCTTAATTTACGAAATAGTTTTACACAGGCAAGTGAGAAAAATTGTTTATAACGTATATTGTTTTATTAAGAGAGAGGCTGATAATAATGCAGTTAAAAATTTAAAATAACGTATGAACGACACCCACGATGACTTAATGGAAGGAGTTTCACAACATTACTTTTTATTTTTTGTAATTAGATTAAACATTCTACACTGAATCAACATGTTTTAATTCTATTTAATGATATTCTATTTATAATTTTTAATGTACCTACCAATAACCATCATACGAAGCCGCGAGCGAAAGGCTAATTCAAAAATAAAACAATAGGCCTAGTACTTTCGTGCGCGAGCCTACCTATGCGCAAACATACGCCCTCCAGTTTCTTTCAGCGTTCTTTTTACATGATGCGAGTTATAGGCACGGTCTTATACCTCGGAGGACCCAGCGCCGGCTGCAGGCAGCTGTACTCCGGTGTCTGCCGGAGTATGGCAACGTACGGTGCCCCGGTTTGGGCGGATCGCCTCACTGCGAGGAATAAGGCCGCGCTGCGCTCTGCGCAGAGGATCATCGCGGTGAGGGTGATTCGGGGGTACCGTACGGTATCGTGGGCTGCAGCTACTGCTCTAGCCGGTGACCCCCCGTGGGAACTCGTGGCAGAGGTTCCTGCCGAGACCTACTCATACGCCTCGGGTAGGAGGGCTCTTGGTGAGAACCCCACGTTGGACGGGATCCTACGGGTGCGCCGGATAGGGCAAGAAGCGTTAATGCAGAGGTGGGGGGAGGACCTGGCACAGGAGCCGTATGGCACACGCGTTACGGCTGCCCTGCGCCCGGTCCTTGAGCGGTGGATGCGTCGAAAACGCAAGCCCCTCACCTTCCGTCTGACGCAGGTTCTCACCGGGCACGGTTGCTTTGGTGGACTACCTGTGTCGGACGGCCCAAAGGGAGCCGACGACTGAATGTCACGATTGTGGTGCGCTGGTGGACTCTGCCCAGCATACCCTCGAGGTGTGCCCGAGATGGGCGGCGCTGCGTCGCGATCTGACGACAGTCCTCGGAGGGGACTTGTCACTCCCGAGCGTCATCACCGCGATGCTCGGCAACGACGAGTCCTGGAAGGCGATGGTCTCCTTCTGCGAGACAGTTATGTCCCAGAAGGAGGCTGACGAGCGGGTGAGAGATGAGGCCGCCGACGTGGCTTCCACCCGCGGGCGACGAATGGGGGTGCGTAGGAGGCGCTACTTAATGCGCTTCCAGTAACGCCCCTGTGCCTGTGTCGGGCCGGGATGGGAACCCGGGCCTGCTAGACACGGCGTCGTCGGGACTGTTCAGAGGTGAGCCGGACAGTCCCCATGGAGGAGAAGTCTGGCCTTTTCGCCGAGGCCAGCCTGTCGCTGGAGGGATCCTGTTGCCTGCAGATCCGGGACCCTCCAATTAAAGCGGCTGAAGGCTCCCGCAGGGGGTTTAGTGCGGTAGTGGCACCCCCAAGTGCTGAGTCCGACATACGGTCTAGGACTACCTACCCGGGCGTCCTGGATATCACCCGTAAATGGGTTACCCTGCGATATCAAAAAAAAAAAGGCATGGTCTTATAGACCATGGTCATGGCCATAGGTCATGCAACGAAGTCCAATTTCAATGGTGAGACCATGAAAGACATGGTGAGAGATTAGTTGCACTCATTAGTACGATAATGTCTGTCATAACTTTTCACTGCTATCGATGGGTGCGGTGCGGTCACGTGGTGCGGAGCGCAGTGCGCACTGCGCTCGCCGGTTGAGGACGCTTCATTGTAATTGGTTATTTTGAGTGACGTTTCATTGTAATAGGGGATCGGACAGTAATCAGATTAAAATCTATAATGTACTTAGATAGAATAAATGAGTCGTATAGAAGCAAATATAGCAATCTCCAATCGGAGTGGTTTTAAGAAATTTAAATAAAATATTTTTCTGTAATTAAACCTATGTTTTTTTTTTGAACCAAGTCTATTTTATTGTTAAAATGCATATATGCTAGCCTTTAGATGATAAAAATAATAAACGATAATGGTAAAATATTGGAAAAATGACAGGATATTATTGTTAGGTCTGTTTGGCAAAAAAGTGGATATTGCTATATTTGCTTCTATACGACTCAAATATACTGTTTTACGATTATTTATCGAATGATAATTTAATATAATTCATTTAAATATTTTTAAATGAAAAAATAAAATGTTATTTACAATATTATTAATCTGTACTAAAACACCAACTAGAGTGCGTGACGTCAATTGCCGGCTAGATTGCCGGTTACAAGCATGGACTTAATACAGGTATTAAGTCCATGGTTACAAGCCACAGAGTACTTTAGAAAAGAGCAAGCAGTGACTGCACGGGTTATTCTATCACCAACCCCACCCCAGCCTGCGAATTTGGGATATATATAAAAATAAAAATACGCATAGATGTATTTTTAATAGCACTTCTCAGAAATGTTAATTATATAAATAACACCCATTACCGTCTTTACCATAAGGGCACACGGGGCCCGTGCCCAGGGCCCCCATTCTCAGGGGGCCCCGAAGGACCGACAATTTCTCTCACACATTTATTCTCAAAACATTTTTGTCGGGCACATTACACTTTTTTCACAAATCGGTAATCTTATCAGAAGGTATTTACAAGGAATATACTACGACATTATATCGATGACTGCGCCTTTTCCTACTGTACTAATCTATATACAGAAAGCCCCGTAATTAATGGATAATCCTGAACGTGTGTGTGCAAAATTAAAATTTAAGTTTAGCGACTTCTTGTAAACTACTATTTATAGTAGTTGAGTTTTTTGAAACATAATTAAGGAACAACATTATTAGGGAACACTTTAAAGAAAAAAATCCGATCTAGGCCTCAAATAGCGGACGTGGTGCCCACAAATGTGAGAAAAACTGGGATTTTTCTAAATAATAATAATAATAATACACTTTATTGTACACCAAAGACAGAAATAATACAAAGAAATTTTTAACAATATATCATTAGGTACAAAAGGCGGCCTTATCGCTAAAAAGCGATCTCTTCCAGGCAACCTTAGGGCAAAGGAAATGGTATAGCGTAATGCGTAGGTGTACAGGCTACAAACAATTTATAGTAAATATTCAAATAATTAAACACATACATACATACATACGTACATACGCACATACATACACACATACATACACACATACATACATACATACATACACATATACATACATACAAACATACTTACACTCATACACAGACATAGATACATATTATATACTTATAAATTACTTGTTTACTGTTGAGTTTCAAGAAAATGCTTCCTGACAGTCTTTTTAAAAGTTGCAAGTGTTTGTACACGTCTAATATTCAAAGGCAAGATATTCCAAAGGCGAGAGGCTTGAACTGTAAAAGATTTATCATAGAAGGAAGAGGAGTGAGAAGGAATTGCGAGAAGGAAATTACTGTCAGAACGGAGGCAACGTTCATGGGTATCGCCAAGGAATTGGAATCGTTCTTTCAAATAGGAAGGGGTAAAGGGATTAAATAAAATAGAGTAAAGTAGGTTAAGGATATGAGCATTCCTGCGAAGGCGGATTGGGAGCCACTTGAGTTTTTTGCGAAATTCGGAAATATGATCATATTTGCGTAGTCCAAATATAAATCTTATACATAAATTTTGAATGCGCTCAAGCTTATTAAGCTGCTCCTCTGTAATGTCGAGATAGCAAGTATCAGCATAATCAAGAATTGGTAATAATAGACTATGAGCAAGAGCAATTTTAGTAGGAATGGGTAGAAGATTACGCAATCTGCGGAGAGACCCAACCGAAGCGAACAACCTGCGGCTAATTTCACATATCTGCGGACCCCAAGAGAGATGTTGGTCGAAGATAACACCTAAATTTCTCACGTTTTCGCTATATGGAATGGTGAATCCGTTAAATGTAACAGGAGGTAGTTCAGATTTATCAATACGGCAAAGCAGTTTGGAGCTTCCTATAATAATAGCTTTCGATTTGTTTGGATTTATATGTAGGCCGTAGGCTTTACTCCATTTACCAATAGCTAAAAGGTCATTATTTATGCGCGATACACACTGAGATAAGTTATGAACAGTGGAGTGAGAGTATATCTGGAGATCATCTGCATAGAGGTGGTAGAAAGAAGTTATAACATTACAAAGAGAGTTTATAAATATAGAAAACAAAAGGGGTGATAGCACGCCACCTTGCGGGACACCGGTATTGACTGTTGACCAATTTGAATATGAGTCGTTCAATTTATTTAGATTTTTCTAAATTTTCCAAAAAATGGCATAGACTGCGAACTGTTTGAGATAAAAAAAAATTTTTTGGTTTTGTAACCCACCTCCCCCTCCGCACACACACGTTCAGGATTATCCATTCATTACGGGGCATCCTGTATATAAAAGAGATTTCCACTCATTGACTCATCACGATATCTCTGGAACCATAAGGCCTAGAGACTTGAAATTTGGTAGGAATATTCCTTTTCCCGAGTAGATATCAGTAATTGTATAAAAGAGATTTCCACACATATATTGACTCATCACGATATCTCTGGAACCATAAGGCGTAGAGACTTGAAATTTGGTAGGAATATTCCTTTCGCCGAGTAGAGGTCAGCTAAGAACGGATTTTACGACATTCCACCCACAAAAAGAGGTTGCGGGGGTTAATATATATGGCAAAACAACGTTTGCGGGGTCAGCTAGTTAATAATATTTCTGAACGCATACTACTAAATTTACTATAATACACCATCTAGCGACCACTCACACAATCACTCCGATTCCAAAGTCAAGCTGCACCGTCTAAACTAGGCCTAGCATTAATGTCTACATTGTCTATGGTTGGGGGAATCACCGAATGATGTATACACTTTCAGTCTGATAGGAGTGAGTGCCTGAGTGGCGTTATTTTGTTTCGTTTGATATTTAAAACTGAGTAAGATAAACAGAAGTTTTGATTTGTTAGTTTAAACATTATTTCATTATGTCGAAAAGAACATAATTATTTAAGTGGTTCACTAAAAATAAAAAAAAGTTCAAAAAGAAATAACAGAAAAACTTACAAAGCTCACTTGCTCACTTCGTTCTTTACGGTTGAAGAAACAAATAAGCCGAGGGTTATTCATTCTCATCACCGTAAGGGTGCATTTTCATGTGACGCTTGACGCTGGTTTTGAGCGTCAAATTTGGTCACGTGATCTATGCGCCATCTTGAAAAAAATGTAGCGGTAAATTTGAGCGTTTAGCGTCAAATTCAAGCGAATAATAAAGAACGTTAGTATCGATTATCGAAACGACTTTCGATAATCGATACTAACGTTTTTTTTTAGTTTGATAATAATTGTTTAATTTTTATTACTTGTGATATTTTTTTCTAGAATAAAAAATGTGTTCATTAACTATTCACTTTGAATGGCAATTAAATTTACTGAAAGATAATTTTTATATTAATAGTATTGAACTAAATAACACTTTACACTGCTGAGAGGGAACTTGTTTATTTATATGCGCCATCTTGTATTTTAAGAAACGAGGTTGCGCTTGACAATTTTTTTTTTGAACTGATACAGGATTGTGTTTTATTAAATAAAATTTTTTTAATGAATAATTTTGTTTATAAATTTACAGATCTATGCGCCTATATTTTTTATTGATTGATTTCATTTCCTAAAATTATTCAAGAAATTGCATTTACCAATACTTAAAAATACCACATTTGAAAATAAATAAAAATTTATTTCTACACGCTATTTTTTATTTATAAAATCACAAAGTAACAGCTAATTGTTGTTTTATATTTATTATAAGGATCGATTTACTATTGATTATCGATATAACTGTTCGAGTTACGCTGACGCTAACATCACCCGTTAAAAAAGCTAAACTAAGTTTAGCTTTTTCGCTACAATTTTTTCAAGATGGCGCATAGTTCAAATGTCACATTTGACGCTCAAAACCAGCGTCAAGCGTCACATGATCACATGAAAATGCACCTTAAGACAAAAGTTCCTCTGAATGTCACCAGGAAAAGGTGTCAGTTAGTTAGAGTTATGAATAAAACAAGTCTAAGTTTACAGAATAGCACTATGACCATGGACGTTGTAAACTTGTAACGAAACTTTACGAATCTCTGATCAGTTACGTCAATCCCGCACGCAATAATTTTGATCAGTACGAAACGGCTGCTAAAGAAAAAAATCCATATACTTACTGACTACAAAGATACATTTGAAAGAAAAAGATTTCGCAGCACACGCATTACTTTTTTGAAAGATTATCAGAGACTGCACAGTTGAGAGGCGAGGAAAAGTTTCGTGTACACTTACATTCCTATAATTGACACATTAAATACACATTAAAAAAAAAACATAGAATCAAACAAATTGGAATAAACTTTTAAAAACGTAGAAATTGCTACAAGAATATTCCTTTGCCTGGGTACTGGTTAAGAATTGTAGTGGAGAGCGGTCATTTTCGCAACCTAAGAGAATAAAAAATGAATTGCGAACAATAGTGTTACAACAACGACTGAGTAATTTGTCAATTATGTGCATAAAAAGTGAAATCCTGCAAAAAATTGACTTTAAGGATATAATAAAATATTTTGCTCAACAGAAATCCCGAAAGAAACCGTTATCGTAATCGTAACCAAAATCCAGCAGCATCCTACTCGTAATATTATTAATGACATATTACAATATCGTACTGTATTTGATTACCTATAATAAATGGTCATACTTAGAAAAAAATATGTTATTATAATTCGCTTTTTTTACTTTCCAATAGGGCCCCAAATTCTTGTGTGCCCAAGGGCCCCTGCCTAGTTTAAGACGGCCCTAATAACACCCCCGTAGTTTATGAATAAAAAATAGGTAAAGATCGCGCATCTTATACGGTCGATATCTCCTCGGATACCTAAAATTCGGTACTTCTTATAATCTATAAAAACTGCACCCTGCTTAAATCTAATTGCACCATCAATAAAAATACATGAAATGCAATATTAATTGCAAAAAGTTAATAAAACTCAATTTATCAATTGCCGACAGTGTTGCCAACTTTATTTTTCAGAAGATCGTACCATATCCTAGAAAAGATCGTATTTTGCCTATATTTCAAGGAAAAAAATCGTACGTAATGAAATTTCAATAAAACAACGTAAATAATTTTAAAACGGAATGCTATTATAATTTTGATTCAATATTTATCATTTAGGGAACATGAATCAACATTTAATATTAAGAATTTTTATATTTTTAGATATGAGAAAAGTTACATAGGTATATTCTCAAACTCAGATGAAACCGTGATTAGGTGTCATTTACCTAGATATCTAGATTAGTCCAGTCAAATTACGGCTGAAAATGGGTTAAAAAAACATGAAATACCGCAGTTTGGCGATGGGTCGATAGGAGGGGTGTACTCTTAGCGTAAATTCTAATGAGGGGTTCTCCGAAGGTTAGCTCAAGATAATTTAGATGAAAACGCGTTTAATTCGATATCTCGAGAATGGTTAGTGTTAGGCAAAAAATTATAGAGACCTTTTCTCTTCTAAATTAAATTTACTAACTTTTTTATCTGAAACTTTTTTTTATCATCAATACTTTTCAGCTTATTACTTCCGAAAGGCAGAAATTTTAATTTATTTCTCCCTATTTTTCATTTTTCGCCATTTTCTCCCCAACCGTTCAATTTTATGAAATTTAACCTATTATCAAAGTTGTAGATCCTTTAATTATGAACAACTTTTTCCTAAAACTTTTTTTCTAACACCAATATTTTTGGAGTTATGTCTTGCTTGGGTGGGGTTGGTTATTCTATCCGCATGTTCAACGTACTCTGTGCTTTATATACCTACTCTATGTTTGTGACCTGCAATTGACGGCACGCTAGCGTCACGCGCTGTGAGATGTCATAACGTGGCGTTTTGGCGGGATTTTTGAAAAAACAATATTAAAACATGATTTTGAGTACCTAAAAGGCTGTAAATTACAAAATTTAAAACCTAATAAAATCATATCAAAAATTTCAATTCGGCTGGACATAGATCCATAGCTTATTGGCTAGAGCACCGGACACGGTTTGTCGGGGGTGCGGGTTCGAATCCCTCTGGATCAAAAATTTTGATATAATTATAAAAAACATTTTCGAATTTCCTCATATGAGGGAAACACAAAAATAAAAATAATACGAATTTGCAATAAATGTTTTAATTCATTCAAAACGATACAAAATTATAATATAGAAAGTTTTAGGGTTAAAACTGTTGAATGGTAATCTCAGATTATACATACAAACTATTTTGATATCAACTAGGTGACCTGTTTGGTTTGTTATAATATTTTGAATTATTTTAGATATGGAATGCCAGTTTTATTTCTTTAGGTTGAATGATGTTATATTTTAAGATTCCGTAAGAGGCTCTTAAAGCAGTAATGGCGCAATTACACTACACTACATCTAGTGCACTACGTCATATAGGACACTAGATGTAGTGCAGTGTAAATGCATGTAGAGGTGTAGGACCCTAACGTAGGGTGATAGGCAACTGGCGACCGAACACGAGAAAGAAGTCAGAGATGCCCTTGCAGGAACAAAAAACTTAAAGCGTGAATATAAAGAGTCGATAGCAAAAGCCATAAAATTTTTCAAGGAACTAATGACTCACTACGAGGCCGAACTCGAAACCGAGAAGGCTCAAAGGGGGAACGGGGGCTCCGTGGACGGGGCGCTGACGAACATAAGCGCCGACACCACGTTCATGGTCCTCCCGGACCCAAGTCTGAGCAAGACCCTCGAGGCGCATTCCCGGCTGCTCCTGGAGACAAACGAGAAGATGAGGGGCCTGCAGGAGGAGCTGGTGAGGTGCAGTCAGACGATCGAAGAGCAGCGGCGGAGTTACGCCAGTGTGGCCGCCTCGAGACCGCAGCAGCCTGCGAGGACTGCTGCACTGCACTCAGTGGTCGTCACATCAGAAAATGTCGAGCAGACAGCGGACGAGGTCCTCGACACCGTAAGAAGGACCATTGATGCAAAAGAGGGGTGGATTAGCGTCGACCGGGTCCGTAAAGCCAGGGACCGGAAAATAATCATGGGCTTCGGGACTGTCGAGGAGAGGGCGAAGGCAAAAGAAAGATTGGCAAAGAAAGGAACGGGCCTCGTGGTCGAGGAGGTTAAGAATAGAGACCCACTTATAATCCTCAGAGGAGTCATAAAATCACATACTGACGATGAAGTCATAAAGGGCCTGAGAAACCAAAATCGGCCCATTTTTATTGGCCTCGACCCCGGGGAAAACCGCCTTTCTGTAAAGTATCGCAGGAGAGCAAGGAACCCGCTCACGGCCAATATAATCCTTAGCGTGTCACCCACCCTCTGGGCAAGGATAACCGGCGTGGGCGTAGTCCATGTCGACCTGCAGAGGGTGCGAGCAGAGGACCAGTCTCCACTGGTCCAATGCACGCGATGCCTTGGTTACGGCCATGGGCGGAAGTACTGCAAGGACCCAGCGGACCTTTGCAGCCACTGCGGCGGGCCGCACCTTAAAGCTGAGTGCACGGAGGACCCGGCGGTGTCGCCACCTTCCTGCTGGAACTGTCGTCGGGCGAAACTCGCAAAGTTCGATCATAACGCCTTTAGCGACGACTGTCCCGTCAGGAGGAGGTGGGATGACATCGCCCGCTCCTCCGTAGCATATTGCTAAGGGCAGGCCGGTGGACGCAGTGGCTCTTAACATCCTCCAGGCAAACCTCCAGCGCAGTAAGTTGGCATACTCCGACTTCCTGATCGAAGCCCCTAGAATGCGTACGCGGATTGCTTTGGTACAGGAGCCATACGTCGGCGGCATAAGGCGTGTGAAGAGTCAAAGTGGGATCAGAGTCTTCCAGTGCGCGGACGATGGAAGTGGGACTGTTAAGGCTGCGATCATAGTATTTGACGCGGACCTTCACATCACACAGTACCCGAAACTCACCACGAATAACATCTCTGTGGTTGGGATCCGAGTTCGCAACTGGGAGATCATCCTGGTCTCATTTTACTTTGAGCCTAACCTGCCGATGGACTCATACCTGGCACATCTGCGCCGGGTGCAGCGCGAGACGGGAGGTCGGAGTATTGTTATTGGGGGCGACTCCAATGCCAAATGCGTCTGGTGGGGTAGCCCCGTGACAGATCGCCGTGGCGAAGAACTGCGCGGGTTCCTGGAGGATCTCGGTCTCTGCCTCCTGAACCAAGGGGAAACCCCCACCTTTGACGTTATCCGGGGCGGCGTAAGATACAGCAGTTATATTGATATAACTGCTGTATCGTCTGACCTGCTTGGCTTGGTGAATGGCTGGTGCGTGCGCGAAGACCTGACCAACTCGGACCACAACGCCATCACATTCTCACTAAACACAAGATACATAAACACGAACACTATCAGGCACACAACCAGGAAATACTACACAAAAAAGGCGAATTGGGCCCAGTTTCATGAGAAACTGGGTCTAATTAAAACGCGAGAACATTTAACAATAGAAAAAATTCAAAATATACAGACACCAATACAATTAGACACGACAATAATACAACTACAGAACGCAATAGACGAAACATGCACAAACACAATACCGCGGATTAAACACAAGGAGGTCCTTTCGATGCCGTGGTGGAACGAGGGGTTGGCAGCGCTCAAGCGCGAGGTGACCACCAAGAAAGGTAGGATCAGGTGTGCAGCGCCGGTTAGACGTCACAAGGTTGTGGGAGAGTACCTTGAAGCGAAGGAGAGATATGAGACTGAAGTAAGGCACGCGCAAACGCGCAGCTGGGTTGCCTTCTGCGAGCGCCAGGACAGGGAATCACTGTGGGGGGGAATTTACAGAGTCCTCGGCAGGACCTCCAGAAGAGACGTCGATCCACCGCTGGTGGTAAACGATATGGGGTTAGATGCCAGGGGCTCAGCCCGGCTCTTGGCTGAGACCTTTTACCCGGAGGACTCCGAAGAGGAAGACTCCGAGGAACACCACCGGGTGAGGGTCCTGGCCGAGCGGGCTGACATCGAGACTTCTTCGGGCCAAAGTGACCCTCCCTTCACTCATCTCGAGTTGAAGTTGGCTAGTCGGTCCTTTGACCCGAAGAAGGCCCCAGGTGCGGACGGTTTTACCGCGGATATATGTCTGCACGCGATCCAAATGGACCCGGACCTCTTCCTTTGCGTCTTCAACAAGTGCCTCGAGCTCCGATATTTTCCTAGGCCCTGGAAGGAGGCGACGGTAATCTTCCTTCGCAAGCCGGGGAAGGCCACATACACGACACCAAAATCTTATCGTCCGATCGGTCTCCTTCCGGTGCTTGGGAAGATCTTGGAGAAAATGCTTGTCGCCAGGTTACAGTACCATCTCGTGCCCAAGCTAAGTACTCGCCAGTTTGGTTTCATGCCCCAGCGAAGTACCGAGGACGCCCTCTATACCCTTGTGAAACATATCAGACACAATCTGGAGAGGAGGAGGATTGTTGTGCTGGTTTCACTGGATATAGAGGGCGCCTTTGACAACGCTTGGTGGCCTAAGATCAGAGTCAGACTGGCTGAGGAAAGGTGCCCCGATAATATCCGGCGGCTCTTGGGCAGTTACCAGAGCGACAGGCGTGCCAGAGTGAGGTACTTGGGGGAGGAGCACGTAAGAGACACCGGGAAGGGCTGCGTGCAGGGGTCTATCGGCGGGCCGATTTTGTGGAACCTGCTCTTGGATCCACTGCTTCAGGAGTTGGAGGCCAGGGGCGACTACGTGCAGGCGTTCGCCGACGATGTGGTGTTGGTGTTTGAGGGTGAGACGGCCCTCGAGATTGAACGTCGGGCCAATGCCGCCCTCGAACGTGTGAGGGCGTGGGGTGCAGCCAACAAACTTCGGTTTGCGCCTCACAAGACGAATGCCATGGTTGTGACGCGCAAATTGAAGTACGACATCCCGCGTCTTCATATGGGCGGGGTCGATATTGTCCAGACGAACGAAATCAAGCTGCTGGGGGTCGTCATAGACCGAAAACTTACCTTCAACACCCACGTTGCGAATGTCTGCAAGCGCGCACTCGCCTTCTACCACCAGCTGGCCCGAGCGGCTAAGTGCAGCTGGGGCCTCCATCCTGAGGTTATCCGCACTATTTACAGAGCGGTGGTTGAGCCTGTGATATTGTATGCGGCTGCCGTTTGGGCGCCGGCCGTGGACAAGCTAGGTATTCGCAAGCAGCTGAACATGGTCCAGCGGGGCTTCGCGCAGAAGCTTTGCAGGGCATACCGAACCACCTCCCTGAACTCTGCACTGTTGCTCGCTGGGATACTCCCCCTCGACCTCCGCGTTCGCGAAGCGGCGACCTTATACGAGGCGCGGAGGGGGTTACCCCAGCGGGTGATAGGGGATCGGGAGGTGGAGCGGATGTCCTCGGCTCTGCGGTCTCCGCATCCCGCCTGCCATATCGACCTGGAGTTCAAGTGCCTGGTCGACCAAGATCAATTTAACGCAAATAGTGCAAATAATTTCAACATATTTACGGACGGCAGCAAGATTGAGGGCAAAGTGGGGGCGGCATTGTCTGTATGGACTGGCGCCGCCGAAGCCAAAACCCTCAAGCTCGCTTTGCCGTCCTATTGTACGGTCTACCAGGCGGAACTCCTGGCGATATGCCGGGCGGCGCGGATGGCCGCAGATCACTTGGCCGGATCAGTCGGGATTTATTCCGACTCCTTGTCGGCACTGCTCACGTTGGAAAACCCGAAAACCCTCCATCCCCTGGCCGTTGAGGCGCGGGAACACCTGCGAAGGGCTCTGCTCCGGGACAAACGTGTCAGTTTGTTTTGGATCAAAGCTCACGCAGGACTAGAGGGGAACGAGCGAGCCGACCATCTGGCCAAGGAGGCTGCCCTGAAACTAAAACGCGATTTTGACTATGACAGCTGCCCGGTCTCATTCATCAAGCGGAGCATTCGCATGCAATCGCTTGATGAATGGAACCAGCGGTATCGTGCCGGCGAAACGGCTGGTGTCACCAGGGTGTTCTTCCCTGACGCGATAGCCGCATACAAAATTATCGGAAAAATAAAGGTGGACAGATTTCTCACCCAGGTTTTGACGGGGCACGGTGGATTCTCCGAGTACTTGCATCGTTTCAAGTGCAAGGGGAGTCCATCGTGCATCTGCGATCCTGCGTGCTCGGAGTCTGTCTTCCACGTACTTCTGGAGTGCCCGGCCCATGATCGAGAGAGGCAGAGCGTTGAGTTTAAATTGGATGTAAAATTGGAACGTAATTCTCTCTCGGAAATAATAACCAGGAAGGACAGAGACTTGTTCCTTGAATATTGTATAAAAACTTGTAAAATAGTTAACAACAGAAATAAGAACTAAGAAAAATATGTTAAATAAATATTGCTACATATTTAGTGTAACATATAAAAAATTGTAATTAGATTAAGGAACATAGTATTAAGAAAGAAATATTGTAATATATAAATTGATATTTATATAAACAATTTGTCGTAAATATCCTACTTTTTTTTTAATCTGTTCAATGTATAAGCTAAAAATAAAACTGCCTCTTGTAAATAAATAAAACTAGAATAAGCTTAGACAATAACAAAAACATTGTAATAAAAATAAAAAGTTTACTTTTAGAACAAACAGAAAGAAAAAAAAAAATTGTTGACAAACATAATCTAAAAGCTAAAACGGTTTTCCCCCTCATTATCCCCGAGTACATAGTTTATAAGAATAAAAAGTAAGAGCCTTAAGCAAGTGTGAAAGAGGAAGGATGAAAGAAAGAACAGGTATGCAGAATGCAAGTGCGAGAGGAATAAATGCGAGAACTGGAATGAATGAGTAGAAAAAAAAAGATACATGTAAAAACAGTCTCACACTCTCGTGTGGGGGTCTAGTATAAAAAAAAAAAAAAAAAAAAAAAACGTAGGGTGATAGGAAGAGCCCGACCGTCCTACATGACATAGTGCACAGCAGTGCACTAGATGTAGTGCAGTGTAAACACAGGTAGGGACGTAGAATGCCTCAGTCTTGCTGTGGCAGCCGCTGTATTCGCATCTCGCAAAATATGACTTCGATGAAGAATATTTTATTATTGTTGTTTTTTTTTAAATGACATTGTTTTTTCTTTTTGATTTTCGTTAAGTGTGTGTATCGTATCACCTTTTGGCGAAACAAATAATGTTTTAATTTTCATTTTTCATTTTCGAAGGAAAGATTATTAAATGTTCGAAATTATTGCTATTTTTACGTTGATTGTGCGTTACGTTAATTATTGTATTAAATTGAGGCATTGCATTGGTTTTCATAACGGTCATCAACACGTAGGTATCAAGTAGGTATGTACTTCGTGATTATGAATAACACTTAAAGATATAGATATAATATCTTATATATAAAATTCTCGTGTCACAATGCTAGTTACAATACTCCTCCGAAAACTTTTTTTTTTTTTATTGGTTGTAAGTTTAATTAAGTTTTCCTCTTTAAAAATTTTTCATTATTTTAAATAATTCATTATAGTTATGTTAGATAAAATGTTATATGTATAGTAAAAAAATTAAAAAAATAATAATAATTGAATATTGTGTAATATAAGTTATTACTTAAGCATTAATTCCGCCGATAAACTGTCACTCAGTTTGGCGGGTTTAGAAATTGTAAAATATTAATTTGATCCAATAAAGAATTTATTATTATTATTAAAGAAACGGCTGGACCGATTTTTATGAAATTTTGTGTTCATATCGGTTAGGTCTGAGAATGGGCCAACATCTGTTTTTCATGCCCATAAGTTATAGGGGGGGGATTATGGGGATTAATAACATATATGACAAAACAACGTTTGCAGGATCAGCTAGTAATGATATAATATTGTATTCATATAGTACACTAGCTGCTGCCCGCGACGTCGTCTGCGTGCGTTCACTGCTCGTTCCCCGTAGGTGATAGCGTGATAATATGTAGCCTATGTTCTGACCCGACTTCTTAATAATATTCGTGCCAAATTTGAAGTAAATCCATGCAGTACTTTTTGAGTTTATCCCGGACATACATTGACTTTCCTACCATTTTATTATATGTATAGATAATGTACATAAGATAGTTATAAAAATGGCTGTTTGAATATACTATGTTTTTTAAGCTTTTGTAGGTTTTCAATTGATATACCCAAATTTTAAGGCCCCAATTGTGGGAACACTTAAATGTTGTCATGCCGATGCAATGCCGATTTTTTGCAGCTTCAAAAGCACGAGTGCCATTGTCGGCGCTGCGTCACAGACTGAGCTAGGATTCGAATTTCGAATGTACTATGTAGTGCAGTGTAAACAGAACGCCCTATTTGTAGTGCCCTAACATAGTGCACTACATGTAGTGTAGTGTAATTGAGGAGCGTTTTCACAAAGCGATACATCAAACATTTTTTCAAAATCCTTTTTTTTTTCAGTTTTATATGCCTTTCCTAGAGCTAAACACGTTGGCGTTAAGGAATTTTCTGTAAGCGATACAAAAACTATTTTTATTCTATTGCCAAGTTGCTCAGTTTTTTCAAAGTGATACATCTACGAAAGAAGAGTTTTCTCAAAGCGATACATCAAATGGCAAGAAATTGTTTCTACCCTTTTCTAATAATATAGTGCACTGGTCTAACGGTCATATATTTAAAAATTAGTGCCATTGATCACGTAACACATAAAAAAAAACATGAATAATGGAGAATATAACTATCCAGTTGTACAAGTTGACCGCGGTATAAAAAGTAGGCGAAATCAAAAAAGTCGAAAGGTTTCAAAATATTCAGTGGAAGGTAAAGATGATCCCGATTTGGACTGTGATCACCATGACACGATTGCAGGTGCTAATAAGAAAAGATCAATGTGACAAAACCAACCACTGCCTAAGTTGAGCGTCGGGGAAGTATTTTACTCTCGATAAGCTTGGCTATACAATCTCTGCCTAATGCAACATAAGCCTAATACCAAGCAAATTAACCAAAGACGATATTGAATTTTATGTTTGGTTAGAAAATCAAAGTGGGCGGGGAGCTAATGAGATAGCATCAGCGCTTCAAAATTATTTAAAAAAATAGAATTAAAATGCTTAAGAGCAAAGCAAAAGGATTTGAAGATTGAACGACATAATATATAGTTTGTCTATAAAGTCGTGACATTAATGTTTGAGGAACTAACATTAATCATGTGTCTGGCAACACCAAACATAAGTACTTTCGCTGTCAATACTATCATCGAGTTAACAGTTTTCCTTTATTATTCTTTATTCATTTGATTAAACTGCAAAAAATTAAGACCAATCTTCGCAGAAGAGTTTCAAAAATAAGTAATGTAAATCGGAGTGGCACGCGGGAAGTGATTTTTAAAGTTTTCCAGCGATGTTTGGCGGAGTTCGAAGCTGGACGAATTTTGTTTGATTTGGACGATGTTTATGGGCGAACAGCATCTATGACGGCATGTAATCGTGTTATTGTTTGTGTTTAACCTGCCTGAATTTAAAAATTTACATAATTTACGTTTTGGAGACCAAAAAAGGCATTGTTTACATTGCAAATTTTTAAGTTAGATGAGACAGAGTATATAGGTCACATTATAGTACGACGAATTTTTTGATACTTATATAAGGATATAATATAACTTAGTCTCAAGTTTTCCAATTTTAAATTTGAATCAATTGCTTCATGTCAGTAACTTATATTTCCATTCCATTAACATTTTTTAAACTTATCTTTTTCAGGAAAATCAAAGAGTACAGTTAGACGGATAGTCAACGAAGGCTTTAAAAATGATGGAAAGTTTGAAACTCCTGGGAAACATAGGAAAGGCCGGCCAAAGAAAGAAATGGATAATTTTAATTAATTATCTAAAAATAAATAAATTAATAATAAATAATATTTTTTTTAATTTTAGATTTTAGAATCCGATGATAAGTGAAAGAAGTGCTGCTGTTGTCGCTTCTTACTTGAAATATTAATTCGTCTCTATATTTTTGTATAATGTTCTGTCTCGTTCATAATAATCCTTTTCTATTTTTTTTTACAAGTCCGCAACAATTTTTCCAGTTTTCAACTGTGATGTTATTAAATGCTTCTTCTGTCAATTGTTTCACGTCACGAGACCCAATATTACTTGCAGCTACCTTTTTTTTGTGCCCAAATTAGCTCTATTTGGTTAAGATCACAGTGGTATGGTGGAAGCCGAACTACTGTATGCCCATGTTCTCCCAAAATAGTATTTATTTCATATATAGGATTTGGTTTTTTATTTTTTACTCAAGTTAATCCTTAGCGGTTAATCAAATGGAATATTATTTTCTAATAACCATAATTTTATATCATCGACACGAGTACTGGTGTTTGGTGTTTTGTTTGTAATTACTGAATGGTAAGGAGCATTGTCAAAAACAATAAAATAGATGCCTCGTGTAGGTTGGGAATAAGTTTTTCCGTAATCCTTTTAGTCAATTTATTCGCATTCATTTCAGAGTGATAATCTTCTATTTTATTTTTTCCACTAAATAAGAGTAGACAGTTTGGTACAAAGCCTTTTCACTTCCAGCATGTACAGTATGAGTCGTGAATATAACTCTCATCAATATAACTAATATTTTTTTGCAATTCTTCTTTTAAATTTCTGTTTTATACGATTATATTTAGATAATCCTCTCTTTGCTGTAATGTGTACTTTTTCATTCAAAGCAGATCTATTTCATTGATATTTCTTTATAAATAAAACAAACAAAATATGATATGTGTCTTATTTATTTACTCATTTTACCTAAACGAACTGACATTTTCGCATCTACTCACACTCAGACTCATGTTTTTAATAGTAGGTAAATAAAATATTGCAAGTATCAAAGTCATTTATGTCATAGTATACAGTGTTGCTATGTGTTTGCTACGTGTTATTAACAGCGCCCTCATTAAATTTCACGACTTTATAGACAGACTATACATTACGATAAAAAAAATGATATAAGTTCCGCTGAGTTTCTTTCGCCAGTTCTTTTCAGGTCAGAGGCTTCTTTCCGAACTGGTAGTAGACTCATGACGTTCAGTAAGAAATTGTAATAATTTTATGCTGAATAAAATATTTTGAATTTGGACTGTATTCTGATTCCTGTAGCAGCCAAATTAAAAATTTCGTTATGCTAACTATGGTAGCAAGTTTTTTGGCTTCAAGTAAGGTATTTAATAAAATAAGTCATTTTTTTCCTATTCGAGGTAATAGCTTCATGTCCCCTAACAGGTATTTGGACGAGTAGAGAAAGATTACCGTCGACACGAGTTTCTTATTTCACCGAAACAATACTACAGAATTTTATAAAAGCATGATCATGTCAATAAACGGGGTGAGGACTGGTTTACATATGATATGAAAACAAAGGCGAAACAAATGTTAAAAGCAAAACTTCCATTTAAAATATCTCAAGCTAGGATTGTCCACTTCACTCTAACAGGATCTTGGGCTTCAAAGAAAGTTGAAGTAAGTGTTCAAGATGTGTATTCAGGTGCGCCAGTGACTATTGAAATTAAAAAGAAAGGAGTCAAATCGTTTTCAGGGTTTGAATGATCCAATTGCCTAAAACTAACACGATTTCTTTGAAAAAAAGCAGCCATCGAAAATCTGGTCAAGTTATGCGATATTTCTGATGATCCCGATGCTCAGATATTTTATGAAGATGTGCTCCAAGGTTCCGGTACTAAAGATGATAACGTTCGACGTACTTATGATGAAGAGGAACTAGTGATATAATAAGCCTTACGTAAATTAGGTAAAAGTATGCGGTTTTTTTCATAACGAGACATCATCAGTTGATGTATCATAATTGAAAAAACTCGACATTTTGTGATTCGATTTTTTGATATAAGTTTACTAAATTCTATGTTTTTTGCAATCATTCTCTATGGGGAAGTTAAATTACTGTCATTATAATAGAAAAAAACTCATAACATGTCTTTAACATTGCCGAAAAATAATTAAAACTGTTTTCTGAGAAATTCGTGGTTTTATTATGTATCGTTTTGTGAAAACGCTCCTCAATTGCGCCATAACATGTTTTAGCTATCTGACATAATTTTGTATTTCTATATTAATTTTATAATGACTATGCTTGATCAGAAATAAATTCAAAATGTTAAAGTTTCAATAAATAGTTTCCTAGTCAGTCTTTAAGTTTGCACCTGGCAGCCCTGACTCTACTGCTAGACTGCTACTCTTTGGGTCTTTGGCTCTTTGTCTTTGGTCTTGCTTCTCTATAGTCGGACTTTTAATTCGATTCCAGATTTGACATTAGCTACTGTCATTTTGTAAAATAATGATACCAGATTTAATAGTGTAGTGATGAACACAAAAATCGATAAACAATCGCGATTTATGTTTATGTAATCATAATATTGGTGTGCCAATTAAATACTAAATTATTGATTTTTATTTAAATAAATACATAATTATTCATAATAATTATTTATTAATTAGTATTAGCTTTATTTTATAAAAAGTTAATATTTTTGTTTTTTATATTAAAAACAAAACTTATAATAAAAGAGCCTAGATAGTTTTCTATTTTCTCTTAGTATTCTATCGCCATTTTGTTTATCTTGTCATTCGGCTTCATTCTCCCAGTCTGACTGCACGAATATCTTGTTTCATTGCGAATCGATATTTTGTTATTTTGTTGGGTTTTGTTAAAGTTTTGTTACGTTGTGTTTGTTGTTACGTTTATAGTTTTTTGTGAACTTTGAGTGAATCTATTTGTTTTGTTTTTCCATGAAAATGGATCCTCAGCCAAGTACATCACAAAAAGACTTGGATGTTTTCTTGTCCCCAAGAAAAAAGCGTCCACGAAAAGCTTTCACTGTTACTGAAAAAGTAATGATCCGCAACGCCTACAAGTACGTGAAAAATGAAACTTCTGCGCAATTGGAGGCCTTTGAAGTTGTGGATGAAAATGAATGTATGACCAAAGAGGCGGGTGGCCGAGCGGAGGCAGTTCAGTTTGAGTGATCGACGAA
Organism: Melitaea athalia; assembly: GCA_905220545.2. NCBI lineage: Eukaryota > Metazoa > Arthropoda > Insecta > Lepidoptera > Nymphalidae > Melitaea > Melitaea athalia. The sequence continues at coordinate 12,338,966 of HG992187.1, forward strand.
GCGACTTCGAAGTGAAGACTAGTGATCAAGAGTGATACCAGCGGAAACCTACGTCATTGGCTACGACCTCGGACATCGTTAGTGCTTAGTGAGTGTACCTAGTGCTTAGTGTTTGTACCTTGTACTTAGTGTTTGTACCCAGTGTTTGTACCTAGTGCTTTGTGTCGGACCTAGTGCTAGTGAATAAAGTCTCTAAAAGAGTCAGCAGGTCTTTCTCTCCAAATCGTTCGAACCCTAACACGTAACAATATATTAATTTATAGTTTGAAGTGATTGACTATTCACACTCATTGCTCATTCATCTGATTGAACGAGAACTGAACGCATCACTATTACTTTAAATATGGTATTATTATTTTACAAAGTGACATTAGCTACTGTCAGTTATTGGCTTCGTCTAATTAAAAATACGACTATATTTGTTTTATTTCTCATGTTCCTTCATGATCACATTTATTTATTTATTTCACACACAATTATTAAAGAAAACTCTCAGATCCTTAATAAAATCAATCGTCATAACTAAATTATCCGTTTAGAAATATTTAATTTCCTGATATACTTAGTTTACGAGAATAAAATTATTATAAACGAGAAGAATCGATCCGGAAATATTCGATTTCCGTATCGAATAATTTCGCAACGTCACTATTTATTACTTGTCATAACGCTGCAACACTGAAATTGTCAAATCTGGAATCGAATTAAAAGTCCGACTATAGTATCAGTTAATCAGTCTATGCTCTATGGTCTTGCTCTTCGTGATCGTGAACAGTGATGTTGCTAAAAATCTATATCACATCACATTGCAGTAAAATCAATTAGGACGTATTATTTAGTATTTACATGTTATTCGGATAAATAATATAATAATGGCTGGTGCAAGTGAAGAAAGTACATCGAAAGAAGCTTCGGATAAATTAGTCCCTAGTGATAATACAGGGCAAAATGAAGCTCCTGATGTTGATGTAAGTAATAAATAATTGTAAAATATTTCTTCATATAATATGAAAATGCAATGAAAATGTTACTCGAATCTATTTTTTGTTGTTACTAAGTTAAATAGTCAAGCATTGAAATAAGAATTTTTATTCTATTAATTAATAACTAACATTTGTATTCACTTTAACTGTCGATAATGTTTTATTAACTAGGTCATTCTATTTTTTTAGATTAATGCACAGATCGATGAGCAACGTCGTCAGATGCAACCAACAAGATTAGAATCTTTTTTTGCAATCACAAAATCATTGATTATAAGGGCATTAGTTGTTTATTTTATAACATCGATGTTTCGTCAACCATCAGTGCCCAAACCAGATGCGAACAGTCCTGCTGGAGTTACTCGTTCTCCTGCTGTGAATATGTTTGCTAATGGAACAATATTAGATATGTATTCTTATTTATCTGAAAAAGAGTTTTTAGAAAACCCAGATGAAGGTAAATTAATCTGGAAACTGCCTGGTCTGATTTATGGAGATTGGTATGGAGGGCCAAATAATGACGGCACTTACACATATTCAACAAATTTTGTGCCATCAGAGCAATTAAAGAACAATGGCTCTATATACCTCCATGTATACATAGTGGAATCAGGAAAATCTCTAGACCAACATGATAAAAATAACTATGCTGGACCTTTCATCACCTATGGCAAGAAAATGATAAATAAATATAAAAAGTTAAAGTATCTCAAAACTCACAACCTTTTAACTGGGCAAACTGAGAAGTCAGAGGAAGAAATTAAAAAAGCAGAAACACTAAAAGAAGAAATAGTTTCTCATTGGCACCCAAATTTAACAATTAATATAGTCACCGATCAGACTAACTGGATGCAGGGCAGTGTGCCTCCACCTCTGGACGAGTTTATTTATTTCTTACCTGATGGTAAGCAGTATAAGCCTGCAGTATTTGTTAATGACTATTGGAATATGATGAGAGACTACACTCCATTGAATAATACAGTTACAAATCTTCAATTACAATTAACTTTCCAACCATTAAGTCTTTTTAAATGGCAACTTTATACTACTCAGGCTATGCGAGACAAGTTGAACATGTTTTCAGCGTTAGGAGCAGAGGAACAGGATGAAGAACAAGATACTATAAAAGAGTTATTGTTAGACACATCACCTTATCTATTGGCTTTGACAATATCAGTGTCAATTTTGCACTCCATATTTGAGCTGTTGGCTTTCAAAAATGACATACAGTTCTGGAACAATCGGCAGTCCCTTGAAGGTCTCTCTGTGAGATCAGTGTTTTTCAATGTGTTCCAATCAACTGTAGTCCTACTTTATGTTTTAGACAATGAGACAAATGTCATGGTGAGAATATCATGTTTCATTGGTCTTATGATTGAAATATGGAAAATTAACAAAGTAATGGATGTTAAAATAAATAGAGAGGATAGAATATTGGGTATCCCAAAACTAACTTTTACCGATAAAGGGTCCTATGTGGAATCAAGTACTAGACAGTATGATACTTTAGCGTTCCGCTATCTTAGCTGGGCGTGTTTCCCTCTTCTCATTGGATACGGAGTCTACTCCTTGCTATACCAAGAACACAAAGGATGGTATTCCTTCATTCTTAACATGATGTATGGATATTTATTGACCTTTGGTTTTATAATGATGACGCCACAGTTGTTTATTAATTACAAGCTAAAGTCAGTGGCTCATTTGCCATGGCGCATGATGACATACAAATTCTTGAACACATTTATTGACGATATCTTTGCATTTGTTATTAAAATGCCTACTATGTACCGTATAGGATGTTTCAGAGATGGTATGTATGAACATTTAAGAAATATAATTTTATTATTAGTTTGATAATTTTTTTATAATATATTTTTAATTACAGATATTGTCTTCTTTATATTCTTATATCAGCGTTGGATATATAAGGTTGATCATAAGAGAGTGAATGAATTTGGTTTCTCTGGAGAAATGGAACAGCAAAAACAATCTGAAAATGGTAACCTTGCCATCACCGAAGGAGAACAACCTACTGATAAGAAAAATGATTAAATAGTGAAATTTTAGTTAGTAAAATTGATATTTTGCAATATGTAAGATAAAAAGGCTAAAAATTTAGGCTGACTTGTGATTCTACAAGATATTTAAAAACCTGTCAAGGAAATATTGTACAAATATATTAAGCATTTAATGTCACTATCTCACCATTGAGTTTGATCTTTATGTAATATTATTATATAAAAAATAGTAAAACCAAACTTATTAACTAATTAAAGTTTTGGGCTACCGTTCAAATAAGTTGTTTTGTTAAAAAAATATTTTTTTCCTTTAACAATTCTACATTCTTTATGTAATTAATATTTAAATATTTATTGAATATGTTGTAAAATGTAGAGATAAGCATTACTTGCTTCCTTGAGATCAACTAAGAAATAAGGAGCTCAAATCTTGTGTGTTTAATGATAGTAGTTTACTTCAAATGATGTGTGATAATTGTGTGAATACATATGTAATCTTGCTGATTGTTGTTTTTCCTGTGAACGAGATTGATACAATAGTTTCTTATATCAAAATTTTTAATAATTTTATTATTTGAGATGTCTGTATTGATGTAAATGCAATTTTATATGTTATTACTGTTGACAAAGGTAACAAACTACCACTGCTAAGATTGTTACAATTATAATTAATAAAAAGTTTTATAAAAAAAAAAAAAAACAATTACAAATAGAATGAAAACAAATACCATTTGGGAAAGTCGTACTGATTTAGTACAAAATAGCATGGACACAAGCGAAGTTTATAATATTTATACTATTAAAATTATAACCTAATCAATGTACGGACAGTTTGTATTTCTTTTGTATAGTTAGTTCAAGTCATCTTTGCGCGCGGCTCTATGTTTGCGTGCGCTTGTAATTATACAATTTTAATTTGTGTAGCAGACGGTCAGGGACAGTGCGACGGTCGCGTCACTACGCGACCGTCGCACCCACACATATACCCGCGCGCAAAGATGAGTTGAACTTAGTATACCATTCTGTAACATCAAATTTTGTAATTGTAGGTTATTTCTAGAAAAAAATAGTACATTTTGTCATACTTATATATTTTGAGGCAGATCTGTGTAAATTTATAGTAATAGTTATTTTCAAAATAACTTTCAGCAATCAGCAAACTTTTTTTGAAAATTGTTATTTTAGTTTTACTAGAGCAATAATGATTTTAAAATATGGATTTGTATGATACTTGGTGATACAAAAATTAAATTATAAAAAATGCAGCTGTTGCTTGAATGAATAAATGTTGATGACATTCTGCTTTATCATTAGTTAAAAAGTTATAAATACTTGCTTCAGTGGTTATATTTTAAATAAAACTTTGTTAATTTTCAGGTTAGACAAATTTACATTTTTATTCCAATAGTTCGGTAATTAACAGTATTTTCCATTGATGTCTATCTAAACAATTCCTTTAGTATACTTTTTTAAATTCTCGTTTTTAATGTATATTAAATTGTTGTTCGAATATTGTTTTGTTATTATTTCATACCTCAAATATTTACATACAATATTTACACTTTGTGACTACATAATCTAATAGTATAAAATACCAAGTCATGATAGTGAGTGACTTAACAGTCAATGAACTCAAACCATTTTGAAAATTTACTATCAGTTCGATTGTTTGAAATAGGTTTATAACAAATACATTTTAATGTTAAATATCTATTGGGTTTACTTTACTAATTGGAACAATTACAATTTAATCACCCATACAAAGATTTTTATCCGACTTCCAAAAAGGAGGAGGTTCTCAATTCGACTATTTTTTTAAAGAATGTTACGACATAACTTTTCACTGGGTATACCAATTTTGATGACTCTTGTTTTAATCGAAAGCCGATGCTTCTCTTGTGGTCCCATTTAAATTTGATCGAGATCTTATGACTACTTTTGTAATTGAAGTCGGTTTTTTTTTCATTTGCGAGTAAACAGTTAAACACAATAATTATCAACAAATTAATAAGTATGAAATGTGGTGTTACAAAATGTTTGACTCCCCCACTGCTTGCCACACGTTAACATGTGACGTAATTTATAGATGGTCCAAAACAGGTACATAAAGATAGTTTTGAAAAAAATGGCAGTTAAAATAATTTTATCATTTTTAAGAAATTATACAATTGTTTCACCGTTCATAGTACGCTTTTATAGAATTGATGATGAAATTTTTAGCGTTAATTAATAAAATATAGCTTCTCAAAAAATGCCCCTTACAGGTTAAAAGATAAAGCAGTTGCTTTGGCACGTCTCCGGTCTCACGTTTGTGCAATTCGGAAATACAAGTGTATTCACTATTCATTCATAGTTAGATAATGGGATCACTGTCTATTGTTGCTCTTTTAGGTTTGTTGCACGAAGTATAGATAGGATTGTTGTTAATTTTTTTGACTAATCACTCCCAAAATTATTTAATCGTTTTTCTTGTAAACTTCTCCGTCTTAGAAAGTGATAAATATTTCACATAAAATTAGTGTATCTTGTTGTTACAAACTCATATGTTAGGTAGTTATTTTTTTATAATTCCCGAAAGTACGACTATGACACCTACTGTTTGGACACAACAGGTAACTGAGAAAGAGACATTACAATTTTATTTTTTTAAAAATAGATCACTTCGTTCTTGTTTTTAATCTGCAGCCTCTATGAAAAGTTTCTTTTAATACAATATAGTAGGTACATAAATTGATAATGAGTACTTATATAAAAATGAATTTCTTTTAAAAACTGCCTGACAGGTGGGGGTGCCACTTTTTTAAAAACTAGCCGTAAATATTACAGTTGTAAATATATTATGTCATGTAGCAGAAAGGTAAATAAAAGACGGGAAATGAAGTAATAATAATATTTATAACAATAATTTATGATACATAAACGTTACAATCAGTGCGGGTCGGCGGTCAGCGGGCAGCCCGGCGCCCAGTGTCCGCGGGCGCCGCAGCGGAAGCAGCGCCCGTAGCCGCCGTAGTACGCGCCCGGCCGGCCGGGGACTGTCCTCCGTCTTGTGCCGTTACGACCCAGGGATACGGTATCTATACTTGAAACAAATCAAATTAGTGTCTGTTTGTTATATTAAAATAACCGCTTTTTACTAAATGCATATGGATGTATACATCTATTCACAGTACACATACCAAAATAACATTTTTTATAATTTTTGTCTGCCTGTCTGTTTGTTCCGGTTAAACTCTGAAACGGCTGGGCCGATTTTGACGGGACTTTCACTGGCCGATAGCTGATGTAATAAGAAGTAACTTGGCTACTTTTATTTTAGAAATTTATTTATTTTATGACTCTGCGAACTGAACAATACTTTTTTGTTAAATTCCACGCGGACGAAGTCGCGGGCACAGCTAGTCTAGAATATATAAGATAAACTCCATCCAAAAATAAAAGTCTCATTTTGTACACAAATATGGCGGAATGGGTAACCATAGTCACCATAGACTACAATAGTGCTGTGATGTATGTTGATAAATGTCGATGTCGATAAATTTAATATTCTGCATTTCAGCTGGCGTTATGCAAGGCCATACCTCTACTTAAAAATAATATGGATGTAATGAGGAATTAAACTAAATAAAACATGAGCATATATTTATTACAAACAACATTTTTTTTTATATTTTCCTGTAATTTTTATATACAACTAGTTTTTTGGTAAACTGAACGATATAAGACTAGCACCATTAGCAGTGTGCAGCCATCCTTAATCATTCAGAAACTGTTTTTATCCCGAATGAGATTATTTGGAGATAACTTGACATAGTAATTTCGTGATTTTTGTATTTTAATGTTTTAAATAATCTGATGAAGTTGACAATATTACAAAAGTGAGTTATTCCGTATAGAGTGGCTAATGAAAGAAGACACACTGAAATATTTTTTTCTTTGTCATGCGCGTTTCAAATAAGATTCCCGAAAGTACTTTTCGGTATTTGAGGTGTGACTCTGTGTTATCACAAATTTTACTCTTGTGTTGTGACAGCCTTTTCATGCATCGCCATTTCGTTCATGTTGCAATTAATATCTAATTAAAACATTTTCTACTTGGAAACTAATGAACGTACAAGGATTTATGTGAATCAATATTTAAAGTCTATTTGTATTAGGCACATTGTGTAACAACTTCTTTAAAAAAAATTATTTGCAATTTGATGACAAAGAAACACTAAAAGTATTTTCAATGAGATTTAAAGAAAAATTTACCACAGATAAAGACATACGATCTTAATGATAAAAAATGAAGTAATGTCTCTCTCAGTCGCTTTAAGTAAGACACTATTTAACTTTAGTGGCCGTTTTAACTTTTTGTGATTTATAAAAAGTTCGAGCTTAAAAACGCTGTTATTTTTTTTTAATAATATCATTGACCTCGACTTTTTATCGATATGAAAGAACAACAGTCCTAACCACCAAAGACAAGACAGAGTAATGATAAATGTCACTTGTAAGTTTGAGGTTCCAGCGAATTCGGTTTTCTGCTAAAAATATTTGTTTGACGATGAAATAGACGTATAATTACAAAAATAATGGTACTGCATGTGATTTCACAGATGCTACAAAACAATTATCTACTAGCCATTGTGTGTGATTACACAGGGAATGCGTATTTTTCTTCCGGTAAGGGGTTGTTTTTTTTTTTTTTTTTTTTTTATTTTTTTTTTATGTAACTAGGTTGGCAAACAAGCATACGGCTCACCTGATGGTAAGAGCGTAGCCTATAGACCAGAGTTTCTTAACCTTTTTCTATTAATGGACCCCTTTAAAAATTTCAAAGAGTACACGGACCCTTTCCAAAAAAAGACAAACTTCAATCACCTTTAATTGTTTTGCAATCAAACTTTGCATATAAATTAATACGGTTGCATATAAATTATAACGGTTGCTGCTGCTTATGCTGGATTAGAATCTCAAATTGAGGAGCTGTTTTTGATAACGCGCAAAGTGAAAATATTTACTCACAACATTAACATAAGTAGGCTTGCCATGGACCCCCAGCTTTCATTCATAACACGGACCCCTTAGGGGTCCATGGACCACAGGTTAAGAAACCCTGCTATAGACGCCTGCAACACCAGAAGCGTCGCAAGCGCGTTGCCGACCGTATCTCCAATCCCCCACAGGAGCTCTGGTCACCTTACTCACCAACAGGAACACAATACTGCTTGAAAACAGTATTATTTAGCTGTGGTCTTCTGTAAGGTCGAGGTACTACCCCAGTCGGGCTGCTCCATATTTTGAGCAGGAAATTTCCTGCTGTGCCCTACCTCAGTTGTTTACATATTAAGACTTTTATTTTTGGATGGAGTATTGAACGAAAATTTATTTATTGGCCATACATAAAAATTTTACTAATTAATTATAAAAAACGAGCGTTCTTAGACCACACGAGTGAAGTAAAAATTACTGCAGAATAGGCCTGCACTGTGTCTTAGATATACGAAACGTAACTGGCTATGAGAGAAAGAGATAACGAAAATGTGGGCTCACACCTATCTCGCTCCGTTCGCCTCACCCGATCACACTTTTCGTAACGGTCTCGTCACGCATTCACCAGCTTACTACCCAAGTCAAGGGTGCGTAAAAAAGTTTTACTTCAAAAATTAAGTAATAAAAAACAAAGTTAAGTAAATTAAGTAGCATGATATAATAATAGCATAAACATAAAATAATATAATGCTACTCTTTGCAACTTGGTTTTAGAACTGTAATTCTAAAACCATCCAAGTACGTTCAAAACCGTACAATTCCGAATCTGTGTAGCAGTAACAAGTAACTAATAGACAAGTTGGCTTTCTTTAGGGCCAGTTACACTGGTGTTTTCACAAAAAAAAAATTCTTGATGTTTGGGAGGCTGCCACTGCCGACCACGGAGTGGCAGCTGACAAAGACGAAAATTCATAAAAAAATCCCTTATTCATGTTAAGAAGTTTCGTTTGAGAGGAAATTGGTCATGTCAACCTGTCACTGGCTCCCGGGCCAGTGCTAGATAGTTTATTAATTAATAGTTATTACCTGGGAAATCATCCGAGGTATCGACGGAGGGATCGTTTCCAAAGTAAGATCCACCGTCGGAATCTGATCCCTCGAATTCGAATTCAGGGTCGTACCCAAGGATGTAATCGTCGAGTTCACTGAAATAATTGAAGTTATTAATTTAAAACACAAAAAAACCTGAATTTTTTTTGACCATTAATAGTGGTCTTGAGTAGCTTGTTAGTACTGTATTCCTGTTGGTGAGGAAGGTGACCAGAGCTTTTGGGGGATTGGGGATAGGGTCGGCAACGCGCTTGCGATGCTTCTGATGTTGCAGGCGTCTATAAGCTACGGTAATCGCTTATCATCAGGTGAGCCGTACGCTTGTTTGCCGACCTAGTGACAAAAAAAAACTTCCCCAGTCGGGCTGCTTCAGATTTTGAGCAGGATATTTTCTACTGAAATGATGTATTAAAAGATATATGAACACTTACAGGCCCATGAAGTCCTCCGGGGTGATGTCCTCCTCCTCCTCGTCGTCCTCCTCCTCGTCGAGGGACTCGGAGCTTTCGTCTTCTTCTTCATACGAGTCTCTTCGTCTACAAGAAAGTATATGTCTAAATAAGTACGTATAATTGATGTGTACGTATAGGTGGGATATTACAGGTTGGATAAATCAATCAAATCTGTCGTCATCCGAAACGAAATTACGTATGTAAGGTAGGTAAGAATTCATTGTCGAAACAATTTTGATCTAATTATCACGTTATAATGATAATTGTGTTTGCTCGTAAACGAAAAAAAAACCGACTTCAATTACATCGACAAGTAATACAACGTAGGTATACGAAAAAATAGTAAAGTAAATAAGCGTTATCAAAGATTACTCAAAAAGTTGTAAATAGATCTCGATTAAATTAAAAATCATCAAAATCGGTCCACCCAGTCAATAGTTCTGAGGTAACATACATAATTAAAAAACAAAAAAAAAAACAATCGAATTGAGAACCTCCTCCTTTTTTGGAAGTCGGTTAAAAAGATAATATTTCAATAGAGATTCTGTTTCACCTACATGTTAAATGACGTTGTCGATATATTATTAAGATATTTCGTCGAAATTTCATACATGCATAATAATTATAGTAGAAGAACACTAATAGCATGTGATGTCGTAAATAAACAGTTTTTTTGCGCTTACATTGCAAATATTTATTTTATATTTAGTGTCAGCATTGCACCCGTGCGAAGCCGGGGCGGGTCGCTAGTAGATAATAAAAATTAAACTTTCACAGTAGGATTGTACATGCAATTTTGTGAAATTCTATAGTAATTTGTTAAAATTAATTATAATAAAATTAAATGTTACATATTTATTTTGCTTATCATGAATGTTACAAATGAGTTTAAATGAAGCGTAGTTTTATCGTTTCTTCATTAATTCTTTCATAATATGTCATGCATGATAATATAATGTTTTCACTAATTATTGTGTATTGTTTGATAAGTAGAGTAGAGATTGCAATCGCGTTGCCAACTCTATAATTATAAATGGATAACTTATAACCCTCCCCAGGAGCTCAGGCAACCTTTATTACCTTACCACAGGAACACAAAATTACTTGAGTGAGAGTAGTATTACTTAGCTGTGATCTTCTGCAAGGTGAGGTATTTCCTCAGTCGGGCTGCTCCAGATTTTAAGCTGAATATATTCAAATGTAATTTATCATCATCAATAAAAAATAATGACAGAATTTCCACACAAGTTTTTACGTGCTTTGTTTCACTCATTTAAGAATACTAGTGGTCGCCCAGAGGTCGAAATTCGACCATAATTAAAAAATTAATTAAAGAAAATTAAATAATTATGAAAATAAAGACTTTTTTTAAATTTTACAATTCGACTACAGACTGACAATCAACAAAATAGTATAATATGCGTGTGCGTCAAATGTATGGTAGTGTGTGTAATGCTTTTTTTTATTAATTTAATGTACATATATTTAATGTATAATTTTAAAATATATTAGCATTCTGCACTTCTTCTCTATATAAATTATAAGTGTGCGAAATTTCATACTCTTTTGTTCGCGCAATTTTCGTAAAAAGGGTTACAAAGTTTTTGATTCACATATTAATATAGATAATTTTCAAAAACATTTTCCTTTTTGAGTTTTAAAATTTAAAATAAACTTTCTTTTATAGTTTGAGTTAGTGAGTGATTCAGTGTCAGTCACCCAAGATTTGTATTAAATATGACAATAGTATATAAAAACAAACATACCGACTGCTTCTTGGTTTTACTTTCTTCTCCAGTTCCGACTCAAGCTCTGTGAACAACACAGCTTCATAAAGTTAGTAATTTTATTAAAATTATATTAATCAATTTTACATAAAAATTATATACATAATATAATTATTAAAAAAAATTGAGTACGCATTTGTTATAATATTTGCAGTACATGTTTCATGAATTTTAGTATTAGAGTAATATAGTATATTTGTGCAATAACCCCTTAGGTCGATAAGCCAAACTTTAACAGCATGGTAAATTTTAACAATAACAACAAAATATTTAACATAATCGTGAAACACATACCACATTTTTAGATTATATAATCGCGCATACATACAAACTTTGAGATCATTATGAAGCTGCCTTGTACACTAGTCATTTTAAAAAGAATTAAATATTGTACCTTGTCGACTTTTCAACATCTCTTGCCTTTTTGTTTTCATTTCTTCTGATAGATTCTGTACCATTTTATCGATAAATGAATCCAGGACTAAACTTTTACATTCTGATGTGATGGACGTACTAAAAATTTAATTATTACTATAATTATATAATTAATAATTATATTATTTTAGTATTTGTTTAAATGTTATTATTATATATTTTGTTTTATTTATTTATTCCTTTAATGCTTTATTGAACACTTAAAAAAAAAAAAAACACTAGACACTAAATACGTATGCTTTTGTACTTTAAATTGATATGAATGTTCATTAAATTTCAATATGTTATATAATAATATAATGTATAATGTGTCTTGTAACATAAAAATATGTTCAACTTCCTTTATACAATATTGATAACTACATAATTATATGTATATGTACATATTGAAATTTATTCAATAATACCAGTTGTCTGTTGTTAAAAGCTTATCAGATTTAAGTATAAACATTAATCATATTATATTTACCGGCATATTGGACAATCTTTCTTTTTCTTTTTCCACATTGAAATGCAATATTTACAGAACGTATGTGAGCAGTTGAGAGTGGTCGCTGATACAAATAATTCCGCACATATACTACATTGTAATTCGCTTTCCATTATTTCTCCGAATTCAGCGATTTTGTTCGAGGACTCTGCTTTTGTTTCTGTTACAGTGTTCTCAAGTAATTTCTTGTTTTCAGTTTCAACGTTCTGAAGTTTATTTCGAACCTGTAAAAAAGTTGTATCGACGTGTTTTGTTAGCCAAGAACCTTATCTTAATTATTGTAAAATAATGTGCAAAGATGTGTTTAAAATTTATATAGGTAGTTAGTTAGTGTATATTACAATTAATTTGTATCTCGATTCTCGAGTACCTTTTCTAACTGTTCCTGCAGTGAACTTATTACTTCACTCGATTGTTCTACTTGTTTCTGAATTCTTTCCGCTGCCAATGCTGCTAGTTCTACTTCTCTCTCTGTGACTCTTGCCTGAAAAAAAATATATAAACATAACTAGTATTATAATATAAATATCTATAGTATACACACACGGTCCACTGTTCCTAAGGTAAGCCAAATTAATGCTTATGCATAGAGCATGCATTGCATAATTACTTCATTTTTGATCATAAGTTTTATTGGTATAAATAAATAATAAATTAATAATAATAAATATCTATAGCATAGGTACACACATGGTAGTCCTAAGATAAGCAACTTAATGCTTGTGTTATAGGTAACAGCCGCCTGATATAGCTATAATTTTTTTTTCAATAAACATACACACAATATTTTACAGACTTATATATATTTATCTACATAAGAATTAGTAAAAATTTAAACATCAAGATAAATAATAATTAAAGCTATACAGGCAGGAAATAATTTTATAAACATTTGATATTATATTGATATATGATTTTTATTAGTAGATTCAGTTTCAGTATGATTATAGTTATTATACATGTCGTGAGAATCTTCTGCGTTATCATTATACATGTGTACTTAAAGGGTTACTGCATCTCCTCGATGGAGAAAGAGGCCTATGCCCAGCCGTGGGATGTCACAGACTGAATCGTAGTTAAAGTAAATTTACCTTTAATTCTTCAATAGATTTTTCTGAATTTTTTTCAGCTTCATTTAACCTTTTTTGAATTTCTTCTCTTTCTTGCATCTAAAACAAAATATATATTTTTTATAAGAATAACAAAAAGTAGTGACATCTTGTAAATCATTAAAAATTTAATGGTATATATATTACTCTCAAAAATCAATTTATTTTTTATATAATACTTAAGTAGAAAATGAAATATGAGTTATCTATACAAATAAATAAAATTGGAGTGTCTGTTTGTAATATTAAAATAACCACTTTTTACTCAATGCATATGGATGTATTCACGGTACATATACCAAAATAACATTTTTTAAACTTTTTGTCTGTCTGTATGTTCCGGCTAATCTCTGAAAAGGCTGGACCAATTTTGACGGGGATTTCCCTGGCAGATAGCTGATGTAGTAAGGAGTAACTTAAGCTGAAAAAGAAGCCAAAAAGACTTCTGAAGTTTCTGAAGGAGCTTGGGTGGCAAGAGTGAATAAACACATTCCCACACACACAAAATAGGCGCTGAGTCGTCGAGTTGCGGGTACCGGCCCGTGATAACCATACCATACCATACCAAGGAGGAACTTAGGCGAAGTTATTTTAGAAATCTATTTAATTTATAACTCTGCGAACTGAACAAAAACTTTTTTGTTAAATTCCACGCAGATGAAGTCGCGGGCACAGCTAGTCTGATAATAAATACAACAACTATAATATAATGATAATATACTTTATTGCACATTTAGGGCCTGTTCCACTAGTTGTGGATATCGCTATTGGACAGATGACGATACAAATACTTTGATAGCAGCAGATAGAATAGGTAGATTAGGCATTCTCCTCAATTAATAAACTGAAACTTAAAGATTATGATTTGCGAATAGAAATCTATACTTATATATAATATTATAAAGCTGAAGAGTTTGTTTGTTTGTTTGTTTGAACGTGCTAATCTTCAGATCTATGGTCCGATTTGAAAAATTATTTCAGTGTTAGATAGCCCATTTATCAAGGAAGGCTATAGGCTGTATATCATAATAACGCTAAGACCAATAGGAGCGTAGCACCAATGAAGAATGTTTCAAAATCGAGTTTTTTTACTTTTGAGAGCTTTCGCTGCGTAAACGGTAAAAGTTTCGCACAAATCATGTATGACAGAATTGATCCTATTCCACGCGGACGAAATCGCGCGCAGAAGCTAGTATCTCATAAATATAGTACAATTCGATGGTAAAACAGAATAATAAATCAAAAACTTTTTACTATCAGATACTGTCATCCGTCAAACAGTGTTTATCCACGACTGGTGAAACAGGGCATGAGGCAAAGAATAAAATTAAAGATACAAGTAATTATAGTCACAAACTGTACTACCAGGTGATGTTATTGCTAAAAAGGAAATTCTTCCATAGAACCTGATGAAGAATGGTTGTTATCATATACACCTGATAGCGATCGTTACTCATAGTAGGGAATATATATCTGTCAAACCGCATTGGAGCAGCGTGGTGGGTTAAGCTATGATCCTTATCCTACATGGGGAAAGAGGCCTATGCCCAGCAGTGGGATGGTGGCTAAAGCAAAGCATAACAGTTCAAAATAAAGAAATACCAATTTTTCCATTTTAGATTTGTCTTCACTTTTAACTTTTTCCATTTCCTCGAGTTGTTTGTGGAGTTGTTGTTGCGCTTCACATCTCTGTTTTTCAGTATGTTCAACTTGCTCCTCAAGATTTTTCTTTATATTACTAAGTTCTTCCATTAGTTCACATTCTCTTTGCTTTTTCTGTTCTACTAATTCATGTAATTCCTAGAATTGAGGTTACTATTTAAATATTAATAATAATAAATATGTAACTCTCTAATAAATAGCTAAATGTCTGTCATTTTTAAGATTAGAAACACAACACTACTGGCAAAAATGAGTAATTAATTAGTATTTAATGATATATATTAAACTATATATGTGCATCTTTGTACATGGGATCAATTTATATGCAAATAAAGGCTGGGAAAATAGCTAGTATGATAGCAAAAAACGGAAAACAGTAGTATACATATGACATAAGGTTATAAGCATAGATGCTTCTGGCTTCAGTTACCGCTCACTATCAAGTGCATTGTATGCTTGTTTGCCAACCTATTTGTCTAAAAAAAGGATTACCTTCTCTTTCTCTAGTCTTAATAATTCTGTCTTCTGTTTGAGAAGTTCTTCAAACTCCTGTTTTTCTTTTAATCTAGCTTCCTCCTGTTCTTTCATTTTTGCACTTAATTTATCTAACATGTTTTGTTTCAATGAAGTTTCTCTATTCAGCTCCGAAAGGAAATCTTCTCTTTCTTTTAACATTTTCTCTTTTAATAAATTATTTTCCTTTAAAAGCCTATTTTCTATTTCAGTATGATTTTTAATCTGTTCCTGTAAAGTACATATTTTTTTCAAAATCAAAGTTTTCTTTATTGCAGTAGGCTTAAAGCGAAAAAGGCTTCAAAATGGCTTTTCGACATCATTTTATAAAGCATAAAATGATGATTTAAAAATCAGGATTTAATTAAAACAAAGACGGTCATTTAAGTGATAGTGTGTGTGTAGTAGTTAAAATATTAAAAATCATTTGTTATATGGAAAATTTGGAATTTATATTAAATCAAACAATGTTTATTAATTGAAAATATACTTTACCATAAGCTCTGATATTCTTCCCTCCATATCGTTCTTTAAATTCAGTAGTAACTTATCTCTCTCTTCTAAAAGAAGTACTTTTTGTCTTTCTACTTCATTCTTTTCTCCTTTTAAATTTTGTATTTGCACTGCAAAATCACTTTCCAGTTGACTTATTTTTCGTTTCATATCTGATTGCAACTGCTCTTTTAATAAAATATTTGTACTTTTTATTTGTTTTGTGTTTTGAATGATATCATGATAATGCTTTATTGCAAAATTCTGAGATTCTTCAAATTTAACTTTCGCATCATGTATTAAATCAGCATTATTTAAATCGGATTCAATTTTTATTCGTTTTGCAGAACAAGGTGTTAGTTCAGAGTCATTGCAAATAAATTTATATTCAAATTCTTGTGATGCATCCAAAATTATAACATCATGGTGATTTAATTTTTTCCATTTGCCTTTCCCTAATTTAACACCATTAATTGTTATACCAAAAGAACTGTAATCTTCAATGATCCATTCTGTGTTGTTTTTTCTGAACTTACAATGGTTTCTAGATATTGCCAAGAATGGAATTACCACAGTATTGTGGAGACCACGACCAATTGTGAACTGTAATAGTATGAGATAAAATAAAAAAAACATGGTAAATATCCCGTTTTTAAATAATTTTAGAATGATATACTTACAAAATGTTACAATTTCAAGTTAATATGCATTAGCTTATTGTAACATGAAAATTTAAGTCACTTACGTCCTCTGAAGTTACTTGAATTTCTCGAAAATTGTCGAATTCGGTCTTTAGAGGTTTGCAAGATACCAAAACAGGGTGTGATTCCTCCATCGTGTTATAAAGAGAAGCTCATAGTTTTTATAACGTCGAAACAGGTAGATGTAATACTGCACAAATAAACAATCCAAATCTAAGAAGTAGCACGAAAACTATATTTCACATTAACACTTATTTTATAAATAATAATATTTAATATACATACAAATATTTTGTTGATGTACAAACACGCGATAGCAATTAACGTATTTAATTTATAGAAACAGATTTTCAAATTCACAGTTTACCTTCCAAATAGTTCAACTTCGATTGTTATTTTTATTTATAATTATTTTACTATTTTGACAAATTACATAAATAATTTTGTAAATGAGTTTTTAAGTATTTGTATAAAAAGATTAAAACGCAAATCAACTTGTCAACTTCAGAATTCAGAGGCTTCAACTTTCAAGCGTGAACGAAGTTTTGTATAATTATAGATTATAGATAATCATAGATCATAATCACAGCTTCTTTATGGTAAAGAGTACAGAAACCATGGACGTAACATTTTAACAGAAACTACCACGGTCTTATAGTAAGAATGGAAATGGAAACAACATTACCTTCTGGTACCACTCCCAATCCCAAAACTGGCCATCGATTTATGTGGTTTGGGGGGGGGGTACCCTATGGTACCATTGCCACCCCCAGCACGGCATCGATGTATGGGGTTTTGAGGAGTGGGGGGAGGGGGGTTACCCTCTGATACCACTCCCACCCCTAGCACGGCATCGATTATTGGGGTTTTGGGGGGTGATGGGGGGGGGGGTTATATGAAGGCAAAGCCTATTCAGTTGTAAATCTTTTCAATTTTGAGCTTACATAGGCTAGATTATCAGCATAATTTCGTTACAAAAAAAAAATAACCCTATAACCTATCTCATTTCAAAATTAGACCGTTAATCGACATAATTTTGTGACAAAAAAAAAAAACTAAAAAACTTAACGTTTAAACCTACCACCTTTGAGGTTAGAATAAGGGATGATTTATGCTAGACCGTGCCGGACACGAGCCCAGCTTCATAGGAGGCACGGATGACGCACGGTTTCAAATCTTTACATACATTTTATATGATACTGTTCATGCTATACCGTGCGGCGTCCACGTCACGGACAAGGCTGGACTTGCCCCGACGACGCACGGTTCCGCCCCGTTTAATATAAATCACAAGTTTTTCTGTTTTGAGCAAAATTATCATCGACATCATTTGATTTCTATGAACAACTTTATAAAAGATATCATAGTCTTAAAATAAATTCACGAGAAATTAGTGATCATAGAAATAATGAAATGGTAATAATTTAGGAGATAATGGAATATCAAACGATACGACGCCGCATTACTTAAAATATTTAAATTAGTTATTTAATATGTTTTTTATCCAAATCAAAGTGGGGAAACCGCGGGGTACAGCTAGTTTATTTATAATTATGACGAATGACCGAAATGTTTATTTGTAACATCGAAATCTCATGACCATATTATATCTCTATCTCTTCTCTATATATATATATATAAATGAATCGCTAAATGTGTTGCTAAGCGCAAATCTCGAGAGCGGTTGAACCGATTTTGCTAATTCTTTTTTTATAATATTCCTTGAAGTACGAGGATGGTTTTTACGGAGAGAAAAATTGAAAAAAATTGCCTGAAAAAGTCTAAAAACAACACTTTTCTATATTCCCATACAAATGATTCGTAATAATACTTAAAAGTCAATTTGAAGTTTAATACCATACCATAAAGTTAAAGTGTTAGTGGAGCCCGGGTTCCGGGTCAGACAGTACTTAATAAGAATGATCCTTGATATCATATATTTGACGACGCGTTCGGGCAGCGGTGACGGCATTGGCTGTTGGACTTCTGAGCTGGCTGCGGGATCAGCTTTATAGATGTTTCAATGTTTGTCACGGTCATATGAGCGATTGTGCTGGTGTATTATATATTTCCGAGCCTCGACATAGGACAAAATTCTACTATAGGCCTTTGAGTGTGTAGCGTTTATTTATTTACCTATATGTAATAAATTAACTGATTGAGCTCTGCTCTTATTGTTCTTATCATGATAATGTATAGCCTGTAGTCTGCGTTGGTAACCAGTGGGCTGGTCACCTGTGTCACTGGATCGATGGTTGTTGGAGCAGACGTGTCCTGGAGTGGAGACCGCGTCTTTGCAAACGCAGTGTGGGATGTCCTCCAGCCCGCTGGACCGACGATCTACGTAAAATTGTCAGTATAAGCTGGATGAGGAACGCGTCTGGCGCGAACTTGGGGAGGCCTACATCCAGCAGTGGACTGAAATAGGCTAATCTGACTGATTGACTGACTAATGAACCCGTAGAAGAGGTACTTATCGGCCGAGATAAAAAAATCGGTTTATTAATTTATGGGTGGAACAATGGTGGAACATTATGGAATTTAGAGAAATGCTCAGTCACAATCTCTGCTTATTAATGAGAGATGAGTAAGTTATATATATATTTCTTTGTATTATATTATATTTTATATTGTTTATTATATTGTAATAATCGATAATAATATTATATATCTATTTAATTTTCTTTGTCGATATGATCAAGTCTATGTGGTAAAATAAGTTGTTGGTTCGCTTATTTTTTTTATGTTGGAAAGACAACAAACAATAAACACCGAAACTTTATTTTAAGTTCGTTAAAAAAAATAGTGTCAAATATTTTCTTATTAATTCTTTTTAAAAAACGCTCAACAAAATATTAGAAGCATGTAGTCTTAGCAGAATAAAGACATGATGAGAGTGAAAGCATATTATTTCTCGTCGGATAAAACGAATAGATAGAGGTCTTTAATATAAACGAAGCAGACTTTAGTACTCTCGAAAAATGCAAGCGAAGTGGTCGGTTGGGTACACATTGAATTTTTAAAGCGCTGGTTTTGTGGCTGTCAGCTTCTGAGGGTTTCCTGCTATTGCGTTTTGCCTCGACTTTATAACTACGTGTAAACTTTATACCTACATGTGTTTGATTTAGTATTCGTTATTTATTTTTGTTTACTTGGAATAAATATTGTATCAGTAGTTTATACTAATGTCTTATTAGATAGACTGACAAGACTTCTTTTATATAAATACTAGCTGTGCCCCGCGGTTTCACCTGCGTTGATTTGAGGGAAAAAAATGCTTTCCTTTTTAGTATAAGAATAGGGTACTTTCCGTAGTGAAAAATAAATTATAAAATTTGATAAAAATTAAAGTGTATAGAGAAATACACCTAAATATTCTGATTTGGAATCATAAAAGCACATTATTGATTTATTATATTGAAATTAAAAGTCGTATATTTTAATCTGTATATCACGTGACCTAAAACACGAGCCGCCACGGTGTGACGTCATACGGGCAATAACAAAGTTCTGTCAGTGCTGTCAACAGCTAGGGTACATATCTAATATCTGTAATATCTATCAATTTTAACTTCAAGGAGTAATAGTTGTGTTCTTTCGTATAATAACTCTTCATATCTTGTTCCAACTGAAATAATATGCATTCATTACTAATTTGTTGATGGCTGTCATCGTAATTGTAGGTTATGTTACTCTCTTACATACGTCAGACAGTTTTGTTATTGCACATATTACGTCACCAAAATGGCTGTAGCGTTTTCGCGGTTATAAAAAAGGTTTAAAATTTAAATCAATTTTACGGCATGAAAGCGTGTTTATTTTGCCGAAATATATTTTTTTTGTGGCTTTTGATTAGACAATCAACATTTTGAAGTACTTTTTCAAACATAGTGGAATACCCTGTTTACACTAAATAAATTTCTGAACGCACGCATAAATATTTGACCAAAGAGTATATAACCACTACGTTTTATATTTGACAACCAATATATATTATGTCAATCCGTTTTCATTACTGACATTATTATACATTTTTAAAATGTAAAATACGCCACTATCCGTATATTGTGGATATATGTTGTCGATTCAAAAGCTTTATTTAAATACGTTCTTTAATATTATCGGAGAGTTTACCATATCGACGGGATGAACATTAAATGTTTGACAGTTACGAAACACGAACATAGTTCCATACAAATTTTCATTCCCACCTCTCAACCCATTACACCCTTTTATTCGCATTAAAAAGTAGCCTATGTCCTTTCTCAGACTCTAGACTATCTGTATACCAAATTTTATTTAAATCAGTTCAGTAGTTTTGGCGTGATTGCGCGACAGACAGACAGACAGACAGACAGACAGACAGACAGACAGAGGTACTTTCGCATTTATAATATTAGTATGGACTAGCTGACCCGGCGCACTTCGTACCGCCTAACAGTCGATTCTTTATCTCGGAACCCCTCCAATAACACTTAAACTTTATGGTATGGTATTAAAGTGCAAATTGACTTTTAAGTATTATTACGAATCTTTTGTATGGGAATATAGAAAAGTGTTGTTTTTAAACTTTTTCTGGGATTTTTCTAAATTTTTCTCACCGTAACAACCATCCTCGTACTTCAAGAAATATTATAAAAAAGAATTATCTAAATCGGTTCAGCCGCTCTCGAGATTTGCGCTTAGCAACACATTTAGCGATTCATTTATATATATATATATATAGAGATACATATATATAGAGATACATATATATAGAGATACATATATATATATATATATACATCTATATTAATATTATAAAGAGGTAAAGTTTATAACTTTGTTTGTATATACGGGGTAATCTTTGCAAATACTGATCCGATCATGAAAATTCTTTCACTCACAGAAAGCTACACTATTCAGGAGTGATATAGGTCATATAGGCTATATTTTATTGTAATTGAACATAAAATTCAGTGAAAATAATATTAGGTGTTACGAATCGCGCCATCTCTTGACGAAGGAACTGTAGGTACCAACTAACAACTAAATAAATATCGATGTAAAATAGCAGCGGACGGCGCGCCCAACGACTGTGTTCACGACGTTTACCAAATAGGCCAGTCAAATTGTACATTAAAATCGCAAATGGTCTGCTAGTTCTGCTTTTTTCATAATTATGTTGTTAGGATCAGTACCAGTAGTGTAAATCCAGTTTTGCAACTTCGAAAGACCTGTGCTAACTTTGGGGCGCTCAAAAAACCACGAAATTTTGGCACTTGTTTCGGTTTTTTCACTATATATTCCAAAGTATGCATTTTTAGAGAATACATGTAGGATATATTTTTAAAGTAGTTTAAATTAACTACAATTTGAGCCCAAAACCAGCTCTGTAGGTCAAATAGAAGCCGAGATACAGCTCTTCAAAAGTTGATCGTTTTTCCAAAGTTGGTCAAAACTGTAAACTTCACTTTTTTGGAAAAAACGGAGAATACATGTAGAATACATTTTTAAAGTAGTTTAAATTAGCTACAATTTGAGCTCAAAACCAGCTCTGCAGGTCAAATAGAAGCCGAGATACAGCTATTCAAAAGTTGATCGTTTTTTCCAAAAAAGTGAAGTTTACAGTTTTGACCAACTTTGGAAAAAACGATCAACTTTTGAAGAGCTGTATCTCGGCTTCTATTTGACCTACAGAGCTGGTTTAGGATTAAATTGTAGCTAATATAAACTACTTTAAAAATGTATCCTACATGTATTCTCTAAAAATGCATACTTTAGAAGATATAGTGAAAAAACCGAAACAAGTGCGAAAATTTCGTGGTTTTTCGAGCGCCCCAAAGTTAGCACAGGTCTTTCGAAGTTGCAAAACTGGATTTACACTACTGGTACTGATCCTAACAATATATCAAAAAAGCAGAACTAGCAGACCATTTGCGATTTTAGCCCTTTTTTGTGTACGATTTGACTGGCCTAAAAGTATACTTCATTTAAAAATTCGTTATTATTCTGTAATAGTTAAATTAAAAAAAACTTGAAACATATCAAATTACTGTAAAAATCTTTTAACGCCCAACGAAGTGGGCACAGGTCGGCTACTATATTATAGATATATATTTAAATTATAGGTACCTCGATTTGCACGCTCAGCTTCATTCAGAAATGAATTAGTATTATGTAACAGATTTGTATGAATAAGTCTGTATTATTTAGTAGTGTTATGTAGTTAGTTATTTAGTAGCATGTACCTACCTACTTAGTTAATTTAATATGTGACAATGAATTAAAGAAAATATATTTTGGTAGTCTGCGTTCCCTGCAAGATAACCACCCGTCGAAACGATGGGCTAATAAACTACATATTGCTACTTATGTAAAAAATTTACAAACATGAGCATTGCGTGCATAGTCATAACGATCTTTTTGATCATGTACTGATTTAAAACTAATTTTTCTACACGACGTTTGTCCATTCGTCAGAAGTTATAATATCTATATTTACCGTTAAAATAAACAAGCTATATTCACATTTTATTAATTATGGCCAGTTTTCATATATAATATATCGAGACTTATTTTGCTAGTTGTTTTTATTATTATTTTAAAAACCATACTGAAAAATTACAAGTTAAAAATAATCACTACACACTATAAAACAAAGTCGCTTCTCGCTGTCTGCAAGCTTAGACCTTCAAAACTACGCAATGGATTTTGATGCGGTTTTGTTTAGTACATAGAGTGATTCCAGAGGAAGGTTTATATGTTACTAGCCGACCCGTGCCCACTTCGTTGGGCGTGAATTATTTTGTGATGCAAATAATATACTTACACTTAAGTTTTCATCTCGCTCACATATAACTACCACCCTCTGTTTCAACCCCAAAAGGGGTTAATTTCTAAAAATACATTATTAGTACACCTCCACACCATCTATAGAGCATACATTTTGAATTTCAAGTCTCTTACTTCAAAAACATAGGATTTCATACAAACTTCCAACCCCCGTTTTACCCTCTTAGGGGTGGAATTTCGTAAAACCCGTTCTTAGCGGATGTCTACTCCCTATAAGGAACCTACTTGCCAAATTTCAAGTTTGTAGGTGTTATAGTTTCTGAGATTTCGTGATGAGTGAGTGACCTTTCGCTTTTATATATATAGATATGCATAATATAGTTGAGGAACACTGATAGTTTTTGCCCCATGCGAAGCAGGGGCGAGTGGCTAGTATAATATTTTTAATTATTTTATTTAGAATATCAAATAGATGTCAATTTTTGAGTAAAATTAGAAGTACTCTGTACGATAAATTCTGCTGACTATTTTGATTATTAATCAATAATATGAAAAAACAATTTTACTTATAATAGTAATTTTATCGGAATAACATTTACAGAAAAAGCTAAATGAGTTTTGTCGTCTCGGTCAGCGCGAGGTCCGCTGCGGCTTCACTTCGGCCCTCAATATATCAATGTAGACAGGACGAAAATTGGACTGGACCCTTGTTAATGTCCCGCACTTAGGCCCTTCCACCCTTGTTTGTGATTATTTATTTAAGACTTATTGATACACCTATATCTTTCACGAAAGAGAAAAATTTGCGCATGCAGAGATTCATTTATTAAATCTACACGCAGAGTAAATAACAATTTGTTTGTTTGGAAATTCGTTTTTTTATCATGCTGGCAATTTTTTTGTCGGTTATTTAATATAAGTAAATGAGTTAAAAATATGCTTAGCACAAGTAGAGTTAAAAATACCCATGCAGAAAAAATACGTAGACAGGAATTCTCGTCTTTTAAAAGTTATAAATAAGTAGGTAGGTACCTAGCAACAGTCTTTTACCATACACGTGTACTTTATATGTAGACGAGTTCGAGTATTGAGATTTGAGAATGTGTATCTTTGTTTTTGGAAATTCTGATTAGATTTCGTAGATACATCAATTGAGATTTTATAATATTTTGATCTAGGTACTTTTATTTTTAGTTTTCGTACTAATTAAAGAAATTAATTATGATTGCTTCTGCTGAGGCTTCGTGTGTCTATATTGAAGATAGGGTAGAATTGTAGCAGCAAATATCTTGTACAAAATGTCAAAAGACCAGAGTTCGTAGGGAAGGTTGCTGGTTGGGTCAGGAACACGTTTACATTGCTCCTGTGGTAGTACAGGTGTCCATAGACTACAGCATGCGCACGCTTAGGTACCATCAGGAGGACAGTATGCCTGGTACTTTAAGATTGAGTTTCTTTCATTATTTTTTACTTTTTAAAGGTGGTAAGTGTCGGAGGTTTTATAAAAATTTTAATTTAATTTTTATTTTATACTTTTTAGAGTTCCGTACCCAAAGGGTAAAAACGGGACCCTATTACTAAGACTAGCGAAGTCTGTCCGTCCGTCCGTCCGTCCGTCTGTCACCAGACTGTATCTCAAGAACGGCGATAGCTAGACAGTTGAAATTGTCACAAATTATGTATGTATTTCTGTTGCCGCTATAACAACAAATACTAAAAACAAAATAAAATAAATATTTAAGAGGGCGCATAAGGCGAGCAAAAAATCAGATTTCACCCGCGCGCCCGATGAAACAAAATATACACAAAGCATCGTGTCAGAGTGCGATAGACGATATAGTTTTGAGCGAATTACGAATGTAAAAAACGACAAATATGTTATTTTGTATATAATTCCGAAACTAAAAGTAATTACCTACATTAAATGCCTAGGCATAGCCTTTACTCATATTTAAATGTAATTAATTATCAAATTTTTGTCTTAATGGTCATAACCATATCGAGTATAAATAGAAAAAATATAAAAATTAGAGGTTACTTCGTGATTATATTTTATCGAGGAAATTTCCTTATTTTATGTTTTTGATATGGGTTAACCCTTGCAAATATCACGTAGTTTGTCATATATTTTTATTTTAAGATTTGGTCTGGAACTTTTCATGTCAAAACAAATAGAAGATTGGTAATTTTGCATTATGCGCGCTCTTAAGGGGGGTCCCATACAACAAACGAGATTTTCTTGCCCTTTTTTGCTCGATATCAATAATGGCAACAGGTAGGTACTTGAAATATTCATAAAATACTCAGTTGTATTTTTACTTTAATAATAAATAATAAAATTAAAATAAAAAAAAAAATTATTAGGGTAGGCTCTCATACAACAAAACTGATTTTTTTTGCCACTTTTTAGTTTTTACCCGATATTAAAATCAATGTACCTACTGTTGTTTACCTAGTCAATGGTACGGAAACGGAACCCTTCGTGCGCGAGTCCGACTCGCACTTGGCCGATTTATTATAGGTACAATTAATTTATTTTTATTATTAATTTTGTAAAGTGCATGTGATGCTATTTCATTTGTGACCCTACTTGGGTAAATTTGCTGACATTCGGATTTCCATCCTCATTTTCTCCCCCACACATATTTTTGCAGGTATTGGGTATTTTCCTCAACTGATTTTCATTGAACATATTATTTTTTGTAATGTGCACGTGATGCACTTTTATTTGAGACACCACTCGATTAAATTTGCAGACATTCGGTTATTCTTCCCCACTTTCACCCCCACAACTTTTAAACGGCTCAACCGATTTTCATCAAACATGTCTAAAACACTCGCCCGTAACTCACCTTTCATACAAAAAAAAAACTAAATTGAAATAGCTCTATCCGTTCGCGAGCTACGCTGCCACAGACAGACAGACACGTCAAACTTATAACACCCCTGTTTTTCGTCGGGGGTTAAAAATAACATTTTTTATAATTTTTGTCTGTCTATCTGTCTGCCTGTTTATTCCGGCTAATCTCTGAAAAGGCTGGACCGATTTTGATGAGACTTTTACTGTCAGATAGCTGATGTAATAAGGAGTAACTTAGACTACTTTTATTTTAGACATTTTTATTTTATTTTATAACTGCGAACTGAACAATAACTATTTTGTTAAATTCCACACGGACGAAGTCGCGGGCACAGCTAGTGCGTAATAAATAAGGTAATTATAGCATATTTTCTCTCGTGATTCCCTCTAAACCAAAATCTAAATAGATAAATGTACTAGCTATGCTGCAGCTATTTTCGCGAAGTCCCGGTCCAGACGAAATTTTTCGATATAAATCTATCTATAATTTATTTTAATTTGTAGCTTTTACTGAAAAATGTATGTACTTATTTATAAAAAATTATAAATTAATATTTATAATGACACGATAATTTCTTAATACATTCTACTGCTAGGCAACTTGGTAGTCGTCCTATTAAGAAGCCTAATCCGTATAATGGCTACTAATCGTAAGCTTTACGACGACTACTATTAGGTTGATTGCGAAATAGAAAATATTTTTTTCTTACGATAACAAATTTTTTTTATATCAGTTTACACAAAATCACACCTACAATAAATTGAAATATTTTTCTTAGTTCGGAAGAGCGGTTGTGTTTTGTTGAATTAATAAAACTATTTTAAAATAAATCTATGTATGTATTTGAAAGATATTAATATTCATTCATAACTTTTTCAAAATCTGGTTTTGTAATAAATTTGTTATATTTTTGAAGTGAAATTTCTTTAGAATCGTTGTGATTTCAAACCGGATGCAACGGAAAAACGACAGGGAAGGGCGCGCCGCGCTGCACGCCGCGCTACTTTGCAAATCTATGTAAATAATTTTAAATTAGTTTGCCAAAGAAGTTTGCTTTTAACATGTGTAGGTACTTTAGTACACACGCAATATTTTTTATATATTTCTATTTTTCAGTTATCTAATGTGGATTTATGTGAAGTTCAACGGGGTATAGTCAAAAGTCAAAACACAGTGTGTATATACTGTATACTCAAGTACTTCTTGATACGAGTATGTCAACGTCGAACGGCGATTTGTATGTCAATTATTGTTGAAACCCTTGACGTCATTGTCACATACACACGCCCACTGACGTGGTGTATGCGTAAAACGAAAGATTTTTTCATGTCACAGTAGCTTAGAACAAAATTTAATAATTTTTTTACGTGATTTATATAAAATGCGAAAATTAAAATGTTTACTGACAAACGAAAAAAACCGACGACAAAATAGTCAAGTAAATAATTATGCATTATTAGAGATACGATACATTACATTTACATACATTATGATACATTTATGGTAACCACCGGGACCAATAGTTTCGCGTGCTCTATCCCGAGCGGGAATCGAACCCGCAAATCGTCGGTGTTTTAAGCGCCTCAACGCACCACTACACCAGAGCGGTTGTTAGAGATCAGATGTATTAGGGATAAGTCAAAAAGTACTTGGCAGATCTCGATCAAATTTAAATGGGACCACATAACAAGCATCAGCTTTCGATTCAAAAAAGAATAATCAAAATCGGTACACCTAGTAAAAAGTTATGAGTTAACACAGATTAAAAATAAATTTCCTTTTTTGAAGTCGGGTAAAAAAAAACAAAAACTTCTTTATTCAAGTAGGCATCTATTGCACTTTTTAATAATTTATCAAATTATTTTAGTTTTTAATTTATTAATTATAAGTAGTTAATGTGAAGTTAACATCGACACCACCACCGACACCGGGAGGTAGACTCTGTAGACAGTGGCGGATTTAAATATTTGCCGCCAGTAGGCTCTTAAATTTTTGCCACCACTACTATTAGGCTAATCTAAATGAAACTAATCTTTACATGTATATAATGTATATGCTTTTTTTTATATTTCTTAAAAAGAAAAAAAATTAAGCCGGATTTGCCGCCCCCTAAAATATGCCGCCATAGGCTCCAGCCTACTCAGCCTGCTGTAAATCCGCCACTGTCTGTAGAGAAGATTTGCTAAGAAACTCCTCAGTTAAAATTCACCTCACTTTAAATATCTATCAATTATAGAAAATTTATTCATAACTCATAATATCTCGAATCGAATAATAAATAGATATGCCTAAGCTTTTAAATACCTTAAAAGTTAGTACTTTTAATTAAATTTTTTTATTTATTTTCAGGATACTATATTACGTAAATGAATCTTTACTTTTACAACATTGCACATATAATAC
Source organism: Melitaea athalia (assembly GCA_905220545.2). Lineage (NCBI taxonomy): Eukaryota > Metazoa > Arthropoda > Insecta > Lepidoptera > Nymphalidae > Melitaea > Melitaea athalia. The sequence continues at coordinate 12,367,733 of HG992187.1, forward strand.
GAAAGAATAGACCATTTTAAAAGATTTTTTTCGAACAAAATCCTCCGCGAATTTTCCTCGTACCTATATTTTTCGTAAGTAGTGCACAAAGTAATGCGAGGTCACGCATGCAAGAGGAAGGTGCGATCTCGGAGCACACTTTGCGCTTGGAGAGCGACTCTCTGGAGCGTGGAATGACCTAGACTAGACGTGCTTCCTAATGAAATATGTGGCAGGATGATTCCACATGATAACTAGGATATTTAATCAATGCATCGTCTGTATATGACTGATCCATGCTATATATTTTAAATGAATTATTAACTTTTCATATCCACAGTTTTTATAATTATTAACAACTAGCTTCTGCGCGCGACTTCGTCGGCGTGGACTCCACTCCTGTTGGTCTTAGCGTGATGATATATAGCCTATAGCCTTCCTCGATAAATGGGCTATCTAACACTGAAAGAATTTTTCAAATCGGACCAGTAGATCCTGAGATTAGCGCGTTCAAACAAACAAACAAACAAACAAACAATCAAACAAACTCTTCAGCTTTATCTATTATATTAGTATAGATTTTAATGAAATTTTATATTATATTCAAAAAATCTTTATCAAATAATAATATTTGATAAAGATTTTTTGAATATTTTATTCAATATATTATCTGTGAAATTATAACCAGGTCAGATTTTTAATGGCATTTAAGTTAGTTTTTACAGTAGTTAAGTGTCTCTTTGTGAATCATAAGTACTACATTACTAACCGTATTCCCAAGGAGATTACCCTCCGGCGATTTTTTCGAAGCTAATGATACAAAATCTAGTTTTTATAGTAAAAAGATAAATTTATATATACGAGTTTATTGTACCTACCATGTTTTATCGTAGTGGAGAGAATTTCATAATCTCAGATACCTTTATTTGGACCTGTATTTATAAACATGTAAGTACAAATTTTTAATTATAATCCATACTAATATTATAAATGCGAAAGTATCTCTGTCTGTCTGTCTGTCTGTCTGTCGCGCAATCACGCCAAAACTACTGAACAGATTTAAATAAAATTTGGTATACAGATAGTCTAGAGTCTGAGAAAGGACATAGGCTACTTTTTAATGCGAATAAAAGGGTGTAAGGGGTTGAAAGGTGGGAATGAAAATTTATATGGAACTATGTTCGTGTTTCGTAACTGTCAAACATTTAATGTTCATCCCGTTGATATGGTAAACTCTCCGATAAAATTAAAGAACGTATTTAAATAAAGGTTTCGAATCGACAACCTATATCCACAATATACGGATAGTGGCGTATTTTACATTGTAAAAATGTATAATAATGTCAGTAATGAAAACGGATTGACATAATATATTATATCGGTTGTCAAATATAAAACGTAGTGGTTATAATATACTCTTTGGTCAAATATTTATGCGTGCGTTCAGAAATTTATTTAGTGTAAACTAAGGAAAATATATCAAGCTAATTAAATCTTATACTATTGAAAAAAAGGAAAGCATTTTTTTCCCTCAAATCAACGCAGGTGAAACCGCGGGGCACAGCTAGTTATAGTATAATCAAATGAACTATACTGTAATATCTTTAAAATATCACCCATTTTATAACGACAGTAACAGCATTAAGATAACAAATGTACTATATTAATACAGAGAAGCGAAACGATTTCATGTAATATTATATATCGGCGTTATCAAACAGTAGTCAAAAAGTAGTCATCAGATTTCGATCAAATTTTAATGCAACCACAACACAAACATCAGCTTTCGATTAACTAGAATCGTCAAAATTATTTATCTATACTAATATAATAAAGCTGAAGAGTTTGTTTGATTGTTTGTTTGTTTTTTTGTTTGTTTGTTTGTTTGAACGCGCTAATCTCAGGATCTACTGGTCCGATTTGAAAAATTCTTTCAGTGTTAGATAGGCCATTTATCGAGGAAGGCTATAGGCTATGTATCATCACGCTAAGACCAATAGGAGCGGAGTCCACGCCGACGAAGTCGCGCGCAGAAGCTAGTAAATAATAAACTACTACTGCCCTCTAGTAGATATTAGTGCTCACTACGTTTATAAGTAGAGTAACTGAGGTAGAGCACAGCAGGAAATTTCCTGCTCAAAATATGAACAGCCTGGTTGGGGTAGTACCTCGACTTTACTACTGTTTTTAAGCAGTGTTATGTTTCTGTTGGTGAGTAACGTGACCAGAGCTCCTAGGGGGAATTGGGGACGGGGTCAGCAACGCACTTGCGACGCTTTTGGTGTTGCAGATGTCTATAAGCTATCTATCGCTCTTGTTATATAAAAAAAAAAGTAGATCGATAGTCCGAACCGAAGTAGTTTTACTGGATCCGATAGATGGCGTTGCGACAAAGTCTCGTCAGTTTCTCATAAATACGCGTCATTAAATATTATTCCAAAAGTACTCATTATATTATTATCTCGATCATATTTTAATGGGACCACATGCCAAGTATTAGCTTTTGATTTTTTTTTATATTTAAGGTATAATAATAATTATAACTACTATAGGTATTACGTTTAGATGTGCGGGGTCGGGAGATGAAATAATACAAGGAAATTTAATGGTTAACAGCTGAACTAGTGTTGAAAAAAAAACATGGGTTTTTAGAGAAAATTTACAAGTAATTATAATATAATAGATATTCAATAGGAACGTATCAAGCTCCAAATGTTCTGTAATCCGATACTCTATCTTCTAGATTAAAATACAATATTCATTTTCAACCGACTTCCAAAAAAGGAGGAGGTTCTCAATTTGACACGTATGTTTTTTTTTCATGTATGTTAGCTCAGAACTTTTGACTGGGTGGACCGATTTCAATCAATTTTGTTTTAATTGAAAGGTGTTGCGTGTCATGTGGTCCCACGATTCAGCCCGTAATATCCCACTGTTGGGCATAGGCCTCTTCCCTATGTAGGAGAAGGATCGAAGCTTAATCCACCACGCTGCTCCAATGCGGGTTGGCGGATATTGACATGTGGTCCCATTTTAATTTAATTGAGATCTGACAAGTACTTTTAGAGTTATATCTAATAATGCGTATTTACGTGACTACTTTTTCGTCGACCTACGTTATATTATACCGCATAACTTTTTACCGATTTCGATGATTCTTACTTTAATCGAAAGCTAATACTTGTCTTGTAGTCTTGTTTAAATTAGATCGAAAACTGATTACAACTTTTTGAGTAATCTTTAATAGCGCGTATTTACTTGACTATTTTTTCGTGTTATTACGTTGTATTACTAACTTGTCGATGTAATTTAAGTCGGTTTTTTTTCGTTTGCGAGCAAACACAATTATTCTAAGATTTCTACGTATGTCACTGAATAACGTATTACGACTACAACGTTATGAGCAATTAAAAGCTATTGGAGTGATTTCCGACAAGTATTGAGTCATATTCTGAAGAATAGAATATAATTTATGGTTCATTACCGATTAGTAAAAGTAAGTAATAAAATTCAGCTTTTTTGGGTTCAGTTAATTCGAATGAAAAACAAATTTGTTTACCTGTCGCAGTCAATTTCACCGAATGTATTTGACCAATTTAATTGAGTGTAAATGTCGTAGGCAAATGGTTCAAATAGCTGTTGAATTGAAAGGCTAGTCTTTTCATTAAACAATACGTCAATACCATTCAACCATTATGTGAGATAAAAATGTTGATGCGTATAACGTAGCGCTATTAATTTTTGTTTACATAGTAATTTTCACGGTGGTTGCTGTAGAAGTGTAGAAGGACAATGTTGAAAATAAAATGATTTGCAAAATGTGCTAGCAAGTTTCTATGTAGGCAGAAGAGTTTATCAGATTAGTAATATTATAAGGTGTAGCTTTTAACTCTAAAAGCTTGTATACTTATTAAGTACTAGCCGACCCAGCAAATCAGATAAATATAAATGTTTTAAAATCACCAATTAATTTCTAAGGCAAATAATAATGCTTGATTAGATTGAATTGTTGACACGGCACGTCAGAGGGCGCAGGTTCAAATCCTGCTGATTTAAAATCTTTATATATTTTTATCTTTTTCCTTTTATCTTGTCACTCCTGAATAGTGTAGCTTTCTGTTAGCGAAAGAATTTTCATGATCGGATCAGTATTTGCGAAGATTACCCCGTATATACAAACAAAATTATAAACTTTACCTCTTTATAATATTAGTATAGATGGTTACAGACTATAAACAACACGCTATACCTACCTACCTAAGTCATAAAAGTGAAACAAAAAAAATCGGCCAAGTGCGAGTCGGACTCGCGCACGAAGGGTTCCGTACCATTGACTAGGTACATTGATTGTAATAACGGGCAAAAAGCAGCTAAAAATCACTTTTATTGTATGAGAGCAAAAATAGGCAAAACGACGTTTTTTGTATGGGCGCCCCCCTTAAATATTAATTTTATTATTTATTATTAAAGTAAAAATACAACTGAGTATTTTGTGAATATTTCAAGTGCCTACCTGTTGCCATTATTAATATCGAGCAAAAAAGGGCAAGAAAATCGCGTTTGTTGTATGGGAGCCCCCCTTAAATATTTATTTTATTTTGTTTTTAGTATTTGTTGTTATAGCGGCAACAGAAATACATAATTTGTGAAAATTTCAACTCTCTAGCTATAGCCGTTCTTGAGATACAGCCTGGTGACAGACGGACGGACGGACGGACGGACAGCGAAGTCTTGGTAATAGGGTCCCGTTTTTACCCTTTGGGTACGGAACCCTAAAAATGAATGTATTTGAACTAGGCGGTAATGAATACCTACCAACTAAGAATTAATTTTGATTTTCGTTCTCACTCCCAAGGGAACCGTGCAGAATTTTGGAAAAAAAAAGAATTCAGTTTTATAGTGTATACTACGAACTCAAACAATACCTAACTACATTTAAAAACATCGAGTCATTATATAGAACAGAGAATAGAAACAGACAGACATAAAAAAATAAGTGAAATTATATAAATGGCTTCAGTATCGATTTTTTTTACGAATAATGCGATAGCCACGCTCTCTTTAATGCTCGTTGCCTTTTTTATGCCGTCACGCATTTAATGTTTGTCCTATTCAATTTATTAGCCGTCCCGTGCCCACTTCGTTGGGCGTTAATTATTTTTGTGATATACTATTTCCCTGGTTTTTTTTGTCTTCATCTACTAATAGAACAGCATCTTCGTTTATGATAGGTGAGTTGTATCTTCTCAATTGTCCCGCCGCTCAACAGCGGTGTGCAGCAGCGGTCGCCTCCAGCGATGAATAAAATCGTTTATTACGATCATAAAAGAGATTTCCACCCATTGACTCATCACGATATCTCTGGAACGATAAGGCGTAGGGACTTGAAATTCGGTAGGAATATTCCTTTCGCCGAGTATAGGTCAGCTAAGAACGGATTTTACGAAATTGCACCCACAAGAGGGTGTTAATAACATATATGGCAAAACAACGTTTGCGGGGTCAGCTAGTACCTAATATATAAAAAACGAGTGTGCTTTAAACTACACGACTGAAGTAAAACTTAAGAAACTTTACTCTCTCCCTTTTTCTCTCTCTTCACTAACTTATATCTCCCTCTCAACTTTCGTTAGCCTCACCCGATCACAGCTTTCGTAACGCTCTCGTTATACATTCATCAGCTTACTTCCTAAGCCAAGCGTTACGCACGCTAAAAGTTTTACTTAAAAAGTATATTCTTTCGTCTAAGCTTTAAGGTATGAAAAAAGAAAACACTGAGGAATTGGTTGGTATTTGTCAAATTTCTCGCAGAGTAGCTGACTAAGTATATTTACAATATTTATAATTCAAAGAGCTTGTAATGTAGGTAACGATTTTACAATAGCAGCTGGTGTGTTTCTTCTCTGCTGTTCTCGGTAGAATCTTCATTTTGAGCGAGACGTCGTCGCTTGATAGAAAGTTACATTTTGTACATTAATATTATAAACAGAAAACATCGGATTTTTAGTTTGTGTGTAACTTTGACCTGTTTTGAAAATTCTTTAACTAGTAAAGTCCAACGTTTTCACTGAGTACCATAGGCTGTATTTTAACAGAGAAAAAAAAGTCTGAAGTATATAATAATACTCTAATATAAGTTTGTATTAAATATCTTTCGAATATTTTCAAACTCAGTTTAGAAATAATCATGGCTTTAGAGCATGGTCTTTAAATGTAAAAACAAAAATAAAACAAACCGTATGCCGCTGTCTCTGAAACACGTTGTTTCATTTTTCAACCCATGTGGATATTAGCAAAATGTTGACGCAAAGCGTCGCTTGTTTGAACTTTTGAAGAATGTTTCGTCGCTATTTCATGGTAGTAAATCGAGCTTTTATTTTTTATTGTATCAAAGTTTTAAGAACAATAATGTATTTTGATTAGTAACATTTTATTTTCCAACAATTTATATTCTTATACTTGTAATTCGATAATAGAACAAAGTTTGATATAAAACAAGATAGTGTTGTCACAATACACGTATTTGATTTCTGTGTAAAAAACATTTGATTATAAGTGGTGTTCGGCTTTAAAGTTTATCAGATTGCTTTTGGTGTAATAAATATTATGTTGATCATAATATTATATAATCTGTATTATTACAGTACTATCTTCAAAAAATTATAAATTATAATATTACTAACATTAAAATATTATTTAAAATGAACATTTATTTCATAGGTCTCTAAAATATATAAATATATTTTTTTCATTTTTCTTTCAAATATCGCAGTTTTTGTTTTTGTAGTTATATACTAATTCAAAAATATCTGTAATTGACATGTTTTAGTAACAAGTCTTTTAATAAATATACAAAATGATAGTAAAAGTTTGAGTCGCGGTAGTTAGGTACAATCGTACATCACATTTCTAATACAGCCATGTGTGCAAAAGCATATTATGAGATCTACAAAATATAAATTTAAAGAAATATCGTATAACAATATTCTACTTTGGAAAGGTTTTATACAGACCTCGTGAAATATATATATTTTTGTTAATATATTTCGCTTAACGTTTTACAAGAGTAAAGCAATTTAATAACGAGGGTTACCGAAACGAATTGTGGAAGAGTACGGCGTAAGTTAATTACACTAATGAACAAGCGAAGAAGGTGCGCTCAAAAAAATCCGCCCCAAGATCACTCCGAAGTCTTTACTACAATGTTCATCGCGCGGTTCATTAGCGCCTGAACGATCTGCAAGGGTTACATGCTGCTTTGTAAAGTATTACGTACTTAGAAAGAAAAATATAATTGCATTAATATTAAACGTTTTTACGTATTATCTTTGTCAGATTCTTATGTATCATAGACATATTTCTAAATCTTATAACAGAAATCAGCAAATCGGACATTAGTTTATGTTCATTCTTATAAAATTTGCAATTATTATTCTTCTAATTTTTGTCATTATTTTTGTTGCAGGAATAAAAAAATTATCATATCCCGTTCTACGTTTTTAAAAGAGTATAAAAAGTATAATAATATTACTTGGAAAACAGCTATATGCGACATAAAAAGGATAGATTCTACAGCCAGAATTTTTATTTTCTCAAGTATTCTCTGGTTATGTTTCCAAAGAATACTAAGAGGACCTTTCATACAGCCGTTTTATCGTCAAAGTGATTAAAAAAATAAAAATATTCAGCCAGTTCAGCCTATTGCAGTCCATTGCTGGACATAGGCCTCCCCAAGTTCGTACCAGACATCCCGGTCTTCCGCAATCCTCTCGGCTATTAATATCACTCTTAAAATTAGAAATACAGTTTCGTAGTTCATCCTTTATAATACTACGGAGATCCGAATGTAATGAACAGGACGGTATTTTTTTAAATATATCTTGATCGACAAAGAAGCGTACGACTCACCTGATGGTAAGCGATTTTCGTAGTTTATAGACGTCTGCAACACCAGAAACATTGCAAGCGCGTTGCCGACCCCATCCCCAGTTCCCCCCAGGAGCTCTGGTCACCTTATTCACCAACAGGAACACAACACTGCTTGAAAACAGTGTTATTTGGCTGTGGTCTTCTGTAAGGTCGAGGTACTACCCCAGTCAGGCTGCTCCATATTCCTGCTGTGCCCTACCTCAGGTATGCAGCAAATATTCTCGTTCTTATTGTTATTCTATCTCTTCTTATTTCTATTTTTATTTTTATTTATGTATCCGCTATAACGACAAATATTAAAAGTTTAAGTGTATGAAAAATGTTATTATTTTAAATATTTTATGTACTTGTTTTCTTGCCGAGTTGCCTACCGTCGTTATTACTTATTTTGTCTAGCACTGCTTTGATGTTGCCACATTCCACGAACACAATCAAGGTACTATTATAATTAGCATGGCGGCATTTTGAGTTACGCCTTTACAGCCTGAGACGATTTACAGTAAAAAAGAATAAAGGTACTTGAACAAATTACGATGGAAGAATTTTTTTTACTACAAAGTACAGTTCGTTTGGAAATTTCCTGCTCAAAATATGGAGCAGCCCGACTGGGGTACGAGGTACTCCTCGACCTTACAGAAGACCACAGCTAAATAATACTGTCTTCAAGCAGTATTGTGTTCCTGTTGGTGAGTAAGGTGACCAGAGCTCCTGGGGGGATTGGGGATAGGGTCGGCAACGCGCTTGCGATGCTTCTGGTGTTGCAGGCGTCTATAGGCTACGGTTTTACCATCAGGTGAGCCGTACGCTTGTTTGCCAACCTAGTTACATAAAAAAAAGTTCTTAATTTTGTGAATATCGGTCCCAGTTTGTATTACATTTATTTAAAAATGAATGAAAACAGATTTAAAATAAAAATTTATAAGCAGTAATGACTAGTACCTATTAACGGTTTAGCGATTCGCCAGCGAATATCTAAAATATCTATTTCAATATTAGCTTTAATTTTTACGTTATTGAAGTTAATTCTTATGATTGTTCGGTATTTTTTAATATTTTATTTTATATCTTTGTCCATGTAACACTAGCAGAAGATAGAGTAGCCCCTTCATTAGTACCAGTGGGGACGGAGAGTTTTAACTATGGAACAATTTTTCTTACTTTAAATAAAGGAAACGTTTTGTATATTATGTATTTTATATAATACTAACTACTGGTTTTAAGAACGAAATTGTATTTGAGTAAAAATTACTTTGCATAAATATTTTAAAACTAAAGTTTCTTTCAAGTTTTTTTTTCGCAAGTTATATAGCGATTCTAATGTTCTATGAAAACTCAAAATCTTAATAAAATAATCTACGTTTAATGTTTGTCTCCTATAAATAAAAATACTTAATACAATTCAAAGTAAAACATATTATGTAGAATAGAAGTATTTACATATTCACATGGGTAAAAAGCTTATTACATGTGTTAGGTACTTATAGGGAATGCAATCCCGCAACAAAATTTCAATCCCGGTATTTGCGGGACTGAGAGGTCTAAGTCCCGCGGGATCCTGGTATTTGCGGGATCCCGCATTTTTTTTAAAGTCATTGAGAAAAAGGCGAAATCCTGTATCATAAATGCATCTAGAACTAAAAATGAAACAAAGATAATTATATTATTTAAAATTACGTATTGAGATTAATAAAAATATGCAATAAAAGAATAAAAATTATTACAAAGAGACAATAGGTAGTTTAGGCATTATTTTGAAAGTAACTGCGCATAAAACATAGCATGTTAATAGTCTTGTCTGCCAAACAACTCCTAGCTTTATACGCCAGATAGCCAGCAGCAGAAAACGCTTGTTCTGCTTCAACGCTTGTGGGTACAACTGTTGATAACGCGTTGTAGACGATTTGAAGATATTCGCTTTTAATCCACTAGACTCAAACAAATTCATTTATTTGTCGAGAGAATGAACTCCGGAATGAGTACGACAAGCAGTTTTAAAACTCGATAGTTTAAAATGTTATTTATTATCATACCAAAATTTCGATCCAGCGGGATTCGAACCCGCACCCCCGACATACCGTGTCGGTGCTCTAGCCAACTAAGCTATGGAACGATGTCCAGCCGAATCGAAATTTTTGATATGATTTTATTCGGTTTTAAGCAACTGTCGAGCCGTTTATAGTGAGTCCTTTACAGCACCAAAGTATTCGAAGTTTCATAATATTACAACGAATTCTTTGACGAGAGACGACACCATGCTATTTTTAAATCGTATTATTTTTATTTTTGTGTTTCCCACACATGAGTAAATTATAAAATGCTATTTATTATCATATCAAAAATTCGATCCAGCGGGATTCGAACCCGCACCCCCGACATACCGTGTCTGTGCTCTAGCCAACTAAGCTATGGAACGATGTCCAGCCGAATCGAAATTTTTGATATGATTTTATTCGGTTTTAAGCAACCGTGGATGGAAGTGGTGAAGAAACCGGATTCGAATCCCGCTGGATGGAAATTTTGATATGATAATAAATAACATTTTATAATTTCCTCATGTATGGGAAACACAAAAATAAAAATAATACGAATCGATAGAGTTTGTTCAAGTTCATCTCGAAGAGACATCGGTTCAGGCTCCGTAGTTTCAGCTTGCATCATTGCGGCCACTGTAGCAAGAGAGGCGAATCAGTTCGGGCGCTTTCGCATGCCGAACAACACAAGGCGTTTACCGTTGCGCAGTCCCGCTAATCCCGCGGGATCCCGCTCGATTTATGTGCGGAACTGGTCCCGCAAAAATAGCGCGGGATCCCGGTATTTCGGGATCCCGGTATCCCGGTATTGCAATCCTTAGGTACTTACCAACATACTAAAATTATTGCGAATAGCTATTTTAACAATATTAAAGATCGCTATAAAAGATGCTCCGTTTTCTGTTTCTATCATAAATTAATATAAAGTTCCTGCCGACCGCCGACTCAATTATTAATGAAACAAGTTTATGCGGTTCTATTTGTAATATGTCTGAAAAACAAGTTAATTGGTAAACCTTTCGGTATTTTGAATGATGTTTCATCTTATTTTAATACTTCTGTTATGTTCTTTGTTATGTCTTCTGTGTTCAGTATACCTTAAGACAAACGTGTTTGAGCAGTGTGTGTTACCAGTGATGACCTACAGCGCTGACACGTGGTCTTTTACCGTTAGCTTTTTACATAGGCTCAAGATCACTCAGCGAGTGTTGGATAGAGCTATGCTTGGTATGTTTCTACGCGACCGAGTCCGGAATGATGAAATCCATAGACGAACGATGGTCACCGACATAGTTCTCAAAATCTGCAAGCTAAAGTGGCAATGGGCAGGCCATATTGCAAGGAGAACCGATGAGCGATGGAGAAGGAAGGTTCTCTAATGGCGACCACTTCTTGGCAAAAGGAGCACAAGATGCCCTTGATCCAGGTGGATCGACGACCTTAAGAAGACAGGGGGAAGCCACTGGATTTAGAGGGTGCAGGACTGGACGGATTGGCGAACACTAGGGGAGGCCTATGTCCAGATGTGGACTGAAGGCTGATGGATGGATGTCCTTCTGTAAGTGTTATGTTTTTTAACTCTTTATATGTTCTACAAGATGGTCCACGCAATTTTGACCCACTTCGATGTTTCAAAGAGTATAGATATAGACTTCAACATCTCTTTCGTACACCGCGCTTGTGGTGAGCTGTGTGGTTATGGCAATAAATAATATAGCCGCACCTTCTCTTCCCGTGGGTGTCGTAAGAGGTGACTAAGGGAACACAGTTCCACTACAACCTTGGAGTTTAAAAAGCCGACCGATAGCGGGATAACCATCCAACTTTGAAATACACAGCCCGAAGACGGGCGAAGCAGCGTCTTCGGTGCGACAAAGCCAGCCCTGCGGTCACCAACCCGCCTGCCCAGCGTGGTGACTATGGGCAAAACTCATGAAATCACGCCATTTCTGGCGCGAAATTAGGAAGGCTTATGTTCAGCAGCGGACTGCGATAGACTGAAGTGACATATGTACGTAGAAGACTTATTTAACATAATACAGTCAACTTTAATTGACTACTAGCTACTGGGTCGCCTTTGTCAAGTGTCAATATGAATAATCATTATAAGATTATACAAGGACTGCATTAATTGCAAATGATTAATTGTACTCCGTTCAAGAGTTCCCTTAGCAAATGGTAGTTGATTTTCATCAGATCTTGATTAATAGGAGCGCTCTCGAGGTCGTAACTTATTCAAGACGAACGACCCTTATATTGATAACATTTTTTTAATAATAAATTTTCTTAAATAATAAAAATCATAGTAATATTAACCAGAAGTTAATACATATATAAATTGAGAAAAAAAATGTAATGAATTAAGCAGTCTCGTTGTACTGTAAACAGGATGCTGCCATTATTGCTTTTATGAATGTCGAGGCGAATCTTTGAGTCTGGTAGGTAAACGCTGTCTATTGAAGCCCTCACGTACAAGGCAGGTAAAAATAATAATTTACATGTCACAAACGATTCTGAGAATTTAGAAGCAAACTTTTTTTCAAAGAAATCACTTCTTAAAAATAGTTAAATTTATTGCGCTATGATAAATTCAAAATTATAGAACTTATAGGTAGGGATCCCTAGTACATTTTTTTAACCTGATCAGTATCAAGCTAATTTTCTGGGAGTAGCTTCCTTTTGATGAGACGCCCAACTATTTCCTCTACGAAAACTCTCGATTGTGGTAGCTAACAGAGGTAGCGAGGATAATATATGTCGATTTGATGATTCTCAAAAATTTATTACTAACAGGTTTCTTTTTTGTTAAATCTCAAGATAATTATCTAAATTATTCGAAAAAATATTTGTCCTACAAAATGTATGGTTTGATCAAAGAGTCCCCCTCTTCCAACATGTATGGATAACGAGGTCATCAAAAATGATTACTAACCAGCTGATTTTTTTTTATTTACTTAGTTTATATTTATATAATTTAACAGTCATGTTGTCCTACAAATCACGTGGTACGTTATCCCGGTCCTACGCTCAAACGTAGTAGTACAGACCCTGGATGTAAATATAATTACTATCAAGCTAATTTTCCGGGAGTAGCTTCCTTTTGATGAGACGCCCAACAATTTTCTCTACGAAAACTCTCGATTGTGGTAGCTAACAGAGGTAGCAAGGATAATATATGTCGATTTGATGATGCTCAAAAATTTATTACTAACAGTTTTTTTTTTTGTTAAATCTCAAGATAATTATCTAAATTATTCGAAAAAATATTTGTCCTACAAAATGTATGGTTTAATCAAAGAGTCCCCCTCTTGCAATATGTATCGATAACAAAGTAATTCAAAATGACTAATAACCAGCAGATTTTTTTTATTTACTTAGTTTATATCTGTATATTAATAGATACGTGAAACAAAAACTTTGTACCCCTTTTTACGAAAATCGCGAAGAAAGGAGTATGAAATTTCGCACACTTGTAGTTTATTATAGAGATCCAAAAATTGTAAGTATTTTTTCAGCATTAATTTAAAAAATAAAATAAATCAATAAAAAAACAAACATTACACACATGCACATAATATATAGTCTTTTGTTAATTATTATAGAAGTTATAGTCTTTGACAACAGAACCTTAATAATCATCAAACTTATAGTTTAAATCAAATATGGTCGAATTTCGACCACTAGTTTATATAAATAAACATTAATATGTTATAAATGTATGTAATAGTTTATATAATTTAGCAGGCGTCTATAAGCTACGGTAATCACTTACAATGAGGCGTACGCTTGTTTGCCGACCTAGCAATATACAATTTAAAAAAAAAGGTGTCCTACAAATTGCGTGGTATGTTATCGTGGTGCTTCAATTGAATACATATTTGAAATTCATGAAATTAAAAATCAATTTATTTTCTGTATTTTGCTACTACAGCTGAATCACACCTTTACGCATGTGCAGAGCGTAATAATATATTATATATTATATATATATATATAAAGGACCCTGTAAACGATCAAATAATTTGGTAAATTGTTCGTCAAACTTCATGTTTTTATACAACAAACACATCAAACAAGCTCGCAGGCGTTCAAATAATTTTACAAACACGTTTTTCCAAGAAAATTTAGACAAATTATTTGATCGTTTACAGGGCCCCTAAGTCTTACTAGCTGATTCCGCGTGGAATTTAACAAAAAAGTTATTGTTCAGTACGCAGGAGTTATAAAATAATTAAATTTCTAAAATAAAATTGACAAACACAAACAAACAAACAACAGGAACAAACAGACAGACAGAAAAAAATTGTAAAAAATGTTATTTTGGTATATGTATATATAGTAAAAAGCGTTTATAATAATACATATAGACACTCCAATTTTATTTATTTGTAAAGATAAGGCTGTATGGACTGTAGTCCTTTGCCTTTCCCTATTGGGGATAAATTTTAAAACAACAACATATTATATAAAATTGGAATGATAATATAATAATAAATAAGAATGAAATAGATGAAGATGACGGCGTTCTTAGTAGTGAAGATGAAGATTTATCAGATGAATCTGATGAAGATTAATTTTTTTCTTTTTTTTAAATATAATTTTTTGTACATAGTTTACTAAAAATAAAGTTATTTAAATTTTAAAGACATGTTTTCACTGCATCTCATGTTACAAATAGGAAAAAGAAAAAATTAAAAATCTTGTCGGACTAGTGATACATACCTGTTTTCTTGTAGGACATTGTTACATTTGGGCAGAGAATACACTAACCTATTATGTATATTTTTGTCCTACAGTTAGCAATGAGAAAAATGGTCTTGTAATATTAACAATTTCTGAGCGTAGGACCGGGATAACGTACCACGTTATTTGTAGGACAACATGACTGTTAAATTATATAAATATAAACTAAGTAAATAAAAAAAAATCAGCTGGTTAGTAATAAGTTTTGATGACCTCGTTATCCATACATGTTGGAAGAGGGGGACTCTTTGATCAAACCATACATTTTGTAGGACAAATATTTTTTCGAATAATTTAGATAATTATCTTGAGATTTAACAATAAATAAACCTGTTAGTAATAAATTTTTGAGAATCATCAAATCGACATATATTAACCTCGCTACCTCTGTTAGCTACCACAATCGAGAGTTTTCGTAGAGGAAATAGTTGGGCGTCTCATCAAAAGGAAGCTACTCCCGGAAAATTAGCTTGATACTGATCAGGTTTTAAAAATGTACTAGGGATCCCTACCTATTATAATTGTCAGCTATTAAGTTTTTAGATCTTAAGTTTTGTTGACGTTTAATTATTATTTATGACCTTAAAAATTATTGCGTAAAATTAATAACGTATTTTTAATTTGACTACGATAAACTACAAAAATATTGTCTTTGCAATACAGAACATATTTACATTTCATTTCAGTACAAATGTTTGGCTTATGTTGTAAATTTCGCCTGGATTTACAAATATGAATATGTAAAGTTAACGTTTACTATGCTAAATTACGTTCATTATTATCGTATATTATCTAAACAATCCGCCGCGTTGGCGGAGCGGTCATAGCACTGGATTGCGATTGGCTGTTGCGCGGGTGGTTGCGGGTTCGATACCCCCAGATGACAAACATTTGTATTGGCCATACAGATGTTTGCCGTGGCCTGGTAGTTATAGTTTATAAAAAACAGTTATAATATTGAAGTAACAATATCTATACTATATCTATACTAATATAATAAAGCTGAAGAGTTTGTTTGTTTGATTGTTTGTTTGTTTGTTTGTTTGTTTGAACGCGCTAATCTCAGGATCTACTGGTCCGATTTGAAAAATTCTTTCAGTGTTAGATAGCCCATTTATCGAGGAAGGCTATAGGCTATATATCATTACGCTAAGACTAATAAGAGCGGGGTCCACGCCGACGAAGTCGCGCGCAGAAGCTAGTTGTAATATATTTCAGTAAATGAGAAATTTATTGAATTTTACGATTACTACACAGCGTTACTGATATGCCTGTTAAGATGTCCACTTTGAATATATTAAACATAAAATAATACTTCTGTATTCCGTATTCATTATTAAAGTTTTGATAGCATGTAGGTACATTAAATTGGGCATATTATAACGTATTTCAGTTTTTAATAAATCTGCACATTGAGCCAAACATATTATATGCCTTCGCAAAGAAGTGCATTACCTGTAATTCGTCTATCACAACATGCAAATTAAAGCACGTTTCTCATCTGCTCAAATACATTTTTCTCTTTACAACGTAGTACCGAAATACCTACTCGTATATCGCTGAAGGTTAGTTCAAGAAAATTCGTTCTTTCGAGAAATTAAAATGTCAACTTAGTGACCTTGTTTAATAATACAAACAAAATGAAACGTGATTTAAAATGTAAAAAAAACTTACTTTACTTAAATTAAAAAAAAAAATACTTCTATTACTTTAAAGGCTAAGTAGCAAAAATTTTATTTTCATTCAATAAATAAATTATTGGGAAAATAGTAAGGCTAAATAAATTATAAGCAAAATGCAATTAAAAATATTTTAGCAAAGCTTTCAAGAATTTTTACTATATTGAAAATACGTTTGGAGTTACTAAATACAAATATCTTTAAAACAACTTAGCCTATTAGATTCCTTTTAAAATAAATGATACCTACTTTCTTTCTCTCAATGAAAATATTTTTTTT
This sequence comes from Melitaea athalia, assembly GCA_905220545.2. NCBI lineage: Eukaryota > Metazoa > Arthropoda > Insecta > Lepidoptera > Nymphalidae > Melitaea > Melitaea athalia. The sequence continues at coordinate 12,384,372 of HG992187.1, forward strand.
GAAGTGAAACTTCTTTAGAATCGTTGTGATTTCAAACCGGACGCTACGGAAAAACGACAGGGAAGGGCACGCCGCGCTACTTACACGAAAAAGGATGACACATTGTAGCGTTACGCTCATTGTAGCGTTACGCTTATTGTAGCGTGACGCTCATTGTAGCGTAACGCTCATTGTAGCGTTATGCTCATTGTAGCGTTACGCTCATTGTAGAGTTACGCACTTACGCTCATTGTATGTATCATATGACTAGCCCGTTGGCGCAGTTTGTAGTGACCCTGCTTTCTGCTCCGGGGATTGTGGGTTCGATTCCCACCCCGAGTCTGGGTGTAATATACATATTTATTTATATATTTATATATGTATTATTTATAAGTATGTTTATCGAAAAAAAAATATATAAATATGTAGCTAGACCAGTCGGCTGTTACCTATAACACAAGCATTAAGTTGCTTACTTTAGGAACAGACGACCGTGTGTGTAATGTGTAGATATTTATATTTATATATTTAAAATTGTAGCGTTACGCTCATTGTAGAGTTACGCTCATTATAGAGTTACGCTCATTGTAGCGTTACGCTCATTGTAGCGTTACGCTCATTGTAGTGTTACGCTTATTGTACGCTTGCGCTGCATCTATCTCTCTTCCACTCGATTGGTCTATGCTATATATATATATATATTCATCTCATTCTTTTGTCGATTTACTGAAGTTTCACTTCTATCGTGTGTGAATCGCACACACACCTTTTTTTATTATGTGACTAGGTCGGCAAACAAGCGTACGGCTCATCTGATGGTAAACGATTACCGTAGCTTATATACGCCTGAAACACCAGAACCCCAGACCCCAGACCCTATCCCCAGTTCCCCCCAGGAGCTCTGGTCACCTTATTCACCAACAGGAACACAACACTGCTTGAAAACAGTGTTATTTAGCTGTGGTCTTCTGTAAGGTCGAGGTACTCGTACTACCCTAGTCGGGCTGCTCCATATTTTGAGCAGGAAATTTCCTGCTGTGCCCTCAGTTACCTACCTACCTCAGTTAATATACAAAATATAGAATAGTTTTCGTGCTCAGAGGTAAAAAATAAACTATAGTAAGTATTGAAACATCTGGGTGTTATATAAGATATTGTGTAACACTAGCTGTGCCCGCGACTTCGTCCGCGTGGAATTTAACAAAAACGTTATTGTTTAGTTCGCAGAGGTACAAAATAAAAAAATTTCTAAAACAAAAGTAGCCTAAGTTACTTCTTATTACATCAGTAATCTGCCAGTGAAAGTCCCGTCAAAATCGGTCTAGCCGTTTCAGAGATTCGCTGGAACAAACAGAGAGACAGACAGACAGACAGACAGGCAGACAGACCGACAGACAAAAATTGTAAAAAATGTTATTTTGGTATAAGTGCCGCGTATATATCCATATGCATTTAGTAAAATGCCGTTATTTTAATATTACAAACAGACCCTCCAATTTTATTTATTTGAATATTTTCCAATCCATATTGGAGTAAGTATCGGACGTAGTGAGATCATAGGAGAAAAATTACATAACAGTTACACAAGACGAATTTTCTGTAAAGATATAAATTAAACTACTATAAATTACTGTTGCACTGCAGCTGTACTACAAGTTCGGTGACTACCACCACTACTAGTAATGTAGAATTTAATATTAAATGTTGCCTATTTGTAAATATAGAAAATGTTTTATTCTAAAAAACGTGGATGCAGAAAGTTACAACAACCGTCAATAGTTGTAGAAAACAGAGTCGTGCGTTTTACTCGTACAGGGGCTCGATGAGGAGTTCGAATTCGAATCGGGTACAAAAGACATTTTGAATTGTTCTCAAACAATGCGCGACGGACAAGACTTTATAAAACTTATTTTCAAAATCGGATCAGAAAAGACGCTGTCTGATAAGTAATAGAAACTTGTTTTGGAACGAAGATCTTTATCGCGCGGTACACGCACTAGCGAAATGGAAGCGGGATCGAAAAAAGGCGTAACAAGATAAACAAGCTTTCTAATATAATACCTACATTAAATATAATCAATAGGCTCCAAAATTAAAATGATTAAACGAATTTGTTACAAATGATTCGATATAACCTTAATTAAAATTGGATCTGAAAATTGTAAATTAACACAAAGCGACTTAAAAATAGATAGTTTTTATACGGACTGTAAAATATTTTTTCATTGGAAATAATTTTCTTTTAACTTTCGATATTGTTATTAAAAGCTAAATGCATTATGCATATTATTTAAGTATCAGTTTCTGCATGTACCAATGGATGCAAAATACGAGTAGCAATTGATACATTTTAACATTTCGGGGTGCGAGGAACATGGTGTGAAGTTCCTCATCCACCATTGAAAAGGGAGGATCCTCCGACCAGACGGGTGTTGAGTTTGGTAGGCAACTGCCCCGATGGTTGTTGTCGGGTTCTTGTATATATGTATGTTCAATTGCTCGGATAACTTTAATATCGCAATGTACGATACGTCAATTTTTAGTTCGTATGTGGCGAGATAAATGTCGCAACAAAGACTAACGTAAGTTAACATTGATTAATTTATGTCTAGCGTATGCTATTCGATTTATTTTACATAAGCACCTTAAAGCACTGTAAGGCCTCATTTACGGAGACGCGGGGCGTTGCGCGTAGCGTGTGGCGTAGCGTTGCGCGTGTGTTCAAATGTACAATACAATACAAATATACTTTATTGTACAACCAAAATCAATACATGTAACAAAAAACATGCAAGAGAAAAAGAAATAAAAAACAGTAAAATGTATGAAATGTATGAAAATTACGCGTGTAAAATCGCTTCTCCCCAACGCCATACATTTGAATTTAGTGCGTTCCGCCACGCCACACGCTACGCACGACGCCTCGCGTCTCCGTAAATGAGGCCAACGTCACTGTTAGCGTCACTGATCAGTTATGTATTACACGATTTAACTAAACATATTTTTCATAGCAAGATCTTTATATCGAAAAATTATTCGAAGGAGTTAACTACAAAAAACCTTCGACAAACGTTAGGGTTAACTTTTTCTTAACTGAAACAACAAACTTTTTGATAAAAGTAAGCACCATTTTTAACGTATAGGTACGTGTTCGTAATATATAGGCGAAATAATCCGCCCTAATTCTGGTAAGTGATATTAGCGTTGTCGAATCGGATTAAAACGTCTTAGGGTAGTAGAGTAGGTAGAGCTCGACCATCGATTTTCATCGTCGAATAATGTTTATTTAATCTGAATTTCTAATGAAACATGGATTGATTAGAGTGATTTGTTAGTTTCCTAGTGCATGTTATTTTGAGGAGTGAATCATTACAAAATAATATAAATTATTAAAATGGGTTGCGAGTAGCAGGTACTTCGACCTAACTCGTGATTAAAGCTTTTATCGGAGGACTGATTAACTGTCGAGGCCAGGATGGATTTATTGTAAAAGTTGGCCGTTCACTGAGGTTAGTGATTCAAGCCCGCACGCTTTACTCGAATAATTGTCTACGTGATCGGAAAGAGATTTCACGGAGTCTTTAATAAGATCAGATAAAGAGCTCAGACCTTTATAATTGAGTCAATGCAGCTTTTTAATTCTACAATCTTAACAGCAGATATGAATTTTTCAGAACACACTTTTCTATACCGTCTACAATTGTTTTTACTACACGGGTAATAAAAAAGTTTGTTTTTAAAGTTATTTATATACTCTGAATATAAAACCATAATATTAGTAATTCTTTTACGAATCGAAAACTACATTAGCCAGAACTAGCCAAAAGGCTATAAAAAATTCCACTACTGATAGGAACGAAGCAATAACCATAAAAGCCAACCAATATGACGAATATCAAAACTTAATGGTCTAAGAAAAACTCTTATGAATTTACGTTTCCACTTATACATAAAAACCATTATGTAAAAATTGCATATTTAATTAATAAATAAAAAAACGAATGAAAGCGCTAGTAAAACTGCAAATGTCGAGAATTATCTCTCGCAGGTTCGAAATATATTTTAATTTATTTAAAATTATTAACTCAAAATAAATAAAAAATATAGTGTTATGATTCAAGGATTGATGACCTTAAAGATTATTATTAAAACGTGACATATAGTAAACATCTTTATTAAATCCGCTGGATGCGTGCTGCGCAGGACCGATCGTAGTGGAATGCATTAGGGGAGGCTTATGCCCAGCAGTGGGCGTCCGTGCGCTGATGTGATGATGATGATGATGTTATAAACATTTCAATGGTAGTCATATTAGTTGCCTCAGATGGTGAGCGAGGCTAACCGTGATCAAACCGTTGGCAGATTATTAAAAGAACTGAATTATATTTGGAACCACTTTGTAAAAAATTTTTAGGGTTCCGTTCCCAAAGGGTAAAAACGGGACCCTATTACTAAGACTTCGCTGTCCGTCCGTCCGTCCGTCCGTCTGTCACCAGGCTGTATCTCAAGAACGGCGATAGCTGGACAGTTGAAATTTTCAAAAATTATGTATTTCTGTTGCCGCTATAACAACAAATACTAAAAACAAAATAAAATAAATATTTAAGGGGGGCTTCCATACAACAAACGCGATTTTCTTGCCCTTTTTTGCTCGATATCAATAATGGCAACAGGTAGCCGGTAGGCACTTGAAATGTTCACAAAATACTCAGTTGTATTTTTACTTTAACATCTAATAAATAATAAAATTAAAATAAAATTAATATTTAAGGGGGGCTCCCATACAAAAAAACGTAATTATTGCCTATTTTTGCTCTCATACAACAAAAGTGATTTTTTAGCCGCTTTTTGCCCGATATTTAAATCAATGTACTTACTGTTGTTTACCTAGTCAATGGTACGGAACCCTTCGTGCGCGAGTCCGACTCGCACTTGGCCGATTTTACTATTTGTTTCAATCTGACTAACGCAGTTAGTGTTTTAGATTTATTACTTATTCTTTTACTTTTGAAGTTAAACTTCATTAGGTGCATGTGAGGTAAAATTTGAGCTACCGTTAACGCGGCAGCGTCATGACGTTCAGTACTTAGATGGGTGACCGCCTGGGAACATATTTAAATTAGTTTGCCAAAGAAGTTTCACTTCTGACATGTGTACTTTGTACGCACGCAATTTTTTTTAGTGGCGATAATTATGGGCAAATTCAAGGTAAATATAAAAAATCAAATTTTATTTTCTTTAACCTTAACTATTTTTTTATTTAGCTTGGAAAATTATAGCTGATACGACTTTAGTGAATCCAGAGTTATGTGAACATATAATTGTAGTCTATTATGTAAGTGGGTTACGGAGGTCAGATTCCAACTGTCGTCGCCACTTTATGTATGTATATCATGAATAAGGGACGAAAGTAAATACATAGAAAAAACGGAGAGTTAAAATCAATGTTTCGCATAATTTTTTGTGTATCATGGAAAGCTTAGTTTAATTAAGAACTTTTTTATAAAGATACAATATTCGTTTATTTGTCTTCCAAGGGAAATAATCTGTTGACGAAATTTTCCTAATTTCTGATAGATGGCGTTATAGACTAATAAAAAACAAAAATAATTATCGCCCCCCTTAAATGTTTATTTTATTTTAATTTGCTATCGCCGTTCTTGAGATACAGCCTGGTGACAGACGGACGGACGGACTGACGGACAGCGAAGTCTTAGTAATAGAGTCCCGTTTTTACCCTTTGGGCACGGAACCCTAAAAAAGAGTAAGGCTTAAGATTTCAAAGTAAGTACATCACGTTTCAAAGTATGTACCCTACTTATAGATTTATTTGTAGTTAAACTTTAAGGTAACTTGAAAATATACAAGGAAACGTTTTGTCATAAAATATAAGGTCCCGTTATCTACAGACCAGACAGCAATGAGTCAAGGAAACTTCATTTATTATTACAAACACATTCATACTAACCAGTGCAAGTGCTATCAGGCCGAGAATAATGCTGGCCGGCGACGTTTTTGCGCCGGATCCGTGTATGAGTTACGGGCGACAGGCTTTCCGGTTACGCCTGCGCAGTCGCCATATTACAAGTCCTGGCGACACTGTTCTATTTCATGGTCACTGATTTTCAAGTAAGTAATACAATTTCGTGTTAGTACTATGTGAATAAAATATTTGCATATCATACTCGACTGTTTAACTATTTCAGTGTTTTAACGTAACTGTCTATTAATTTCTAATCTGTTTTAGTATTTCTGATTTACACTACATTGACGTTCTTGCGATACTTGTGTTCATGACCGGCAATAATTTTTGAAGTGAAACTTCTTTAGGTGCATGAGGGGTAAAATTTTTACGGATCAAACGCGTCACGGCGGCGGCGTCACGAATTTTAAACGTTCATAGCACGTTGAATACATTGGTTCTCGTCCGATCACCGAAGTTAAGCAACGTCGGGTGCGGTCAGTACTTGGATGCGTGACCGCCTGGGAAATCCGCGTAACGTTGGCTTTTTGTTTTTTTTTCAATTCGTTTTATTTATTAGTTTTTTTTTTTAAATTAGTTTGCCAAAGAAGTTTCACTTCTGACATGCGTACTTTGTACTCACGCCATTTTTTATTTAGTAAATTTTCATGTAGGTTCAGAGGTCATCTATAAAACATCGGCTATATTTTATATATAAGATAGATATACGTTTGTATATCAGGTTTACCTTTGACAAAGGGAACCGATTTCAATTAAGTTTACATTAAATATACCTAATTTTTTGTAGTAGGTATTTCTAATTTTTAACCGACTTCCAAAAAAGGAGGAGGTTCTCAATTCGACACGTATGTTTTTTTTTTTTATGTATGTTAGCTCAGAACTTTTGACTGGGTGGACTGATTTCGATCAATTTTGTTTTAATTGAAAGGTGTTGCGTGTCATGAGTAGTGTGTTTGTACCAGTTCTGGCTCACGAGCCAGAACTGGTACAAACGGTCGGTCCTCTGATCGAGTGATCCTAAAAAAAAAAAAAAAAAAAAAAAAAAAAAAAAAAAAAAAAAAAAAAAAAAAAAAAAAAGGTTTTGGGGTCATCTAAATCGATTGCACGCATCCATTTTGTGCTAACTCTAACGATTCGCGACTTAGGTTTCTACATTTGCAAACTCCAGTACCCTTAATTACCTCTATTGTCCGCTTATCTATCGTTCCTCGAGCATCGTCGCTATTGTGCTCCATCCATTGTTTCTCGAAAAAGGTCGTTGCCGCTCTTATCTGTGCTATTGTATTATATTATTATCATTCTTTGTTATTCTCAATGTATATATATATATATATATATATATAAAAATAAATAAAATTGGAGTGTCTGTTTGTAATATTAAAATAACCGTGTTTTACTAAACTCATATGTATGCATACTCAGTACATATACCAAAATATTTATTTATAATTTTTGTGTGTCTGTCACTGAACAGTAACTATTTTGTAAAGCTCCACGCGGATGAGGTCGCAGGCACAGCTAGTCATAAATAAAACTCATACTTTTTTTTTGTTACAATTTTTATTTCCAAAATGTTATTGTTGATTATGTATAAAATAGGAGCGAAACATCTCATCCACTAAAATATCGTTGTACAATGTGTTCCCTGTAAAAATGCTCGTAAAACTGTGCATTGAACATCCCCGAAACTTATACAGCAAATACATTAAACAATATTCGCCACAAACTGAAGTCCACTCATTCTGAATCATATCAACATTCCAGTCCCATCTTTTACAATTCCTTTTTAAAAACTCTAGATGATATCGTGCAGGTGATCGTCCGTATGAATCAAAATATTGACCGATGCCATTCGTATCGATATGTAAAGCTATCCAATGTGAGCCTGGTTTATCATCTGTATCTAAATTGCATATTATATACGTTGGTACGTGGGTATACATGGGCAGTCTATTAGCAGCATAAACATTATTTTCTAGACTGGGGTGAATCTTTTTCAGATGTTGTTGTACATCTAGTGTATCCATGATATTACTGCTATTAGTAGATTATTACTGTACCAATCTATTCAATGGTTAACATAGGAATGATTAATTATATTGATTTCTAAATATTAAATCATATTCCTTAGTGATAATTTGTATGATTCATCAGCGTAGCGCGTCTCGTCGTGTCGTCAATACGAAACATACTTTCTAAATATTAAATCACATTCCTTAGTGATAATTTGTATGAGAAATAAAAAATAATATATTACATATAATTTGTTTTATTTAATTTATAATTTTTACATACACAAAAAAATGCATTACACATAAATCTAACACACATTATAACTTTAACTACTATAGTCTACATTAACATTTCTGTTTTTATCTATTTCAATAATATTTCACCCCCTAGAACCTTAGACGTGTGTAATGTTTCACTTTATCCATCCGTTTACTGCTATTGTAGCAGGACCAAGTGGATGTGGGAAGTCAAATTTTGTAACAAATTTCATAAAATCAGTTACAGAAATATGTAATTGTGATTTTAATCAGATCACATGGTGCTTTGATGAAATGCAACCTTTATATAATTTACCAAATGTTAACTATCATCAAGGAATTCCAAATCTTAATATGTTTGATGGTGAAAACCCACATCTTGTTATTATTGATGATCTGATGAGAGAGTCTGATGGAAGAATTGTGGATATATTTACAAAAGGTAGTCATCACAGGAATCTTAGTGTATTTTATTTAACACAAAATTTATTTCATCAGGGTAAAGGTCAAAGAGATATTTCTTTAAACTCAAGTTATATAATATATTTTAAAAATCCTAGAGATAAAACTCAAATAAGATATTTAGCACGACAAGTGTCACCGGATAACCCAAAGTTCATTGAAGATGCCTACAGGGATGCAACTCTAGAAGCACATGGATATTTAATGGTAGATTTAAAACAGAATACCAATGATTTTTGTCGTATCAAGTCAAATGTCTTCCCATTTAATGGTTTCTGTACAGTCTACGTCCCCACAAAAGAGTTTAAATACACCAAGAATCAAACAATTCAAATCATTTCTAAATGATGCATCGTCGAGTCACAACGCATAAGCATTTGCTAAACGCTTTGCATACGCTTAAACCAAAATATCAAAGAGCATTACTTAAAACGTGTGACGAAGAAGAAATAAATTGTATTTGTGAATGTATTCATAACGTTTTACAAGGAAAGGTACCTCTTAAAGATCAAGATAAACAAAAATTGAATAAACATAAAAATATACTCCGTAAATTGGTGCGTAAGTGTAAACATAAAATAAGAAAAAACATAATTATACAAAAAGGAGGAGCTTTCTTACCAGTAATATTAGGTGCAATATTGAGTGGATTAGTAAGTGGACTAGTCAGTTAACATGGAAAATGCAAAGAAAATGATACTAATTGAACCTGGATTGATTGAAAAATTAAAACAAGAAAATAAGGTTAATAGTAATTTGTCTCGATTAGATATGGAAATGCAAAATATTATGAATAGTAAGATAGAAGACCGAAAGAAGTGGATGTTATATTTACAAACACTACAAAGATATCTTCACTTTGCCGAAGAGGATCGTCAACCACTCAGATTACCAATTTATTCTGATACATCTAATGAAGATTCAAATGAGTCTAAAATTGGATTTAAAAATAAAGATAGAGATTTAAAAAGTTCAGTTGATGCTGAATCTTTGTTGGAAGAGAATCGTTCCATTAAAAGTAAAGAAAATGATACAAAACCACTTTATACAACAGCTCAAATACTCAGTTTAATACCAAAAACTTATAATAAAAAAGGTGAGTTATTATTAAACTTAGTTGAAACAAGTAAAAGTAAAATAAATTGGGATAATGAAGGCACAGTCATAATTGATAATGAAAAAATTCCTGGAAGTAATATTGTTGATTTAATAAATGATTCACTAAGACCCTTAAAAAGAAGTGATCCGATAGGGTGGGATAGATTTGCTAAAGCATTAAAAGATATTAAAGTACCACTTACTTATATTGGAAATCCAAAGAGATGTGAGTTTATTAACCGGCTTCAAGTAAAAGATCTAAACAAATCCTCTGAGACTGAAGTTCAAGAGTTTTCTACACCAAGAAGTGGAGATAAAAAATCTGAAACTAAAATACGTAAAAAGTTTGATTGGGAAAAATGGACCCCGTACTAGAAGAAATTAACAGGATTTATTATGATCCATCTAACCCCGCTGGTTTTGGTAGTATTGATAAATTATCGAAAGCCATGAATGGTAAAATGGATAAAAAGCAAGTAAAGGAATGGTTACAATCACAAGAAACATACACATTACATAAACCCATTCAAAAAAAATTCCTACGTAATAGGTACATTCTATCAAATATTAATGAATTGTGGCAAGCTGATTTAAGTGATATGCGAACTTATTCTCAATATAATGATGGTTTCAACTATATACTTTGTGTTATTGATGTATTTAGTAAATATGCTTTTGCAAGATCAATGAAAAAGAAAAACTCAGAAACTATTAAAGAATGTTTTGAAAGTATATTTACTGAAAGTAATTTAACACCTACTCACATACAATCTGATAAAGGTACAGAATTTGTTTCAAAAGATGTACAAAAATACTTTAAATCCAAAAAGATTAATTACTATACCACTAACAATCCTGATATTAAGGCCAGTATTGTTGAACGATTTCAAAGAACTCTAAAAATGAAAATGTGGCGTTATTTCACTCATAATAATACTTATAGATATATAGATGTTTTACAAGATTTAATATATTCTTATAATCACAGCTTTCACTCTAGTATTAAGATGTGTCCATGTGATGTGAATTCCAACAATATTATGACGGTTTGGACTAATCTTTATGATAGACGATCAAACAAACTTTCCAAAATCAACTTTCAAAAACCAAATTTCAATGTGGGTGATTATGTTCGAATAACTAAATATAAACATGTTTTCCAAAAAGGATATGAATCAAACTGGAGTGATGAAATATTTATTATATCTTCAATAATTGATAGATCTCCATGGGTTGTTTATACAATAACAGATTTACAAAATGAACCAATAGTTGGTACTTTTTATGAAAGGGAATTACAGAAAATCACTTACAACCCCACCTCACAATATAAAATAGATAAAATAATTGACACTCGTTATTCAGGTAACAGAAAAGAAGTATTAGTGAAGTGGAGAGGTTATCCAAATAAATTTAACAGTTGGATTTTAGCTTCTAGTTTAAAAGAAATATGAATAAAGAAAGTTTTTATTTAACATTGCTCAGCAATAGTTCAATGGAATACTTTCCTGATAACAAGACCACAAATTTTTCAACGAAATTACCAAAAGTTATAAAATTAGAAGGTGAATGGTTGGTTGGAGTTGTTGAGTTTCAATATCCATGTACCATGTTTACTGTTCAAGATCATGAAAATGTTATATACATTACAAAATCCATGATAATGCCTAGTGAAGATAAACCATCCACAGTGCACTACAAAAAACATATTCCAGCTACCAGCTATGCTAACGTTGAGCATATTTTAAAAGCATTAAGTGGTATCGGAGAGAGCATAAAATTTCGTTATGATGAAATAACAAAATTTGTTTCTGTTTCTGCTTTGGATAAAAATATAACATCTATAACATTATCACCCAAATTAAGTTTACAACTAGGTTATGAACCAAATAAAAATCTCCTAGACAGAAATTTCGGAAAGTGTCCTGCTAATTTACACTTAGGGTTACCATCTCAACTATTTCTATATTGCGACATTATCGATCCTCAGATTGTGGGTGATGTTATGACTCCCTTGCTAAGAGTAATTTCATTAGATCCTTCAAAATACATTTATGGAGCAAATAAAATGCACGTTTTCTCTCCACCTCACTACTTACCTGTTATGCGAAGAGAGTTCGATACGCTGGAAATAGTTATAAGATCGAGCACAGGACAGAAAATACCATTCCAGTTTGGAACCGTGTGTGTTAAACTACATTTCCGAAAATTGTGATAATGAATTCTCTTCGTGATCATCATATATGTCCATATGAAAATTATTATACACATCAAGCTGGTTCGGGGGTAGGAGTAATTTATAAGGGTTCACCATACCAACGTGGTCATGGTATTGGAAGCTTCTTAGGGGGGTTATTTAGATCAGTTTTACCTTTACTTTCAAGTGGGGCTCGAGTGGTTGGTAAAGAAGCATTAAACGCTGGAGTAGGACTTTTATCGGATATGATTCAAGCGCGTCCTATGGAAGCATCAATAAAAGATCGTCTAAAGCAAGTTAGTACGAATTTAAAACGAAAGGTTGATGGCAAAATTGATCGATTAAACATGACAGGTTCTGGGTATATAACTAAAAGAAAACGATTGACCTCGCTCATTCCACCATTAACTGCTAAAGTGAAAACCGCTAAAAAACTTGGTATAAATCCAAAAAATATCAAAGATATATTTTCAAATTAAATATGTCTTTCCTTCATAATAATTCTTGTGAGTGTGCTAAGTCAGAATTAGATTTGTTTGCACTACCGTCTACACAAACAAGCATTGAAAATGGATTGTGGATTCACTATAAACCAATTTCGTCTCTTGCTGATGATGGACCTATAGAGTTTCAAGTTCCTGGGACAGGCGATGACTACATAGATTTGTCTCATACATTACTCCACATAAAGGCAAAAGTATTAAATCAAGATTCAACTAAATTGACATCGACCACAGTAGTAGCACCTGTAAATAATTGGATGCATTCACTTTTTAGTCAACTTGATGTTTATTTAAACCAAAAACTTGTATCACCACCTAATAATACCTATGCATATCGAGCATACATAGAAACCCTTTTAAACTATGCTCCTGCTGCTAAACAATCTCACCTTACTTGTAGTCTTTGGTATGAGGATACATCAGGAAAAATGGATTCTACAGATGATAAAAACTTAGGATTTGTTAAAAGACAGGATTTGGCTAGTGAAAGTAAGGAAATAGAAATGATTGGACATCTTCATGGTGACATTTTCAACCAAGATAAATTTTTAATTAATGGTGTTGAAATGAGTGTAAAATTAGTTCGGTCAAGAGATAGTTTTAATTTAATTGCTGGATCAAGCGATGTAAAGATCAAAGTTTGTATTACGGATGCAACTCTTATTGTTCGACGAGCAAGAATTAATCCAAGTGTATTACTCGCACATCAGAAAGTTTTAGCTGCTACTACTGCTAAATATCCTATTACTCGAGCCGAAGTAAAAGTTTTAACAATTCCATCGGGTGTTCAAGGAAAAACTCTTGATAATATATTCCTAGGACAGGTACCCAAAAGGTGTATAATTGGATTTGTGAACAATTCTGCATTTAATGGTTCCCTTACTAAAAATCCATTTAACTTTGAAAACTATGGTATTAATTCTTTCAGCTTATATATTGATGGTCAACAAATACCTTCAAAAGCTTTGCAACCATCTTTTAATAGTAGTATATTTACATCAACATATCATACTCTATTCTCGGGAACTGGTATTCACTTTCTTAATGAAGGAAATGGAATCTCTTGTGAACAGTATGCCAAAGGTTACTGTCTATTAGCATTTGACTTAACTCCTGATTTATCAGCTAACTCATCAACTCATTGGAATCTCATAAAGCATGGTAGTGTAAGATTAGAAGTACGATTTGAATCCGCACTAATACAAACAATTAACTGTATAGTTTATGCTGAGTTTGATAATATTATTGAAATAGATAAAAACAGAAATGTTAATGTAGACTATAGTAGTTAAAGTTATAATGTGTGTTAGATTTATGTGTATGTAAAAATTATAAATTAAATAAAACAAATTATATGTAATATATTATTTTTTATTTCTTTATAAACCCCTATTAAACCTTATACAAAATCATACAGAAGTAATTTAAGTAAACAGAATCACACATGAATGAAGTAATTTAAGTAAACAGAATTCACTAATGATCAGCTAATGACTGTCATTGTTAAAAAAGTATTTTTTAACTTTTTCACTTTCTGCTATTGTCTTCGTAATATTGTATACGAGGGTGTTTGTGTTGTCGTAGATGCTATCCTCATTATTCTTCACATAATATTTAATCCTCGTGGAAGCATGTTTCCAATGATCAGTAGTTGGAATCTTGCATAGCTTCTTCATATCGTATATTTCAATTTTTATGAGATGCGTCGCTTGATCTCCGTCGTCGGAATTAGTAGAAATGTATGATACACCATCTCTAGCGGCTCGTGCTACGGTTGACGATAACAGCTTCCTCTTTCTTATTTTTGATTGAGCTTCAAAAAAATGATCAATCGATTGCGATTTTCTTTTTTCACCATTATTAATGACGATGTTATCACTCTCTTCTTGAGGGGAGAGTGGCGAGTAGTAATATTTATAGGTATTTTCATCGAAGTTGAATGATTTCTGCAACAACACAGTTATCATGTTAATATCAATTTGTTTACACTTAATCACACACACGTAAGAAAACAACAGAAAGAAAAGTAAGTTTGTCAAGAGAATAAACACTTACGTCCGGGTCCATTGAAGCGTTGAAGTAATACAAACGTAGTATTGGTAGATCCACTGCAGTCAAACGACTATACACTGATTCCATAATGGCAGCTGCTCGCCCTTATAAAGCACCGATAGGATATATCTTATCTAAGGTATTTCCACAGTGAAACTGATGTAACTTTATGAGTCAACAAGCTTATCTCGCATTCTTTCGTATTGACGAGACGCACTACACTGATGAATCATACAAATTATCACTAAGGAATGTGATTTAATATTTAGAAAGTATGTTTCGTATTGACGACACGACGAGACGCGCTACGCTGAAGAATCATACAAATTATCACTAAGGAATATGATTTAATATTTAGAAATCAATATAATTAATCATTCCTATGTTAACCATTGAATAGATTGGTACAGTAATAATCTACTAATAGCAGTAATATCATGGATACACTAGATGTACAACAACATCTGAAAAAGATTCACCCCAGTCTAGAAAATAATGTTTATGCTGCTAATAGACTACCCATGTATACCCACGTACCAACGTATATAATATGCAATTTAGATACAGATGATAAACCAGGCTCACATTGGATAGCTTTACATATCGATACGAATGGCATCGGTCAATATTTTGATTCATACGGACGATCACCTGCACGATATCATCTAGAGTTTTTAAAAAGGAATTGTAAAAGATGGGACTGGAATGTTGATATGATTCAGAATGAGTGGACTTCAGTTTGTGGCGAATATTGTTTAATGTATTTGCTGTATAAGTTTCGGGGATGTTCAATGCACAGTTTTACGAGCATTTTTACAGGGAACACATTGTACAACGATATTTTAGTGGATGAGATGTTTCGCTCCTATTTTATATATAATCAGCAATAACATTTTGGAAATAAAAATTGTAACAAAAAAAGTATGAGTTTTATTTATGACTAGCTGTGCCTGCGACTTCATCCGCGTGGAGCTTTACAAAATAGTTACTGTTCAGTGACAGACACACAAAAATTATAAATAAATATTTTGGTATATGTACTGAGTATGCATACATATGAGTTTAGTAAAACACGGTTATTTTAATATTACAAACAGACACTCCAATTTTATTTATTTTTATATATATATATACATTGAGAATAACAAAGAATGATAATAATATAATACAATAGCACAGATAAGAGCGACAACGACCTTTTTCGAGAAACAATGGATGGAGCACAATAGCGACGATGCTCGAGGAACGATAGATAAGCGGACAATAGAGGTAATTAAGGGTACTGGAGTTTGCAAATGTAGAAACCTAAGTCGCGAATCGTTAGAGTTAGCACAAAATGGATGCGTGCAATCGATTTAGATGACCCCAAAACCTTTTTTTTTTTTTTTTTTTTTTTTTTTTTTTTTTTTTTTTTTTTTTTTTTTTTTTTTTTTTTTTAGGATCACTCGATCAGAGGACCGACCGTTTGTACCAGTTCTGGCTCGTGAGCCAGAACTGGTACAAACACACTACTGTCATGTGGTCCCATTTTAATTTAATTGAGATCTGACAAGTACTTTTAGAGTTATATCTAATAATGCATATTTACGTGAGTACTTTTTCGTCGACCTACGTTATATTATACCGCATAACTTTTTACTCGGTGTACCGATTTCGATGATTCTTACTTTAATCGAAAGCTAATACTTGTCTTGTAGTCTTGTTTAAATTAGATCGAAAACTGATTACAACTTTTTGATTAATCTTTAATAGCGCGAATTTACTTATCTTTTTTTTCGTCTTATTACGTTGTATTACTTGTCGATGTAATTGAAGTCGGTTTTTTTTCGTTTGCGAGCAAACACAATTATTTAAATAATTTATCATTTAAGCAAAGAGAAAGACGGACCAACATTCTAAAAATGATATCATTGTACAGAATTATTTGCTTTAAGTTTCTTGCAATATTTATTTTAACAAAAGTTTGATATTTATACACAAAAATTGCATATGTGTTTATACATTTTGTTAAATTCTATAAACAGTAAAATAACAATTTTTTGAGTATGAAATTCAAAAGTAGTGAATATAATAAACGACAACATGATTTTATTAAGGCTCCTTGTTTATATTATTGAAGCTTATCTTTTTTAGCTTCGAAATTAAAGCCTTTGATGATAATAAAACCTAATAGATGTCTTTTATGATAGACAAAGTAACGATCTGGAAGTTTATTGGTCCCGTAAATACCACTTCCTTCACAATTAGCAAAACAAACAATCGCAAACAAAGGGACTGGTAGGGATTAAGAGACACATTGAATTCCAAATTATAGCGCCGGATTTAGGAAAAGGGAAAATTCAAAACAAAGTACCCTATTACTGTCAAAGTATTGACTGTTTAAAATTTCTGATGCGCGAATATGAGTGCTAGTTTAGCTTTGTTTCTACGTTTGGTTTTTAATTTTAGAAAGTCATTTGATTTTCATATTTATTGTGTGTTTTTCTAAGTTTATTTTATAAACAACTAACGACCCCCCCGGCTTCGCACGGTTGCAAAAATGATTAATGTTCCTCTACTATATTATGCATATATTATACATATAAACCACAGAAATAGTAATAATACCAATGGGGTATTACTATTTCTGTGATATAGACCTTCCTCTTGAATCACTCTATGTATTAAAAAAACTGCATCAAAATCCGTTGCGTAGTTTTAAAGATTTAAGCATACATACAGACAGACAGACAGACAGCGGGAAGCGACTTTGTTTTATAATATGTAGTGATTTGCAACGAAGGCGTTAAAATAAGTTAGTTTATTCAATCTGCCGAGTAGGAAACGATGTGAAATATAAAATGATTAAAATGATATAACTTTTAATCGAATCTTATCCCATGAATTATCTCGGTAATATCTACCCTTTATTTAATTATTATAAATCAATTTATTATTACTAATCACAATATTTCGTTATTCATAAGAAAAATTCACTTGAATGAAATCACATTTGCTTAGTCGCAATCAAGTTTGATTTTAACAGGTAAATAAGAATAATGTAGGTACTCATATGTGAATAGTTGTTAAGCGAAGCTAAAAAATGAGTTAGCTTTGTTTCTCGGTGGTGATGTATACCTGTATCATTTACACTAACTTAAACTGTATAGACTCAGCTTAGCTTGTAGCTCGGTTGCTTACGCTCGTATTTCACAAAAGATAGCAGCAGACAAATTCACAGTCGACGATAAACTGTTTCGTACATCACCATACAAAGTAGATATTTTGTAGTGACAACTCTTATAGACGAAATGAAATGAAAGCTTCAATGTCAGTAAAATATTATAATAGAAGATAACTTATAAGATTTTAGAAATATTTAAAGATTATTAAATGAGATGACATTGATCGATAAACAAACTTGACCGCAAAGAAAAAGGGTCGGTTAAAAATTTTTTCATTATCTTCAAAAGTACGTGACCTAGTTTTATGAAACAAAAACTAAATTAAAGAAAACAAAGTAATGAATTTATGCTTTTTACTGTTAGTAAATGTAAAATAAATGAAAATGCGTAGTTTTTCCACTATTTTCATAAATGTAGATTGGTTACTTTGTATTGCCTCTGCGAGCTCGCAACATTGATGTTATGTGATTTGGCATACTTTCTATTAGGTTTTTGAATTGATGCAGCGGAATATTCTGCCATCCCTCTATTAGGGCTTCTTTAATTTCACGTAGCGTAATTGGTGGCTCGTCACATGCATGCTCAATGTGGTTTACTGATACTGATCTGTGTAATACTGACTTCTTAAAAATAGACAAACACCATCTGAGCTGTATGCGGGCGGGCATTTTCTTGCATAAAAACGGCATTCTCATCCATGTCCATTAAAAATGGAGTATTCATTCAGAATTTCAGTGACATATCTTTCTGCAGTTAAAGTTTAATTTTCTATCACCCATTTTCTTTGTGGTCCAGTTTATTTCGATGAAAAGAAACGATCTCGAGTTCAGGACTTTCTAGGTTTTAACTGCGAAAGTTATAAATATATACCAGACAGCCTCACAGAAAACAAAAAATCAATATTTTCGAGAAGTGATTGAATTGATGGATTCAGGTGGAATTACATTTTTCCGAGGTGGGAAAAAAGACAATAGCAGTTTTAGTTATATCATTACAGCCATCTTCTCATAATGTTAAATACTTTATACAAAGAGTTTATTACGCTTAAGCCTGTAATATCCCACTGCTGTGCATAGGCCTCTTTCCCCATGTAGGAGAAGGATCAGAGCTTAATCCACGCTGCTCCAATGCGGGTTGGCGGATATATTTCCTACTATGATTACTCGATCGTCATGCATAGTCGATCGCTATCAGGTGTACATGATAACAACCGGGACCGACGGCTTAACGTGCTCTCCGAGGCACGGTGGGGAGACCCACAAGGACTACACAAACACCCAGACCACGACAAACATCTGTATGGCCAATATAAATATTTGTCGTGTGCGGAGATCGAACCCGCAACCGCCAACGCAACAGCCACAAACCAGTGCTGTGACCGTTGCAACGCGTTAGTTAAAAACTTTACACTAGTTTATAGTTTTATACAAAAAGATAGAATACTTGAGCCGAAACTTAAAGTTGTAAGTTTATATTATGGAACTGGAATGTTTAAAATTTAACACAATATGAAAAGGAGATGCAAATAAATATTACAAGTACTAGGTACTGCTCAGGGAAAACTGTTTTAGGATAAATTATGATACATTTATATCCATTATAGGTAGGGATCCCTAGTACATTTTTTTAACCTGATCAGTATCAAGCTAATTTTCCGTGAGTAGCTTCATTTTGTTGAGACGAACAAAAAGTTCCTCTTCGAAAACTCTCAATTGTGGTAGATAATAGAGTTAGCAGGAGGTAGAGCAGCAGTGAGTGTAGGACCGGGATAACGTACCACGCAATTTGGAGGACAATATTACCATCAAATTATATAAATGTTAAGTAAGTAAAAGAAAAAAAATCAGCTGGTTAGTAATAATTTTTGATGACCTTTTTTTTTTTTTTTTTTTTATGTTACTAAGTCGACAAACAAGCGTACGGCTCACCTGATGGTAAGTGACTATACCGTAGCCTATAGACGCCTGCAACACCAGAAGCGTCGCAAGCGCGTTGCCGACCCTATCCCCAATCCCCCCCAGGAGCTCTACCTTACGAGGTCATCAAGTTGATGACCTCGTAAGGTCATCAAAATTGATTTTTTTTTCTGTTTTTTTTTCTTTTATTTAGTTAATATTTATATAATTTAATAGTAACATTGTCCTACAAATTGCGTGGTACGTTATCCCGGTCCTACGCTCACTACTGCTCTATCTCCTGCTAACTCTATTATTTACCACAATCGAGAGTTTTCGAAGAGGAATTTTTTGTTCGTCTCAGCAAAATGAAGCTACTTACGGAAAATTAGCTTGATACTGATCAGGTTAAAAAAATGTACTAGGGATCCCTACCTATTAATTAGCAGTGGAGCAAAACACTGGATTAAGCTCTATATCCTTCTTTTAAATAGTACGAGAGACCCTTTCCCAGAAATAAAACATTTAGACATTTACATGCTGTCAGTACTGCTACAGAAGTAATTTTAACTTATTTCGAGTCTTCGCATTATTTTGAGCTAAGTTTTTCAATTGTAAATCAAATCTTAAATCATACAAATAATTTAGGGTATTATTTTTAGATATAGTTAATAGAATATTTATCAGCTAGAGTGCGTTTGAATGGTTTTACTTTTCTTATATAAAGGTCGTACTAGTAAATTTTAAGGACAATAAAAACTCAAACTGCCTTACTCCTGCCTTATTTTTTATTTAACTTGGTCTCTCTCATCGGGTGATTCGAGCATATGTACGAAAGTATGTTCTTATTACTAAAATATATAAACGGATTTTGCTAAACCGATTCAAGAGGCCGATAATATATCGTATTAGCTTTTACTTCGCTCGCATTGAAATTAAAAAAAAATATCCTATGTTACTTCTAATACCTCCAAGAATATTTGCACATAGAGTCTCGATGATCGGTTAAGTAGTTTTTGCGTGAAAGCGTAACAAAAAAACTTCTTCTTCTTCTTCTTGAGGTGCCATCTCCTACCGGAGGTCGGCTATCATTCTGGCTATTCGGACCTTACACACAACTGCGCGGAATAAGGATCGAGTGCTCAGTCCAAACCATGTCCGGAGATTCTTAAGCCAAGAGGTCCGTCTTCTTCCAGGGGGTCTCCTTCCTTGTATTTTTCCCTGTATTATTAGTTGGAGCAATTTGTACTTATCGCTACGCATTATATGTCCCCAACAAAAAAAAAATTACATTCACATTTATAATATTAACGGACTATGCCAGTAGGTATATGTACCTATACACAAAAATTAATCAATTTTTCAACACTGCTTCAATAGAATATGGAAACGAGTGTGCTTTTGATCACACGACTGAAGTAAAACTTACGACATGTAACTCTCTCTCTTCTATCTTCATTAACTTATCATCTCCCTCTCAACTTACGTTCGCCTCACCCGTTCACACTTTTCGTAACGCCCTCGTCACGCATTCACTAGCTTACTCCAAGGGTGCGTAAAGAATGTTTACTTCAAAAAATATTTATTATTTTTAAACTACATACATAGGTATATATGTTTGTAAGCATTGTAACTAGGGATTGCAATCTGAAAAACGTTGGGATTCCGGCGGATCTAGCATCATTATGTTCTTACCGGATCCGTTACTAATTTACCGGATCCGGTAATTATATATTTTGAGAAAATAAACGGTCTGTTGTTAAAACGTTACTGTATTAAAACAAATAGTAAACAAACATTTATTTAAAATTTAGTTAAGGCTGTATAAAGCATTTCTTTTTTTACCAACACTTTCTTATAAAAAATAAATAAATAAGGAGACTCGGGAAGATGGCGTCGTGGAAGAAAGATGGAGGTTGTGAAAAAATGACTCAAAAGCTGTGTCGTGGAAAGAAAAATGTTTTTAAATGGAAAAGCAATATTTGCAGTAGGTAATTGAATTACGAATATTTGCTGCAACAACAATTCGTTCTATTTTTATTTTGACTTTATAATAGATTTTATTTATTAGAGCTACTAAATAGATTAATATGTTTTAGACTACTTTGTTAAATATTTACAGTTGCGCCTATTATTCGACAATTTTTTTAATATTGGTCCAGTCATATTAGAGGTTTCATCTCTGAACAAGAGCTATCAGCTAATAGAAGTAAGCTGTAAACTCGTAACCTACATTTTGGTGTTTTAAAAGTTATCTCAAAAGTCTCATGAAATCTTGTTTCAGAGCCGTAAGGTAATCAAAGATAAAGGTAACATAAATCAGTTTTTCGCGTTTATCTCGGTTTCTATAGCTTCAATGTTGTTTACACTTAGCTTTATGAGATTTTTATTTCAACACTGGAGCTATGATTGAAATGAAGGTGTAAGTATACAACTTATTAGCCTACTATTATTCCTAGGTTGAATCTTTTTAACACGCTTTTATTAGCTTGACCTGTATGTATGTACTATGTATGTATGTATGTAACGGAATCTTTGAACTTCATTTTTACCTACTTCTAGGAGTCTGATTAACTTGGAAATTTGCACAGGGGTCAAGGGCCGATGACAATACCATAATATAACACGCTTTTTTTTTAAATTGTCGTCTTGACACTAAAAATTCAGAAAATAAATTATAGTTTAAAAAACTAAAAAAACACGTTTTAATAGCAATCGAACTGAAAAGTAGAAAATAATTAAGTGAAAAAGCGTGGGGTGCTTAGTAACTAATAAAATGATCCTCATATTCGATACCAAGCACCCCACGCTTTCTCACTCAATACTACGTAGCGTACTCTGTTAACGCATAAGTTACCGGGACTATAGTGCTAGCATCGCGCTGTATTTACTCTAGCGTTTTCTTGATGATTCGATATTTTAGCTCGTAAATAAAAAAATAAATAAATAGGAACAATTTTATCAGGAAGCATTTTGGCAAACACTGAACTATACTTTTTATTTATAAAAAAACTTACAACCTTTATATGAATCTCTATTTTATCAGTCGTAGGTACATTATTTGAGGATTCTTTTGATCTTGGATATTTAAGTTTGATAAGTGTCCTAATAAATAACTAGTGAATACACTTACATGTAGAAGTAAATAAAGTTAGAAATAACAAATCACAAATATCATTCAGTAATGTTTAAAATTGCAAAAGAATTTGTTATATAAAAATATTTATTGTGATCGTATTGCTTACTGATTCGAAATACTCCCAAAAGTTTTCTCTCACTGGCATACGGCCAGTTACAAATATTATATCTGTATAGCCAGCTTTTAATATAAGGATACATAACAAAAGCTTACTTCTATTACTGACAAAATAACAACGTAAGTAGACGAAGAAATAGTTAAGTAAATACGCGTTATCAACTTATCTAAGATTACTCAAAAAGTCGTTATCAGATCTCGATCAATTTAAATGAGACTATAGGGCAAGCATTATCGGTTAAAACAAGAATTATCAAAATCAGTATACTCAGTGAAAAGTTATGCCGTATAACACAACGTAGTTCGATGAAGAAATAGTCAAGTAAATACAGCAAGATATAACTCGAAAAATACTTGTTTAGATCACAATTCAATTTAAATGGGACCACATGATATGACCCCGAGGAAGACCCAGGAAGAGGTGGATGGACTGTGTGGAGGAAGATCTCAGGAGAATAGGCAAGAAAACAGCTTGGAGAAAGGAGGCCAGACACAGAGCGAAGTGGAAAAATATCGTTGAGGAGGCCAAGACCCACAAAGGGTTGTAGCGCCGCTGGAAGTAAGTACATGATAGGCACCACCTTACAATTAAAAAAAATCATCGAAATCGGTTAACCCAGTCAAAAGTTCTGAGGTAACAAACCTACATAAAAAAATAAATAAAAAATTACAGTTGAATTGAGAACCTCCTCCTTTTTTTGGAGACAGTTAAAAAGCAAGCTGTTGAAGCTTACGGTATCTTTAGGGTTGGTTTTACCGGATGTGATTTTAAAAATTTTCCTTCATATTTATTTAAGTTTCTTCTCAATAAATACACTATAACTTTCAAATTCATATTTCTAAATAGAAATATTTCGTAAATATAGTAAAATTTGATGGTATATAAGAAAAAAACCTGTGTGGTTTTCTGAAACCACGGTAAAAGTGAAACTTTTTTTCACATTATAGACATTTAACTAAACATTTTTGGAATGATATTCCATTAAGGGTATAAAAATCGCTTTATCAATCTTACCGCGCGGCAGACCGTCACGCGACATGCAACACAGAGATGAAAAAGTTTGAGACGATGTAATAAAAGTTTCACTTTAATAATATATCAAAAACTTTTATCTGTTGTTTACCGTTATCCGTCAAATAGCGTTATCAACAACCGGTGAAACAGGCCTTTGAGCTATCGAATATGCTCTTCGTTTAAGTAAACGATTGTGAGAGGTATAAATTATCTTAATACGTTGTAACGTGGTTAATATTTTATATTAGCTTTATTTGGTTTAGATTTTTGATAACCTCAAACACTTTATGTTATTATAAATGATGTGCAATAAAACATTTGATATAAGAAAAAAATTTAATGAACGAAAGTGCTGTGAAAGAAAATATTAAAACAGTATTAATTTATACTCCTTTATTGTAATGCTAAGCTATAAACAGTTTTAACGAAAAACGATTACCTACAAGATACGAAGCTAGTAAGTTTGTAATATTGTTATTTATGTTCACTGAAATAAATGTTTTTAATAAGAGTTTATCGTATTCTTAAGTACCAATCTGTTATGATTTAGCCGTGGAAAAGGAAAATTTACATACGGAAAAATGTGAAGCTTTATTGTTTGTTTTTAATACGTGCCTGCGGTTGTGTTGTCATAAAATAACTTACTGACATAATTTGGTTCACTTTTTTGACTAAGAAGATCCATACATTACGTAACATAAATTTCTCGGTTTTTTACTGCAACCCGTTCTTGACGCAGATTGTTTACATTAATGAGTCCCCCCCTACCTAGTATAAATTAGGTCACATATTACGCAATTTTAATCCTATGGAATCCTATTTATTAAATTAAAATATAAGTTTCGACATTATTTTTATTTCCATTTAACCACCAATAAGGTAGATTTTATTTTGGAATGTGATGTCACAAAATTTTGGACAGCTCCACACCCCTTGTCACACAATGCCATAATTTAAAACGTAGTGGTTATATTATACTCTTTGTCATAATTCGTTGACTCCTTACCTACGTCGTTTATATATGGCTTTTAGAAATAATTGCATCAAATAGATAAAAATGTTCAGTGTAAATTATAGCAGACAGCAGTCGTGCAGTGGTCGAAAGTCGAAATAAAGTAGTTTTGTAGTGAAATAAATCGGTGTAAATGTGTTGAGTCTGTCGCCAACCGCAACCGAGCGGGCGAAGAGCCAGCGGCGGTACTCCAATACAAAATATTACATATATTGATATGTACGTTAACTTAACTAATTTAATTTATACTATACAAAAAAAATGTCTAATAATTTTATTTATAACGGGCAATGAAATGTTATCGCATACCATTTGCCAGGTAAATATTAAAAAGAATTCAATTTTTATTTTACTTTAAAATTAACATCTACAGACTCTAAATTGCCCATGCCTTTAATTAAACATCGTGCATTACAATTATGCTTATTCTACAGGCGATTAATTAATTAGGACTACAGATGGACAGTTCTGTGTGACTGCCTAGTAAAGCTAGGAAGTGGTCCGATCACAGACATAGATCACAGAAATACTAGGTCCGACGCTGCCGGAATTTTTCTTTTACAATATCGTAAATTTTATTGGCGTACACTGTTTTTATAGCTTGTTTTTTTTTTTTAAGAACGAATTCAATTACGCCTATTATTTTTTGATTCAAAATTATTACTTCTTCTATATGCATACAGCCCCTATCTTATTATTTTAATATGTTTATAAAAAAAAAACAAAAACAAATACGCTTAAAATGTAAAAAAATCGTAACACGCCGGTGGCAGGTTTAGGCTTAATCCACCGGTAGTTCAGACTCAGAAACCTTCTTACAATGAAAATCTCAAATTAAATAACCATAATTATGTAAACAAGTATTGACTAAAAAAATGAATATGATTCATTACCACAACACGAAGAAGACTCGTGGTTGGGCTTTCTTCGTAAAGGGAGCAAAGCAATATCCCACCTACTTTACATGGATGATCTGAAGCTGTTCACATCCAAACGATAGGAGCTATCCAAGTTGCTAAAAATTACAGAAAATTTTAGCACTTATTTAGAAATGAAGTTTTATGTGGATAAATGCTCTGTCATAATTGTAGAAAGTGTGTAGAATTGTCTTATCAGAAAATCTGTATAATTTCACAACATGAAAATACTATCAACTCTGTGTCTCTTAGATCTCTCAACAGAGGTGAAACCTTCAAATATGTCGAAATGTCTAAGGCGCTGGGCATTGGTGACGAATCCATGAAATAGCTAGTAAAGGAACGGTTCTTTGGCCGATTGAAGAATGTTCTCAAGAGCTTACTCAACTGAATTAAATTCCATTGGCTGCCAAGTCCGTAAACTGTTAACAGCATACCGATCGCATCATCCCTGATCGTCTCTGATGATATTATACATTCCATGAAAATTGTGGCGGACGTGAATTTTTAAGAACTAAAGGATTTTTAAGAACTACAGCCTTACACGTACGGATATATTATTTTAATTTTTGTTAAAATTAGTCTTTGTCTAAGTCTTTTGATGGCTTCGGTTTAATGCAAACCCTCAGTTCTCGGTATTTTCTCTTTAGATATAATATAATAAATATATGAAACAGTGGATTTATCTCCTGTAATTAGAGCTACTAAGGGTTAATAATATAAAACATGCAAAGAAATTTTATAATATAAATCTTCAATGAATTCTGTCTTCTATTAAATTTACACCGATGGTTCCAAGAAAAATAATTATACAGGAGTAGCATTTTTAGGTCCACAATTAGACTCTTTTGCTAAATTTAAGATTAATTGTATAACTTCTACTTCTGTAATAAACGCTGAATTATTTGCTATTTTGGAAGGTTGGTCCTATATTAACTCATTTGATCATAAAAAATTTGTAATCATTTAAGTAGCTCCAAAAGTGCCCTTCAGCATTTAATTAATTGTACCTATGGAGGCCGTGGCATTCCATTGGCTTATACTATCTTATGTAAAATTAATTCTGAAATGATTCAGCCTGTAATATCCCACTGCTGGACATAGGCCTCTTCCCCATGTAGAAGAAGGAGGTAATTGTGAAAAAATAAAAGTTATTGTACAAGTTATGTTATTGTATAATTGCATGCTGGTGTAGAATACAGGTGTTGGATGTACTGGTGAAGGAAGCTTGTCTGAAGACATAGTTTATGATTATTTACCACTATACTCTGACATGTTACAAATTATTAAGAAGAAACGTCATTACGTTTGCAAAGAGTAGTTTGATAAACTTTCGCGGACAAAAGTAGTATGGACTATCCAACCAAGTATATCTACTCGTCCGTGGTTTGATGCAAAGATGAGCAGGTCTGACCTTTTTATTGCCTTCAGGCTTCAATCCGGACACCTTCATATTCATGTATTTGCTTGTCTTATAGAAAAGTTAACTTCACCAATTTAAAGTGCGGAAGAAAAGTAGATGTCCATCACATTTTGACGGAATGTGTCGGTATTGATGCCGACAGAGAGTTGTATTATACAGAACACAATGTACATCTTAATAACATAGGGGTTATAATACTATTCTTGCTTTTCCACGTAGCGAAAATGCAAAACAAATATATAAAATTGTACAAATAATTTATGTCTTAAGAGTCGTGTGTAGCTTTCAGGTTGTAAAAATGAGGGTGACATGTTCAATCTATGAACAAACCATCTATAAAAATAAAGACAGCATAAAACATCGTTTGGTGTATAATCTCAGAGATTTTGTTGAAGTTGATAAGCACTTTACTCCATTAGCCTTAGGCAAAGAGAAATAGAGTGAATCAATAACAATGAATTACGTTGACCGCGTGGCCATATTATGAAAGATCGAAAAACTACATTGTCGGTTTTACAAAGATCGAACAGACCCAGATTTAGACAAATTTAGCTCTATATCCTGGTTGCAACACGGAAACCTGACTTAACAAACTAGTTATCTAACTACACCAAAACAACAAAATGTTGTCTTAAATTATTGGGTTGTCCGTAGCCCTTACTTCTGTCGATCGTCAGCCGTGGTTGGAAATACGTTGACGAAGGATATACCCGGCTCCATTTCCCAGGGTGCATGCAGTGCGAAGAGGTCTCCTACATGACACCCCAATAAGAGAACCAAAGAACAATCTAATTTAAACCAACGAACTATTTATCAAATTACAAAATTACAATTGTCTTGCAACGTAATTATGTGTATTAGCATTTATCAGATTGAACAAAAGTCACATGACCAATATTCATAATGTCGAGGCCATGGGATACATAAGGAAGTTCAAATTATAATTATTTATTTTGTCTCAAGTAGCTTGTCATTATTCATGCTGCACCGGAATTATAATAAACAGCTTCAATTTGTATGATTAGCATGATTCAGCCTGTTATCCTACTGCTGGGTAAAGACTTATTTCTCCATGTAGGAGAAAGGTCGGATATTACCTACTATACCGAGTAACGATCGTTATCAGATAGTTATGATAACCACCGGGACCGACAGCTTAACGTGCTCTCCGAGGACGGTGGGGAAAACTAGAAAGACAGACATCCAAACCGAAAACAAATATTGTGCGAATACATTTAATCTAAATACACAATATTCATCCCAGGCAGCATCGAAACCGAAAACCGTAAATGTTTGAGCGCCTTCACGCCACACGCACCACTCCACCAGAGCAGTTGTCATAACATATGTACCTACATATATATATATATTATACGAATACAGTAATCGTTCCTTTCTTCTGCTATTAAAACTTTCGTAAAAATGCATATTCCTGCGCTACTTTTTAATATTGCGTGGATAATTAAACCAGTTTAGCATGAACTCTATAAAATATGCTCGCTACATTAATGAGGGTATTTTTCGAACTGAAACTAATATTAACAAAAATAGTTTTTATAACGTGCAAGAAGATATTTATACTTTAAAATATATACAATTTAAAGTAAAATATATAAATAAACTAAAAGCACATTGCTACTTGTAGGTACTTAATCTGTACAATTTAAGTAAAAAAAATTGAATTAACAAGTGTAAATAAATGTTGCGTCTTCGGTGCAACAAAGCCAGCCCTGCGGTCA
Organism: Melitaea athalia; assembly: GCA_905220545.2. Taxonomy (NCBI): domain Eukaryota; kingdom Metazoa; phylum Arthropoda; class Insecta; order Lepidoptera; family Nymphalidae; genus Melitaea; species Melitaea athalia. Next base: position 12,413,337 of record HG992187.1, read on the forward strand.
CCAACCCGCCTGCCCAGCGTGGTGACTATGGGCAAAACACATGAGTTCGCGCCACTTTTGGCACGAGCTTGTGGAAACCTATGTCCAGCAGTGGACTGCGATAGGCTGAAGTGAATAAATGTTAATTTATCGAAAAAAAAAAAGATTTTAAATTAACTCCTTTGTATTATACAAAATAATGATAATTCAGTGATAATAATTCAATTCAACGCATAAAAGTATGCAATTTTTCATCAATGTTTCTTTATGACGTTATCGCGTAAAACTTTCGTCCGTAGAAGACAACCAATTTTTTAGAGTATAATAAAATATGTATTACACAATGTCATAGATGACTAGGTATTTTTAGTGTTGTAACCACGTAGACCGTCTAGAAACAGATATAAACTATAAACGATCACGATCACTCAGCCTGTAATATCCCACTGCTGGGCATAGGCCTCTTCCCCATGTAGGAGAAGGATCGGAGCTTAATCCACCACGCGGCTTCAATGCGGGTTAGCTGATACTAATAACACGATTTACTATTTACCTATTTAGTAGTAAATTTTGTCCTAAAATAAAAATTTTAAATAGTTAAAAATAAAAATCGGCCAAGTGCGAGTCGGACTCGCGCACGAAGGGTTCCGTTTCCGTACCATTGACTAGGTAAACAACAGTAGGTACATTGATTTTAATATCGGGCAAAAAGCGACAAAAAGTCACTTTTGTTGTATGAGCCCCCTAAATATTTTTTTTATTTTAATTTTAATATTTATTATTAAAGTAAATATACAATTAAGTATTTTGTGAATATTTCAAGTGCCTACCTGTTACCATTTATTGATATCGAGCAAAAAAGGGCAAAAAAATCAAGTTTGCTGTATGGGAGCCCCCCTTAAATATTTATATTATTTTGTTTTTAGTATTTGTTGTTATAGCGGCAACAGAAATACATAAGTTGTGAAAATTTCAACTGTCTAGCTATCACCGTTCTTGAGATACAGCCTGGTGACAGACGGACGGACGGACGGACGGACAGCGAAGTCTTAGTAATAGGGTTCCTTTTTTACCCTTTGGGTACGGAACCCTAAAAAAGAGTGCCGATCAAGATAATTCAGTTAAATCAAATTTATACAAGTACATTTATTTTGATACGTTCATTTTATAATTATGTAAAATATAGTAATTTGTCAAAAATTTGTCTTTGCAATAAATTTAACGACCGGCCAATTATTTAAACTGTGACGGAAAACTGAGACTCGCTTCTCCAGAACGCTTTAATTTATGGACACTTTCCTTCTGGGAATTTCTCTTTACCTACTTTGTAAAAATGGATTTCTACAAGGGCAAAAATGCCGAACATTAAATTTGATAAAGCTGGCTCTAATCAAGAGGGCGAGAAGTACGCCGCTGCTACATTTTTCCATTTTCACCGCAGGCCCATTCAGACTTTGTTTTATAAAAGTCAAGAGTCATAATGAAATTATGTAATTAAGTAAATATTTCAAGTCTTTTTATAAAAGAATAAAAGCTAAAATTTTTGCCTTTTTTACTTTAAGTCAGATTATTATCTAAGCTTTTATTATTGAATATTTACTATGAATAACTTTTTTATTCGTAATACGATTTCATAAAATAACCTAATACATACCTACAACATAATAATGTAGTATATCACGTTATTTGCTTTAGTTTTCATTTACAAATAAAATCAGCGTATATCGTTCAATCGACATCATTGAAAACCGTTAGGCTAATAGTTTGACTGAATTGGACGCTTTAGTTTAGTGAATTGAAACCTACGTGTTTTTACGTACAATTGATAAAGTAATCTCGGTTCGATTGGAAAAACTAAAAGGTATTAGTAAGAGTTGAACTGAATGTAATTTTTAATTAGTTTCATTTATTCTTTTTGATCAAAAGACCTTCGCAAGCTGTGTTCGCAAGCAATTTAAACGTATAAAGATATTATGGTTGCGACGAAATATCATAATATTCGATATTAATAAGTTTTCGCCAAGCGCCAAAACGATAAGTTAATTCGCTTATGACGTATACATTAAAGTTAATCATAATCTAAAAATTAACCAATGACATTATACAAGTGTAAAATAGTTATAGCGAAGTTGTTATGTGCTCCTCAAAGAATTAATTTAAGACAGACAAAACAAGTATTTTCCTTTGCTAGCATAAAACACGTTTTAATATGTTAGCATGGAACATTTGCGTACAACTAGAATGGCTTGTTTTATAAAGGTTGCTTATTAAGGAAATTAAGGCGTCTTATTAAAGCAGATAAGGAATCATAAACGTGGATGGAACCGCGTTGATTAAGTAACTTAGTACAGTAATAATATGAATTAATATGTAGTACAAAAAGGCCAAGTAATTTATTCATAGTCAGTCAGTCAGTCTGTTTGTTCAGCCTATTGTAGTCCACTGCTGGACATGGGCCTCCTTAAGTTCGCGCCAGACATCCTGGTTTTCTGCAATCTTCATCCAGCCTACACCGGTCATCAATTTGCTGACATGCGGTCTCCACTCCAAGACACGACTGCTCCAACGGCCGTTGGACCTGCGACATTTGTAAACACCCCACTGCCACTTCAACTTGCTAATTCTGTGGGCTATGTCAGTTACTTTCGTTCTTTCGCAGGTAGTCTTATTTCTAATCATATCTTTGAGAGAAACCCCAAACAGCCCGTTTCATTGCACGTTAAGCGAGATTAAGCTTGTGGACCTTGTGTGGACCAGGCTCTTCGTTAGTGTCCACGTCTTGGCTCCGTAAGTTAACCATAAGCAGGACAAATTGCTCAAAGAATTGCGGAATTTTCGAAGTGAAGAATAATAATTATCTATACTAATACTATAAAGAGGTAAAGTTTTTAACTTTGTGTGTTTGTAGGGGGTAATCTTCGCAAATACTGATCCGATCATGAAAATTCTTTCACTAACAGAAAGCTACACTATTCAGGAGTGATATAGGATATATTCTATTGTTATTAAACAAAAAAATCATTGAAAAATATTAGTATATGTAAATCAAGTCGGAGAAATGCGAGCGAGATGAAAACTTTACTATATACTTGCATCACAAAAATAAATAATTAACGCCCATTGGCATTCCCTTTTTATTTCATAGCACAAAATCACATAGAATTCATATTGAGTTTGGGGTGTCGTCATTTTATTTTCGTATCCGTTTTAGTAAACCCTTCGGTTTTATTCCCATTTATGGAGATTAATAAAATCTAATTGGTGCACTTTCTTTAGGAGGCCTCAGTATTGGATTTAGAATTATGTCATTAGCCGTTCATTGTAAGCGTTTTTAACCGACTTCAAAAAATGAAGAGGTTACTCAATTCGACCGTATATATATACTAGATGGGCCCGGTGAACTTCGTATCACCCACGTATATTTGTGAAAAATACCTATAAATATTTGACAACGAGTTGACAACGTTTTTGCCAAAAGACATTAAATTTCCCCGCTAGGAACATTTTGTATTGGAAAAATAAATCGTCGTTTTAGTATTTTCTCACCGTTTAAACCTTCCCTGAACTTCCACAAACATTTCAAGATCAAAATTAGCTAAATCGATCAGGCCAATTTCGAGTTTTAGCGAGACTAATTAATGTATGTTCGGGCATAACTTCGTAGTTTGTGAACCGATTTTGATCATTCTTTTTTGCTCAGATTAATAAACAAAACCTTTTGTTTATTAATCTGAGCTTTTTTGTTGGAAAGGAGATATCCCAAGGATGGTACCAACCATGATAAGGAAACCAGGATCTGACGATGAAACCCAGTGAAATCGAGGGGAACCTTCGAAAATCGTAGTGATAACTAGTGTGTTCGTTATTTTTTTTTGTCTACTTACGTTGTATTACTTATCGATGTAATTGAAGTCGGTTTTTTCGTTTGCTAGCGAACACATTATTATGTTATGCAATATTGAAGCTCTATCGGTTTAGGGTTAGTTTGAAATTAATTTGTAATATTTATCGTATGGTGTTGTATTATAACACAGTGATTGTTGTATAAAAACTTGGTCGTAATAAAAATTATGACAATTATATTTTTCGTGTATGACTTTTCGTTGTAACTATAAATGTTGGTAAATATATTATAACATATTTGAAGTATTAGTGAATCCTTACTTTTTATATAGAAGTTTTTGAAAGCTTACTCAAGAAATATGTCTAGGATATTTGGCAACATGCGAATAACCGTTACAGTGTATCATCAGTACAGAGTGCGCGCTCCGGCCATACGGTATTTCATCGTGAAATTATGCCTTTGGTGCGTGCCCGATGTTTGGGATGAGATAAGGATATAACATTTTATCTTTATTCCTGTCACAAAAGGAACAGTTACTAATTGCATTACACATGGCGTTTTAACTAGGACAGTATGGAGTAAACCAAAAAATAGTAGGTAAGTGAAACAGGAGAGCTATCTTAAGACAAAAATTTTGATATGGTCATACCACTTACATACTCACTTTATGAGGATTAAAAAATTTGAACAAAAGTGCAGTGAAACTTCTTTAGGCGCATGAGGGGTAAAATTTTTACGAATCAAACGCGTCACGGTTACGAATTTTAAACGTCTATAGTACGTTGAATACACCGGTTTTCGTCCGATCACCGAAGTTAGGGCGTTTAACTGAGGTAGGGCACAGCAGGAAATTTCCTGCTCAAAATATGGAGCAGCCCGACTGGGGTAGTACCTCGACCTTACAGAAGACCACAGCTAAATAATACTGTTTTCAAGCAGTATTGTGTTCCTGTTGGTGAGTAAGGTGACCAGAGCTCCTGGGGGGGATTTGGGATAGGGTCGGTAACGCGCTTGAGATGCTTCAGGTGTTGCAGGCGTCTATAGGCTACGGTAGTCACTTACCATCAGGTGAGCCGTACGCTTGTTTGTCGACTTAGTAACATAAAAAAAAAAGTTAAGCAACGTCGGGCGCGGTCAGTACTTGGTTGGGTGACCGCCTGGGAACACCGCGTGACGTTGGCTTTTTGTATTTTTTTTCAATTAGTTTTTTTGAATTAGTTTGCCAAAGAAGTTTCACTTCTGACACGTGTGCTATGTACGCGCACAATTTTTTTTTAAAGAAATCATTTTTTGTGTAAAAATTATTTTTCCGCAGCTTAGGTTTTGATCAAAGCCGAGTTGAATGGAATGAATAACAAAAACAGTTTTTTTAATACAGATAAACAACATTTTTAGTGAGGATCTGTAAATAATGAGGATTACCTCCACTTATTCAATAAAAATATAGTGAATGAAAGTACATAGGTGTATCTACATTTTGACCGAAAATCTTAGTACGAGTATGTGAAGTAGCCATTATGACAACGTCTGTGTAGCTACTTATACTAATAACATTTACTAATTTGGTTTAATAGAAGTACATTAAAAGCTACTGCAGTAATATTGCTCAGTGGCATTCATTTAGCGAACAAGTTTGTATGCTGGAAAACTTAAACGGTCCGAGGGAATTCTATTGTTAGTTCTATTGAATATACCGTATTCGGCAATTCACCTGAATTTGAAATCAAAATCATTCTCATTATATTAAGTATTCTTTTATTGTTTTTGTAGACGATTTTTAAATAAATATTTTTGTTATTTTTCTATATTTGCACATTGTATTGTATTGTGTTCTTAATTTATTCCCTCAGTTCGATAGGCTACAAATGCAAATGACGCAGATATTTAGGATAAAATTGGATAGACTTTCCATCAGGTGGCTCATACATTAATGTACCTTTCCAATTAAATTAGGACATGTACAATTTACTGAACAATATTGGTCTGACATTGATGCTATCAATTGTTTATGCAAATAGACATAACTTTTATAATATCTATAGGTAGGTACTATCGGAGATAGCATATAAATGTAGCCTGTGATTATGTTATTTAGGTACTATACACAGCAACACTAAAACTGTGGCGTACTAAAAAAACTAGACTTATAGGGGGATTTGTGAAATCATAAAAAGTTACTCAAAATGCGTAAGTTTTATATTTAACAAACGTCTGATGTATATAATTACGAGTACCTACACATTCTTTATGTTAGTCACTTATTTAACTAAGACAATGTTCATTGCTATGGGAGCGTTACGGTGATTATACGGCTCTCTTCCTATTCCTACTAAATTGCTCTGGTCTAATCTCCTCTGCCTTCAATACTTGATTATGTTGACTCTTGTTATTTCAATTTAAGGGATGCTATAAGCCTATATAAAATTTTTCTTTTCCGTCTTCAAAATTTTCGAATCATACATAATTTTTTAACTACAAAACTTCAAGACCAAGTCTTGATATCTTAGACATATTCTAATAGTAATAGGTGCCTTTCTGAATGAAAAAAGCGCACATCCTAGAACGTCGTATTATAATAAATAGTTATTACTTCTTGTTATCGTTTGATGTCTCCTAATCTTCTTTAATTACAAAAAGAAATGTTTCATAGATATATATCTATGTATTATATAAAGAACAATGGAGGTTATTCCGTCAACGCGCATTTCTAAATAAGTACCTGTTTTTTTATCGGTTGTTTCTATTTTCAGTTATTACAATAACATTTGTCTATTATGAAAATACGGGAGTCTCGCATGAATTAAAAAAAATTAACAAACCTTTGCCTAGATGTTTAGAAAGAAACATGGAATTGATATTGTGACTAAAAATGTCTCTATCTCCATGATATATGAGGAGGACCTCCTCTTGGTTGAAGCTTATTCTGCCACCGTGCCCTAGAGCGCTACTGCGGGTTTGCAGATATAATTATACCCTACTATGAATGATCACTAGGTGTCTATGATAACAACCCAAATGGACAGATCTTATTAGATTTTCAAAATTTCCAATGAAACGCATTGTTAACAAACCTAACCTCTAAATATTGATATGCCTTTTTTATACATTGTACTAAAATAACATACAGGAAAGATCCAAACATGCATAGAAAAGTTCTTTTGTCTAATGGGATCAGATCTTGGAAACGTTTTTATAAGGTTTAAAGTTATTTCGTTTAGCGCAGATCATTGCAGTTTCAGATTAAGTCGAGAAAGTAAAGGATTAAAAATACAACCCTCAATGCTAACAACGACGCAATTTCAGCCCAAAGATTACGGAGATTTTCTTTTAAAGCGACGTTTACGTGTAACGTTTTCGTTAACTTTGATTTAATTGTAATATGTGAATAATACAAGAATAAAGTACATTCTGACAAAATCTGTACTATTCGGCAATTGAAGAAAAACAAAGCACCACATTTATAATATTAAAATTATGGTCAATTGTAGAAGAACTTGGTAGGTACAAATTTTTCATCTACCGTTTGATTGTTATCGGTTTTGTATGCGTGTACAGTAAAATTTTATAAATATCATTAAAAAGTCTGTGTTTATAGACTTAGGTAAAATATGAACTTACGATAGTCCGTATTATTTTTATTTTATTTTTTATTTTTGTATTTCCCACACACGAGGAAATTCTAATGACATGATAATAAAAAACATCTTACGACAGTCGTTAGCTCATTTTTCACTAAATAACTCATTTACCATATGGTAATAATGAAAAAAAAATGTTCATTCTATACATACGTACCTACGTATACACAACCTAGGTATATTTTACTTTTACCTATTTTAGGTTATTTACCTATTCATTATAATTTGTCTTCGTACGTGTTTCAACAAAAAACTATGTAAATTATTTATCAAAGATAAGTTAAAAAGACTAATTAGACGACACATTTTAGCTTTGTTTAAGAAGTACCCATTAATGGGCACCATTTAAAATATAAATGTAAATTGAGGTTTACAGTAATGGCTTGAACTTTTTGTTGTCACGAGCTGTTAAAAGTACCGCACACACTTTAAATAGGCTTTCTACTACGACGAAGCTCTGTGTCTTTGTCTTTTGTGGTATTAAAAAATCTTTCATTTGCACTAAATGTTCATTCCTAATAAATAAAAATGAAACGGTCGAGGTTATCAATTCGACGGCTATATTTTTTTTATGTATGATCACGCAAAACTTTTTACAGAGTAGTTCAATTTTGATGATTCTTTTTTCATTTTAAAGAGTATACCCCAAAATTGGTCCCATATAAATTAGAAAATAAAAATCCAACCCTAAGGGTAGGATAACAGGAATTGATTGATTATTAACTCACTGGTTGTAAGGTATGACCACGCATAACTTTTTACAAAGTAGTCCGATTCGATGATTCTTTTTTTTTATTCGAAAGACTATACCCTGAAGTTAGTCCCATATAAATTTGAAATAGCTTGTAAATTTACGTTTGCAAATTTATGTCTTAACTTCCAATAAATATTACACATATAAAAATGTTTTAATCATTCATTAAAAATAAATTGTCAACTTGACTAAAAGTTATTAGTAATTACGGAAGTTTGTTTTAAATATTGTTTAAAATACTATAAAACAACTTGTATTTCAACATATATATAATTTTTAAAAAATATGTTATATTATCTGGTATTTTGTATTAATTAGTATTTAAGTTCTTCGTAGCTCATGGTCTTCTTAGTGTTTTGACGATAATATCATGTTTCATTTTGTTTCAATGAGTAAGGATTTCGGGCATTGGTCATTGAGCTTTAAGCTACGAAGCAAGTTGGTCGTTTCATTAAAAATTGTCTTTAAAGAATTAATAATAAAAGTGTATTGAAGAAGAACAGTCTTTTAATTCAGAAAATACTACAAAACTTTATGAAAAGTGCAACAAGATTACATACATGTAGCATGTTTTGCTTACAAAGTAAACAATATACATACTAATTGTAGAATGAATTTATCGTTATATTTTAGTAAAACATAGAATTATTTTGTGTAATTATTTTGTTCATTATCGAGTAACATTTTTATGATTGTTTGCTTGAAAATACGTTGATAAATTTGCTTATATGCTTATGTAAACACTACAGTTAACATGTTTATGATTCGAATATTTTTTTTTATTAATTTACTAGCCGACCCGTGCCCACTTCGTTGCGCGTTAATTTTATTTTTAATATTTACTTCGAACGACGATATCTCAAAAACTATTCATCTAATTGATATAGTGTAAAGAGCAATTTTAATCTGCATTAAATGCCTAAGCTAACTAACATATTCATTTGGATAAGGATTAATACTGAACTAAAGAAAATATCTTTGAAAATAACGTAATGTTTTTAATTAAAAATTTGAACATAAAAGTGGTTATTGTAAGTCAACCCTAAGAGATAGATATATGCTATCGCGGACTTTTTTGTAGAATTTTTATAGATCTTGAATTCGCTAGTACATTATACAACTATATCTTTGCTAGTTTACGCAGCGTTCGCGTGGAAAGTTCCCCGTTGGCAAGATTTTTTGCGACCTCTTCAACATTTATCGCCGTATTTCTGCTAATTTACATTCAAACATAATAAATTATATACCTAAACCTTCCTCAAGAATCACTCTTTCTATTGTTAAAAACCGTATAAAAATCCGTTGCGTAGTTTTCGAGTTTATCGCGTTCAGACAGACAGACAGGAGGACAGAAAGACGCGGCCGGGGGACTTATTTTTATAATAAGTATAGATTTTTCACATTTGTTTGGATAATAGCTACGAGTGAGATTAATTTGGGGCAAACAAATTAGCAGAAATAAACTTTGTTAATTAAGATGTACACAGTAATTAAGTAAATAATTACGCATGAAATGAATTCATTATAAAATCTTACGAAATAATGTTTTAAGGAGATACCGTCTTTTAAACTTATCGCGTTTTAATTTTCATGTCATCCAATGCTTTTATCTAAAAACCTAGTACCTAGTGATATGGTATGCTTCCTTTCATAGGATGTTTTGATGATGAGGATGTCTGGATGATTTTTTGTCCAGCGAGTCGAAATTGCGATTCAGTAGTAGTAGTAGTACTATTAACTAGGTTTTATATATACGCTAGTCGTATATACCCGCTGTACTACGCTGTGCCCGCGACTTCGTCTGCGTGGAATTTAACAAAATACTTATTGTTCAGTTCGCAGAGTTATAAAATAACTAGCTTCTGCGCGCGACTTCGTCAGCGTGGACTCCGCTCCTATTGGTCTTAGCGTGATGACACATAGCCTATAGCCTTCCTCGATAAATGGGCTATCTAACATTGAAAGAATTTTTCAAATCGGCCCAGTAGTTCCAGAGTTTACCGCATTCAAACAAACAAACAAACAAACAAACAACCAAACAAACAAACTCTTCAGCTTTATATATTAGTATAGATAATAATAAACTTAAATAAAAGTAGCCTAAGTTACTCCTTATTACAACAGTTATCTGCCAGTGCAAGTCCCGTCGAAATCGGTCCAGCCGTTTCAGAGATTAGCTGGAACAAACAGACAGACAGATAGACAAAAATTATAAAAAAATGTTATTTTTGAATATATACCGTGTATACATAGGTGCATATGAATTTAGTTAAAAGCGGTTATTTTAATATTACAAACAGACACTCCAATTTTATTTATTTGTATATAGATATATAGATGAAGGTTTTTAAGATATGTATTACAATGTTTTAACCACGTTTTGTATTTTGTCTACTATGTTATGTAGGAATTGTGATATTCTAAAAGAAATTGAAAAAAAGACAACTATTTTCGCAAGACTGAATTTTTTGTAATAGGTTCCATTTGTGGTGTAGCGGTGTAGACAAAAACTCGTCTATCTCCTTTCTTTCAGTTTCACTAGCGTTTGGGGCAAGTTTGCTTGCGGGGGTTTGTACTACTTTATATATTCATATATACGTATATAACTTGAACATGTAAACGTACCACAAATACTTTAAGCATATTATACTAAATCAAGTAAGAACATATTTAAAAAAATGTCAAGAATGTTGCTGCAGAAAACCAAGAAATTCAAATTTTTATCAGCTTTCATTTTAATTAATAATAATGAAGGCAATGTCCAGGACTTGACGAAAGACGCTCTTCGAAAAATATTTATACAAGAACCTTCAACTACACGCTACTTACATCATACCCTAAAACAGTTTACATCGCCGGATTTCCTTTAAGCATACTGTATCATAGTCGTGCTAATTTAAGAAATGAAAGCTGCGAAAAAAATTATGGAAAAAAGAAAATGTCCTTTTGCGTAAAGTTAGTTTAGTCGTTGCGTAGCCGTTATCGTAGTCTATAGACACCAACAATACCAAAAGCATTGCATGCGCGTTGCCGATTACCCCTTACCCTCCTCTAGGGCTCTGGCCACCTTACTCACCACAGGAACACAACACTACAGCACTACAACAGATCACCTACCTTATGGTTGTAATATCTTACTGTACATAACGATAACTATTTGCTGCTTGTACCGATTTTGATGATTCTTCTTCAATAGAAAGCTGGTACTAGTGGTTTGTTTCCGTTTTGATTAAGACCTGACGAGTATTTTTTAAGTTACCCCTAATAATGCGTATTCAATTAATTGTTTTTTTTTTCAACTACTAACATTAAATTTATTTTACTAGTCGATGCAATTTGAAGACGGTTTTTTCGTTACCGAGCAAACACAATTATATATCCGTCAAATTAATACAAATTAATTTGGAACTTCGTGTGCTGTGTGGTTACGGCACTAAAGAATGTAGCCACCCCCTCTCTTCCCGTGGGTGTCGTAAGAGGCGACTAAGGGATAACACAGTTCTACTACCACCTTGGAACTTAAAAAGCCGACGGATGGCGGAATAACCATTCATGCTGGCTTTGAAGTACACAGGCTAAAGACGGGCAGCAGCGTCTTCGGTGCGACAAAGCCAGCCCTGCGGTCACCAACCCGCCTGCCCAGCGTGGTGACTATGGGCAAAACACATGAGTTCGCGTCATAATGTCGGGCGCGAACTTGTGGAGGCCTATGTCCAGTAGTGGACTGTGATAGGCTGAAGTAGTATTTCTTTGAAATGAAATATATTAAATGAATAACTAATTATTTCTTTAGTGTGTCCTTTTCTCGGGCTTTACCGGAAAGAATAGCTCTTTTAACGATAAGACTGGCTTGTGTACATATTTTTGTTTTTGTTTTCTTGCAAGCTATTTGTATGTAACATGTCTTTTGTTATAATAATAAAGTATATTTGTTTAATTGGACAAATAAAAAGTTTCGATTAATTTTCTAACTGCTAAATATAAATAAGCTACCGCTATCAAAACGTAAGCTACCTTTAGGAAACTTGTCTTATCCTACTTGGTTCAAACGTAGGTATATTAATTAAATTATTATAATATGAAATCCTTTGTGGTTTATGTAATCAGCTCTTTGATTTACATCTCAATTATTACAAACAATACTGAACTGAAACAGTCTATAAAGGTCCCTTTATATAGGAGAAGGATTGTAGATTATTCCGCCAAGTTACTTTATTGCGGGTTGGCACATAATTTCCGTACAATGAGTAAATATAGATATTTATAAAGCAAGCTACCAGTGTGTACGTAAAATAATTATAATGAGTTACTTAAAAATATTAATAAAACACCTAGTTGGTACTGTATTTCTATGTGATATTTGTATGTTAATTAATTAATTAATTATAGATATCTCTGCATTTAATTTAATATTTGATATTTGTTAATTTTAATCTCATTCATCATCATCATTTCAGCCTATCGCAGTCCACTGCTGGACATAGGCCTCCACAAGTTCGCGCCAATAATGGCGCGAACTCATGTGTTTTACCCATAGTCACCACGCTGGGCAGGCGGGTTGGTGACCGCAGGGCTGGCTTTGTCGCACCGAAGACGCTGCTGCCCGTCTTCGGCCTGTGTACTTCAAAGCCAGCATGGATGGTTATCCCGCCATCGGTCGGCTTTTTAAGTTCCAAGGTGGTAGTGAAACTATGTTATCCCTTAGTCGCCTCTTACGACACCCACGGGAAGAGAGGGGGAGGCTAAATTCTATGCCATAGCCACATAGCAATTTTAATCTATTTCTATCTATATATATAAAATCGTTAGGTCATCACGAAATCTCAAAAACCACTGGAAGTATAAAGATGAAATTTGGCAAGGTGGTAGTTTGTAGTTAGTAGACCGAGCTGGATTAAAGGGCCTAAAGGATCTTACAGTAGTTTGTATGAAAGTCCTTCATTTTTTATAACAAAAGCTTGAAATTTGGCATGAAGATAGATAGTTAATCTATACTATAGTCATCGCAAAATAATAGGCCCGTTTGGACATATGTCATCGAGACGTAAATAGGGAAGTAACCATACGACTCGGTATTCGATACCCACGATAAATCGATTCAAGTTTGTATGAGTATTTGATCGATTTGATTATGTAGTGTAAAGTATATTGAATTAAATTTCCGATTAGAAAATTCAACTTAAACTTCAATATTATAGGTAAATTGAAATGATACAATGGTACAAAAGATCAATTTGTCTTTAATCTAATTTTTTTTTATTGTTTTCTAATGTTTAAGCCAATTTCTCTCATTATAATGAAACAACTTTCTCAGGTTTTCTCGCGTTTTATTAGGTTCTCTACGTGAGGACATTGTTCTCCCGTGACCATGGTAGCTATAAAGACTGTAATCTTTGATAACGCGTATTTAGTTGATTATTTTTTCGTCTACCTACGTTGTGTTACTTGTCAATGTAATTGAAGTCGTTTTTTTTTCGTTTGCGAGCAAATACAATAAAATTATTTTCAGTAGAGATCACTACAGAATATCGATTTACTATTAAAATCGAATGATGCTGCTGAAATTCAGTAATTAACTTGTTACAACACTAGTATTTAAAAACAAAAAGACTTAGAACGTAACTGCTTTTGAGACGTTTCGTAATAATTAGAAATTGCATGCTACTATAAAGTAAGCGCGAAAAGAACACTCCCAATATATTCTATCATAATATTTAACGCACCAGTAAATTTACGTATGTTTTAAAAACTTTTTATGTTATTAATAATTCGTTTATTGTTTCTTACAGTTTCGTACCAAGTTACGTTCTAGGGTATTTGTTAAACGTCCAAACGGGCCTCTTATTTTGTGACAACTATAATATATAAAGCTGAAGAGTTTGTTTGTTTGTTTGTTTGTCTGTTTGTTTGAACGCGGTAATCTCTGGAACTACTGGGCCGATTTGAAAAATTCTTTCAGTGTTAGATAGACCATTTATCGAGGAAGGCTATAGGCTACGTATCATCACGCTAAGACCAATAGGAGCGGAGTCCACGCCGATGAAGTCGCGTGCAGAAGCTAGAAACTAGTAAACGTCAACTAATCAAGAGATCTTCTTACAAACATGTAAGATCTAAGGGATCTCACATGTTTGTATGAAGGTCCTTAATTGTTTGTGGTACAAAAAAGTTTAAACGCTACAAGTTTATGTTGGACTCAACAAGAACAAAATTTGAAAAATTGTATTTATAAGGATGTGAAATAGGTGTTGAAAGTTTGTATGACAAGTCCGTCATTTTTTTCAATTAGAAGCATGAAACTTAATTTTTGCCCTACGTATTTTTGTATGATATTAAAAAAATATATAATTACCTCATGTGTGGGTATTAGGTACACAAAAAATAAAAATAATACAATCAAAAGCTAAATAGTTGATTCTTTTTTTGCAGCGACTCTAGTTTTTGAGGCTTTCTCAGTGGCACGGAACGGAACCAGTGTAACAGACTATCCTCTTTCATTCAATACGAGTACCTAGATACTTTGATAGTGACAAGAGCTCATTGAATTGTTTCAAAAGGATAATTCATGCTGTACAAATAATCGTGCAGATAAAAAGCTTTTTTAATTATTTAAGTGTAAACACCGTAACATTATTCTGTTTACATTCTACTGCATCAATAAGATAATGTACTACTTAATAGAAGGGTAAGAGCAACTGTTCCAGTGTAAACTTATAATTTCGTTATATTTGATGGCAGGATGTTCGTGGATTCCAATCTAGTGAAACATTCGGACGCTGAGAAATTTCTCCCTCGCCTCCTCCCTCCTTGGTTCATTATGCAGCCGCTCACTCCACGAGCCAATCACACGGCACCGCGATATTGCTCGCTCGCTAGAGATTCTAACAGCGGATATCGACATCGACTATGACATAGATAGCACTTTTGTTACTAACGTAAAAAATATTTTAAATAATTATTTATATGTAGAAATATTTACCAATACGCTTTAGTCTGTAATATCCCACTGCTGGGAATAGGCCTCTTTCCCCATGTAGGAGAAGGATTAGAGCTTAATTAACCACGCTGCCCAATGCGGGTTGGCAGATATATTCCCTACTATGGGTAACGATCGCTATCAGGTGTACATGATAACAACGGGACCGATAACTTAACGTGCTCTCCGAGGCACGGTGGGGAGGCCCACAAGGACTAACAAGTAGGCCGAAAATAAATATTTGTATAAAAAAATAGCCACTCCGAGCGGGAATCGAACCCGCGACCGTCGGTGTTTAGGCACCACCGACACGGCACACGCACCATTACACCAAAGCGGTCGTATATTTATCAAAATAAGGTTTTTTTCTTTTTAAATTATCTGCCATTGGTAATGAGCTAGGTATGTAGATATATAACAATATTATCTATACTAATATTATAAAGAGGTAAAGTTTATAACTTTGTTTGTATATACGGGGTAATCTTCGCAAATACTGATCCGATCATGAAAATTCTTTCGCTAACAGAAAGCTACACTATTCAGGAGTGACAAGATAAAAGGAAAAAGATAAAAATATATAAAGATTTTAAATCAGCAGGATTTGAACCTGCGCCCTCTGACGTGCCGTGTCAACAATTCAATCTAATCAAGCATTATTATTTGCCTTAGAAATTAATTGGTGATTTTAAAACATTTATATTTATCTGATTTGCTGAAAATAGTGAGAGTGTATTGGAACATATCAAATTTCACCGTACCCTTCTTATGTGAAATGGAAACGCCCAACGAAGTGGGCACGGGACGGCTAGTAGTCTATAAATAAGAAAAATTATACACAGTGCCTAAAAAACGAGTGTGCTTTAGATCACACCATTGAAGTAAAACTTACGAAACGTCACTCTCTAGTCTCTATTATTCCATCTTCACTAACTTATATCTCCCTCTCAACTTCCGTTTGTCTTGCCCGATCCCACTTTCCATAACGCTCTCGTCACGCATTCACCAGCTTACTCCCCAAGTCAAGCGTGCGTAAATAAGTTTTACTTCAAAAGTTTTACTTCAATAAATCAAAATTTCATTTGAAAATACATCGATAAGTTCAATATAGCGACAACTAAACATCTCCTCCCTGGCAATATTACCTGTTCCTGGCACAAAGAATAATCCGGGTCCGTCTTTGTGTACGTATATCACAAAAGTCTCATAGCTCGTAACAGTACTGCTCGATTCAGCTGTAAGTATTTTTATTAAACGAGGGAGACGCGGGCCCCTTGTATTGAATATACTTGTATAATGTGGTAACGCATGACTTGTCGCGAGACGCGTCGCGTTTGATAAGTTATTTCCGCTATATCGACTTTTGTTGCTAACATTGGCTACATTACATTTGATACACAAAAATAAATATAAGTAGAGTATATCAAATAACTGGTAACTAAATAGATAATAGAAGGCTAGCATTGTTTAGTTTTTATTTCTATTAGAATGTAGGAAAACAAAACATTCCCATTTGTCGGTGGAACGAAATTTGGGTAGCATTTTCACAGATCATGTTCTATCATTAGAATAATGGAATTAGTACCAAAACTAATGGAAAAGGATACCTTTAGAATAATACTAGCTTCTGCGCGCGACTTCGTCGGCGTGGACTCCACTCCTGTTGGTCTTAGCGTGATGATATATAGCCTAAAGCCTTCCTCGATAAATGGGCTATCTAACACTGAAAGAATTTTTCAAATCGGACCAGTAGATCCTGAGATTAGCGCGTTCAAACAAACAAACAAACAAACAAACAATCAAACAAACAAACTCTTCAGCTTTATTATTAGTAGGTATAGATTAGTATAAAAGTGGGTGGTTTGTTTCTCCTTTTACTTTCTGTTTGTTTCTTTCTGTTACTTAGTTAAAAATCGTGTTGGTAGGAATTGAATATTTTAACGAGGTTATACGGGTGGTGTACGATTACTGCAATAATTTGTATGTGAATCGTCTTGTGTACTGCCTTTTTTTATACAACAAGCGTACGGCCTTCGTACGGCTCACCTGATGGTAAGCAATTTCCGTAGCTTATCGACGCCTGTACCACCAGAAGCATTGCAAGCGCGTTGCCGACCCTACCCCCAATTTCCCCAGGAGCTTTGGTCGCCTTACTCATCAACAGGAGCACAACACTGTTTGAAAGCAGTATTATTTAGCTGTGATCTTCTGTAAGGTCGAGGTAATACCCCAGTCAGGTTGCTTCATATTTTGAGCAGGAAATTTCCTGCTGTGCCCTACCTCAGTTAAGAGTTCAGTTCTGCCTGTATACGTATTACTACTAGTTCACTGCTCAATACATGTTCCGATTTCCGCCGAACGATGACTTTTTGAATTGAGCTGTCGTCGTCGCGTCGCTTTGGCGAAGCGAGATCCAAATAAAACTTCCCTTTTTACCGACAAGTGTCACTAAAAATGAATTGAATAGTCGTATTTTTTGTATTTATCTCAAATTACGAATTATTATGAAATCAGTTATTTTATAATAATGAATTAACATTTAATTATCAACAATTACTAAGTATTAGTAGAAAAGTAGTTACCTATAATTAATGTTTATAAAAAAAAATTCACATTGTATTTGTTTGCATAAATAGGTACATACCGAACTATTTTGTGAAACTATGTGTAACATTATTTTGATTCATGCAAACGTGCTCCATTCGTGACGGTAGACAACATAATGTAAACAAGTTTAGGCTTAAAATCAGTACGAAGTTTACGAGTTTCCCCATTTCGAAAGACACATTAATTCAGGTGTATGTATAATTTAATTCATACATGAATAGTGCTCGAGATATCCTGTCGTAAATATCGAACAATATGTCGGTGTGAGTCAACGTTACGAATAGATAAGTAGGGTTTTCGAACACAACTACATATATTCATATAATTCAAATATTCAACTAAGGTGGGGCAGGATATATCCTGCTCAAAATCTGGAGGAGCCCGACTGGGAAAGTACCTCGACCTTACAGAAGATAACAGCTAAATAATACTGTGAGGTGACCAGAGCTCTTGGCGGGGATTGAGGGTAGAGTCGGTAGCGCGATTGCGATGTTTGCAGTATTGAAGGCGTCTATAAGCTACGGTAATCGTTTACCATCAGGTGAGCCGTATGCTTGTTTGCCGACCTAGTATAAAAATATTTTTCTTTTATTTATTTTTCATGTATACCTGTCTCTACAATTTACACATAGGTATTACCTATGTGTAAACTGTAGAGACCTAGAGATTTACTATATTTGTTATCATATCTGTACTTACATACTTACTAATCTTATAAAGACAAATGATTTCATTGTTTATTTGTTTTAAAAAACTAAACAACTACTAGACCGATTTTAAACTCTTGCACCAGTAATTTGTAACTTTAATCGAATTTGTTATTTGATGTTTGGATATCATTCGTTATCAATGGTTATAAATATGAATTCTGTCAACGTGTTTTTAATATTAAAAAAAATAGAAAATATCAGTACACAGATATCTTATACTATTAAACGAGCAATTCTTGTATATATATATATATATATATATATATATATATTTCTTTTTCTTTCTGATCTAGCTAGGATTCATTTAAAAAAAATGTCGTTTTATCCCTGTTTTTAGGCAATGAAAAAATATCATTACAATACGAAGCTTAATTTCACCAATGACAATATAGCTATAATGGCGTAATTAGGAAATCGGCGGGTGTCAAATCGTGTTGAACCGGGTTCGAATCTGTCTCGAGATAAATTTTTTTCTTTTTTTTTAAATTTCACTCGTGATTTATTATTTAAATAAAATTAAAATATAAAAATACCGAGAAAAAAAATAAAAAAAATAAATAAAATGAAAATACCGAGCTAGGATCGGTCACCCAGGTACTTGTTCTAATTTATTAAATACTAGCTGCTGCCCGCGACGTCGTCTGCGTGCGTTCACTGCTCGTTCCCCGTAGGTGATAGCGTGATAATATGTAGCCTATGTTCTGACCCGACTTCTTAATAATATTCGTGCCAAATTTGAAGTAAATCCATGCAGTACTTTTTGAGTTTATCCCGGACTTACATTTGAAGAAATAAAGGTTCACTGCTCGTTCCCCGTAGGTGATAGCGTGATAATATATAGCCTATGTTCTGACCCGACTTCTTAACAATATTCGTGCCAAATTTGAAGTAAATCCATGCAGTACTTTTTGAGTTTATCCCGGACATACATACAGACAAACAGACAAACAGACAAACAGACAAAAATTCTAAAAACTACATTTTTGGCTTCGGTATCGATCTACAATCACACCCCACGTATTCTTTTAAAAAAATATTCAATGTACAGTTTTGACTTTTCTACCATTTTATTATATGTATAGACTAATAGTAATAGGTAGGGATCCCTAGTACATTTTTTTCACCTGATCAGTATCAAGCTAATTTTTTGGGAGTGGCTACATTTTGATGAGGCGAACAAAAAATTCCTCTTCGAAAACTCTCGATTGTGGTAGCTAACAGAGATAGCAGGAGGTAGAGCAGCAGTGAGCGTAGGACCGGGATAACGTACCACGCAATTTGGAGGACAATATTACCATCAAATTATATAGATATTAACTAACTAAAAGCAAAAAAAAATCAGAAAAAAAATTAATTTTTGATGACCTTACGAGGTCGTCAACTTGATGACCTCGTAAGGTCATCAAAAATTATTACTAACCGCTGATTTTTTTTTTCTTTTAGTTAGTGATTATCTCTATAATTTAAAAATAATATTGTCCTCCAAATTGCGTGGTACGTTATCCCGGTCTTACGCTCACTGCTGCTCTACCTCCTGCTATCTCTGTTAGCTACCACAATCGAGAGTTTTCGAAGAGGAATTTTTTGTTCGCCTCATCAAAATGTAGGTCCTCCCAAAAAATTAGCTTGATACTGATCAGGTGAAAAAAATGTACTAGGGATCCCTAACTATAAGTCTTAATTCATTCTTTTAAAATTTTCAATAATAAACTAAAACACTGTACTGTAGAGTTGTAGACACTACTTTATATACCATAGTAGGTAAATATTAATTTGTAAAGATCAGGAAAATCAAAGGCAAGTTTTGTCTCATTAGTTGTAGTAAGGACGCATATATGTATGTAAAAAAAATAATATTCGAAATCTTTTCTAAATATTTTTAATATAAGCGGCAACCCTATGCACTAAGATCACGTTAAAACGTGTTTTAACCTGTCGATTCAACTGTGTTCCTTTGTAGTGTGGTTTATCGCTCAAACTAGCTTTGTTGGTGATATCAGTAACTTGCTTGTAGGTATAAGCTCGGACTCATCTATACTAACATAATAAAGCTGAAGAGTTTGTTTGTTTGATTGTTTGTTTGTTTGTTTGTTTGAACGCGCTAATCTCAGGATCTACTGGACCGATTTGAAAAATTCTTTCAGTGTTAGATAGCCCATTTATCGAGGAAGGCTATAGGCTATATATCATCACGCTAAGACCAATAGGAGCGTAGCACCAATGAAGAATGTTTCAAAATCGGGGTTTTTTCCTATTGAGAGCTTCCGCTGCGTAAACGGTTAAAGTTTCGCACAAATCATGTAATATGACAGAATTGGTCCTATTCCACGGGAGCGAAGTCGCGCGCAGAAGCTAGTTTAGTAATAAAATAAAATAACCTGTTTTAATTTTTTTTTACTAATTGTATAAGTTGAAGTCGAAACATCTACAAATACCTATAGAAATAGCTTCAATGTATTAGAAAAAATAATGTCAGAAAAAATATATAAAACGGTATTAATTTTCTTTTTATAAATAGCTAATTAACTATAGACATACGTTACATATTTAAACACAAGTGTATTATATTTTAATCATACGTTAAATATACATATAAAGACGTGTTACACATATTTGATCAACACATTCCACAGCCAAAAAGTGTATTGTTCCAAGTTCCTAACCTACCCCTCTCCCATACGGTGAAAATACCTTATACCCAGCAATGGGACATTTCCATGCTTTTTTTCAGCTTAGTTTATGCAAATAATTGTATTTAAACAGTCGAAATGACTCTACTTATGTTATTATTATACTTACCTATTTTTATTTTGAGCTAAGAAAAAGTTGAGTAGTAAGTTAAACACATATTTAATACAGTAAAACTGATTTAAGTTAGCTATTATGAAAATATATATATTTTATACAGCTCCGATGACGTAAATCGTTGTGTCTATATTTATTAGCAAACGTGGGTAGAGCAAGGCCTTTGTGTGAACATGTCGCATCGTGTCTGGATTGTGTATAAAATATGTCATCGAAATAGAGATAAACTTAGTCATGATAACACGCATGACCTGTTAGTTCACAAGTAATAATATTTGTTGACTAGCTTCTGCGCGCGACTTCGTCGGCGTGGACTCCGCTCCTATTGGTCTTAGCGTGATGATACATAGCCTATAGCCTTCCTCGATAAATGGGCTATCTAACACTGAAAGAATTTTTCAAATCGGCCCAGTAGAACCAGAGATTACCGCGTTCAAACAAACAAACAAACAAACAATCAATCAAACAAACTCTTCAGCTTTATATATTAGTATAGATATAGAAATAATAAACAAAATACATTTTAGTATTTTTATACATTCGTTTCTTTTATTGAGATATAGGTACAATTGTATACTAATTTATGTAACAACTAGGTGCCCCAAGAACTTTATATTAGAACTCGTAAATAGATTTTTCTGTGAATTTTCATTTATACAAACCTTGTTCTGACAACAACGAATACATTAAATACATTACATATTAGTATAAAACAAAGTCGCTTCCTTAAAAGTACGGAACGGATTTTGATGCGGTTATCTTTAGTAAATAGAGTGATTCCAGAGGAAGATTTATATGTATAATACATGCATAACATAGTAGAGGAACACTGATAGTTTTGGAGGTTTCTAATGTGAAGTCGTAAATTAACACATTTTTTTGCGCTTACATTGCAAGTATTTATTTTATATTTAGTATCAGCATTGCACTTGTGCGAAGCCGGGGCGGGTCGCTAGTATATGTATAAATCCAATTTGGTGAATTCATTTGGACGGTCTCTATTTACCTACTAGCTCAAACAAAAGATATATATTTCATTCCGTAAGAACCAGTATTTAGTAGACTAAAAAATTTTTGTCATCCAAGGTCCATTTGATTAGGTACGATAATTTCATACTATTTTGCTTTGGAAATAAAGAAGTTTTTATTTTGGCATCGATTGGTTTGTAATATTACTTATGTCCACAGACTAATTATTAAGTCCAATGATATTGTATACTAGCAGGCCGCCCCGGCGAAGCTCGGGTAAAATAATTATTTTGTGAACTTTTTTGTAGATCTTTTTTATTCCTATAATTCAGTCGTACAGCATTTTGTCTTAATTATCTTTAAGCATTGAAGTAGCGCACGCGAAGGAAAGAAATATTTGAGACGATTTTTTACACCTTGGTGAACATAACCCGTTTTTTGCACATATCTAAGTTTTTAATTAATAAAATATAGCCTATGTTACTTCCTAATAATGTACCTTTCTATTAGTGAAAAAATCATCAAAATCGGTCCAGTACTTTTGGTGCCTATTTAATACAAACAAAAAAAAAAAACAAAAAAATCAATCTTTCCTCTGTATAATATTAGTGTAGATGTAGACTAGTTTAGAAAAATTACGGAAGAATTGCATATTTGTGTATGATGTATGATGTATGATGTTTCAATGAAATTTTAAAATGAAAGTTTTCTAGATTAATTTTAATTAAAATGATTAATATTTTACGAGAGAACAATTTTTTTTGGGAATAACTTGTTTCCTTTAAGAAAAGTATAGGTATGTTTTATCGTTTCAGTTGTAGGAATTTAGTTGTAGTGCGGAGAACAGTGTGTCTCAGTGTGATGGGACAAGAAGTTATTTTTATGCTAAATTTGTGGTATTTAATCATAAAAATTTAGAAATAAATGTTGAAAAAAATTTGTCAGAACCTTTTCTTTAACTTTTCAACTAGAAACCTTCAGATAACTGGCGTAAACATTAATATATATGTTAATAAGCGCATAATTATCAAATTTAACTTAGCTATGATACGAGAAGACATTTTGAACGTATTTGTTATAAAGCAAATTTTGGAAAAAGCCGTTGATGATATCATTGACGTGACATCGTTTTACATAATATATAGTAGATACGGGGAAAAGAAGACTAACCTAGATGCAAAAATACAATCGCTGACGTTGCAATGCTGAGACACTTCTTTCCAATTTTGTATTCGAGGCATTTTTATGTTCAATATATATTTCAAAGGAAGAAAACGTATGTTATATTATTATTGATCTATTTTACTTTATGAAAAAACTGTTAAAGTATAAAATACAAATACTTCAAATGGTTTATGCCTTTATGGTATACAAGAAAAATATTTCGATCGAATTGTATCCAAAATGATTTCAGTTCCAATAAACGTCATCATTCCTTTTACGCATATCTATATTTATAAAAATCAATCGCTTTTCGTTAGTCTCGCTAAAAAGTCGAGAATGGCTGGACCGATTTGGCTAATTTTGATCTTGAAATATTTTTGGAGTTCAGGGAAGGTTTAAACGGCGAGAAACATAAATAATAAGTGACGGAAAATAGTAAAAACGACAATTTAATTTTCTAATACAAAATGTCCCTAGCAGGGAAATTTGATGTCTTTTGTCAAAAAAGTTGACAATTGGTTGTAAAATATTTAGATGTGCGTTCAGAAAGTGTTTTGACCATATTTTTCACAAATATACGTAGGTGATACGAAGTTCACCGGGTCATCTAGTATGCAATAAAAATATCATACGTAATTTTTTTTAAAGACTAAGAAATATTTAAAAAAAAATTGTTCTACGTGTTATTTGATCTAGTGTTAAACGTTCTAAATGACGTGGACTTTTCAGTGTTTCATTAGAACAATAAAAGGAAGCTGTATATCAATCCAGCTTTCTCTATTTTTTTTTTAAAAACACGTATATTTAATGTCTGCGATAAAAATGTGTTGTATATAATTACAAGGGAAAAATATATAATGATTTACTTAAGCCGGTGAAAGTAATTATTTGATGATAAAAAGGTACCTACCGAAAAAAAAACCAAGTTAAATCAAATAGGAAAAGAAAAATTTACAATTTTTCTGACTTTGCCGAATGTGAAAACAAGGACGCAATAAAAATTTTATTTGTATACGCGCTGGTTACATTTCCGAATAAAATTGGTGTAAAAATAAATGTAAATGGGGAACAATTTGGATATTCTCGAGTGGTCAAAACTAGCCTTGCAAAATGCATAATGCTCTTTTTGTGTCCATGAAGCTCCAGGGAAAATGTTTAAAATGTAAAAGTATTTTAACACAATAAATAAATAATTTAAAATCGCATTGCTTTTTAACGCTTTATGTTTTTTCTATTTAAAGACTCATAATTTTAAAAAGACGATGTGGTTGTGGCTAATTTTGAGTTCGGTTTTTAGGAATTTATTAGTAATATACCTACTTATTCTCGGCGTAGTAGAAACAAGTATTCGTATGCCTAGCTACCGCCGCTTATCTGCAGTTGTACCGCAGTCGTGTATTTGGAGTTTCTCTGATCTGCTTTGGACTAAGATGACTTCGTCGTCGGTCTGCCCCTATGCTTCACGAATAGTCATGACGCGCGATTCTCACTGATTTCGCAGCCTCCTTGGTACAACAATATTTTCTAGAACAAGTACTGGGTTCTTCGTTTAATCATTGGTATTTTTGTAAGGAGTGGACAATAGGGTTGAACGCTCCTATTTATATATCTATACTTTACTTATGGCATATACTTAAGTATGTTCATAGGGGTTACTTGTTAAATAGCGAGAGAGGTTAAAAAGAACATTTTAAAAATATTAATACGTAAAAATATATTTTTTTTCGAATAACAAACGTTCCACGAAAATCTGGGTGTTCTACACTGCATCGAATACAACTCCGGTTATGTGTTTAAATTTTGTTTCTTTTGTCATTCCTTAGCGAACAACAACAAAGTACAGGAAGTGAATACGGGATTATAAAAAGGTGAGGCTAGCACGAGAATGTTGATTTTGTTCCCTGCTGTACTACGAAATTTAAAGTTGCACCGAATACACCGCGATTTTGAAACAAAATTTGTGAATGTATTATTTTATTCATAGCAAATTAATTATTACATTTATAGAGGTTTTTTTTTTAATTTGCATTCAATAATGATTTAATAATTAAGGTTAGTAAAATTATCAAGAACATCGTTATGATTACTTGAAAATTGTAGAGATGTAGAATATGAAACGTAATTAAAGTATGTTTTAACATCTAATTTTTTATTCTTGCTATTAAATTAAAGTTAGTGTTATAAAATATATTCGTAATTAACAAAATCGGTAATTAGAAATTTTTTAATAAGTCATATAAAATGTTATTATAATTAAAACTCAAAGGAAATAAAAAGAGAGTGGATCTGGAGTGGATCCAGTCAGGATAATTAAACTCATATTTCTAGAAAGGACCTTAATATTCTACATGATTATATTCTTTTGATAAGAGTTTTCACGGCTTTTATGTTATAATAAAACAATACAGACGGAAGGGTTTAATCCCCGTAATATATTTTACTAAGCATAAAATGTGATAGCCCGATTCGTGGGTTTGCTATTTAAAACGATTATTACGTTTGTTATTTTAATAAATTGTGTCAGCGCAGAAAATGTCTTTTTAGAAGATTTGTCTACATATACGCAAATAAATAAAATTGGAGTGTCTGTTTGTAATATTAAAATAACCGCTTTTTTCTAAATGCATATGGATATATACACGGTAAATAAACCAAAATAACATTTTTAAAAATTTTTGTCTGTCTGTCTGTCTGTTTGTTCCGGCTAATCTCTGAAACGGCTGGATCGATTTTGACGGGACTTTCACTGGCAGATAGCTGATGTAATAAGGTGTATCTTAGGCTACTTTTATGTTAGGAATTTATTTATTATATAACTCTGCGAACTGAACAATAACTTTTTAACACAGCTAGTGTTTAATTTAAATTGCGTTCATTCTGAAATAATAAAAAATATCAGAACGAACTTGAGACGAACTTCACTCAGCTTAATGGATGAATATTATTTTATATTTATTTTAGTATATTAGAAAAATAATCGCGAAAGGGTTGACTAATAATTTCTGGCTAGGCTATATTTATGTTTTTTCAATATTGAAAAAATATTTTTAGTTAAAAATGCACCTAACTACGAGTTTAAAGAATAAATTTAATACACATTATGAAACTCGTAGAAAATACAAACGTTGGATTGTCTATTATTTTTCTGGCATAACTATTGGGTTGGCAGGTATAAAAGTTTAATTGTTCTAGTTACTTTCACCCACATGATTAACAAATATATCCTACATCAAAATTAACGCTATTTCATTGCGAATACAGTGACATAGTGTTGCCTGCTAAAAGTATTATTTGAATGACGGTTGCCGAATATAATATAGCCATAACATAACATACTAAAGAAGATAATTATTAAATTTTTATCCATTAAGCCGATGGGTGAAGATCACGTCTAGTTCGGATCTTAGCCTAATCGATTTCAATTAATATTAATAGGTGTAGTTCAAAAATTACTCGTTAGATTTCCCTAAAGAATTTAAATCTCATGAGAGCTTTTAAATAAAAAAAAGTCGAATCATCAAAATCGGTACACGCAGTTACGAGGTAAATACATAAAAATAAAGTCGAATTAAAAAACTCCTCCTTTTTTAAGTCGGTTAAAAATATTAAATACTTTGGTTGTTACACTATGTATTTATAAATTATTTTTTAAGTTCCGAAGCTTCTTCACAATATTTATTGTCATAGTGTTTTTTAGAGTAGGTATTGGAAGGCTTAAAAGTTTTTATCGAAAGAATAGATGTTAAAATAATATTTATAAATCAAAAACAGTCAATAATAGTCTAAAAGTTCTGAGACCCTTTTAATCCTGCTCTATTGAAAAATCCGTTCTTAGCGGACGTCTACTAATTATAAACCACCTCCCTCCCAAATTTAATTTTTATGTGTGCAGCGGTTTTTGAGATTACATGATGAGTTAATGACCTAATGATTTTATATATGTATATAATAGAAGGAGATGTACAGTCATAACTGTTGAAAGTTGAATCATAATGTCGTAATATTTTTGACACCTAAAGTATGACTCACAAATAAATTGTGTTGTGTTCTGTTTTAGGTATTCGTATACAAATATAGATTTTTTTTATATTATAATTGAAATGAAGGTAATAAGATGAGTGTGAAATTATGCAAAACCCTGCTAAGACGGGTAAATGCGACATCTCTACCAAGGCGGAATGGTCGAAGTTAGACTATGGTTTTTAATTTTAATAAGTGATTCCATTGCACGAGCTACCAAAGAACTGAAATAGAATTATAAAGAAATAATAAGATAAATTATTGTCAGAGTTTGCGAAAGTACTGAAGTGATATAACATTTTGACGCAATTGTTGAAAATTTTATTAGCTGCGCAAAGAGGTAGAGTTTTTGTTTTTATAGTTCCCATACATAATTACTTATTAAAACTTAACCATTAATTTATATTTATATATGTATATATATTGTATATTGTTTATGTGCACATATGTATGTGTGTATGTTCGTATAAGTATATTTGTATTATATGTAAAGCTGTTTGTTACTTTCTGCTCCATATTGCCTAAATGTCTGAAAGAAATAACTAATAAGCGATAAGACCGCGGTGATGACAATGATGTCATAAGTAAAAATAATTACGTTTATGCTGTGACGTAATTAAAACTTATTTATCATAATATAATAAATGTTCATTATAAATGAGCCTGAAGTTCTTATAACTAAATTTTTCTTTATCTCCGTCGTTACGTAATATTAAATCTTAAAACAAATGATTACGTATATATAATGTTCATATAACGAATATTTATAAAAAAATAATTACATATTTATAAAAACAATGAGTACTTTATAAATTATTCCAATATCAAAGTTTTGAGTGTACTTTCCTGTTTTCCATCGCATCTAAAATAGGTGAGTGGTCCAAAGATCTTTTAAAGATTACCATAGCATGCGCCAACATTCAGAAGTCATTATTAAGCTTTAATGGATTTGGGACTCCAGCCGTCAGATCCTTATCGTGGTTGCCCGTCGTTAAAAACAAAGAAATTAATTTGGGCGGCTTCGACTGCAGTTTATTTATTACGGTCGATAAGATTCTTTTCTTGTTACCTGTATATGACTTTTAAGGTGTCGATCCCAGGTGATTTATTTATAAAGGATAAAGAGACACACTTTCGTATCACTGAATTAATTAAAAGTAAGTGCGTTTGAATGATAATAAAATTAAACAATAAATATTTATTTATGGTAATCTGTACGTGATTATATAAATAATATATTTTTAATTGCATAACGTAATTTCAATCATACTCGGTTTATTGTAAAATCGAGTTATAACAGCTCGTAATGATTAAGGTATGTTTTACAGATGCAGTTTATTTCTGCAATTAAATTTGGTAACTAAATTATAATAGTACCTATACCTCGGCCGCTCAGAGAATGCGTTTCTGACACCTCATGTCTAGTGATGTACAATAAATAACATTAATAATATTTTGTAACTTTATTTATTGCATTCATTATGCATATTTATTCAATTTAATTTATATGTTGTTATTTTTTATAGGAATCATATTTATTAAATATTCACAATGTAAATAAATGTTTAATCAATCAATTAATATTGAATTGAATCGTAACTTCTGAATGTAACGATAAGGGAAAAAAATAAAAATGCATTATTTATTGCAAAATGTATGTAATGAAAAACATAGTTTTAAGCCTTAAACAATGAAAACTATGTCATTTACATATATCATTTTTTACCAGAAATATAAAGTAGTAAGTAATTTTATTTTCAAAGTTTTTTTTTAATTCATCTGACTGATATTATTACACTAATTTTTTTAAGTTTTGTTTGAGCGTACCTTTATTATATTATTAACTTTATTAAATACTAACAATAAGTACATTATATATTATAAAATTAAAATGTTTTATTTTATATTATACCGAAAGATTATATTAAGATTACAAAAATATTCGATTACAATTGCCTCGTTGTTTTGTCACATCACTACAACAAACAGACAAACAGTTGACATAACCTTGTAGCAGCGCCGTTTGACGTAGTTTGACTTTTAAAAGCTATTGTTTTTATATTTGTTAATTAAGTAATTGTAAAAAATTTAGCCCAAAATTAATACATTTATTGTGAGTTGGGATAATTATTTGAATTTTAATGTTATCACTCGTTAATAAGGTATATAAAAGATATTTAAAATTTTGCCGTAAATTGTACGCCAGTTCAAAGTTACATCGCCCAATCAACCACGATCTGTCAAAAACGCATTCTTTCAGCGGCCAGACTATAATCGTTTTGTAATTACTTTTCGATGTTTGAAATCTTAATCGGTATGAAAATTGAAGTCGATTATTATTATATACCTAGTATACATCATTGATGAAGAATCAAATACTTTAACAATTAAATGTAATATTTAAATGTTATTATTAGCTTCTATAACAGATCTACGCGATTTTTGATTTTTTTTTGCTCTGTATTTTAGCTTTATTTTTATTTCTACCTCCTGGAAGTAAACCTCCCCCAGGGTACGCAACAAGATCCAATTTCCCGTTTTCGAATACAGTCACTGGGTGGATATGTATTATATTTACATTATTAAATTAATATACGATTTCTTTTATACAGTACAATATTTTTTTTGAATAATTTTTAATAAGATTTTTCATAAAAATCCATCATTAATTGTATAAGTTTTATATTCAGTTATTATTTTAGAGTAGGTACCTACCTATTATACATATTATAAAATAATTCATTACATCTAATTACGTATTAATAGGTATATGTATCATCATCATCATCAGGTATATGTATATTATTTCTTTTTATTTCAGATATCCTGAAGCTAACAAATTAGACTAATGTAAATGTAGTTTAAATTTAAAATTCATCATTTTTTACTCTATGTGCTCAAATAGTTGTACTATAAAGCAATTAAAACAATAAACAAGTAAACTATTATAAGTAAAATTAGCTAAAGCCTAGAATTATATAAATTATCTCCTAAAAATTTTGCCTGTAAAACATAATCACATTAAGAAAGACAAACAATGTACCGTAAACACAACACATTACGTTTGTAATCCGCTCATTGTATTTCCTATCTTAGTACTAGATGGACAGTTATGAATAGACGGAAGAACTTACATGCGTTGACCGAGTAGGTACATAGTTGTTTAAATTCGTCATTCAGCGTACCGTGAACTGTGAAGTTGCGAACAGACCGCCGGAACTAGTTCATAACCATTAAATTGGGACGCCTGGACCCATGTATTAATTATATTGCTGACGTTACATTCGTTTAAATGCCTGAGAAAAAACCGGCTGAGAGCTTATTGTGGTGAGACCAATGAATAATTATT
Source organism: Melitaea athalia (assembly GCA_905220545.2). NCBI lineage: Eukaryota > Metazoa > Arthropoda > Insecta > Lepidoptera > Nymphalidae > Melitaea > Melitaea athalia. Next base: position 12,444,152 of record HG992187.1, read on the forward strand.
TACGTTTTTATTTATTACCAGGAAATAATTTAATTTTGGTACCTACTCATTTATCGCAATGTAAAGTAACTTTAAGGTTGAAGAAGTTTTCAATACAAAAATACTTTTTAAGTTTAGTAAAAACATATGAGTAGTGTATAATAAATAATGTTAACTACGTTGTGATAACAGTTCCACTAGCAACAAAAGTCAGGGATTAGATTCCCGCATTAACAGTGTTTTTATTTTATTTCTGTTGGTCACCGTGCCACGGAGAGCACAATCACAAAGCCCTCAGTCCTCGACATTATCGTAAACATCTGATAACGATCATTAATCTTGATTAAAGAATTATTGGACAGTGCGAAATTGAAAATTTCCAATTTGTCTCTTTTTAATGTGAAAATTTTTTTCCCGTCGCAAAATTTTCTAATTCAGAAAATTCGTTTAATTTAAATTCAAAATCGTACGATGTTAAATAAGCAGTAGGTACCTTGTGCGTGCGTGGTTTACTACGATACATGTAGTATTTTTATGAAATTGACAATTAGCCACTATCACTAAACTCTACTTATAAACCGTTCAATACGCTTCAGCCTATAATATCCCACTGCTCATCGGTATAGCCCTATTTCCCCATGTAGGAGAAGGATCAGAGCTTAATCCACCACACTGCTCTAATGCAGGTTGGCGGATATATTCCCTACTATGAGTAACGATCACTATCAGTTGTACATGATAAAAACCGGAACCGACGGCTTAACGTGCTCTCCAAGGCACGGTGGGGAGACCCACAAGGACTACACAAACACCCAGACCACGGCAAACATTTGCCAATACAAATGTTTGTCATGTGCGGGGATCGAACCCGCAACCGCCAGCGCAACAGCCACAAACCTTTAAACTTTTTAAATACTTTTTATGAATATTTTAAAATTTTTAATTATTAAGTACTAGCGACCCGCTCCGGCTTCGCACGGGTGCCATGTTAATACTAAATATAAAATATAAAATAAATATTTGCAATTTAAGCGCAAAAAATGTATTTATTTACGACATCACATTAGAAAAGTCTAAAACTATCGGTGTTCCTCTACTATATTATGCATGTTTTATACATATAAACCTTCCTCTTTAATCACTCTATCTATTTAAAAAAAACTGCATCAAAATCCGTTGCGTAGTTTTAAAGATCTAAGCATAAGTACATAGGGACAGACTATAGTGGGACAGACAGACAGCGGGAAGAGACTTTGTTTTATAATACATATGTAGTGATTTAGATTAATAGTTGGTTTAGTAAGTTTTTAATTAGAACTTCCAAACATATAACCAACTATTAGAACTTCAAACGCCTGTAAAAGAAACATTTTAATGTTAAACAACACCTATTACGTAGTACCTACTATTTAGTAATCTGTGCTATTACGTACGGAACTTTAAAAATAAAAGTTGAGATGTAAATTTACTTGACAGGGCCATTTAGCGCTTTTAAAAATGCAACTGAATACTGAAACGTAAAATACATTCGCAGCTTTACTAATTTGTGGGTAATATTGGTAAGAGCGCTGTCGAACGTTGCTGTCGGCGGCGCTTAAATACGGACGAAATATTTTAATTTACACGACGACGCTTCCGTTTCGATCGATGTTATCAACATATTTATAACTTTGCTTGAGATCATCCAACTGTTTCGTATATTCA